>QTSX02006394.1:0-600000 GCA_014839935.2 Entomophthora muscae
CTTAGCAGTGCTGATCAACATAAATTTTGTACACTTCAATTGATCAGTAGATGTTTTTCTTTAGAGAATCCTGAACAAGCTGTATTTGAGTGATGAATTATTTGGCTAAATTATAAAAAAAGAATAGCTAACATAAGGTATGGAGGAAGGAGTATACTCTAGGTTTGCTGTGAAAAGGGGCATCATAGTATAAGTGTGATAAGTTGAATTATATAAATACTGAAGAAAAGGAGGTTGTGAAGCACAATTTTCCTGTTGTTTTTTGGAGAAACAATGGAGGGAACATTATAGCATCTGGGTGATATGTTCAATCTATCCATCAGGTTGAGGATGGTAAAAGGTGCTTAGGAAGAGATGGACACATAAGTTGGATATAATTACTTCCAGAAAAGTGACAATATCTGAGGCTTACAATCAGAGACATTACCTCTTGGAGTACCAGGGTATATGGAGATATGGTTAAAAAATAAAGCTGAAGTTTGTTTTCAGAAATGTCAGAATTTAAAGGAGAACATATGTCTTGTTTTGAGAACCTACATACAATGACTAATATGGAATCAGAGTTTTCAGAAGGGAAGGGTTTTTGGCAGCCTCCATAATTAACTATACAGCATGAAAAATCCTTAATATCAACAGTTTCAAAAATTCTTTTTGATTTATCTTTATAATTTCAATTAAAACCTCAAAATAAAAATTAAAAATTGCTTTTATTATCAGTGCCAATTATTTAATCCAGAAAAAATATCCTTTAATATTGAAAAAAGGAAAAATGTTTTTGAGGATTGTTGCCATGAAGGATGTTCCATGCTGTATGAGTTAATTATGGAGGCTGCCAAGTTTTTGATATAGTCCAAACAAGCTGGTTTTCAAAGTCCTCAGGGATAGGAAGAGGACATAGCAAGCTAACAGGGCTGTAGTTCTACTGCTCCTGGGAGGACACCAAGGTTAGTCCTGGGTCAAAGCCAGGGACTAAATGGGTTGGGGTGTCATTCTTCAAGTGACTGAGTTCTAATCCCAGAGCATTATCCTAATATTCCTTGACTTATTCATTAAGCTTTGGGCATTTATACCAATGAAAGGTGTTAGTAAAAATCCTCAACCCCATCAAATGATATTAGCATTCATCATACTCAAAAGCAAAACATCTTCCAGCTTTACCACAGTTTGAATAGGAATTTAACTACACACTTCTGGAAACGCTGACAATTTGCACCTCAAAGTGTTAACAATTTCCTTGTCTTCCTCAACAATTCCCTGCATTTGGATCAACTTATTTAGATAGTAGATCAATAGAGGACTTGTTTTTCATGGTTTATTCAGTGTCTCTCTTGGACTTTGCCTGTGTAGCAAGATTGTGGTGGAATAATTGCCAGATTGTTTAGTGTTCTGCCTGTGTAGCAAGTTGCTTTGAGGATATAATTTGGCTTGTCTTCAACTTTTCCCCAAGCTCCTTCCACATGTACTGATAGCCTATCACTTTGCTTATCTGTTGAGTATAGTCCTTGGTACTAGTGAAGTACATCCAGATAGGCTTTCTAGAGGCAAGCACACAGCTGTACAAACCCCTATTTTATTCACCCAAGTAGTTAGCCTGGGCCTTTCTGTGAAAATTGAACAACCTTACTTCCTAGACACCCCAATTCACTAAGTTCAGCAGCTGCTTCTCTAAAAAGCCACCTCAATGGTGGTTCTAGGCACTCTATGCTTGCACAGTAGCAGTAAGCAACCCCATTAAAGCTACCCAAAGCACATGGGCAGAGAAACTCCTGCCATTGTGGCAGTGAACCCCAACTGTACTATAGCCCAGTTGGTCTCAGAGTTTCAATATCACATGAAATCTCCATCCTAGTCACATTTTTTCCCTTTCAAAGTACTAGCAGGTGCCCTCCTAATAGCACTCTAAGGCTAAAAGACCAAGCACCAGCTATCATGATTAGTTAAACCATCAGCCATTGTACCTGGGTAACAAATAAATAACAACCATTCACCTCTCTTATGCAATATATTTATTTACCCAGCATCACCCAGGACTACCAACCAGCTGTAAATTTGGATCACCACAGGGCCATCAGAGAGCACCTCTCAGACAGCAACTGTGGTGAAGTTGACTCTCTGGTGCTCAACACTTTGTTGAGTACCAGGGAGTTGAGTGTCACATATGTGAATCTATAAGTTTTTTTTGGCTTAACTGATTTTAAGCTAATTTTTACTAGTAATATAGGGGTTCAAAACCAAAAACCGAGTTTAAATTTACTTGAATTTGACTCCATTTAATAATTTAGTTAGATAAAAGTCCAATTTAAGGGGAAATTTATAAGTAAGTTTACTAGCAAAAAGGGAAAAACCTGTGTTTGACACTCCAAAAGAAAAAGTGACCAATTTGACACTTTTTAAGCTAAATCTTAATTTTATTAATAAAATACATATGCATTTATATAAAATTTGTTATTTACTATTATATTTTTATTATTAGTGTCCATAATTGTTGTTTAAGCTCCCAAGCACCCCTAATTGGATTTAGTGGTATAGACATTAATCAAATACCCCACTTGTTTTACAATATAACGTTCCCAGGTTTGTGGATTAAGTGGTGCCACATAAATTAAGCCCAATTCATAAAGAGACTTCATATGTAATTTATAAAAAACAGAAACTCACCTCCCCCTTTGTTTGATTCTATCTACTTGCCATCCAATTGGTTTTGGATTTAACTAATCAAAAGCTCAGAATTAAGGCTAAATTAATAAGTGACACACTATGAGCACCACTTGACACTCAGCCACTTGACACTTTAACTTGGGGATTAGCACAGAGAGCTTCTTAACGTTTTGACCAACACTATGGTAAATAATTCACTACCAGCTCCTCCCAGCACAACTTAAACGCTAATAAACACCTTCCCATTCATTTACTTTTTAACTTATGTTGTATTTTTTAATTTTTGAGCATATGAAACTGCTTTGCTTTTGGGTTAACTTTTGAACCTGTTTTAAATTTAAGCAAGTTTTATATGTAAAAAACATAGTGAATTTGATTTTTCTGCTCAACTCTGGCATACTCAACATTGAGAATTCAGTTTTTCCCAGCTGATTGACAGTTAAAACTTGACACTTTACTATGCCTTGATTTTTTAACTCCCAATAAAAAAGATTCCACATGTTTTTTGCAATTATAATCTACTACTCTTCCTTCTACTCCCCAAATAATTTTTATATACTTTTTTATTTTTAATTATACTTTTACATTGATTTAGCACTAAGTCTTATGCTGAACCTAATATCTTTGATGCTCTGTCATAAAATCACTTATATTCTATGTTTTAACCTTTATATCTATACTTTGAGTTTCTATTTTGCTTCTATTTGCTTTATTATTATTTTTTGGTAAATAAAACTTTATTTGCATACTTTTTACTTAACTTTTGCTTTTCTTTACCTATTTGTGTTTTATATCTTTCATATTGTTTTATTTACAAAACTAAACTTTCTTTTAGCCAAAATCAAACAAGAACAATAAGCCTACCAAGCGCCAAGCCTCCAAGGGCTCTAAAGAACCTTCCACCACCCCCAAGCGTGTCAAGAAGCCTGAAAAGGCAAAGTCTCCTACTCCATCTTCCCCATCTCCTCCCCTCATCCACCCTCATCTTCTACTTCCCCTTCCCACAAAAATTCCTCCCCCAATAAATATAATGATGATCTTACCAATCACTCCTTTTACCACTCAGAGGCTGACTCCAAGACCACCAAGGAGCGCCATACCAAGAAGTAAAAGGCTGCCAAGGAGCCCACCTCTTGTTCTGATAAGAAAAAGAAAGCATCCAAGCAGGCCTTGAAGAACCCTTCCCCTCCTCCTCCTGATGGCTCTTCCCCCTCCCTCATCTGACTCCCAAGATGAGCCTGAGAGGTACTCCAAGAAGTTCAAAGCTTCTTGTCAAATGGCTTGGGATCCACTGGTCATCCACAGCATCTGTAATGGGGACATAGAGTTCAAAGTCCCCAAGCGCTTCCCCCGTTACTTCCCAATCATGTCTGTAAAGGGCAGCCCTGGCTATGTCACTGACAATTACATCTTTAACTGTAATAACCAAAAGCACCAAACCAAGAGCAAGTACTTTGTCTGTGAGGATAAAACTTTCAGGTCCTGCCTGAACACTGAGTTCTGGGAGTGGTAAACAGCTGTGAAGGGGGGCACACTTGTGAGCCTCCAATCATCAATTCACTTGGATGCTAAAATGGTATCTAGTCCAGATGATCCCCACCTCCTCTCACCTCCAGGCTTCTGATCTGGCCACTGAACCTTGCAGCATCTAAAGCCCAACAATCTAGAGTTGGTATCAACTCAAGACCAGCTGGTAAGGTTCATAAGCAATAAGAGGATTGCTGTCAATCCCCCCTCCTCCCAAGGCCTCAGACGTCCTCTCAGAGCTCATACTCACCCACAAGCTTAAGCAGCTCCCAAGTGGGGAGCACTTCCTCCTCCATGACAATGGGCCCCGCACCAAGGACCACATAATCTGCTACACAACTCAGTAGAACCTGATGGAGTTGAAAAGAGTGTCAACCTGGATAGTTAACAGTACCTTTGCCACTTGCCCCCAGATGTTCAAACAGCTCTGGATGATCCATGCCCAGATTGACATCTGGATGATTCCACTTGCCTTCTTCCTTCTCCCTGGGGCCACCAAGGCCATATATTCATGTGCTTTCTCCATCCTTTTCAAGGCACTTTCCCTCTTTCCCCCTGACAACAATAATGCCAAGAAGACCCCCCACACCTGCGCAAATCCTCCTGCCGCTGACAAGGACCAGGCCACCCTGGACTTAGAGAAAAAGTAAGGTTCAGAGCTCTAGGGCCTCACATGTGCATTATGGACTTTGAGCCTGCTCAGTTCAATGCATTTGAGCAGCTGTTTGGCAGGGAGGTGAAGGGGTGCCACTTCCACTTCTGCCAAGCAGTTGCTTGCAATGTGCAGGCCCATGCCAAGCTTAATAGGTTAAGCCAGAGGGACACTTTGGATACATGCAAATTTGTGCTGGCACTTTCAGTGCCTTGGCTTTTTTAAAGCCAGAGCACACTGCAAAGGGGTTTGAGGTTCTCTCAAAGGATCCTTACATAGCCAAGCATCCAAAGTTAAACACTTTCCTAGAGTACTTTGAGCCCCAGTGGATTGGGAAGGTTGTCACAGAGAGGCAAGGCAAGACCAGAGCCAAGGTCAGTTGGAGTGTGTACCAGGCGGCAGTGAATGGTGAGCTCAAGACTGCTTTGGCGCTAGAGGCTTATCACAAGAATCTCAAGGCCAACTTTAGGCTTCACCCAAAGTTTAATAAGTTCTTTCCCCACCTGCAGCATGAGCAAGAAAAAACTATCTCCAAGCTGTGTGACTTGGCCAACCATGTCCCCCCACCAAGCCTACCACCTGATCCAACCTCTTCACCAAGGCCATCCAGGGTGTGGCCAAGCACAAGTACAAGGCCTCTGAGATCAAGCAGCAGCTTGAGCTTGATGCCACTGCTGTTGTGATCTGAGGCGTGGCACAGAGTCACAACAGGAAATCCTAACTTTAGGATTGGATTCATACTAAGTCTCAGTTAGAATGGGAGGGAAGGCTATGTGATTACCTTGTGGCTCTGAATGAATAATATCTGCTAGACGTGGCTAGAGAGGCGCCAAAGTATGTGGAGAAACAAAGAAAAAAATGTGAATAGAACTTAATTTTATTGGTTATAAAGATTGGGAATATATAGTGGTTGACAATACCACAAAACACTACCAGGATGGTAGGGTCACTTGTCACAAGCATGAGTGGGACAAGTGAGTTGTGCAGGATCAGGAAACTGAACAATTGTTTCTCCCAATTCAGAGCCAGCCTCATTTTGAAAGGCAAAAGCAAAAGAAAGAAATTGGTCCTTGAAATAACCCAACAAATGCAAAATCAAAACATGGTTAATGGCGGCATTCACAACATTACCCCCTCTAGAGTGGCCTTGGGGGGTGATACTTGCAGAGGAACTTAGCATGCACGCAAGCAAAAGGTTAAACACTAGAGAGGAGCTTTACCGTATACTCCAATCCTTGCTTCAAGGTCACTTCTAAGGGCCCAATCCACAACAAGTCTAGCTTATGAGCTTGTCCTCCTACTCTGTGTTGATAATACAAAATGTGGTCTCCAATGGCAAACTCAGGCAGGGGGGATCTCCTGGTATTGTCAGGGGAGAGCTCTAGTAGCTTGGTCTTATAGGCAGACGTGTAGGCAGTAGCCTGTATATCAATGATGCAGTTGACTAGATCTTTGATGTGCTCATCAGGGTTCATTGCCTTATTAGAGGAGAGTAGGTAGCCCCCCAAGAGTGGCAAGGTAGTGGCTTCACGACCATACAGCATAGCAAAAGGGGAATACCCAGTGACACAATGCTTGCTAAGGCAATAGGAAAAGAGATCAGCAGGTAAGTATAGATCCCAGTTGGCGGCGTCAGAGTAAGTAAGCTTCCTCATGATAGAAACCAGAGTTGAGTTGGCGCGCTCAACTGCCCTATTAGTAGAAGGGTTGTAGGGGGCAGAGAAAGACTGGTGAGACCCCAAGGCTTCAACCACTGAGGTCACTAACTTGGCGTTGAAGTTAGTCACATTGTCAGACAACAACACCTGAGGGCAACTGTGGCAGAAGAATACATCTTGCAGCAGAAAGGCGGTGGTAGTCTTGACAGTGATGTCTTTAGTAGGACGAGCTTCTACCCACTTGCTAAAATGATCAACAGCAATTAGGACAAAGTGGCAGCCAGAGCAGGAGTGAGGAAGAGGCCCTACAGTGTCAATGCTGATAGTGTGAAAGGCGTGTTGAGGGGAGACTAGCCTTAACTCATGGGCAGCGGCTTTAGGACATTGGAGCTGGCAATCATGGCAACTAGCAATAACATCTGGGATCAGCAAGCAAAGATTTTCCAGAAGTAATTCTTCTGGATCCAGGCATGGGTCTTGGCAACGCACCTGTGTCCTGTATCCTTATGGGCTTGCAGCACCAACAAAAGGCAAAGACTAGGCCTTACATAGGGCAAGTAGTAGTCTTGTACCATCTTGAAAAGTTGATTGTCACAAATGAGGGTGTCTTCAGATAGCTTAGAAAGGGCAACTCAAACTTTCTCTGTCTTTCTCTCCCATGAAAAAGGGTATCCAATTAGTTCATAGAATCAGTCAGCTTCAGCAGGGTGTAGAGCAAGGATGGGAATTCTGGACAGTCTGTCAGCATTCTGATGTTGAATCCCAGGGTGGTGCAGCACAGTGAAGTCATACCCTTGAAATTAGAGAGCCCATCTAGCTAATTGTCCTTTGGGTTCCTTAAGTTGTTATGACTATTTGAGTGAAGCGTGATCAGTAACCACTGTGAAATGGGTGCCATACACATAGTAGTGGAACTGCTTGACACCATATAGCACAGCAAGGCACTCCTTCTCAGTCACACTGTAGTTCTTCTCATGTTTATTCAGGACACAAGAGGTATAAGCTAAAGGTGATCCACACCCTCATCATCCAGCTGAGCCAAGATATCCCCAATAGCCAGGTCACTAGCATCAGTATATAAGATGATTTACTTATTGTAATCAGGATATACTAAAATGGGAGACTCTTTGAGTTTTTGCTTGGGGGTTTCAAAAGGCTTGTTGTTGACTGGTGGTCCATTTGAAAGGGATATTATGCAACAGCTAGACAAAGGGTTCACTAGTGTTGTAAAAGTTGGGGATGAACTGTCTGTGGTATCCCATCATACCCAGAAAGACTTGAACCTCTTGCAGATTGGTGGGCGGAAGCATTTTTTCAATGGTCTCAACTTTCTAGTCATTGGGTGAATCCCTGTCTGGGTTACTTCATAGCCCAAGAATTCAAGACGCTCTTTGAAGAAAGTGCACTTGGAAGGTTTTAGTTTGAGGCCAGCTTCTTGAATCTTTATGAACACCTCTTTGAGGTGAGCCAGGTGATTGGTGAAGGTAGCACTGAAAACCGTTATATCATTAAAGTATACCAGGACGTATGTCAGCTTCAAGTTGCAGAGGATGGAGACCAAGGCCCTTTAGAAGGTGGCCAGGACATTGCAGAATCCCTGCAGCATGCAAGTAGGCTTAAACAGCCCTTCAGATGTAATGAGCACGGCTTTTTGGCAATCCTCAGGAGATAGGTCAACTTGCCAGTATCCAGATGCCAGATTCATTGCAGAGAAAAACTTAGAGCCTCCAAGACGTTAGAGAGCATCATCAATACGCGGCAAGGGATACAAGTCCTTCTTGGTCAAAGAGTTTGATTGGCAGTAGTCCATCACAATACAATTACCTCCATCTTTCTTCTTTAAGATGAGTAGCAGGGATGCCCAAGGACTTTGGGAAGGTTCCAGCAGCCCAGCATCCAACAGTTGTTTGAGCTCTTTAGATACCTGGGCGTCCTCCACGCGGCTGCAGCGTAATGGTTTAGCACTGAAGGGGGGCGTCATCAGTGTCAATCTTATGGATAATGCCTTTGACTAACCCATAGCTGGTACTGTCCTTAGCAAAGATGTTGGAAAATTGGTCTAGAAAGTCTAGCACCACTTTCTATTGAACCAGGGACAGCTGTGGAAAGTCTTGCACAGTGAACAAGGATAGGACTTGGGGTTCATCCTCAGGTAGTTTAAAATCTCAGAACATGCCAAAGGGATGAAGAGACAGGATATCAGGAGCGCTCAACAACTTGCCATATCCAACAACCTGCACCCTAGACACAGTCATGGGGAGAGCATTCAGGTTGGCTACCAACAATTGAACAGGGGCCTTATGGGAGACATATAGAATTCCAGGACAGAGATAAGGTTTGTTGTGCCCTAATGAGGGGAGAGAGTATAACTCTAATAAGGTTTGTTCAGGTAGTTCATATGATATCTGGGAGTCTAAGATGGCCTGGGAGCCAGGGGGGATGGTGAAAGCAGAGGTGGCTAGGAGAGGGATCCCCTCAGACGCAGGACAAGCCATGGGTGGACATTTCATGTTTGAAGAGTGAGTGCAATATTTGAGGGTGAAACCCCCAGTGGGGTATTCCAAAGCGCACGTCTTCAGGCACTTCCCAGGAACTTTAACCAGCTTTTCAAAGATCAGAGGGACTTTGTATTCCATAATAGAGAGGTAAACATCTTTCAAGTTGATTATCCCATTATATTCCCTAAGGAACTGAGTGCCAACTAAGAGATTGTAGCTCTCGTTTTCCAAGACAACTGCTGGCGCAGCTAGGAGAAGCTTGCCAAACTTCATGGGTAGAGCAGAGTACACCCCTATGGCGCAGGTCATAGACATTCCAGCTGTGCCATACAACTGGTGATAATTAAGGTCAGGGGAAAGTTTGAGTTTCTTCACAATTTTGGAGGAGACAATGTTGACTGGCAAGCCAGTGTCTAAAACGGCCTTGATCTTCACTTTTTGAATGGAAATCTCTACTGAAGTGGTGGTGCAACCAAAGGGTGAAAGGACAGCCAAGATATCTTGAGCCTCTGATAGTTCCTTATCCTGCTTCTCAATCATGCATCTTAATCCTGGGAACTCCTTAAAAACAGTTTGGAGAGGGAGCAAAACAAACCATTCTTGAAGACAACCTTGGCAACCTTGGCAGCTTCTTCTGACGGCTCCACTAGCACAGGGGACCTCTTAGCTTTAGTGAGGTAAGGGCAAGAGATAACTTCTTTGGCTTCAAGCAAAGACTTAGTGGTAGTTGTATTCTTTCCTGAGCGTAATTTATAGGGGACTGTAATGGTTTCAGGAACAGCCAAAACATAGTACCCATATACATTAGCGTTGTCAGTATCAGAGTCATCCAGGTCAGAGTTGTCAGAGATATTATGAAACAAGAGGAGGATAGGAGGAGCCTCATTATCAGCAGGCTCAGAGTCAGATATAGAGGGAGGGATGGAAAGAGACTGGGTAGAATTGTTAACCGAGAGTGTCTCTGCCTCTAGGTTGACTATTCTTTTCCCGCCTGCTCTTTAGGATCAGCTCCTTCAACCAGTGGGTTGATGCAGACTCAAGAATGGTGACCTATCTGACCACAGTTGTGGCAACCTT
Source organism: Entomophthora muscae (assembly GCA_014839935.2). Classification (NCBI taxonomy): domain Eukaryota; kingdom Fungi; phylum Entomophthoromycota; class Entomophthoromycetes; order Entomophthorales; family Entomophthoraceae; genus Entomophthora; species Entomophthora muscae. Next base: position 10,071 of record QTSX02006394.1, read on the forward strand.
GGCGTCAAGGAGGATTTTGCAAGTTCATGTTAAGAATGCAAGGACCATGGGAAGACAAACCAGAATTAGAAGTAGCTCAACCTTCCCTAAAAACTGCTCCAGAATGGGTAAGGTGCATATCCTTCAACAACGTTTTTATGCTCTTCATAGAGGAAAACATAGCTTTATGGGCTTTGAAGTGAAGACACAGAAGCTGGTTAACTTTAAGAGCTTGAGCGCAAGCCATATAAGCTTCATGGGCTGTCAATTGTCTGCTTGTTATCAGTTGCTGTGCTTTCATGTAGAATCTGTCTGAAAACTCAGCTAGTGTCTCTTTAGGCTTGAAAGAAATATGCATAAAAGTGTCATTTTTTACTTCCGGGCTAAGGTCACCATCAAACTTGTCAATCAAAAGTTGCTTCATATCTTCCCACGTCTCAATGGTGGGCAGCTCTGGAACAACTACCTCTTGGCAGGTTGGGTGTAGACAGGTCAGAATCTGTTCCTTCTTGACTTCATCTGAGGCTCTTCTTGTGGCAGTTTCATAGATAGTTAGGAAAGCTGCAATGGTTGAAGTTCTGGGATCAAAAACTTGCTTAAAAGTAGGCTTGAAATGTGCTTCTGGATTTGGGCCACCATTGTTGCTATTGAGTACATTTATGCATGGGGAGAATTCTGATCCTGACTTGGTGGGGGGCTGCCTGGCCTACAGCTGGAAAACACTATCTTCAAGGGTAGTCAAGATGTCAGCAGTGCAGGTGCCCGTATTATTAGCAAGGGCATTCTGCTGCTCAGTAACATCCAGGCGCTGACCCTGTGTAGTTACTACCAAGGAAAGCTCAGCCAGTTGGGAAGTAAGAGACAGGCCTACCAAAAACCAAGGGACAAACCTGTCATTTACTGAATCAACCACTTCACTTAGTTCTTGTATGTCTATATCTGTCAGGAACCCACTTGGCAGGGAATAAGCTCCCTAGTTGATGGGCCAAGGCCCCTAAGTTAAATCCTGCTATTACCAAGCCAATAGAAGCTGTGGCCATTGCAAGGTGTCCTAGGTGTTCCAGGTAAGCAAATCTTTCAAGCATAGAATTGAACCAACCAAGTAGGTAGTATCCCACCACTTATGTCAAGAGTTAGAAGGAGGCAGAGTGAATGAACGACCATATTAGAATTTACGTCCCCAGTGGCCAGAGGGGTACTTGAACCATCTGTGGGCAAGGGATTCCTTTTGATGGGTGTCATCCGGAGAGGAGTTGTACCAGTCAGTTGTAGGTGTTGGGTTTTTCAAGGTTGATACCACTGGCAAGAAGGAAACCAGAAACCAGAACAGGAATAAAATTCCTCTCATGGCTTCAAAAATAAGTTATCAGAAGGTGAATGAGTAACAGGTGTAGGATAAAGACTTTATTGTTGGAACAAGGTTAAGGGCTAGGAAGAGTGCACTTAAATATCAAAATGGTGGATCTGTGACATTCAAGAGGATAGAAGGTTTACATTGTGACTTGTCTGATTTTAAGGCTGAAATTACTAAGTTTATCATGTGGATATGAACCTGGATCTTAATTATGTATATCAAATTAACATACCAAGAAAGATGAACAGAGTAAAATACCAGATAAGCAGTAATTAAGCATTGGAGTGGCTTAATATCAACAGGAATCAAAAGCAGAGCCTGTTAGGTATACAGAAGTAATGAAGTCAAGAGGGCAACCAAGCTACAAGCAGCCAATCATCGGCCGAGCGGTGAGTGATGTTCTCACTGAACTTAATAAACCTTTTGAATTCAATTTGAAGTACAAAAGCAAAATTTGATTGAATCAAAGGATCATAAATAGGTAAAGTAAACTCCATAGTTGAATTTTGACTAACAATAGGTGTTTTGTGAAGGTTCTGGGTTTGATTCTTGTTAAAACAAGGAATGACAAACCAAATGGTGTCTGTAACTTGGTGTCTATGTTTTTGTGTCTTTGTTGTTCTCTCCATATTGTCAATAAAATGAAAGGAGTCAGGGAAGGAATCCCTGACATTATCAAGCTCAGTGTGATCTTGCTTCAGGAGGTCCACTTCATTGGCTAAATCTATCAACTCTCTAGCACAATAGATGCAGGGGCTCCTGACAAGCCAGGGCAACAACAATCTTTGCCCACAACTTCAGGTGGATTAACTACAGACAACATTGCCTCATGCAAAGTAGCAACCTCTTGTTGTAATTCAGCAACCTGAGCCATCAGCACAAGAACTTGAGGGTCAGGATGAGGGACTTTGGGGGGGGACAATCCTGACTGCAGGTAGATGCTCTTAAATCTTGAATGGCATCCCAGAGCCTCTGTTCTCTATCTGCTAGCTCATTGGATGGAGAATGCAGGAAATCTGCTTTGGAGGAAGACAGTTCATTTACTTGAGTCTGGAGTTTGGCAATGGTGGTGACAGTAGCTTTTATAAAAGTAACAAGTTCAATGCCCTGGGCGGGAATTGAACCCGCTCCTAGCCACCAGGTGGGGCTAGTGGGTAGGGGGATTCACCTGCACCTGCATTTTTGATTTTTGAAGCAAATCCAGGTGCAGGAACCGTTTCTGCCCTGGTGGTAGCTGTGGGGCCCATTTTGGGCCCTGAAAGCTATGCTCAAGCCTTGGTGGGTTTGGCTGGACCTGGGCAGGCTATTTTTAGCTGTCCAGTAAACCCAGTTCAATCCCACCCTCTATTAAGTAATTTGGGGTTCCCAATTGGGGACCCTATTTTTAATCAAGTTCCTTGGCCTCAGGAAAGTCTGTCAAGCCAGCCCAAAAAAGGTGATCAAATTGGAAAAGCCCCATAACCCCAGAAGCCAAACCTGCTAGAACCAATGGCCAGCCAAGCCAAGATGGACCACCAAAAAGCCAAACAACTGTTCCTTAAACCCCCAAAAATGACCATAAAGCAGCCAACCAGAAAGCAGAACCTGAGATGTCAAGCCTTGCCACACAGATATCACCAGAAGAATGCCCAGAGGCACTTGCATGTGAGTAAGTATATAAACCAGAAGCACCTGAAAAAGTTTTGTATTGTCATACTTACCAAATAAAAAATTGTTATGAATCTTTGGTTCACCAATCTGCTTCCATACCTATTTTTGATACTCTTCCATCTGCATACACCCAAGCATCAGTACCCATCCACTGGGATAGATAGCTAGACTTCAGTTGACAAACCTGAAGCCTTCAACTACTACTGTCCACCCAACGCTCCATTTGGACCTGTGCATTTCACTGAGTACCCCCAAATCCTGACCACAAGCCCTGTACCTTGAAAGACTTGCAGTGGTACACCTGTCCAAACGCACCCAAGGAACCCCATCAAATTGTACGTGACAACAAAACAATCACCATCTATTCTTTGATCTTTAACGGGAAGTACAACAATCCTGCTGTATACCTGGTCCCCATGGAGCCACCCCTGACACCCAAACCAACCATCTCTACCCCCACCCACCTCTGACGCCACTAGCCAGAATAGTCCATTCCTGGGGGTGCTTTACCTGGCGCTCACAGGATTGATTGACTCTTCCTTGCCAGCAGCTGGGCCTTGGGCTGTGGCAAGGCCCTTTCCTACCTGGTAAAGTTAGGTCCCATCATCTGGTGGGCCATTCTAGTGCCTGATTTGACTCCTCCCTCACCTACTAGAGCCCCACAGTACTCTTAGTATCCTGACAGTAGCAGCCCTTTCTTGTCAAAGTCCTTGCCAAGTTTGTGGAGGCCCTTTGCAGCATGGACCACTAATTTCTGTAATTGGTTGAAGGAATAATCACTGGAATTGTTAAGTTGTTGTACAAGTTGTTCAAAGTTGGTGAGATAGGCATTTAAAGTAGAGTTCACTTGGGCACGCCAGGGCTGTTACAGTTGGTGGAACTCATGAATGTGCTCTCAGACATACTCGGGGATGTATTGGCGCATTCTTTCAATGAAAGTGACCAAACAAGACTGGGAGGTGACAGAGTCATGCTGATTGTCAGATACTAAGGAAAACTGGGAATGAATCCACTGCTAGTAGGCCGCAAACTGATCCCAGTGATAGGTGACGCAGGGCTTGCAACAACAAAATTTCCTGAGCATGAAGCCATAATACCATTTGCTGATGGGCTAAGGCAGGTTGTACAAAGGAGGACAATAAATTTTCCGCGGATCCAGCCGCTGAGAGGAGATGCTGTGCAAATTGTGGAGCTATAATCAATTTGTAGTATTCTTCTTGGTTAAACTGAAGCTGGAGGCAAGGGATGGCTCCATCACGGGCCATCCCAAGGGCTATCACCATGACTTGCTCCAAGTCAGGGAGACCCAAAGGGTAGGCCACTAGGCAGGGACTACTCCCAAGGTTCAGTGCAGTAGGGACAATAGGTGGGTTGGCAGTGTCTTAGAATAGAAGGACTGGTAATTTCAGGCAAAGTTGGCTCTTGTATGGGCGGAGGCAAAGGTCCTGAAAACATTGTTGCAAAAGGGGTAACCAAGGGGCTTACAGCCCCTGTAGTGAGCACCATTTTTGTTGTGATCTGAGGCGCGGCACAGAGTCACAATGGGAAATCCTATCCTTAGGATTGGATTTGTACTAAGTCTTGGTTAGAATGGCAGGGAAGGCTATGTGATTACCTTGTGGCCCTGAATGAATAATATCTGCTAAATGTGGCTAAAGAGGCGCCAAAGTATGTGGAGACACAAAGATAAAAATGTGAATAGAATTTAAATTTTATTGGGTATAGAAATTGGGATTATATACTGTGTATCTTTACCACAAAACAGTACATGTACGGTAGGATCACTTGCCACAAGCATGAGTGGGGCAAGGGAGTTGCGCAGGATCAGGAAAATGAACAATTGTATTTCCCAATTTGGAGCCAGCCTCATTTCAAAGGGCAAAAGCAAAAGAAAGAGATTTGTCCTCAAAATAACCAAAAAAAGGCAAAATCAAAACATGGTGAATGGCAGCATTCACAACAAATGCCTTCCTGGAAGGGGCTAAAATGAAGAAGGGGAAAAATGGGGAGGAATAAAATTGCTGTCTTGCTTCTATGGTTTTAACGTTTAACTTTTTAGCTTTGATTTCTACTTTTTAGTCTTGATCATTTGGCTTTTAATTTCAATTTTTAATTCTTTTGATTTGATTAGATAGCATCAGTTATTTCATGTATACATGACAAGTTTGGGATGAATAGTTATAGTCAAAAGTGAGTGAGATATCTTAATTTTTGTTAATTTACTAGTAAAACATAAGATATTCACAGCTGTTCTTATATGAACTATATTAAATAATATCACTATTTCTTAATATTTTAAATAACTTAACTTATTGTGTTTTTGTTTCATTGGAATTTTAATTCTTATGGTAATCAAAAAATATTTTTATAAGAAAGAGTGTAAATTACATGGTAAAATGAGAAATAATTGCTTATTTCTCTTTATTTTCTTAATTAAGATACTGTTTTTATTGCATTTGTGAGCTCTCTAGGGGCATTTTAGTATACCATAGCTGTAAAGCTTAATTTTTTATATTAAAATTTTCAGTACATCAAGATCAGTTAGTTAAAAAGGTGTTGATTTCCAGTTATCAATCAGGGAAAAGGATGAATTCTCACTTTACTATAATGTCAAGCACCAGGGAGTTGATCACCAGGGGGTCAAACTTATCACAGTTACCCCCAGATCATGATTAAATCTATACCCTAGAGGCATAACTCAGTGGTTCAAGGTTGGGAGTAGAGTGGGGGCATGATAACCTATCAGGTCCCATTGCTTTCCATGCTGGTTCCCCACCCTGGTTGCTGCTGTGCAGAACTTGGTGGGACAGATCTGGGCTGCTGAACAGTTATGCTGGGGTGGTAGTACCAGTTGTTATCAGGATTTGGGCAGCTCTTCTTGGGGCAGCTTAGGGTTGGCATTCCAGGACTTGGAGGGGCCACTGCTGGCCCCACCCTGCTGCACACACCTCCAAGGTCACTGCCACTCCCAGGATCATTACTGCTGTACCCAATCTTTCATCCCAGCCCAGAAGCCCCATGCCAGTAATTCTACTATCCTTAATAGTTGGTAAGGTTCTTACAGGGATCCAGGTATGATGTACTAGATGAGATCATCTAAGACCTAATCTTTGTGGTTTGGGTTGGGAGTACTCATTAAAATTTAATAGATCAAAGGAGGCTCCAGGGGGTAGTAGTAGTCCAGGGTGTCCTTTTCTGTGGGTGAGGTGAAGCAATATAGATCCCTAGGGGCAATCAGTTAATAGACAGCCAATGTTATGAGAGAACAAAAAATAAGTTGGGAAGCAAGCTATCTGACCAAATTCTCATAAGAAATATTGGTTAAAGTGATGATAGCTTTCATGAAAGCTGGGGTTCATAAAGAAGTATGTTCCAGAAGCTGCTTTACCATGCCCTGCTTCTTTTACTATAAGGGTTGCATTTTTGGACTCAGGGGGCTTGGTTGGAGGGCTGGCTAGCCCTAATTCTGCTTTCATGGATAGGAGGTTAGCTAGGGAGTGGCTTATTTTTGATCAAGGCTTTATTGGTTGTCTGCTACTGAGCTCCTAAGTCCAGATGATGTTCTTCAATCAGCCAGCTCTTTTAGGAAGCCATGGGGTTCTTGGAGGGCTTTTTCATTGTTTTCTTTGTGGTTTTTTATCTGGCTATTCTGGGTGGTCAGATTGGTGTCATACTGGGCAACTAAAGGAGCAATCTTTCCTTTCCAGCATCATGGCTACCACTTGATTAAAAAATAAAAACCCTGATCCTTGATCCCCCATGTGAACATTAAATAATACAAGCTCAAATTATTAACCAGATCAATACCAAAATATTATTTATAACTCTCTGCTGTATATCTATAAAGAGTATTTGAATAAGGTCTATCATTTATCTTATGAATCTTGCTGCCCCTAAGCCTCCCCTTGGCATAGGTAAGAGAATATGATCCCCAGCTCCATGCCCAATTACTCAATTCAGGGGCTCCTGCTTATCTTTGCTGGGCCCATGGCTAACTTTGACCCCCCCATTTCACCTTTTGATCTTGGAAGGTTAGCATAGATCCTGGGCCTCACGGGCAAGCACCCCTTCCCCAGTCCAGATACCAATCCTGGGCCAGTTCCAGACTTGTTCTCCTCATTTTTTTTGATGAACGTCAGATCCAATGCCACAACTGTGCAACTGTATGATTGCTTAATTACCAGGGGTGTGGGATTAATCCTGGTTAGCAGCTTTCACTGGGCTTATGATTGCTACTCCAGCTATCTTGTTGGCTACAGAGTGCTAGGATCTGCTTGGGAGGGGCCAAGTGATCAAGTCTTCCCAGGCCTGGATGTACCCCTTGATGGTTTCTGTCATTTGAGCTTGGGCATCCCGTGGGCTGCTGAGACCTGAAATTTTTTGTAGACCTTGGTTGGGATGGTGTCTCTAAATCTGCTCCAGGTGAGACAGCTGCAGGTGTGATTTGATGCATTGTGCTGGCCAGCATCTTTTGCTGTTGGTAAGGAATATGTCAGATTCTGGGATCTCAGAGCGCTGAGGGAGCTGCATCTGTTGGATGTTATTGGTTCTGCTCATGACCAGGTGTTGGGGTTTCAAGTACAGAAGTCTGAGACTGAGCCTGGTTCTGAATGAAAACTTGGGCAGCAATTTGTGAGGGTATTGTTTTGTGGTCTATAGCTGATGATGGCATGGATAAACCTTTTGGGGCAGAGATGGTTTTAAATGGTGTGGTTGCTATAAGGAGTCTTTTCCAGAGAGTCAAACCATGAGGACTACTGGGTCTACAGTGTAGTGTTGCTTTCCTTTGGGGAGGTATCCATGACAAGTTAGTTTTTTCTTCCTGTGTGCAGGTAAAGATGTGGCTTTACCTTATATTCACAGAACAGGAAAAATTATCTGTGTGACCATTGTTGTAAGTGTGCTTTGTGGAGAAGTTAAAGATAAAGAAAAATAAGATATAGAAGATAATTTGAAGATATATACTTATTGAAGAAGAGAAAAGGGTATTTATATCCTTGTAGTGGGGCACTGGAAATCAGACATGGAAATAAAATATCTTCAGTTTGATATAGGTGGAGAAATGAGTAGTCCTACTAGGACAGCATTAAAGGAACACACAGGTAGCAATAGGCTATGCTACCTTTAAGGGATTGATATTGATGATTTCCCTAATTAGGCAATAGATCAATCTGGGATTATTGTTGATCTATGAGAGGTTGGGGCCATTAAAAAATAATCCACATTAAATTTGTAGCATAATCTACTAGATCAAACACTAATTTAATATTAATACTCTAATTTCCTAGTGCAAATTAATGTCAAGGGTCTGGATGAACATCATTCTGGCTAACACCAACCTACTTAACATCCAGCCATTGCCCAATTTGGTGCCCTTCCAATATACCGTTCAACATACCAAGAATGGTAACCAAGCAATATCACATGACTGTCCAAGTATCCTGCGTCACCAAATCCCTCCAAGACAATGCAATACAGCTCAGAAATCTTCCTCAGAAGACCACTATCACAGCTTACGCCAATGAATTTGAGGAAATCTGTTGCAAATCCAAAACCCAGCGCAAGCTGACAACGTAAACACCAGAGCCTCATTCATCAACAGAATGAAACCCTCTGTTGCTGCCCTCATCCGCCCAGAGGCCAACACCTCCATGCCTGCACTCACTGCAGAAGCCAAGTGTGCGGAAAAACGCGCAAACATGGAATATGCTGCATGCAACAGCAATCACTCCTCAAAAAGAAATGGCAGAGAAAACTCTAATGGCAACAAACGGCAGAACACCAATCATAGCAACAGCAACTCCAATTGCAACAATGGCAATTGCAGCCAAAGTGCAAACTGCTCCTGTCCCAAGAAAGAGGACACCACCAAAGTAAACAATGCTGAAATAGCAACCCACTATGAATCTGACCCCACATTCTCTGACCTCAAAGGTCTTAAAACAGAGGAGCAGGGAAATAGGAGGGGGAACAGGCTTAAGTACCCCTATCCCCCCAACTTGACAAGAAACTGTACCAAGGCACAAACTTGGCTGCTTGCATCCCATGTGTTCCACAATCCTCCATTTTTATGAACGTAAAAATTAAAGATTGCTCACAACTTCTTATCTATCCATGCACTTAAAAATCACATACACATAAAATTTTATTTTACTCTGGTGCACAACACACTATGGTTAGCAAACCATTTGTAACCAATTACAAAATACCAGTTGTCAAATCCAACTTCAAATACGCCATAATGGCAGATAAATCAAAGGTTCTACTTGAAGGCAAAACAACTCCCTTCAGAATTGACCTCCAAGGCATAAAAACGTCCATCAAAGTACTTTTCATGAACAACATAAACTACAACATTGTAGCAGGCATGGACTGGTTCACCCAAGTGAACCCGAGTGAACCCCAGTGTATGTTGGAAAACAAAAACCATGACCATCAAACACAACAGAGTCAATTTTAACATCCTCAAAGAACCCAATGACCTCATTCTAAGAGACACAGTATATGTCCATGTCATAAAGCAAGATGACTCAGAACATCTAACCAAAGATAGTACCCTCCATATAATGAGGTACACTGAATTCAATAACATGCAAACAACCAAGATCCAATGCCCAGAACTCTTGGCACTCCTAAATGAATATGCCCATGTATTCAAGGAAGAACTCACTGAGCTACCCCCCAAACGGGAGGTCAAACATGGCATTGACCTATGTAAAGCCATGCCCAAACCTGCACCCCTCTACAGACTCTCTCCCATGGAGACCCAAACCCTCAAAACATACATTGAGGACAATCTAGCAAAAGGATTCATTTGCCTTTCTGAATCCCCATGGGGGGCAGCAGTGTTCTTTGTAAAGAAAAAGGAAGGCACTCTGCGTCTAGTAACCAACTACAGAGCATTAAATGCAAGCACAGTAAAGAATAAAAACCCTCTTCCACTTATAGAGGATCTGTTTGCAAGACTCTCAGGAGCCAAATTTTTCTCCAAAATTGACCTCACCTCAGGTTACAACCAAGTTGAAGTAAAGGAAAATGACATACCAAAGACTGTGTTCTGTACACAATTTGGATCCTTTGAGTGTAGGGTAATGAACTTTGGGAAGACCAACGCTCCTGCAACGTTTGTCACCATGATGAACCAAGTGCTAAATGGCCTCTCAAACATATTATGCTACCTTGACAATATCATCATATTCTCAAAAACAAAAGAGGAACACCTCACGCATGTCTGCAAGACACTCAATTGACTTGTAAAGCACAAACTTTATGCAAAACCAAGTAAGTGCCAATTTATGGAAAATTTCAGGAAACCAGGCATAGGTAGAGGCATTGGACGTCTTGGAACGGGGTTGAGCTGAGCCAGCGGGTAAAGCTCACCATAGAATGGGTGCTAACTTGATAATGTAAGACATAGATTGCTGTTTAAGGACCAGGGTTCAGAGGTAGGGATCATGGAATTCACCATTCCTGTCAAGGTTATATAGAGTACTCCAAACAGTTGAGTGGACATGGTCTCTGCAGCAGTGGAAGTCTCCATTGGGTAGTTGGGTTGTGGGGTTAAGGGCGGAGTCATGGGAACAAAGTAGGCAGGCAGATAATTGTACTTGTCTTTGAATAATCTTGGCGGCCTTTTGTACCACTTTCCTTCACGTCCTATGTATTCAGTCTCTCTAGTCCTGGCCAAGGGGTCAGCAATGAGGATGGTCTCTAAGCCATACTCCGCGTAGGCCAGGTTAGGCGGGTATTCAGTAAAATGCACAGGTCCAAAGGGGGCTCCTGGGGGACAGTATAGTGCCTGGATGGGATCAGCAGGATAGTCTCTAGGGGGGAAGGTGACTGATGGTCTACTGGAATGGAGTTAAGATGAAAGATCACTAAGACTAGGTAAGGTAAGATTTTTTTGAACCAAAGGTTCATAAAACTTTATTATCAAAAATGATGATGTGGTCTTCACCATACCGCTGGGGTTTTTATACCATGGGACTTTGCTTCTTCAATTTTCACAGGGTTCAGTTTTGCAGAAAAGGCACTGGTGGGGCATGGATCTTGGCTTAGAGTCTTGAGGGTGGGAGATCCAGGTAGCGCCTGCTCAGGTGAATAGAAGTGGCAATGCTTTGTTCTGCCGCCACTGTTCACTATGTCACCTGAGTAGTTCAATTGCACTACCCTCTCTGCATGGCATGCTGGCAGTTGCTGGTGGTCATTGGCAGAGTTAAAAATAGGTTTTTTTTAACCTCCTTAAGGCAATCTGCAACCTCTGCATAGGTTTGGGTCTTGGGTGGCTCAAGGTTGGCATCAATCTGATGGCTATCTTGGGAATTGTCCTTGGGGGACTGGCGGGTCTCGGAGTAACTCATCAACTTGGTTATGCAATTTAGTGAGTGGGCGGGTTCCTGTCCACTTTGCATGACTCAAGTAGTCTTTGGAGGATCAGAGTTTGATTCCAGGGCTTCCAGCGTTGATTACAAAGCTCCAGTATTGGCCCTTGGCAGGTTGGCAGTAGGTCCTTCCCCAACCTCCATTAGCCAGGTTAAATTTCCTTTGTAGGTATGGGTCTTTGTTGGCACCAGGTTGGCGGCAGACTGGCAACTATTCAGGAAATCCTCTGTAGTAGGCCGGCGGGTTGTGGAGTAATTCAACAATTTGAGCCTGTGACTTAACAGATTGGCAGGTCCTGGACTGTCCTGGAGGGTTTGATCTGTCTTTTGGGAACTGGGGCTCAACTCTTGGGTTTTCAACTCAAAGTATTGAAATGTCATTCATGACAGAAAAGGAACCCCTGGTCTTGGGCCAAATTGTCTCTGACAGTGGCATCAAAGCAGATCCAGATAAAATAAAAGCCATAAATAGCATACAACGCCCCACCTCTGTTAAACAAGTTAGATGCTTTCTTGGAATGGTAGCTTACCTAAGGAAATACATCAAAGACTGCGGGAAACTAACCACACCAATCAATGACTTAAACAAAGGTAATGCCAAAAAGAAATTCATCTGGGCACCAGAATGTGACAAGAATTTCCAATTATTAAAACAAGCTTTGATTGAAGCACCAATCTTGCAATACCCTAATAACAACAGGTGCTACAAGCTCAAGTCAGATGCCAGTGACACCGCCATTGGCGCAGTCCTGTGCATCTGTCAGCCAGGGCAGCAAGAATTCCTGCCAGTATGTTACAAAAGTAGAAAACTAAATAATACTGATCAGAGGTACCCAATACACGGCAAGGAATTGCTAGCAATATACCACACATGCAAGAAATGGAGATATTACTTAGAAGGACATCTAAACGTCTGAGTACTAACTGACCATAAATCCTTAATATATTTCAAAACTCAGAACACACTTGCACAGCAACAAGCCAAATGGATGTCCCTGCTGGAGCAGCTTAATTTGGACATCCAATACAAAAAGGGGGCAGAGCTGGTCACAGCTGATGCTCTCTCTAGACTATGTTAGCCTAGAGAGGATCACCCTGACCACCTGGACCCTGACTGGTCAAACCTGTACAACACTAAGTATAAAACCAAAGAGAAAGATCCTTCAACACATCAACTGACCCACAATACATTAGTAAGGAACAAAAAGTATTTCCATGTACCAAATGGCACAGTATACCAAATTATTAATGACAAACATGTCCCGTACATCCCAAACGCACAAAGAGTTGGCACCATATTAAGACATCACCGCCTACTAGGACATAAAAAGGCTAACAATCTATACCTCACATTAAAAGAGATAGTATGGTGGCCCAACCTCAAACAGGATGTAGTTGATGTTCTGAAAAAGTGCACAGTGTGTGAGAAATACACCAGTACAAAGGCTCCTCAGCCAACAGTCAACCCAGAACCAGACCCTGAACCATTTAAGGTTTGGGGGCTAGACGTAGTGGGCCCCTTCCCAGAAACAAAGACAAACCAATGTATCTTAATTGTAGCTATCAACTTTGCCACACCCTGGCCCATCTGCGGGCAACAAAGAACCATAATGCAGAAACCATCAACCAATTCATTAACAAAGCAATCATAGCCAACTACGGCACTCCAGACTACATCATAACTGATAGAGCAACCAAGTTATCAGGTCATGTAGTAAACAACAACTTAAAATCCAAAAACATTAAACATTCCACAAACTCTCCATACAGGCCAATGGCAGAGTGGAACACCTAAACAGCAGCCTTATCAGGACCCTAGAGAAAATAATGGATGGCAAAGCCAAAGACACATGGCGACTATATGTGAAACATGCATTACTAGTATCCTGAGTTCACACTAATCAAGGAACAGGCTATCCACCGTTTAAGCTAACCTATGGGTACAAACCAGAAATAATTACCCGCAATAAGCAGCCATACATAAAGATCCCCAAGGGAAACCCCCACAGTAGAACAAGTACCAAATCTACAATACATCCGCCTCAAAGCTAAAATAGCAGAAATAAAGAGTCTCAAAACACAAAAGGTAACCTCCACAGAGGAACCACTTCCCATTGACTCCCCCTTCTGGGTTCTAGCTGGCAACAGAAAGAAACTAGACTCAGTACACAGAGGACCAGGAAGAATCATCAAGTACAGACCAGATCACAACACCTATCTAGTAAAATTCCAAGGTGCTAAAACCCCAATTGTCAAGAAATACCACAGAACCCGTCTCTGCCTTAGTAAAGGAGAACACTCAACCAGACCGGTTCTAACTAGTAAACAGCTCCAGGAGCATCAGGCAGCAGCTGTGAAAACAAAGCCCCCTCTTGATGCACCAGAGTAACCCCTTAAGGGGGTGTCAAGGGTCTGGATGTACAGGCATTCTGGCTACCGCCAACCTGCTTAACATCCAGCCATCACCCAATTTGGTACCCTTCCAATATACCGTTTGACCTTTCAAGAATGGTAACCAAGCAATATCACATGATGATCCAAGTATCCAGTGGCTCAAACCCATCCCGCACATGACCAACCCCTATGTTCAATCTGATTAAATCTCTGCCACAGCCCAATCTATATAAGTCTAAAATATTATTCAATAAAAGATACTTCTCTTCTCTCCTAATTCCATATTTGAAGCTTCCCCAAAAGGCGCTCCTTATCACTAAACTGGTTTAAACATACAACTGTTAATCTTTGGTCAGGTTGAATCTTCATTATATTGTTGATAGATTATAGTATGTTCTGTTTGTGATTCATGGGACACAAAACATCTATACAGTTATGTTTATATATAGTAATTCACTATATCGTCCAAATGAAATCCACTTTGATTTTATATTTGTATGGGTTTTAATGTTTTGGTTTAGAATTTAAATGGGGGTTTGATTGTTCATTGAGATTGTAGAGTTATGAGGATAGTGGAAGATTGGTTTGGAGGCTATAGGGGATTTATATGTCAAGGGGGGAGAGTTTTAGTATCATTTGTTGAAATGGCGGGAAACAAGGTGGGATTTGTAGAAGGAGTTGAGCAGGGATTGGGATTGGGACAATGAGACGAAGGAGCGGAAGGAGTTCAGCCGATCGATGATGGAGTTTTCTTCGGAGAGGGATTTGGAAGCTTCCTCGGGGTTGATGTTGTTCATCTTGATAAATGCAGCGGGGAGGGGCTTGCGCTTCTGGAGGGCTTTGATTTTGAGTCCCGATATGTCCAGGTAGGGCGCAAACTCACTAGCCTTGCGCATCAGGCCGGGCAAGCTTCGGTCAACGTTGGTTTGGGTGATCCTGGTTCGTCTATGTCCCATGAAGGGGTTGCGGCGTGCCAGGCTTGCGATCAACGAACGCAGGCCTGGGGGAGCGGCCTTGGGTATGATTTGGCGGGGGTAGCGGGGGTAGGTGTAGCAGTAGAAGTCTGAGTATGTATCGAGGGTAGACGCGACTGTGCTGTTGAAGGGATGCATGATGTCATCGGCGGTGCCTGTTGTGCGGTAGCGTTCTCCCTCGTAGACGGAATCAGGATGGCGTGCTTGCCACTCGGCCCACAGCATATCGATGAATGTGTGGTGCAAGAAGAAGATGGGGTCGTTGGGAGAGTGCATTGGGAAGATGTCGCCCTTGTCGCCGCCAATGTTGACGTGGGGTGCGCCATGCTTGATCTCCAGCTGCAGCGAGAAGTCGCTGAACTTTGGAACATTCAGGTTTACGCTGATGGCCTCTGGGGTGGAGAAGACAGACATCTTGGTGCCTTCGTCGTAGTCGCGGCGCAGACAATGGGGTGTGGGGTAGTCCATGTACCAGTTGCTGAATGGACCATCCTTCACGCAGTAGTCGTTGGCAGGGTCGCCGTTGCCGCCCATGTATTCGCTTGACATGATGGGGCTGTTGTGGGGCTCTTGAGAGTCGAGCGACCAGTCCCAGTACGGCAGCACCACGTCGGGGTTGATGCGCTGAAGCTCCATCTCCAGCTTGCGGATAAAGTGGCGATGCCACGGGAGGAACTGCGGAGAAAAGTGCGAGTACTGCTTGTTGTCGACATGGGTTTTGGTGAATTTCTCGTACTTTGAAATCCCTTCCCATTTCTCCTCGTGCAGCTTACTGAGCGCACTGACGAAATCATTCACCTCGCTGGTGCTCAGCTCACGGATCTCGCGCCGCTCAACTATCCGGCTGCACTCACTCGCACAGCTGGTGATGAGCCCAAGTCCAAGGATCAAATAACTCTGCATACCTCCTTCCTTCCCTCATCCCGCCTATTATACCTGCCGCCCTATGATCACCAAGATACGCCATATTGCTTAACTTGTACTTTCATTTATGAAATTAAAATCAATTTAAACCGATCACTCGAGATGTGCATTTAAATTGCCCAAATAAATAAAATACCAAACAAACAAGAATTTCCCTTCCATCTTCGGCCTCAGACCAATATCCCTATAAATCTCTACTTTAATATCCAACCACTTGAACCCTCTTGCTTCACCATATCGCGCGACAAACCTTATATGCCAGCCTGGTACAAATGTTTGTATATATGCAGGCAAAAGTGTCCAACGGTGAATTGATCGCTTTATGCATCATATCCCTTTTAGACAGCATGCTTTTCATAACTTTATTATGTTAGCTTGGACCCAACCTCTATAACTGCCCCATTTATAAAATAGGTTTCCCAGGAATTGCCATCAAATCCTATCAAGGATATCGCTCAAAGTTCGGATCCGACCTTGCTTGGATAAGACCCTTCATAAGTTCCACTTGCCCATCCAAATCATCTTTATCATTAAATACTAGCAGGATCCAAACTGAATTTGAACCTTTAACCAACAACAACTCAACATTTATCTCTTTGCATACCATAAGCTATCATAACAAAGCCAACCAATATGTTTATAAAATCAATATTTGTGCAATATTAATCTAGAAGGAGTGATCCATACCTTTTTGTACACCTTTGATAACCATACAAACCACATCCCCTAAAAAAAGGAGTATCCTGCTTTCAGCTCAACAAGGCAGTATACTGTAGGCATAGAAAAATTCTCCCCAGTGTCACAAATGGCATTTCCCTTCTGATAATAAAAAGAAGTCAAAAGCAGGAATCAAACCCTGGTCCCCACAATCTGTGGCCCGCCAATCCAGATGGCCAAGGGCTCCACCCCCTGCATTTTTCCTGGTTTGAGTCAGCAGGTTGCCTGATAAGCAACCCACAAAGCCTAAAAGATCCCCCAAGGTTGGACAAGAATCCCACTGAAGATGCCCTGTTGCGCTTTTTGCATTACAGCACTACAATTATTTGAGATTCTAGGGCACAGGACATTTGCTTGAATACAGCTGTATGTGAGGATATGAGTAGTATTGTATCAGAAGTGCCAGGATTGAGTGGAACCATGATTACTGTCCAGCAATGGCTTCTGATTCCGCAGAAGCACTTAAGGATTAGGATAAAGGTCAACTCTATTAAAGATATTTATCAGACAAGTCAAGATAAAAAGCTTATTTTTATTGTGAGTGATTTATTCTTCTTATACCTTCTGCAAAGGTTAATCCCTGGGCTGCTAGCAATGTCTTCTAGGACATTCTAACACGCTCCTTATTTAGGTAATCATCAATCTAGGTTTGGCACTTATTGCACATCAACCAATAGAATATCTTCATCTTTGCCCAGCACAGGTGATCCTTGCTGGCATGGAATAATTTAGTTACTTCAGGATCACTTCCTACTTTCTTGACATACTACAAACTTAATTCTTATTAATGTGATAAATATGGGAATTTGAGATTATGGGGAATCAAACCCAGCGCATCAGCGCTCAATGTAAAAGTAAAGTGGCGCTTTGGCGCTTGCAATAATTTTCTGTTGGTGTGGCAGCGCTTGACGTAAAAGTAGTTTGGCACCTAATCCAGCTGCTAGGCGGCGCCGCAGCGCCTGTGTATTTTCCAAGGTGGTGCAGTGGTGAATCATGTATCACTTAAGTGCCGTGGCAGCGCTTATAATTGGCTAATTTAAGGTTCAGGTCAGCAGGCTACTGCTGATCCAATATGCATATGATTTATACTACCAATTTATGTTATTTGTTAGCTGCAATTCCTATCCGCAAGCTCCATCATAATTGGCATCACTATATTTTATATGACTAATTTATGGATTTGGTTGTAGCAATCCCAATCTGTGGGCTCCATCATAATTGGCATCACTATATTTTATATGACTAATTTATGGATTTTGTTGTAGCAATCCCAATCTGTGGACTCCATCATAATTGGCATCATTACTTGGTCAAAATTCCCAACAGGCCCCACTGAGGGCCCAGACCTACTCAAAGGCAGCAGTTTTCCCAAAGGGGATTTCAGCAGATCTGAAACTATGCCCCCAACCAGGACCAACCAGTGCCTACCTGCAGCATTAAGGCAGGTCTGTATTTGGCTGGGCTACCTGATTTTAGGGATAGATTTTGTAAATTGAAGGGTTCTACCCCTGTTCACCAATGCCTGCTAATCAAGAGCCAGCTGAACCCACCAACCAGCTAATGGATCTGATTCCCAATGATAAAATACCTGTGGACCTAAAGCCTACAATTTCTGGAGAAATTGGACATGTTAGTATAAAAAACCAGTTATGTGAATATAACAGTATCAAAGTTCTGATACTAAAGCTAAATGAACCTTTGATATACACAGATTTTACCCTATCTAGTTCCAGTATTTTATCATCTACATATTATCCCTGTAAACTCACAGGACGCTAACAGCCCTTCTGCTATTCCTGAGGCCCATTGGCCCCATTATTCTGTCCAGCAGGAGCACCCTACATACCCATTCATTTCACTGAGTACCTGCTCAACCCAGCCTATTTGGAGTTTGACCTAGAGAAAATATTGATTTCCGACCCCTTGGCAAGAATTATAGCGCCAGACACCTCCTTTCATAAAGGAACTTGGTACACTGTGCAGCCCTGACTCTTTGTGATAAGTCCAACGACCTACCTGCCTATTTAGTACCAATGACTCAGGTTAGCCCTGCATCCCAACCAGCCCTTAAGAATCCACTTTTGCCTTTAGCCCACCTCTGCCCAGCTTTTCAAAGCATTCTGCGTTACTTTACCAAGCTTGGTAGACTTTATGGCTCCCAATTCCAATCCTTGGCAGCATGCTGGTTTATTGGTATCTCGTGCTATCAGGTTAGCTCCTATCCGGTGGTGGGCCCTTCCTTCTGGCCCAACCCTCCTGCCACCCCATCCCAATAGCCCTCCCCCAATACATGGTATCTAGACCCCTGGGATGATCTACACCCCACACATGCTATTCCTGTGAGGGAGGGGGTTGGACCTGGAAATCCTGGCACCCATCCTGGTGGAATTGTCCCCCAGGATACATCCAGTGCACTTTGGGGACGGCTGCTCTGAGAGGCCTCCAGGGGGTAGTACAGGAGGCAACAGTGGTAGAATTGACTCCTGGGTAGCTGATATATTGTCAAAGTTTGGGGGGCTGGCTGCCAGAGATTTGGATTGATCAGTATCTATGCTTAACTGGTCCCAGCTAATCTTTACCGGTTATCTTGGTTGCAGAGCCGGAAGTTGAGATTAAGACCGCTGGAAGCCAGTTTGGTTTAGCAGCTCCTGTAGTCCAAAGACCGGTTTAAGAGGTGGCTTATATGTAGGTTTACTAATAAAACCAAAACCACCCGTGATTTAGGCTCTAAAATTGAAAGTGGCCAAACCAACACCTTTGAAGCCAAAAAATAGGTTTATCAATAAAAACACTCCTGCACTTATATAAATCTTATCATTTGCTATTATATATTTATTAGCGTCCATAGCCGTTAGTTAAGCTCCCAAGCACCACTATGTGGGATTTAGTGGTCTATACATCAATCAACCACACCATTGTTTTACATTATGTCTATTCCCAGTTGCTAGATCAATCAGTGCCACATAAATTAAGCCTGGTTTATTAATAGATTTCATATGTAACTTGTAAAAAAACGGAAGGCCAGCTCCTCCCTGTTTGCCACTATCCACTTGTCACATAATTGGGTTTGCATTTAACTAATCAAAGACTTGGATCTAAGCCTAGATTTATAAGTGTTACACTATGGGTGCCAACTGGCACCCATAGTGTGACACCTTAACAGGGTGACTAGTACAGAGAGCTTCTTAATGTTTTAACACTCACTATGGTAAAAAACCCACTCCCAGCTCTCCCTGTATACTCTTACAACTAATAAACATATTCCCACTCATTTAATTTTTTAACTTATGTTGTATTTTTTTAATTTTTGGGTATATGAAACTGCCTTGTTTTTGGGTTAACTTTCAAACTGGGTTTTATATTAAGCAAGATTTATATGTAAAAAACACAGTAATTTTGATTTTTTTGCGCAACTCCAAGAAACTTGACAGTGAGAATTAGGGGGTTTCAGCTGATTGACAGTGCCAAACTCAACACTCTACTAAGTTTTGAATGTTTACCCCCCCAATAAAGAAATTCCACATAATAACTTATTTTTTGCAACTATAATCTACTACCCTCCCTACTACTCTCTGTATAATTTTATATATTTTTATTATTTTTAAATATAATTCTCCTCAATTTAGCCCCAATATGTTATGCTGAACCTAACATCTTTGAGGCTTCATCAAAATCACTTATTTTCTATGTGTTTATAATTTAGATCTATACTTTGATTTTCTATTTTGCTTACAATTACTTTGTTATGTTTTTTCTTGATGAATAAGACTTTATTTGCATACTTTTACTTATATTTTGCTTTGCTTTACTATTTTTGTTTAATATATCTTTTCAGTTATTTTATTTACAATACTAAACTTTTTTTAGCCAAGATCTAACAAGCCTACCAAGTGCCAAGCCTCCAAGGGCTCTAAAGAACCAGCCACTACACCCAAGTGTGTCAAGAAGCCTGCAAAGTCAAAGTCTCCTACTAAATCTCCTTCCACCCCATCTACCCCCACTTCATCCGCTCCCCTCCTCTACCCTCATCTTCCACTTCCCCTTCACCTTCCCCTAAAAATTCCTCCTCCAATAAATCTGATGGTGATCTTACTAACCACTCCTTTTACCACTCAGAGGTCAACTCTAAGCCCACTAAGGAGCTCTGTACCAAGAAGGCAAAGGCTGCCAAGGAGCCCACCTCTTCTTCTGATAAGAAAAAGGAAGCATCTAAGCAGGCCTCAAATAACCCTTCCCCTCCCCCTCCTGATGGCTCTTCCCCCCTCCCTCATATGACCCCCAAGATGAGCCTGAGGAGTATTCCAAGAAGTTCAAAGCTTCTGTTCATGTGGCTTGGGATTCACTGGACATCCACAACATCTGCAATTTGGACAGAGAGTTCAAAGTCCCCAAGCACACACCCCGTTACTTCCCAATCATGTCCGTAAAGGGCAGCCCTGGCTACGTCACTGACAATTACATCTTTAACTGTAATAACCAAAAGCACCAAACCAAGATCAAGCACTTTGTCTGTGAGGATAAGACTTGCAGGGCCTTCCTGAACACTGAGGGCTTGGAGTGGTTAACAGCTGTGAAGGGGGATCACACTTGTGAGCCCCCAATCATCAATTCACTTGGATGCTAAAATGGTATCTAGTCCAGATGATCCCCACCTCCTCTCACCTCCAGGCTTCTGATCTGGCCACCAAACCTTGCAGTATCTAAAGCCCAAAAATCTAGAGTTGGTATCAACTCAAGACCAGCTGGTAAGTTTTATAAGCAATAAGAGGATTGCTGTCAATCCCCCTCCTCCCAAGGCCTCAGACGTCCTCTCAGAGCTCAAACTCACCCACAAGCTTAAGCAGCTCTCAAGTGGGAGCACTTCCTCCTCCATGACAATGGGCCCCGCACCAAGGACCACATAATCTGCTACACAACTCAGTAGAACCTGATGGAGTTGAAAAGAGTGTCAACCTGGATAGTTAACAGTACCTTTGCCACTTGCCCCCAGATGTTCAAACAGCTCTGGATGATCCATGCCCAGATTGACATCTGGATGATTCCACTTGTCTTCTTCCTTCTCCCTGGGGTCATCAAAGCCATATATTCCTGTGCTTTCTCCATCCTTTTTAAGAGCTTTCTCTCTTTCCCCCTGACAACAATGATGCCAAGAAGACCCCCCACACCCGCACAAACCCTCCTGCCGCTGCCAAGGACCAGGCCACCCTGGACTTGGAGAAAAAGTAAGGTTCAGAGCTCTAGGGCCTCATATGTGCATTATGGACTTTGAGCCTGCTCAGTTCAATGCATTTGAGCAGCTGTTTGGTGGGGAGGTGCAGGGTTGCCACTTCCACTTCTGCCAAGCAGTTGCTTGCAATGTGTAGGCCCATGCTGAGCTTAGTAGGTGAGCTGGAGGGACACTTTGGACCCCTGCAAATTTGTGCTGGCACTTTCAGTGCCTTGGCTTTTTTAAAGCCAGAGCACACTGCGCAGAGGTTTGAGGTTCTCTCAAAGGATCCTTACATAGCCAAGCATCCAAAGTTAAAGACTTTCCTTGAGTACTTTGAGCCCCAGTGGATTGGGAAGGTTATCACGCAGAGGCAAGGCAAGGCCAGAGCCAAGACCTTGGAATGTGTACTGGGCTACCATCAATGGTAAGCTGAAGACAACTTCAGACATTGAAGCCTATCACAGGCATCTCAAGTCTAATTTCAGGCTCCACCTAAAGTTCAATAAGTTCTTTTCCCTCCTCTAGCACATGCAGGAGAAGACAATCTCTAAGCTGTGTGACTTAGCCAACCGCGTCCCCCCCACCAAGCCCTCCACCAAGTTGACCTACTGCACAAAGGCCATTCAGGATTCCACAAAGCACAAAGCCTCTGGGATCAAGCAGTAGCTTGAGCTCATTGCAACTGCCCTCCTGGAAGAGGCTAAAATTATTAGGGGAGGAATGCTGAGGAATAAACTTGCTTGTTTGCTTGCTTCTGTTTTTTACTTTTAACTTTTTAGCCTTTATTTTTACTTTTTAGTTTTAATTTTTAATTTTTCTACTTTTTGATTTACTTATATAGTACTGTTTTTTTAATAGATGGTAATTTTGATATTAATACTTATAGTTGAAAGTGAATGAAATGTCTTAATTTTTTGTTAATTTCCAAATAAAACATAAGATATTCACAGTTGTACTTGTATGAAGTATATTAAATAAATTTTATTTCTTTATATTTTGTGTAACTTATGCTATTATGTTATCTTTATTTTTGTCTAATTAGATTTCAAATTTTTATGGTAATAAAAAATATTTATATAATAAAGAGTGTAAATTATCTAGTAAAATGAGAAATAATTGCTTATTTCTCCTTATTCTTATTAGTTAAGGTATTTTTATTTTGTTTTTGAGTATTCTGGGATTACTTTAGTATACCATAGTTGTATACATTAAGTTTTATATTTAAATTATTCAGTAGATCAAGTCCTGAAAATCAAAAAAGTGTTAACTTCCAGTAGTCAATCAGACAAAAACCCAAATTACCACTTTACTTAATAGTCAACTACCAGGGAGTTGATTTCACCACAGTTGCTGTGTGGTAAATGGGTGGGAAATAGGTGTTCAAGCCCAGAACTAAGACAGCCACTAACTACCAAAGAGAACTGTCTGGAGTGGGTGCAACTTTTTTATCCTTAGGGGGGTTGCAATAAAGATGGGGTATGATTTGAAGCAGATATAGGTCCAGCATATTTCTGGGTTTTTTGAGGGGAATCCTCAGCGTCCAACTCCTGAAATATGGGAAATACCTGGGATACAAACCTATCCATGCTGATTTTGAAGATTATTTCAAATAGAAGGGGCCTAGACAAGATGCTTAAAGGAATTTGTGAGCAACCCAGGATCAGTTACTGAGTTCTGTGCTGCTAAGGAGAGTCTTCTCATCTTTCTGGGGAAGTAGACCACAGCAGGAGGATTACTGTCACCAAGGTCACCACCATTGATTCTAGTAAGGGAGACAGAATTCTGAAAGTCAGGTTCAACAAAAACTTTGGGCAGACAACCCAAGGGAACAGAGAGGCACAAGAAGTTATGTTTTTTGAATAGGAGTACAGAATTAAAGCCAGGTACCCCAAGTTTGAAAAATTAAAATTGGATTCAAATCAACCCAAATTTGTTTTTCAACAAAAAAACACAGACAGGTAGCCAGCAGGACAAGTGGATCAAAAGGATTCAGGAGACAAAAGGAGGGCAGAAGTCAAGTCAAAAACTTTTATTATCAAAATTAAATTACACAAAACACATTTCAAACTTTGTAGAGTCAGGATTTTAATTTTGATATTTTAAATTTGGTAAGCAAGGGACCTGATGGCCCTTGCTTTCATTTTATGAAAACAAGGGGATAACAGAACCAGGGTCTTTTGGGAGGGGGCTTGGTAGGCAGCAGTAGGAACCAATTAGATGAGACAGACCAATCTAGCCGTGATCCAGACCTAATATAATAGGTGCAACTGGTCTAAGTAGGGGGTCATCAGCCTGATTGAATATTCAAATCTCCTAAAGAACCAGGAACAACATTCCTGTTGCTGGCCACAATTGACGTCACAACTGGATGACCTCAGAAATATTCTATCAGGCCAAAGGACCACTAGGCCAGAAGAATTATTTGGCCAAGATTTGACTATGTGCAGAACCTTACAACCAGGCTCTCCAGGCTGCAATACAAATAAACCCAGTGAAATTTAGTGAGCTTTGTTTTCATTTTGAACTTCCAGTTGTTGTAAGAAAGGTCTGCACCAGGAAATCATGAAATCCAATCAGATTAGTGTCACAACTGTAGTTGGGAGATTCTAAAGAGGAAGAGGGATTTATTGGAGCAAAATCAACTATGAATTTCTCATCTACAGTATGTGCAAGATCCTCCAGGTTGTGCAAGGGTTGCGTCTGGACATGGGCCGCCTTTTTTGTGGGCTTAGGGAAAATATCCCTATCCAAGGTCAATGGGACCCCTTGGAACTTTACAATTCTAGCCTCCAGCAATAAATGTTCACCATTTGAAGTACAAAAATATGAAATCCCTGACACACCATTGTCATCAAAAGCTCAAACCAGTGCTTGTTAGGCCAAAAGCTAGCTAACCATGGTTGACTATAAGCTAGTACTGTAACAGATAATGTCATCTTAACTGGTACTGATTGACCTAAGAAATTCAATAAGAAGATAATACACATCAAAAGAACCATGTTAAGGCATATTCAGGCTTGAATTAGGCAACAAAAAAGAATTGAGTTACAACAGAACAAGTTAAACTTTTGATATAACCTTCAAAACAGCTGCTTGCAGCTCAAAAATGTGAAAATCAGGACATTCTATGTTTTTTGATCAAAAAAATGGTTTAAAAAATTGCTACGTTTTTGGTGACCCATGAAGGCTTAGCCACAAAAATCACTTCTAGAGCACCATCATTTAATTCCAAACCTATATGAGCCAGTTTGAAGCTCACAACTACTTCATTAATTCAATAAAGTATTTTAGCATTTTAAGGGGTTCAAGTTATTATTTTTCAAGTAACTTCCATGAAAACGCAGCTCCTGCTGGTTTATATATTAGTAGATGTCTCTCAACACACAGTATTGATTTTTTGGTGTCCAAATTCTGCATTCTTCTTTCTGTTTTTTGTGGCCCCAGTCAAAAGATTTGGGGAGTGTCAGGATATCAATTGCTTGTGAGAACACTGTTTGATGCAGGTAGAGAGACCACCAGGCCAGAGGGTAGTGCTCACCATAGGATGAGAGCCAACCTAATAACATATGATAAGGATTGACTAAGCAAGGATCAAGGGCCAGAATTAGGCATCATGGAATCCATCAAGCCTGTGATGTTAATGTATAGTACACCTAAACATCTGGGTGGAAGTGGCGTCAGCAGTGATAAGAATTTCCTGTGGGTGGTTGGGCCACAAGGTTGGAGATGGGGTCATTGGTACCAGGTATGTGGGCAGATAATCATACTTATTGCAGAATAGCTGGTGATGGATGTTGTACCACTTTCCTCCATGTTGGATTGTTTCTGTGACTCTTGTTCTTGCCAAGGGGTTGGCAAGGAGTATATTTTCCAGGATAAACTCAGAATAAGCTGGGTTTAGAGGGTACTTGGTGAAACTTACTGGTCCAAAGGATGATCCAGGTGGACGTAATAATGTGGGTGATGAGTCTATGGGATTGACAGTAGGAGTGATGGGGGCCTTTGTACCTGAGAAACTGAAATAGAGATGTTAAAACACTAAAACTAGATAAGGTAGAATTTGCGTGAGCCAAAGTTTCATTTAAACTTTATTGTCAGGTTGTAAATACTGCCATTCTTATCATAGCAGGGTCTTTATACTATTAAAATTTCTGTCTCTAAAAGTTGTGGGCTTTACATTCCTGGGCATTCTTTCAATGGGACTTTGACATTTGGGAAGGCTTCACAGGCAGCTAATTCTGGGTTGGCTGGTGCTGGAGAATAGAAGTGACAACACTCTATTTCTCTGTCTCTATTCCCTGTATAATGCAGCCCAGCAAAATACATCATTGATTTGGCGCTGGGGCCTGATGTTGATGGGTGTTCATTGGACGGTTTAATTTTAGTTCCAGTCTTAAGCTCTCTTTGGCAAGCATCTACTTAAGCATAGACCAGGGTCTTCTGTGGCATAAATTTGTCTGTGGACAATGTTCCATTAGGTAAAACTTCTTAGCTTAGTGGTCAGGTCATCAAACATCCTTCAGACTCAAGCCCAAAAATGCAGGCAGCCAGCCCTTTGGTCCTCTTGACTAGTGGCCTGTGTTTCCTGGGGACCAAAGTTACATTCTTGAATTTGACTTTTGTTTAATATTAAAGTAAAATTTTCATTCATGACACTTACCCTACCAATAAAAAATAAACTTGCCAAAATCCAATCAAACCCTGAAGATACAAAATGACAAGTTACAGCTCTGGCTCTGGCCCCAAAGATCCACCTTGACTAATATGCTCCCTGACTTCTGAAAGCCCTTTATCTTTTTCTTCTGGGACTTCATCAGTACCATTTCATATCAAAAAAAATACCAGAAATGGAGAGAGGACAAGAAGAAATCAGATTCTGTTTCACTCCCAAGTACATAATATTGCACATGCTAGAAAATTTTAAAGAAATAGCATCTGACCTTACCAGTTGTTTCTCTGCTGTCCTGGCCCACATTGTGGGCGTCCTTGGAGATTTTGGGGCCTCCTAGTGCTCCAATGAGACTGACATCACGCTGACCATGAAAAAACCTTAGCAACAACCTCCCTAAAAATAAGTACCCCATATAATAAATTTTGTGAGTTATCAGCCCTGCTTTCTGGGCAGAGACTTCACTTAAGTGTTTACCTAGGTCTTATTGTAATGATGGGGATTAAAGCAGAAGCACGCAACCTGTCTGATGTAATAATAAATCTGGATGAAATTTGCCATTTATTAGATGAAAAAATTGCCCCTGAATACAGCTCAATAGAGGATTTTATTCAGGATGCAGTTATTCTTGAAGCAACCTATGAAATCTCTTCTCCTTCTGTCTAGATGTCACAGTACTGCCATATTTAAGTTGCTGCAGTTATATAATCAGGGAGCCATGTCAACCTACACCCTAGCCATAGAAATATTCACTTCAATTCAAAAATTAATCCTAGAGTTCCACCAATCAAATCCACAATAAATCTCATTCAATTATACTCAAAATTTATAATAATTTTTTATATTTTCATTAAAATCTACTATATTTCCAGAAAAATATCCCAAACCTAATAAATACATATTAAGATTTTAAGCTTTTTAATAAACCATTTTTTGCTTTGTTGATTTTTATTATACCTGACAGTATTATGTAGAATTATAAAAGTACATTGATACATATAAACTAAATAAAAGAATAAATAAAAATAAAAAATAAAATTGGAGCCATCCATTTAATTGATTGGTTTCTTTTCAAGGTATGTGGGTGTCATGGCCAGAGGCTGTCATGTACCAAGGCATCAAATGGGAGCTTAATCCATCCAGATAACATGTAACAAGGGCCCAGTAGAGGAATGAAGCAGAACAAGTTAGGTAAAGAAATCCAGCAGCTAAGGGGCAGTAGGCATCAAGGTTGGGAATGACAACTTTGGCCAGACTGAGGATGGTCAGGGTGATCATCCCAGCTCTACTGTGGTTGTAGGGCTGAGAAATAGGAGGAGCAGGGGATTCATAGGGAATGCCACCCATTCCAGGATCTGGACCTGTCTGGTAGTCCATGGGTGTAGGTCTAGGGTGGTACTCTAGTCTTCTGGTTTGACTTCTGCTCAAGTGGTGTATAAATTGAGATCCTAATAAAGCAAACAAAACTGAAATATTCATTCACTTTATTTGATGCTGTATGTACTTGATTTAAGTGTGGGGAAGTTGTTTTTATACTATTCATCTAGTCTACCTTGGAATATACCACTTCCTACTCCTTATGAGCTTTTTCTGTCCCAACTCTTGGGTAATATCTTCTGGAAAGTAGTGGAATGTAACTTTGGAAGTGAGGATTGGGATCTGGGTGACTTGATCTGAGCAGGGGAATTCTTTTGGTAGCTGGTAGATAATTGGCTGGCTCCAATATTCTGAGATTTTACTTAGTTGGAGCATGAGGCTGGAGCAGCACCAGTTAATTCTTAAGGTTTAGAATCATTATCTGTTGATTGGTGAATATTTTTAATTTTTTCAAAACCTGTAGGTAATTTTGAATCCTGCAGCTTAACTGAGGTGCTGTGCACAGCCAATTTATTGGCTGCATTACCAGCAACCTCAGTTGCTACAAGGTTATTTTCTAACACTTCAGTACAATTGGTAGGATTTGGGGCAAAAAGAACAGGAACCAATTTTGATGCAAATCTGCTGGTTGAATTCTGCAGCAGATTTTCTTGATAACAGATCTGCTGCAGAACTCAGCAGATCTGATTTAGAGCGTCATTGGGGGCTCCCAGCCCAATTGTGGTATTAGGGCTGGGTTCCCCAATGCCTATGGGAGCCACAAGCTCCCCCAGGCCAGTATTAAAACTGGCCCCAGGACAGGACCCAGTCTCAAGTCAATTCAAACTGCCAAAATAGGCCAGGGCAGTTTAAATTGGCCCTTGCCCGCCCTGGTGGGTGGTTGGGGGTTCAAATCCCCCAGGGGGCTTTTTCAGCACCCTTGCTTTTGCTTGGTGGCCTGGTGTGGGAGTTTGAGCCCTGTTCATGTTTTCAACAGGCTGGCCCTTACAGTGGGGATGAAAAAATTGGAGTGGGTATAGAATTTGGTCACAGTCTCTGCTGGAAGGGTATGGGTCCCAGCCTGCAGCAAATTAAACAAGGCCTCAGGCCCAACAGGTGTCCCCCACTTGAAAATACGCTTGAGCCACCAAAATACTTTCTTGAATGGGTTCAAGAATGGGAAATAGGGGAAATAAATAATAGGTTCATAGGCGCTGTGGCCAATTGCTTTAAGCCAAATTTCATGCCTGTCTCAATCATTGTGAATTCATTGAGAATATCAGCCACCTTGTGAAGCCTAACATTATTCAACACAATAATGTTAGTGAACCCAAATCTAGTAAGTCCAAGGTGCTCCTGAATCAATCAGAGAAATTCAAGGAAGGTATCACTATTGTCCAAACCCTTGATCATTTGATAAAGTTTGATACCAAGGGGACCAAGAAGGGCTACCATTGAGAAGAGCACAGCATGAAAATCTGTACACCAGGATACACCATCCTTGGCACTTTTGGGCAAATAGCTGTAGACATTGTACATGGACAACATAAAGAATAATTCATTGATATAATAGAATTTTACTGTTCCCTTCTCCTTTAAATCAATATATGTCTCAGCATGTTTTAGGCAGTACTCAATGTTCATTGGGCTATTCCAATTGTATGGGGGGACCCCAATTTTTTTCCAAGAGAACTTCAAACTCTTCACTACACAATAGAAAGTCAAAATTGAGGCATCAAAAGCAAAAACATATTTGACCATTGCTGTATATTTTCCAGTTTAATATGACAATTTTGATTAATCCATTAGTGGATTTCCCAGATATGCTCCTTATTCAATAGGATTGATTTGCGCTGGAGTTTATCTGAAAGGAGAATGGTACCAGTTTTCAGTAATTTACTATACAGCCAATGAGTTTATTTTGCCAACATGCCAACAATGGCTGCAGCCTTCTTGTATTCATGTGTTTTCTTGATGAGCCTGATAAAGGCCTCACATGTGGAGTTGGGGATGATGGTGTATTTGAGCTTTTTGGCATTGGGGAGCAACTCCACAGGCTCATCCACAACACAAGGTATAGACACTTTTCTATAGAATGCAGCAATCTTTTTGAGCACCTGCTGCCCATCTACAGTTTGATAAAATTGGGCTTGTTGTCCTCATCTTCCTCTTTATTATCACTCATGTAAGGCTTGTATGTGGTGTCAAGGACTGACTTAACCTTCTCCATGATAGTAGCTGGAACACCATTGCGGCAGTATACAGGGCCGTATACAAAAGACACCCTCTCAGTGGTGATGTCATTTACCATTTTGATGGTTATGACCTTGGTGTATTTTCTGGTCAGCTTCTGGACCCTGGGTTTTATGCTCTGCGCCCTTGCACTCTGTGCCCCTTGAGCTATCTGTGTCATTAAAACCTCACTATTGAACTCTCCTCTCCTGTCTCCTTCCTGAGTAGGCACTTGTGTTGCACTAAATCAATTTTTGACCCACAAGGGTGTTCATTTCTGCAGCATACTCCTTTGGCACCTTGGCTCTGTTTTTGGGACTTGTCCATTTTAGTATAAAAATAAAATAAAGTTAAACTCACTATATCTATATAATTTAATTATTTTAATTTTTATATGTTCATATATAGTAGCATGAAAGCTTGTAGTCACTACTGTTTATTTAAAATTAGGTTTTTATATTTCTATATTAATTATTTTTGGTTGTAAATGTGCATTATTGATTGTTTTTTGATACATTTGATTTTATATATATTTCAATCCCAAAACAGACACTCAGAATATTTATTTACATGTTATTTTCTATATTGTATCTCTTGATTAAGTGGTCTGGTAACAGTATTATAGATTCCCATATTTATTTTTATATTTGATATTTACATTGTTTGTTTTTGCTGCTATTGGGGTTTATTATTGGATCAAGTTTTTAACTTTTGTGACTGAGTTTGATGTGTTCTTAAAAAACATAGTAAACATAGTGGCTTTTTTCTGTGACTTAATTCATTTGACAATGGTTTCTGACTTCAGGTTTGCCTCTGGAAGTGTTAAAAAGCCACTTATACACATCACTTACCGCTTGAAAGATGATTGGCTGCGTCTAACCTGGTTGCCGCTCTTGGATCCCCTGGTTCTATATGTTAATATGGCTCCGTACTTGATCTGCCCTGATATTAAGCTTGTTAACTGCTTAATTGTTTCCAATCTTGTGGCAGCTTCCTGGTTTCTCTCCTGTAGCTATGTAATTATATATATTATTAAGCCACAAATTGATGCACACTTGACACAGGTATTAATTTCCAGCCATATTTGATTGAAAATCCATGGAAAATCCTTCTCATTCTCCCAATAACCACTTAAATGTGCCAGCCTTCATTTTGAAGATATTTAAGTTTCCCACTCTTATTAATTCTACTTGTTCCAAAAATAAAGACTTATATTACTCTACTCCTTCCCACACTTATCTTTTGATTCCTCATTTTAAACCATGAAAGGAATCTTATCCCTGTTCTGGTTTCTAGCCCTCCTGCTTACAGTTGTATTAGGTCTTGAAACCCCTACTCCCACCGCTGACTGTCATAACTCCTCTCCCAATGATGCCCACCAGAAGGAGTCTCTGACCAATGAGTGGTTCAAGTATCCCTCTGGCCACTGGGGAAGAAAGTTCCATTATGGTCACAACACCACTCCTCCTCCTCCAGTAAAACCTTCTCTGGTTAGACCCAACGCATCTCTCTACCTGTTGACATACTTGGTAGGGTATCATCTATTGGGTCAGTTCAGCTCCATGATGGCTAGATTTGCTTATTTGGGCCATTTGGGCCATCTTGCCATGATTACGGTACCTATTGGATCAGTAATTGCAGGGCTCAACTTGGGGGCTTTAGTCCACCAGGTAGGGAACTTGTTTCCTATCAAGTGGGTCCCTGACACTGCAGGGGAATCAATAATAATTTTCCTGAAACTCATAATAAAGACAAAGTAAGCTCCAATAAAACAATTTTGAGCCATCAAAGAAGTTCTATGAGATTGAGTTTAGTTGAGATCAGGAGCTAAACTAAGCTTCTTCATCAACTTGGACAGAGTTAAATTCACAGGGGAATCAGTATTCCATATAGCCTTAATATTGAATTTCTGGATATACATCTCTACTCTGGTGTTATCTTTACAAAAAGGCAGCATCATGGTAAGCACATTTTTAGTGGCTTCCAGTTTTTTCTCTTGGTTAGTTAATACGCATTTTAAAGCAGAAAACTCCTTGTAGAAAGTTTGTAGGGGAAGAAACACGGAAACATTGTTAAAGAGGGCTTCAGCAAGCTCATCAGCTTCTTCAGAGAAGTTGACTAAGATAAGAGTTTAATGGGCCTGGTCAAGTTAAAGTTGAAATACCAATTCTTTAGCTTTAACAGGTGTTACATAGGTGGTATATTTCCAAGATTGGGGCTTATAAGGGACAGAGATTGCTTTAGGGACTGCCAGCACCAAATATCCATAACTGCTGCTGCCATTGTACTCAGAGTTGCCAGGGTCATATTCACTGGGGATGCCATGGTATAAGTGAAGAATGGTAGGGAAGACAAGGATGAAATAGCATCAACAGAAGAAGAATCAGGAGGAGAGTGGAGAGATTGTTTAACAGAGAGTACTTTTGCCTCTAAGTTGACCTCTCTTCTCCATGATGTTATTTGATATCAGTGTCCTATACTCAATGTTTGGTGCAAGACCTGTAGTGGTGGTCAACCTGCTCACAATTATGGAAGCCCTGATATTTAGGTTGCTCATTATTTCCTAGGGTCATAATGCAAGGAGTACAAGAAGTGCTACCAGCATAATTTTCCTTACTTTCTTATACATAAGTCTGGCATGAGTTGATTGCATGTTCTTTAAAAGATTTTTTATACTTTTTATGATGGTAAGGGAGGCCTTATGTGTTTTAAATTTTAAGCAGATAAGATGATTAACCTTAATAGTGTTAGAGCAGGTGGTATACACTGCTTGAGGAGTTAACTTTTGACTAGTGTTTAGTTGATGGCATTTGATATAGAGCCTATAAGCAAAATCATTTAGGCTTTTATTGGGCTTAAAGGAAATATTCATGAATTCCTTTTCTTAAATTTTACGCTGAGATCATACCCAAAATCTTCTATTAAGAGACCCTTCATGTCAGCCCAGGTGACAATAATGGGGAGTTTGGGAATCACACCTTATTAACAAGTGGGATGTAAGCAGGTAAGTATATGCTTCTTTTTTAGGTCATCTGTGGCCCAATTCATTTCTTTATTGTATATTATGAGGAAAGATTCAATGGTGGACATTTTTGGATTAAATATCTGTTTTAAAGTAGACTTATAGTTGGGGTCAATAAAAGGGGGTGTGAACTGGGTGCTGTCACCAGCATTGATGATGTTTATGGTGGGAGTGAATTCAGCTTCAGACTCAGCTGCTGGATTTCTAGCCCATATAAAGTAGAGACTTTCCTCAAAAGTTTTTAAGGGATATATATGCTGTACTCTAATATCACAGGCTCCAGTAGCCACATTATGGGATGGGTCTATCTTGATTTGTTAGACTGACATAGTTCTAGTAATCCCATTAACCCTGTCATTAAGGACATTTGATTAAGAAATTAAAGAAGAGAATATTTCACTTAGATAATTAGCCAATGTGGTCAATCCCTAGACTTCCTTCTCCAGGGGTGTCCTATCAATCTTCAACATCATTGGTAACTTAAGCCAAGTTGTCCAGGGCAAGAGAAAATTGATTTGAGATTGTCTTGATAATCCAGGGAAGCATCTCTCTTCTTCTTTTTCTTCCTCAAACTTCTTGCCTTTTGGACTCAAGAGCTGACCATCAGAACAAGAGAGAGTTTCCTGAATAGCAGCAAGTTCTTCTCTTAAAAAAGCAATTGATCTGTCAGTACTGCAACTCTTGTATTGGGAGGGGGTGACAGGCATCAGATTAACCTAGAGTGATTTGTTTGAAGATAGTAGCCTTTAGCTCGTAGATAGCCTCCCAAATCTTGGGTTCCTGGACTGGTGGTGTATTAGGAGGGGTTAGTGGGTAATATTATGATGGAAGAAACCTTGTCTTTTTAAAATTCTGAATCTGACTTGAGGCCCCCTAAACAGTAGCCTTGGCTTGATCATAACTATGTTGTAGGTTATTACCTCATTCATCTACCCAAGCCCCCAACAAGAGGAACTTCAAGTTAGAATGCTCCCTGAAATGGTTGAGCTCTCTCACTAAAGTTTTATATTTTTGATAAAAACAAAGGAAATCCTCTTTAAATTAACCACACCACCCAGTGGGATGGTTACTGAGTTCTTGCAGTCAATCTTGTATGTAATCAGGAAGAGAAAACAGATGTTGTTAAGAGATAAGGTCATATAATCCTGGGACGCTAAGAAATATATCAAGAATGACATTTCAATACTATTATTGAAGACCCAGGAATCAAACCCTGGCCCTAAGAAGATGCCTTTCACCAACCAGGAGGGAAAGGGACCCGCTAACCTGCCAAGTCATAGACTTGAGTTGGTGAATTACTCCGCAACCTGCCAGCTTAATAAGGAAGGTTCCCCAAATGATCACCAGATTGTTTCCAGTTGTGTGCCACTGAGAACCCAACATACTCAGAGGTTGAGGCTTGCCAAAATAAAGTAAAGGCAAGACCTGATACTGAACCTGCCAATAAACACCAGCTGCCGCCAGTTCACAGCCTAGAATTAGCAATGCAATTGGCCAGCCCAGGCAATGTAGAGAACAGAAGCAGAAGAACAAAGTATCACCACTTCTGTTCACCAGAGCTAGCCAAACCTGAGTATGCCACTCTCAAAACCCTGCATCAATGTCCACACTCTGGCAGCAAATTGCCTGCTGACCTGAAATCCGCAAAAATCAAAGAAATGAAATTATATGGTATAAAGGCCCCTATGGTATGGGGATGACCATATTGTCATTTTTTTAATAAAGACTTATGAAGCTTTGGTTTCAGAAAATACTATCATATTTTGTTTTAGTGATCTTCCATCTCCACTCTAGACCAGTAGACACCAAGGTGCCCACCCTTCTTAGTGACCAACCCGCGGGCCCATTGCCTGTGCTATACTGTCCCCATGGAGTACCCTTTGGCCCAGTGCATGTCACTGAATATACTCTGAACCCCGCCTACTCTGAGCTCAACTTGAGGAACATACTTATTTTCAAGCCCTTGGCAAGAACTAGAGTTATCAAAATTATAGGACATGATGAAAAGTGGTACGTGAGGCTGCCAAGATTGTTCAAGGACAAGTACAATTGCCTGCCTGCTTACCTTATCCCCATGACCCCATCTTTGAGCCCGCAAAACTGACTGCTGTC
Source organism: Entomophthora muscae (assembly GCA_014839935.2). NCBI lineage: Eukaryota > Fungi > Entomophthoromycota > Entomophthoromycetes > Entomophthorales > Entomophthoraceae > Entomophthora > Entomophthora muscae. The sequence continues at coordinate 45,044 of QTSX02006394.1, forward strand.
AAGAATATTCCTGACAACAACCTTTTACAAGACAGCATTTTTGTCACAATGGGTCCTACAGGTCAAGACAAAAAATGGCAGCAGTTCTCTCTAATTGGGGAAACTGCCGCAAAAAAAGAGTTTAAAAAAGAATTTGAAAATTTAATAATTTCAAAATTCAGGTTTTATACGCTGGCCACAGACCGCACAGCTGGCCGCACTCCCACCCCCTCTGGATGGGGAAATTTCAAAATTGGGAAACCAAAAAAGGTAATTTCCCCAAACCCAAATTTAGGGGGTTTGTGCTGCCTAAATTTGGATGGGGCTGACAGGCTGCCCTGCAAATCAACCAATGCAGTAATTGCAGAAGTGGGATTTGGGTGCATGAAAGTGTCTGAAGAAGCACTAAACCAATGCAAGTCAGAGATTAACAATTAATTGCTTTCCAATCCCCTTCAATCCCACTCCCAAAAGGGAATTCCAGACAGCATCAAGTGTTTGGGGTTCCCTGTTCAATGTTTTTCACTATTCATACCCCACCAAGGATGATATATATAATAAAGCTCAATCACTTGATGATATTTTGTGCTATCATTGAGCAAATTACCCCTCAATTTTTATCACATAAATCAACCAAGACTTTTACACTTCAGAAAGTTAAAGACACTAAGCTTTGTCTTCCCTTCCCCAGGACTAGAGAATGAACCACCTTATCTTCTTGTCTTTCCTTACAGCCTGCCTTGGGATTGGGGGCCACCAACACTATCAACTGCATGGGCCATTCAATAACCCAACTGGCAAGTACATTTACAAGGAGTCGGCGCAGCTCAACTCCTCCAATCAGTAATCCTGGCCCACGCTGGTTTTGCCCCACTCCACTCAGTCTGTAGCTATATACACCCTAGTATACTATGTACTCACATATTTTGCTGGTAATATTGGACGTTATAACGTACACACAAAGGTCTTTCAATGGATGATGACAGTCTATCTCATTGTGACTGTGCTCACTGGGTTCCAAGTGGCCAACTTGGTACCATACTTAGCTAAAATACTCCCTCAATTGCTGGGTCTTTACAACTGCCCTATGAAACCTGCCCCTGCCGCTGAAACCACACCCACCCAGCTGTTTGGAGTACTCTACATTACTCTAAAAGGCTTTATGAATTCCATGGTGCCTAATTACAGCCCTTGATCTTACTTGAACAATCCCTATCTTATGTTATCAAGTTAGCACCCATCTTATGGTAGGCATTACTCTCTGGCCCAGCAGTTCCTCCACCCAAGTTGCCTATGCCTCTACCTATGCCTGGCTTCCTGAAAAAACCACTCTGATTTTTGATATGAGATCAAACATTCTTTGATTTCATTCTTGGTAGGCCATGCTTTGCGCATGATTGTTAAACACTGCAGTAGCCACTAATATCAGGAGTTAATTTTTTGAGCCCAGAGTCAGCTGGTAATGAACCAGAGCAGGCTGGATAAACTGGTTGGTAAGACATCACTTTTGTTCATAAATTTTATCATATCAGGCAGGAGACTAAAATCAAACAGAAAGGTGTAGGGAGCTTTGGGGGAATACTGAAGACAGAGATCAGGAATAGGCTGCATTGCAACTCTGCCAGAGTAAAGAAAATATTGTGCAGCTTCACATATTTGGTCAAAGTTAAGCAAGAACATTGGAAGAGGGGCCTGGTAGGCCCCAAAAACAGTACCATGACCATGAAGTATATGGATAATTGAAGATATTCTCTTTAAGAGGAGGAATAGAAGCTTTGGATGAACCTAATTCTTCTGTAACCATGAAAAAAGGGCCAGTGAACACACGGGAGAACAGAGTAATTAAGGGGCTGCCAGTCTCTATAGTGGGCAATATTTTTCTGTGTTTGTATCTTGGGGATGGCATCCAAGACAACACAGCAGTAAATCTTTATAAAAAATATTTGAGGTTTAAGCTTAATTTCCTATGATAAAAAGGTATTAGTTTTTTCTTTAATTAAAAAAAAGGTGCTGAAGTAAACTAGAACCAACACAGATGTGGATAAACTTAATATTTATTATTAGAGAATCAAACATTATGTAGCCATCAATAGTGTCAATCAATCACTAAAAAAAGAGGAGAAAACAGTCTTAGAATAGTATTAGAATCAGAACATGTCATGGGTGGGAAACTGCTTCACACATCAATTGAGTGTGTTAAGGTGCAAGTCCTTGGGATACATCCTGTTGAGTTGACACACACTCAATAACTTCCTTTGAGGGGGTAAAACAAAAACTTAAAAAATCATAACATGTCAGGTACATGATGATATAAAGCTAAGTGTCAGTGTGCACAAAAGGAGGGAGCTCTTTCAGTTCAGAATTTGGATAACACCATGAATTAAATTTGCATCCCTAATGGCCAGTGTTGTTATTAAACCAACTGTTATTCAAGGCCTTAACCAAGTGTTGATCAGTGGAAAAAAGTTCTGCTGGTATGCTTCTACTTTCTTATTATGAACATCAAGGATTGTGAGGAGAGAAATAAGGCACCAAAGGAAAGGATATGCTTCAAACTTCATGGCAGAGGTAGGTTATTTGAGTCAAACTTAAACAATAGAAGGAAACTGAATGCTAAGGAAAATTTAAAAATAAAATACTAGTCAAGATTTTCTTATGTTGATGAATCAAAGATAATTGAAGTAAAGGTAGGGTTGAACTCCTAAAATTTGTCTTTGGTTCTTTGTTAATACCCAGGTGTTATTTTGAGGTTAAAATACATGCTTAAACATAAAGGCAACCAAACAAAAATATGTATACTTTCATTAATGATAAAAAGATGAAATTCAAATAAAAACTATAGGCCCCAAAAAAGACCAGGGATTTCAAAGTAATCCACAGCTTATTTTCATGCCTTGGCCCTTCTTTTTGGCTATATGAAGTCTTAAAATAAGTGAATGTTTTTTAATTTGATTAACACTTTCTTTAGTTCAGATTGTCATGTTTCCAAAATGCCAGAGCTAATCAAACATGATGCCAAGTGTAAGGTAATTTCTGATCTCTCTAGAAGTAACATCAATAGGGTTTAAATAAAAACAGGTGATCCCCTTTAGTAGAAGGCTTGTGGAACAGATCTTGTCAGGAATGACAATTTGGATGCTCCTAAATCTCAAAATACAGAATCAGAGTCAAACCCTGGACAAATCCCTTTGTGGACCACCAGACTCATAGGCTGGTAACAAAATAACCCACTACTAATTGATGAAGTTGCTGCCAGCCCGCCAGGACCCAAACCCTTAGCTGCCCTGCAAGATTCTGCAAGTGAACCGCCAGTGCAAGATGCCGGGAATTTTCCCGAGGTGCCAACGCCTGACACTGGTGGTTTTCCTGGTGAAATAGACAAATTTCTCCCCTGAAAGTTATTCCAAACTCCCCCAAAGTCCCAGGGAAGGCACTGAACCCAAAGAGGTACCCAATACCTGAATCAATAAACAGAAGAATTTGAAGTCTTCTCACCCCAAAGCGGCCAGTGGTAAACTGCCAGTGCCAAGTGTCACACTGCCATCTGAGACACCCAATGCCAACCCGCCCAAGCCCAGAAAATCCGACCAGGTAGTGAAGCCTGGCAGCATGGTATAAATACCTGCCAGGCTGAGATCAACCCCCATTGTCATTTTTAAATAAAGGTTATGAGATATTGGCTTCCCCAAATTTTGCTGTATTTTATTCTTGCCATCTTCCAGTTAACCCCAAGATTGTCTGCTCCCCTGTCAGCCTGCCAGCTACTTACCGCCCACCAGGTGCCCCCTTTGGTCCTGTCCATTTCACAGAGTACCCCTTAAAGCCTGAGTACAAGGACTACACTATCAACAACATACTAGCCTGTGATTTCTTGGCCAGAACTACTGAGTTAACCAGATACAATCAAGAAGGCCCTTGGTATGTTATCAAACCCTGCCTGTTCAGAGATAAATACAACTTCCTTCCTGCCTACCAAATGGACATGGAACCACCTCTCACCCCCAAACCAATGCCTGCCTCTGCTGCCAAGCTCCCACTGGACCATACCAACAAGCTTTTTGGAATTGTATATATTACTCTCACGGGATTAATAGATACTATTGTCCCAGCCGCTGGTCTGTGGTCGTGGGTGGGCAAGTCAATGTCCTACCTCATTAAGTTAGCACCAATCCTTTGGTGGGCTCTGCCCACCCAGTCTGCAACCTGCCAGTTCCCAAACACTAGTGAGCCAGCCAATCAGGGTTGGTTCCCTGACATTATGATGATCTATTTTAAACCTGGTACTCTGAGCCTCAAGATATTGATTATTCTTGGGGCATCTTGTATGTTTTTTGTAATGATAATCACTTATTACACATTTATGATGATCAAGAATCTGATCTCTTCCGCATGGAAGAATACAAACGTGACCCCAGACAGCCCCAAGAACTTTGACCCCACCGCCAAAACTGCCAAAGGACCCTCCTCTCAGGTTCAGAATGTGATAGTCAACCAATCCCTCACCAAAGTGGAGATGCCCCAGATGGGAAAACTCACTCTCAAAGAGGCCCGCCGCGGCATGTCAGCGCTCTGACTACATTTTCAAGCCAATGCCCCATCCTATTCAAGTGACACTGAAAAGGTACTTGGAGTAGCTTCCATGCTATCAGGAGACGCCCTTGACTGGTTTGGCAAAGCCACCGCTGAAGACATAGAATTTTGTCTAGACTATGCCAAGTTTGAAGCTGAACTGATGGCCACAGGGGAAGACCACGACACCAGATACTACGCCCTGAACTCCTTGTTGGAAATCCGGCAGGGCGCCCGTCCCATCCAAGCTTATATTGACAAATTCCTCAAACTAAAGACTCGCACCCAACTGGAAGACAAACTGGTAGTCATCATCTTCTGAAAGGGAGTCAACCTAGCAATGAAGGACTTGTTGAAGCACCATCTGCCCACCCTCAGCCTAGACAATCTGGTTCCCCTGTGCAAGAGCTTAGCATGAACCAAGAGAACGCTGGCCCCTCCCAGACCTGCCAAACCCAAGCACCAACCCCCAACAGAACAGGAATGACACCCAAAGAGCTCCAATGACACTATCACAAAGGACTCTGTTTCCACTGCCACAAGGTGGGCCACTTGACCAGAGCCTGCCCTAAGAAGAACACTGACCCAGTCTCACTGGCGCAAATAAACACTTCTTCCCAGTCTTACAAATTCATCCAAGTGACCATAGAACTATTTGGAAACAAGCGCCAGATTGAAGCTTTTATTGATACAGGAGCTGATGAAAGCTTCATTGACGCTGGCCTGGCAAAGGAACTAGACATGACAGCTTCAGAGTGTAGCCTACAATTAGTCACAGGAAACAGCTCTCTGGACACTGGCTATGAGTGTGAACAAGAACTCCTGTTGAAAATTGGACATAATTTGTACCCATTGTCCCTGATCCTCTTACCCGGACTACCCCACCCCCTTATACTGGGCAACTCCTGGTCCGACAAACATGGCTTGATCCTGAACTATTGCAAACAAACTGCCATGTTGGGCTGACCTGAATCTTGCAACACTGTCCCCTTTTGCATGAGCCATGGCTGAGCCCCTACCAACAAACTCTTAACCATAAAGATAGAACCTAGTGTTGGAATACTACCTACCCCCTACAGATATGGGACCATGTGTTTAGTGAAGAAGAAGCCACAAAACTACCCATCCATTCAATATACAACCACGCCATAGACCTGATACCGGGCTTCCAACCTCACCACGGCCCCATCTACAGCTGAAACCACCGTGAACAATAGTCTTAAAAGCATACCTGGAAGATATGACAAAAAAGGGTTTCATCTGAGTATCAAAGGCCCCCTGCTTGTCACCCATGCTGTTCTTAGGAAAAAAAGATGGTGGGATGTGCCCATGCGTGAATTACCAAAAACTGAACGACATCATGGTGAAGAACCGCTACCCCATCCCCAATACCAACAACCTCTGTGATGTACTGACTGGAGCCCAGGTGTACTCAAAAATTGACCTCCAAGATGTGTTCAACCAAATCCAAATCAAGGATGGAGACAAGTACAAGACTGCCTTCAAAACCTGATATGGGCTGTACAAGTACCTGGTGATGCCCTTTGGCCTCTGCAACGCCCCTAGCACCTTTCAAAGGATGATCAACACCGTCCTAGGGGAATACCTTGACTGCTTCTGTGTGGCATATCTGGACAACATCCTCATCTAAAGCAAGTCTCACGAGAAACACCTGTGCCACCTGGACCTCATATTGGAGAAACTCTCCCAAGCCAATTTACACGCTAAGCTCAAGAAGTGTGAATTCTTTCAGTCTGAGGTTGAATTCCTGGGATACATAGTGAAGACTGGCGGCTTTTCCATGGAACAAGACAAAGTAGAAGCAATAACATCTTGGCCAGTGCCCAAAAGCAGGAAGGATGTGAGAAGTTTCTTGGGCCTGGCAAATTATTGCAAAGATTTCATCAAAAAATTTTCTCACATTAATCTTCCCCTGACCCGCCTTTGCTCTGACAAGGTCACCTTTGCCTGGACTCTGGAGTGTACCACCACCTTTGACACCTTGAAACTCGCCTTCACCTCCGCCCCCATCCTGGCCATGCCAGATCCCTCCAAGCCATTTGTACTGGAAACCGACGTGTCTGACCTCGCGGTGGGAGGGGTCCTTCTTCAGGAAGGAGGGGGATAGTATGCTACATCCTGTAGCATATTACTCCAAGAAGATGCTGCCTTCCAAAGGAAACTACCTGATCTACAACAAAGAGATGCTTGCTATAATGAAGACCTTGAAACATTGGCGCCGGTACCTATGTGGCGCTGAATTCCCAGTAAAAGTCCTAACTGACCACAAGAACTTGGTTTACTTTTTTAAACCCAGACAGTTGAACCAGAAACAGGCCAGATGGGCTCTAGAACTGGCCAACTACACCCTGACAATTGACTACAAACCCGGGAAAGTCAACATAGTACCTGACACACTGAGCAGAAGAGCATATATGATTCCCACCACATCTGAGACCAAGGACCACAGCACCCATGTAATTCTCAACCCTGCCAGCCTAGGCATCCAACTGATATTCATGAAGATCATGGCTCATAAGCCTGACATAATTGAGGCGCAGAAATTAGACAAGTATTCAGCAGAACTCATTGCCAACTTGACCTCAGACCCAGATAGCCGACACTACAAGAAGGGATTCTCATTGAAAGGAACCACCCTGCTATTACACAACTGGATCTGCGTACCAGAAGGTGAAACAAGGAACAAAGTACTCATAGACTATCACAACTCAGAGATGGCCGGCCACCCTGGCAGACTCAAGACAATCCGAGGAATCAAGAAGAATTATGCTTGGCCCCAACTGGACAAAGACATGGCTGCCTACATCAAAGGCTGTGAGACATGTGGAAGATCCAAACCCCGTAGATCCAAACCTGAAGGCTTGCTAAGCCCACTAGACATACCAGAGGGACCCTTGCAGTCCGTTTCAATGGATTGTATTGTGAAACTTCCCCCTTCTAATTTGTTCAATACAATCCTAGTCATGGTAGATAGATTCACTAAAATGTCCTATTTTGTCCCTACCATCACCCACTGCACTGCCGCAGAGACAGCTAGGCATTTTCACGGCCGCATCCTAACCCAACATGGCACTCTGGCAGAAATCATCACTGATAGAGGACCACAATTCACCTCCAACTACTGGGCTCAGGTGATGAAGGATTTGGGGGTAAAGCGCTGTGTATCAACCTCCTACCACCCACAGACTGACAGCCAGACTGAACAAGTGAATCAAATACTTGAACAGTACCTACAATGCCATGCCAACGCCAACCAAGATAACTGAGCCAAGATGCTACCCATGGCACAGTACGCCTACAACATTAAAGGCCATGCATCTACTGGAATGTCCCCTTTCAAAGCCAACTACGGGGTTGACCCCAAATGGGACCCTAGCATTGGAAACAAGGAAACCAACCTGTCTGGACGTGCCTGGACTGAACAGATCTACAACACCCAAACTATATGCCTAGAAAACCTGAACCAAGCAGTACAGACATACAAGGCATTTGCTGATTGAAAACAGACCCCTGGTAAACCCCTCCAAGTTGGAGGCGAGGTCTATTTGGATTCCCATAATGTGCCCCTGCATGTGCCTTGCAGAAAACTAGCTCACAGAATAAGAGGACCACACAAGATCACCAAGCTCATTGAAGAAGTTGCCTTCAAGTTAGACCTACCTCCTACGTGGAAGATTCATAGTGTGTTCCACCGTGCCCTGCTGTTCAAAAAAGACGGAAAATCCCTTTTCCACCAGAAGATCAAGTCAAGTCTCTCACCAATCCAGAAGGACCACTCAATTGAGTACAAAGTTGAGTACATCCACAGCAACTGGGTCCACTACAAGACCCCCCAGTACTACGTCAAGTGGTCAGGCTATCCCCCAGAAGAAAGCACCTGGGAACCCTTGAACAACCTAACCAATGCCAAACAGGCCATCCAACAATACCTTGAGAAGAAGGGGATGATGTCAGAAATGACAATTTGGATGATCCTAAATCTCAAAATACAGAATTGGAGTCAAACCCTGGACCAAACCCTTTGTGGACCGCCAGACTCATAGGCTGGTAACACAATAACCCACTACTAATTGATGAAGTTGCTGCCAGCCTGCCAGGACCCAAACCCTTAGCTGCCCCGCAAGATTCTGTAAGTGAACCACCAGTGCAAGATGCCGGGAATTTTCCTGAGGTGCCAACGCCTGACACTGGTGGTTTTCCCGGTGAAATAGACAAATTTCTCCCTGAAAGTTATTAAAAACTCCCCCAAAGTCCCAGAGAAGGCACTGAACCCAAAGAGGCACCCAATACCTGAATTAATAAACAGAAGGATTTGAAGTCTTCTCACCCAAAGAGGCACCTAATACCTGAATCAATAAACAGAAGGATTTGAAGTCTTCTCACCCCAAAGAGGCACCCAATACCTGAATCAATAAACAGAAGGATTTGAAGTCTTCTCACCCCAAAGCGGCCAGTGGTAAACCGCCAGTGCCGAGTGCCATACTGCCATCTGAGACACCCAATGCCAACCCACCCAAGCCCAGAAAATCTGACCAGGTAGTGAAGCCTGGCAGCATGGTATAAATACCTGCCAGGCTGAGATCAACCCTCATTGTCATTTTTAAATAAAGGTTATGAGATATTGGCTTTCCCAAATTTTGCTGTATTTTATTCTTGCCATCTTCTAGTTAACCCAAAGATTGTCTGCCCCCCTGTCAGCCTGCCAGCTACGTACCACCCACCAGGTGCCCCCTTTAGTCCTGTCTATTTCACAGAGTACCCCTTAAAGCCTGAGTACAAGGACTACACCGTCAACAACATACTAGCCCGGGATCCTTTGGCCAGAACTACCGAGTTAACCAGATACAACTGGGAAGGCCCTTGGTACGTTACCAAACCCCGCCTGTTCAGAGATAAATACAACTTCCTTTCCGCCCACCAAATGGACATGGAACCACCCGTCACCCCCAAACCAATGCCTGCCTCTGCTGCCGAGCTCCCACTAGACCATACCAACAAGCTTTTTAGAATTGTATATATTACTCTCATGGGATTAAAAGATACTATTGTCCCAGCTGCCGGTCTGTGGTCGTGGGTGAGCAAGTCAATATCCTACCTCATTAAGTTAGCACCAATCCTTTGGTAGGCTCTGCCCACCCAGTCCACAACCCGCCAGTTCCCAAACACTAGCGAGCTGGCCAATCAGGGTTGGTTCCCTGACAGATCTGGAGATGCAACAGACAAGGGAAAAAGGAGAAAATAGTCTGAACCCAAATCAAGCCTTGGCTTAAATATTCCACTGATTAAAACCAATTTGGACAGAGGTTCAGAAATCCAACAGTTTAGGAACGAAATTGTTTCCTTTCAGGCCCAGAGCGCTTGGAAAATAGAACATATGATAAGGGGAGTAACAGCAAATGTTGTTTAAGTAGTCAGGGACTGAGTTTCTGACACCTTGCATAAGTTTGTCCCTTGTTCATTTAGGGTTTATCCATCTACTCAAATAACTATATATTTCAAAACTTATCAATAAAGATATTAAGTCCATCTGCCTTCTTTTGGTATTTCATGTGATTTTGAAATCTTCCTCTCTATTAGGAAATATATTATATTGCCATTCCCAGGGCCTTAATGTAACTCATCTTATTCATCGCTGAAGGCTAACCCTTGGCTAGCGCAAATCCCTAATCTTTTGCTATAATGATTTCCTGTTGTGTTCTGTTGGATGTCACAGCACACTGTTTCATATGCATTTATAAGCATAACTCTTACATTGATTAAAGTGCTATAATAGTGTTTATTTTTGATTTATTTTCACATCTTTTTTAAGCCTTGTGTAAAATTTTGTGGTGCATCTTTTCATGCTAATTTGTGATTTTTAATATCTTGCATCATCTTAAATAATGCTGATGATTCATTACTTAATGGTGGCACTATTTCCTGAAAAAGCACAGAATTAAACTCTAAGTCATGGTAATTGTACATCTAACTTGACAGCTACTACATTAAATATGGCCACAAATCACCGCACTCAAGGAAAAATGTTTGTGAGTAAAGTAGCAAAACTTGAGCATGAAGGTCTTAGCCAAAAAGTTTATTGGGCCATTGGGTAAGTTATTTAGGTTAGAAAACAGATAGAAAATTGAGCAAAGTAGACCGAGACACGCGTCTTGGGGCTTAGCAAACTTTGAAACGAGATCTTTTGGCTGAATCAAAGCTCGTGATGAGCCTGCTATCTAGGAAAGTACGGACGGCACCAGGTGCCTTTTTATGGTCACGAGTAAATTTGTCAACTTAAAATTAGGGAAGATTGGAGGGGGAGGGAAATAGGAAAAATGCTGAGTTTGGAGCTACCATCGCGGCCCAAGAAGCCAGTATTGGTTTCACTTCAAAAAGCAAGCTCGGTCTAACCAGATTAAGCCAACTCATCAACAGAGTTATCGAGCACTTTGGTCACGTCGTCTACATTTGAAAGGTCGGTCAAGAATGGTATTAAGTCCAGAAGCTCTGTATCATGTAGGTCATTGAACCAAGTAGTTATGGGAACAGCATTAGCGGGGTGGAAGATATAGCTGGTAGGTGAGTTATCGATGATGATGGCATGTCGCAAGTCTCGTCCAAGCTGCGATAGATCCTGTTTGGGATATTAGCTTCGAGGCATAAGGACAAAATACCTTCACGTAGTTGCCGTTGTGGTTGTAGCAAGACTCGCGGAATAGTCTGTGTTTGACAACCTTGTGTATGTCCAACATATCGAGAACAGGGTCGGCGTACTAGAAGATTAGCTGGATACATTTGGAAGGGATTACTTTGGACAAGCTTGCCGTGAAGACAACAACCTCATAAATCTCACCAACTTTCTTGAGAAACTCATCAACACCGGGTCTCTTGGCAACATAGACATTATGAATCTGATTGTCAATTTCAACGGGGACAATAAAATCGGGGTGATCAATGAGCTGCAAGGTTAGAGTGGTTCGGGAAGCAAGGTACCTTAAAAGAACTATGAACCAGGGTCTCATCAAGGTCAAGGACCAGGCACTTTCTGCCTTGGTGTTCTTCAGAGATGGAGGGAAGCAGATGCTTTTTGTTGGGCTAATGGTTAAGTAAATATAGACAATGCGTGAATACCAAAACCACACTTGACTCTTCTCGAACAATAGGCTCAGGGGTAAGGGAGGGTGAGGGTCGGGTAGTGGCGTCAGGTGAAGCTGAATAGATAAGGTCTTCAAGGGAGGGTTTGGTTGAAGGCTGTTTCTCAGGAACCTCCTCAACAGGGACAATAGGTTGGGTTGTAGTAGGAGCGGGAGGTTGAGGAGCCTGTATGAGAGAAGGTGCACGAACAGAGGCTGCATCCTTTTCACGAGACTTGGACTTTTCTGCATCAGAGACACAGAAGAGTACAGAAAATATTCCTTTGCAGCCCATATTCTTAAAGAGAGTGGGAAGCTTTGGCTTCGACTTGGACACCTTGGCTAAAGGAATTAGTGAGAAATAAACTGATAAATACCTTTTGTATCTACTTCCTTGGAGGGGGTTAAAAAGCTTTCTTTGGGTAAACCAGAAAGTGGCTTCTCGTTCACGACTGCTGCTGCAGTATTAGGTATGTCTTCACAGCTGGAGTTGAGGGAGGGAACTTTTTTCTCGTTTGAAGTGCTCATATCTTAGTGGAGCTGGTGTAAGGAAAAGGGTGACAGAAGATTAGGCCGAATTGGGTGAAATAGGCGACGACTTAATTAAATAGAAGTAAAAAACCAGCAACGTGAGGATTGGATTAAAGGTTAGGGGACAACGGCCACAATCAACCACGCTGACCAGTGGGGAGATGGTAAATACACTACTGGCCTACCAAGTCGGATACTGCAGCTTCCTGATTATTATCCAACCTGGAATATCTGTTCCCCTTGATCAGATCACCAATGGCTCCTAGAGCTGAGTCGGAACTCGGATTTTCCTAATCCTCCGAGAGAGTCTATAAGCCGAGCTGAGTCTACATGATTGGCCGAGAGGCTGTTTCCCCGTGCTGCCAACGGCAAAGACTAGCTGGCACCAATGAGAAGCCACGCTTCTTTCGACTGGTGGCAGCGTGCCACTCCTCAAACGAGCTAGGCTTGAAAGCGAGGAATCCTCGCACTCAGCACCAATCAAAGGCATCACGCCCACCAGGTTTATCAGGGGCATGCTGTTGCGCCCCACTCCCTATCCAAACCAGCCAAGGTGAAATATCTTCAAAACAGCTAAGGCCCCTTTTCTGGTTGACTAAACCGAGCTTTGAGTATAATAATTGTACATAAATTCCCAGCCTATACTCTCTGGAGGCAACTACCCGACAGCTCAAGTGAATAATCAGATGGCTTCACAGCTCAGCTAGCCTGCCCACTTGTCTTAAGTGGCTGCCAATGCACTCTGTCTCGCCATTCAAAGAGCAATATTCCATTAGAAATTATAAAGCTGCTCGCTCAGGAGCATCGAGCTCATTCAAGGCGTCAGCTGTGACTTGCATCGGCGAATAAATATTCATTCTAAAGCTGTTCTACATCGAATTGTTCCAATCCAAGCACTCTTATTGGCCAATCATATTCCACACCGTTCCCCCACTTCTGCTCAGCTTTGTATTAAGAAATTATGGTTTATCATTGATCTGGAGCTAGGGGCTTCCAACCAATCAGCTGATACATGCTTCATTACAGAACAATGCGGCTACAGACTTAGCTTTTGCTTAATTCTGCTGTTCCTGCTTATCCCAGCGAAATCCAAGTCTCAAGACTTGGATTCATGGCGAACAACCAATTCCTTAAGGCATATCAGGGCTCTCTTGAAATTCACGCAAAGGTTTGTGCCAGAACATTTCAGCACAAGTCACAGCGCTAAACTGGACCTTTTCAAGAGTGGCTTGGTACAATTGTAAAAGCAAAAGCTTCAGAAATGATTATATCGATTCAAAGAAGTACATTTAAATTAGAGCTTATAGATATCGGAGATTTTCAGGAGATAAACAGGCTTGGCCAGGACCTCCAAAAAAGTTTAATCCATGTGCTATTGGATTGTGTTGCATGTATCGGTATGATTTAGCCATAGAACTTTAGAAATCCGTATCAACACACTCAAATAACCTAGGATATTTACCCCTCTAAATAAATACACCCGTCTGATTGGCGGCTATTAATTGATGACATCAAAAATGATCTATACTGCGCCACAAAATGCAGCAGCTGAGATGTCAAATATTTAGGCAAAATTGTGCTGAGCAAAGTTCCGCTGCCTCCTGGCTTGCACAACTGCCATTGCAATTATGCTGGAGCTTAACTTGGCACAAGGTACCAAATCTCTTTCATAGTTGCTCACTACTCCCTAATTAATTATTTTCAACTATTGGTCTATGCTTGACCCCAATATCTACTGTGGGCATATTTACCCTCCATAAGTGTTGGGTCAACAGCACAAAGAAGAATAAAATGAAACCCTGAAAATTAAAAATCATCAAGACTGGCACAGAAATATACCTATGCTATAAAACTATTTCAAAATATACCATGCTAATAGCCTAGCATGCTGACCATCTCAAGTAATTAACACTTGGTATATCTATCTTTGGCTTCAGCTATGGCAGTGCTGCAACTGAACTACAAGAAGTTCAGTACTTGAAGAAGTTGGGGGAAGGCAATAGACCAAGAGGGACAGAAAATAATTTGAAAAAATATCATCCTTATTTGGGTGAATGTGTGGTACTTATACCATTATGTGTGATATGGCTGTTATTGTGTAGAATGGAGATTGATAATAACTTGGGTGATTAGCCTAGGGTGTGACAGAAATTGCAGGGTTTTAATGGTCAAACTCAAAGTAGTGACTAATGAAAGTCCATATCATCAAGGCGTTGAAGATAGACTAGATCCTTGGATGGAAATACCACTTGTGGTTCAGTAAAATAACTCATGCTAACCATAACACCAACAAGTAGAATTTCTGAGAAAGTAGCAAAGTATTATCAGAGTAAAACTTAAGATATTGAGAAACTGGAGTGTCTTACAGCTCAATCTCAACTGGAAGCTTATTATTAGCTGGCACAGAAGGAACAACTCATGAAACATGTTTTCAACTTTCAGTAATAATACATGTAAAAATTAAGTTAACAAACAGGTTTTATATAGTTACTCCCCATTTAGCACTGGGTATATCTCTTTTTCCCTGTTTAACCAAGAAATCTTCTAAAAACAGCAGCAAACCATTAAATTTATTATTAATTTGGTTTAATTGATTGACAATAAAGTTGTGTTACACTACCTCTTTAAGTCTTCTGAAGTGTCTCCTCCACTCTCAATACTAACAGTGAAAGAAAATCTAATTGGTTTGGACCACTTGTTGGCTTGGTGTTGCTCCTGATTTAAGCTAATTTGTTCTGGCTAACCAGTTAGTACTGCAATGCCTGTCCCAATTTTCACAATTCTGGAGATTTCACTCTACCAACCTATTGCGCTTTTTGCATTATGGTGCCACAATTATTTGATATTATAGGACACAGGGCATTTGCATATATACAGTCATATGTGAAGATATGAGCAGTATTGTATCAAAAGAGCCAGGATCAAATGAGAACATGATTATTGTCAAGGAATGGCCTCTGATCATGCAGAAGTACTTGCAGAAATCAAGATTAAGATCAGGATTGTCGTAACTTCAGCTATCAGTTGGTTGATAGCTACTAACACTTAACTCGGCTACAACCTTATGTGTTACTAAAGATTAAGCTAAGATAAATCTTTCAGCCTAATGTGTATAATAAGTATAAGTTTATGTAATTCTATCTTTATTTAATCAATCAAGGAGAGAGTTATATAGTAAGGGAGGGGATTAATGAGAGTCAATAGAACACCAGGATCCTCTGGTTACAGCCCAGTTCCCTCTATTGCTTAGCCCAATATTAAACTAATGATTGGATGATCATCAGTTAATATGAACTCAGAATACAACCTAGTTGATTGTTCAGACTAGTTATCATCCAGGGCAAGAGTACCATTACCCTTTGGTTCACCGAGCTTAATGGATCAATGCGTGAGTATAGTGACGGCTAGTTTATAACCAATCACTTCACGACATTTCCCCCCACTAAACTAGATGTTACTGTAAAAGTCTTTTAACTTCCTTCAGTATGGTAAACCACCCAAAAAGGAACAGAAAGCCAGTTGTACACTACACCAATGTTCCAGAACAGAGAATCAACAAGACCCAAAGGGGAATACCCAAAATTCTGGTTGGAAATGTACATGTGTACTCACCTGTTCTAGCCTCAGAAGAAGCTGAATTCACCGAGATCCTAGGCGGCAAAATAGACGCAGCTTTCTATAGTTTGTCCAGTACTGTCTCTTATAAACTAAGTACATCTTTGAGTAAGTTGGTAGTGCAAGACTCTGGTATGCCTACATCTAGCCAGCTTTCCACAATTGCAAAGAAGAGGAGCCGTAGTAACAAGAGTAAAGCTACTACAACCACTCCAACTGATAAGACCAATGAACCTGTACCAAGCTTAACCAATCTTCTCCAAAATTTGAACAAAGGTGAGGTGAGCTCTACTTCTGTGGTGGTCTAAGAAGATAGTCAAGGTTCCTACATTGAAATGGTTGCCTTTCTTTGTTGGGAGAGGATTCCCATTCTACAATTCTGCGGCCCAGTAGTTATGTGGTCCACCCTTATGCTAGCTCTGGAAAATCCTTATGTGATCTCCACAAAAAGGCTTGAAGTCGGAAATAACATTCATTGGCAAATCCCTAGGGTGAAACTGATAAGGTATGCACAGTTGTGCCTACAGGACTTCTCCTTCAATGGGGTATACTTGACAGACAATCAGATCTCTTGTGCTCTCAAACTTCTTGAGCTGGTTTTTGCAGCGTGGTCTGATCCTTGGTCTGCTGTTGGCCCGGTGCCCTTGTGGCATGGTTCAGATAGTCACAAATATTGATTGCAACAAGCTATGGGTACTACCCTAGAACTCCTTAGTTATAGTCATGCAGGAAGTAGACAGTCCATGGCATTGGTAGGAAACTTGGTGCTCAGTGGCTCCAAGGTTGTTTATCACCAGAGACTGCACCACATGCCCAAATATATTGAATGGCTGTTGGGAGTCATGTACTTGGTAGGAGGCAAAACACCTGAGGAATATGCCCAGCAAGAAAGTCTTCTCTGGGAATGCATCTTGCTTGGACTTGCTTTTCCTTATTCCATTGGCGTGAACCGTGTCAATTTCCTTCCCGTAGATGATTCTCCTTTTCTTCCATTTGCATTCTGTTGGCTACCTAATGTCTGGATAATCTACACAGCCATTGCCAAAGTCCTCATCCAGTTGCGCCTGGGTTTAGAGGCAATAGTATCTCAATAAAGAACCAATTGCCTAAACCACACTAATCCTTCTTACTATAAGCTTTATCTCTTCTTGATGCAAAAAGGATAACAACCCATGGACTATTTTCATTAGGTTTTTCTTTTTCTAAATTTTTATCCATAAAGGGGTTTATGCTTGATCACTTAGAGCCTTGCACATGTACTGTGCATGGACTCAAGTGATCAGTTGGCCAGTTTCCAGATCCTTGAGAGTGTAGCTATCTACTCCCACTTTCTGGACTACCTTGACCGGACCTTGCCATAGTGAGGCAAGTTTACTTTTGCAACCGTACCCTTGGTTGCTGTAGAAGTATACCAAGCTTCCTATTTTGTATGCAGGGAGGGCAGGCCAGGTTTTTACCGCACAATCCATATCTTTCTCCTTTGTTGCTAAATTGGTAGAGTACGCCTCAGACTGTAACTTGATTAGCGTCTGTGCTAGTCTCTTCAAATAAGCGTTGGGGGTGAGGGGATCATTGGTTTTAACTAAACTGTAGAGATGTGGCAGGAGACTTGGCTGTTGACCATAAAGAAGCTGGAAGGGGCTTTTTCCCATAGCCCTGTGGAATCCTATGTTGTACACAAAGGTAGCTGCCGGAAGATATGTATCCCATTCCGTTTTGTGCTGATGGCTAAGCTTCCTTAAGATCTGTACAAGACTTCCATTTGTTCTCTCTACCATTCCATTTGTTTGGGGATGATATGGTGTTGACAGGGTACCACAAATACCCATAAGTTTGTTCAGCCTGGGTATCATGTATCCCGTGAAGTTTGTCCCATTATCTGTTAGCAATGTTTGTGGGCAGCCATGTTTGTAGAGTATGTTCTCTAGAATGAACTTGGCTGTGGTAAGCGCCAACTGGTTAGGAATTGCTTTTTGTTTCTACCCATTTTTTAAGCTGATCCACTGCTACAATTATGAACTTGTTCTTGCTAGCAGTCAGTGGAAGGGGACCTACTACATCTATAGCAACAGTATGAAACGCAAAGCCAGGTCAAATTAGCCAGTGCTGATAGCGCAAGACCTTTGGTTGCTCTATTGTACAGTCATGGCAAGCGGCCAGGGTTTCTGCTACATCCAAGTGCATACCTTCCCAGTAGCAGTGCTGCTGTAGGAGGTTAAGGGTTTTATGGATACTGCCATGGCCCACAGTACAATGTGCTGATACTATTGCATCTGTACGTAAGGATGGACAAATGTATGGTAGCCACTTCCCTTTATACAACTTAAAAAGCTGATTATCCTTGACACAGGTGTCCACTGCAAGAGACTTCAGAATTTTCTGAATCTCAAGCGGCTCCTCCCCCCACATAGAAGGTTTCAGCATCAGCTTGTTGTAGAGTTTGTCTGCTGCTGAGGAAACCAAGGCTATGGTAGGAAGACGTGAAAGGCAATCTGCGTTCTGATGCATAACTCCAGCGCAATGGATTATTTTGTAGTCGTAAGCTTGTAGCTTAATAGCCCATTGTGCCAGGCGTCCTTCAGGATCCTTCAGGGTTTTCAACCATTTAAGTGAGGCATGATCAGTTACCACCGTAAAGTGTACTCTGTGGAGGTACACTCTAAATTGTTGACAGGCATAAATGACTGCTAGGCATTCCCTCTTGGTGACCGTGTAATTCCTTTTGTGACTATTGAGTGTGCAGGAACAATACCCTACAGGATGGTCTTGGTCATTGTTGTCCAGCTGAGAAAGAACAGCACCAATTGCTGTCAAACTGGCGTCTGTGTGTACAATGAAAGGACGCTCAAAGTTAGGATAGGAGAGTACTGGCTCTGTCACTAGGGTGGCCTTCAAGTCCTCAAAGGCTTTCTGGCATCCTTCTGTCCATGAGAACTCAACGTTGTTTTTCAACAAGTGGAATAGTGGTCCTCCTAGACCTGCAAAGTTTGGTATAAAACGTCTATAATAACCAATCATTCCTAAAAACACCTGAACATCTCTCTTGTTGGAAGGCGTTTGCATGTGCGTGATAGCTTTGACCTTAGCAGGAACAGGCTGTAAGCCATCTTTGCTGATGATATAACCAAGGAATTCCAAATGTTCCTTAAAGAAGTTACACTTCCTTGGTTTTAGCTTGAGATTGGCAGCAATAAGACGTTGAAACACAGCCTCCAAATGGTCCAAGTGTTGACCAAAAGTTTGTGAAAAGACGTTAATGTTGTCAAGGTAAACCAGAACACAAGTCAACTTGAGGTCTCCCATCACAGAGTCCATGGCTTTTTGGAAAGTTGCGGGAGCATTTGCAAGTCCCTGTGGCATCCTAGTAGGCTGAAAAAGCCCTTGCTCTGTAATGATGGCACACTTTTCCTGGTCTGCCGCTGGAAGGTCAATCTGCCAGTACCCACTGATCAGATCCATTGCGCTGAAGTACTTTGCGCCACCCAGCTTGTCCAATGTGTCATCAATGCAGGGCAACAGATAAGAATCCTTTTTTGTGACGGAGTTCAATTTGCGGTAGTCCATTACTACGCAATTTGACCCATCCTTTTTCTTTACAATCAACAGTGGTGAAGACCAAGGACTCTTGCTGGGTACCAAAAGGCCAGATGCAAGTAACTTCTGAAGCTCTTTGTTGACAATGGCTTGGTTGGCCAGGCTGCGTCTTATTGGCCTAGAGCATATAGGAGCAGTCCCTTGCGTATCCAATACATGTTCAACCCCAAGAGCTTTACCTAGGTCTTGGTCATTTTCCGCAAAGACGTCCTTATATTTCTCAAAGAGTCAAATAGCTTGGTCCTTCTGGTCTTCTGTTAGTCCATTTAAAGACTTGCACAGAATAAGCAACAGAACACTTGGTTGGTTGCAAGGTAGCGCAAATTCACTGAACTTGCCAAAGGGAGTGACATCCATAAGGCTAGAGTTTTCTTCCAACTTCATGTAGCCCAGCAGTTGGTGTTTCTTCACCTTCAGTGATTTATCAGAAAGGTTCCCCAAAAGTACCAGAATCTCTTCCAATGATGGCATGACAATCCCAGGTAGGATCCAAGGTTCCAGTTGCAAACCATTATGGAGTCCAGATACTTCACCATGCATACCTTTAGGGAAACTGAGGCTTAGACCTGTATTATGTATAACTTGAGAACCAGTTGGGATGGAGAATTCACTAGAGGAATATAAGGGAATCCCTTTGTACTCTTTAGTGGCCAGAGGTAGAACCTTGATTTTGCGCTGACGCAAGGTGTACACTACTGGCATATCTCCATCAGCATATTCCATATTAATATAATGGATTTTCTTTGTAGGGAGGTCTCTTGGTCTGTCACCGTGATAAAACATTGGTACCAAGTGACCTAGAATGCTGAAAGTACTATCCTGATGATTGATGATAGTCCCGTAGGTTGCCATGAAGCTTGTTCCAATTAAGATATCATAGCTTTTGTTGCGCAACACTATTGCTGGGGCTGTTACCACCAATTTACCAAAACAAAGTGGTAAGGATGAATAGGCTCCCAACGCCTTTGTTTTGTCAGGTCCTGCAGTACCAAATTCCTCATTGTAATCTAGGTCAGGCGCAAGTTTCAGCTTCTTGACTAGCCTGGTTGACACAATGTTCCCCGGAGCTCCAGAGTCCAGAATTGCTCTTACCCAAAGCTTATGAACCACCAGTTCAATGTATGTGCAGTTGTGTTGTTCCCCATAATGAGGAGAGGTAATTTTGGTAACCTTGTGGATGTCTAAACCCTTAAACTGAGCAAGAAACAACTCTAGTGCAGTTGTTAGATTGGGCTTCAGGGATTTTAAGGTATCCAGATTTGTGGAGACTTGTACCAACCTCAATAGTTGAGACAACTTTTTAACACTGTTGCTCTCATGGGTGACCTCAGTGTATGGCATGGAAAGTTGTTCAGCGTAGGGTATAGAGATGGTGTCAACAGCTTCTTTGGAAGGTATACTTTCTGTACAGATTGCTTGCTTCCTTGTGACTGCGTTGACAGCTAAAACTCTATGGAGCAAGTCTTTGTTTATTTCTTCTTTATCCAGCAAGTATCTCTTGGGGCAGGCTTCTTGGTCCAGCAGGCCAACACTGCAATCAGGAATGTTGGGGTCCGGGTCAATAGGTGGAGAGGGTCGGGAACTACTAGCAGTCAGGGTTTTCTCCTCAACCTGACTGCTTAGCAGTTTTTTGACTCCTTGCCATCTTCTTCTCTGTCCTTGTCTTCATCCTTGTCATCTAGCTTGTCTTCCACGTTGTCTTCCTGGTTCAGGTGGCAAACATTAGCCTTGGGTTGCTTGCAATCCCAAGAAAGATGTCCTAATTGCCCACACTTGTAGCATGTGCGGGTGTTTGCCGTGTTGTTAACTGGGGGAGTAGCTACAATTGTTGGTTTCTTTGGAGAGTCCCTCTCCCAAGTCTTGCCCTTGGGATCTGTAGAAAAGGACAAAGTGGCTTTCTTATAGTCAGGAAAGGGAACTTCAAACTGCTCCTTAAAAGATCCCAAGTGGCGCATGAGTTCAGGGACCGTTCTTGCACCATATATTCCAGATTTGAGAGCAATAGAAAGCTCTCTATTGGGACGTACATAGTTAAGAAGTGCTCCTTTTACGTCAACAAAAGTGGCAGCTCCCATGGAGACTAGGGTCTGTGCTTCCAAATAGAAGCACTCTGAGAAATCCATTAGGCTTTCCCCCTTCTTTATCTTCCCTTCTGTAAACTCCATTTTTTTGCAAAATAAAGCCTCTTTGCTGCCAAACTCTGCAATAAGGGCCCTAGATACGTTCTTATAAGTCCAGCCTTGTTCCGGAAGTCTTGGCATTATTATTGTTTGGGTCTCCAAATCCAAGCAATTAAAAATGGCTGCATTCTTCATGGCATCATCCGCCCCATACATAGAGTTATTGTATAGCCAGAGGAACATGTGGACATTGGCCTTTTTGTCAAATTTTGGCAAGTTTGTTGGCTTGAAGTTCTGGATCACAGAAGAAGTGCTAAAATTATAGCTTCTTCTAGGCAGAGGTGAGGTATTTCTCTGGTTTGAGGCGCAGAATTGCGCTTCAGAAGCTGCATCTCTGGTATTGTTGCTAGTCCTGGAAGTTGAGGCAGCAGCACCAGGAAGAGGTGTTTCACTGCTATCCAGAACTGGTTCTGCTACATAGACTTTCCTCATTGTACAGCCTATGTTGTCTTCATTGCTCTCATAGCTATGGAAGGAGCAACGGTCTTCTGACATTGCCTGGCTGGCAGTAGACAAGACGCTTTGACTTCTTCTTGTGGTTGTTTGTAGTCCTGGATCAGACACAATCTGGTTGGAATACACCTGAAGTAGCTGCTCTACTTGCCCTTGTAGATGCAGAATATTGCTATGTTGCAATTGTACTTCTTGGGCCAGGTCCTTTATTGTGCAATTTGCTACTGTGTAGTTTGTCCTCAAGCTTCTCCATACGTGATTCCTGGTTTCCAAACAACACGTTGTTCTTTTCTTGCATAGCCCAATGACTATCACTTAATCTTTCCAGATTATCATGATTTTCTTCTGTGCGGTTGTGGTTGTGGTCAATCATTTTTGCAAGCTTGGGAAATTCCACATTAAAATGGTTGCAGTCAGAGAGGGATTGACAAAGGCCCTTGTCAATCTCACTGACGTGTTTGGATAGCTCCTCCATGTCCCATTGGATAATGGCAGTGGCTTCCTTGTTGCCTTCTGACGCAACCCCATCCTCAATCATTCTTACAGAGCGGCGGAGCAACTTGACCTCACTACATAGGTAGCAAAAGGTGGCTTCTGCCCCTTTTACGTGGTGAGTTACTGTGCCTAGCCAATTATTATCCAACCCTTTGTGTTCAAGCATGGTCCCAACCATTGTGACCACATAGTTTGTCAGGCGTTCCTCCAGCTGTGTTGACCAATTTGCAGTGAAGTTTTGGTGAATTGCCAAGCTGTTCAGTTGGTGACTGATATTGGCCATAGAGTTTGTGAGTTTGTCATACAGGCAACAGAGGAAAGCCTGCTGATTGTTTATCAAATTTCCCTGATGCAAGATCAGGGACAGTTGATAACCCAAGTGAGTACAGTTGTGGCAAATGGCGGGATGTGCAAAACTATGGATATACTCCTTGGCTTGTTTGATTGTTTTCATCTGTAATCAAAGCTGATTGGGAGTTATTCCTGTGAAATTGCAGAATTTCTCTTTAGCCGTAGTGCCATAGGATGGCAGTACAGCAAGCTTCTTGTGGGCTTCCCCATTTTGGTACACACCACGGTCCATACCACTAATGGCTTGCTCCAGCTGTTGCTGGGTAGGCTCCATGTTTCTGTCTACCTCAAGTGGCACTGGGACATTGAGGTGCAGAGAGGACTGATCCTCTATTTGACGGGGATGCTGTATGTCAGTCATGAACTGACCAAAAGCCACAAATTTGTTAGGCAGACCATCCCTTGTTCCAGCAAGGCAATTGATCTCTAAGAAAAGCCCATCAGGGTGGTCCTGGAGGTGGCAAAGGAAGGCATGGAGAAGATTATCTCCATCACCTCCCCGCACAAAAGACAAGTCCCCAGCAGGGCAACAAGTACCATTGGACAGATGCATGCTAGAGTGAGCACCAAATGTTGTAACTTCAGCTATTGGTTGGTTGATAGCTACTAACGCTTAACTCAACTATAACCTTATGTGTTACTAAAGATTAAGCTAAGATAAATCTTTCAGCCTAATGTGTATAATAAGTATAAGTTTATGTAATTTGATCTTTATTTAATCAATCAAGGAGAGAGTTATATAGTAAAGGAGGGGATTAATGAGAGTCAATAGAACATCAGGATCCTCTGGTTACAGCCCAGTTCCCTCTATTGCTTAGCCCAATATTAAACTAATGATTGGATGATCATCAGTTAATACGAACTTGGAATACAACCTAGTTGATTGTTTGGACTAGTTATCATCCAGGGCAAGAGTACCATTGCCCTTTGGTTCACCAAGCTTAATGGATAAATGTGTGAGTATAGTGACAGCTAGTTTATAACCAATCACTTCACGGCAAGGATCAACCAGATTATTCTTATTGTAATACCTTAATTCCTCTTATACCTTCTTCAAGGTTAATCCCTAGGCTGCTAGCAATGACTTCTAGGACATTCTAACACGCCCCTATTTTGGTTAATTGGCAATATAGGTTTGACACTTATTGCATGTAAACCAATATAATATATTCATCTTCACCCAGCACAGGTGGCCCTTGCTGGCGTGGGATAGTTTAGTTGCTTCAGGATCACTTCCTACTATCCTGAACATACTTCAGGTTCAATGCTTAATAATATAATTAATATGGGAATTCAAGATTATGGAAAATCAAACCCAGCACCTTGGCGCCTATCATTGGCTGGTGTTGTGGTGCAGGTCAGCAGACTACTGCTGGTCCAACATACGTGTTTTGTACTACCAATTTATGGTGGTTGGCTGCTGTAATTCATATCTGTGGTCTCCGTTGTAATTGGCATCATTGATTTTCATACTGCTAATTTATGGTGTTGGCTGCTGAAATCTTAATCTGTGAGCTCTGTCATAATTGGCATCATTGCTTGATAAGAATTCCCAACACAACCCTCTTTTAATGCTAAAGCCAATCAGCTATAAGCCTAGGAATTAGTTTAAAAACTTTCAACTCTCCTGGCACAGGGTTGAAAATATTATCCTTAGCCCAATCAGAAACATCCCCCATTTTTGTGCCTCATAATGGGGAGCCAGTTCTCTAAAACCTCCCCTAGAATTAAAAGCAAGGTATTAATGGGCCCTTGTTTGTCTATTTTTATTAGTAAAAGTTAAAGATTTTCAAAAAACTTGGGGTTTTTATTTCTCTTTATTCCTAAAAAATTCTTAAAAGCTCATGCCCTTTCTTTTCAGCCACCCCTGCTGAACTTTTTGCCGCTTTCACCAGGTCTCTAAACTGTTATTAGGTTGCTTAGAAGCGCTTTACCTGGCTCAAACCTGAAGACAACTTCAGACTCTAGTTTAGAGTTAGTGAAAAATATAATTTCTTAATTTAAGTCTTGTTTTTCAATTTGAAAAACAAATACCAGTCTTGGTGTCTTCCTCCTGCCTCAGTTTTGTCTCTGCCACGGCTCTCTTAGTGCCTGTGCTATTATTGAAGCCAAAAGCTTCAAAATTTTGTGTTTTAACTTTTTTCTTTTGGGTTTCTTGGCTTCATGGTCCTCTCATCTGCCTCCTGTGTCCAGAATTTTCCAGGAACTTCAGAAATGTTGCTTTATATGTTGAAAACAATTTCTTCACAGTTCTTTCTGTCTTGCTATTGCTGTGAACTACTTATCAAGAACTTTTAGGGGGTTTGTTTTCTTTTTTAACCTCTCTGGGAGCTAATCAAAAGCAGCTTCTTTATGCATTAGATGACTTACCTGGCCAGGCTTATAGTCTTATTATCAGAAGAAGAGTATCTGATGAAGAGCTTAACTTCCAACAACAACCTACTCCCACCTTCTGCGCAGGTGGCTACTCCTCTTACTGTGAAAACATTGGCACTCTTAGAACCCTTTTTTCTGAGCTGCTCCATATGGTCCCTCTCTCTCAGAAGCTGTCACCCTCTTATGACTGTGCCTCTTAGTTTTTTTCTAAAATGATATTCATGGGCCTGAATGTCTTTCTTCTCTGTTTTTCCTTCACATCCTCCTTGTGGTCTCCACAAAGTTCAATCATCCCAGTTGCTCACTGGATGTCCTCCTGGTGGATTTCTCTCAGGATGAGAAAAAAACTTAGTTATTTTAGCCCCCCTTGTTTAAATAATAGACATGACTATTTCTTCAGCCTTTGAAACCTTTTGCTACTGGGTATAGAGCCTGGTTCTAGATCTTGTCTATGCCAGTATTGGTTTTCTTCTCTCAGGATGCCTCTTGGTATGGACCCTGTTGTCACTACTTTTAAGTTTGTAAGCTCTGTGGTAAATGATTGTATACTAGGGCCTTTAAACCTAATATGCTGATATCAATTAAATATAAAATTGTAGGCAAGGTTTGAAGAAGTAACTGAATTAGCACACCTAATATATTACAATAAGTGAAATAGATACTAAGTCTTTTAATTAAACCTAATAATATAAAATAAAGTCCTGTTTTAATAATGTAAGACTGATTCAAAAATTCAACCTCTAAGTCAGGGAATTGCTCATCATTCAAAGGAGGGTTAAAACTGTTGACAACCAGAGTTTGAGTACTATTATATAAACTACCCAATCAGTTATAAAGAAAATTGAAATGTATCATAATGCTAAGAGACTAAATTTGGTAATGAAAATATTTAAATTTATAATTGACAAAGGAAAAGCAAGCAAAACAACCCAATAAGTACTTTTTGAAGGTGTAAGTCAAAAAGTCTCAACTTAAAGTTGAGACTGAAAACCAAAGCTATTTATTCTTAAACTGAGATTTTTGTGTTGAAAAAAGAAGTGAAAATAAAACCATACTTGGTTAGAAATGCATGGTGTGAAGGGGAAGTTAATGCAATACTGCAAATAATTGTTTTAATTTAAGCAAGGACAACCAAGAAGACAAAAACACAGGCTGAAGCTTGATTGCATGGTCTGGAGTTAAAGAAAAAGGATAAAAGATAAAAGGTTTGGATTAAACCAACTAATTCTTAAATATAGGTTCCTGGGTTGAAACCTGTTGGAGTTTGAGATGAGTTTCAGAAAGAGTACTAACTTAAGATTTTGGTTTTAGGTGACCAGAATAAAAGAAGGAATTAAAAGACAGAGTAAAAATTGTAGAATATGGCTCCTGCTATAGAAGAGCTGGAAAAACCAATATTTTTTGAAAGTAATGTTGCTTCATAATAGCAAAGTAAAAAATTAAATCCTGAAACTTCTGTCCTCTCTTAAGAAGTGCCTCTCTGAAAAAACCTCTTTCACAATCACAGCTTTGCCTGTATGCTTGGCAGGGAGAATCACCTTGGTCTTGATGTGTAGCCCTCTCTCTATTGCTATTAGAGATAATATCTTATATGTCCATGAAAAACTGTATATTTGGTTACCTGCCAACTTCTCTTCCCTCAATGTGTATATCTCAGATGCTAAGCATTTGGTTGCTCTCCTGAATGCCCTCAACAATTATGCATGCTTGTGAGTACACAACCTCTTCCTCTAGAGAAAGAGATTGGGGGTACCTGTTTGATTCCAACACAATTTTTCTGAGGAAATAAAGCCCAACAATATGATATCATTTTAGAATTTTAAATTGCAGTTTTTATTTAAATTATAACAATAATGTCATATTGTTGGATTTTAGTTCCTCAGAAAAACAGTGTTGTGGTCAAAATGAGTACCAAATTGGATGATACTTCTGTCACAATAAGTTCCATGATGCCAGGGATTATTTGGCCAAGTAGGAAAGATCAAAAAGCCAGAAAACCTTTAACAAAACTGACTGATTTAACAGACTTGAATCAAACAGTTGACCAAAAATGGGTTACAGCTGCTCCAGTTTGCCAATTGAATCCAATCCCCCCCATAAGTTGACGTTGATAAATTGACGTATTCAGGGGTCACCTAATATGAACTTATTTATCAGCATGGTCATCAGAAGTTGGTCACTAAAGGGTTCTTTGCAACCTGGACTAGTTACTCACTTGACAATGTGGAAGGAATAGGAGCCCAGGATCCAGGCGGTATTGCTTAGTTAATTTCTGATATATATATTGAATAATTTTCACTATTTCAACTCTTAAGAGTTGAGTCCTCCCAAAATTTACTCAATAAAAATCACATATCCCTTGGTCTAATTTTATTTTCAGAATGCATACAGTAGTTGGATTGTTACGCTACATCCCCTACAATCTGATTCTCAGCCAGATCATTACTGGCAGATGGGGCCTGGCTGTTGGTACTTTGTTGTTGACACCGCTCAATGTTAATTCAATGCCTACCAATCTCAGAGTTGTTCCACTTGTCTTCAAACCTGAAAATCTTGTTGTATCTCAATGTCCTGAATTTTATTCTGAAGACACCCTTATGCTTTCCCAGGCTATTTATCTTAGGCTACTCTGGTTGGGATTAATTATTTTACTTAATCCTAGTATATCATTTGGAAATTTTTCAAAAGGTATCTGAAGTTGTGTTGGTGGTTAATCATTAACTCTATGTAGATTTGGGTGGTAATTCCCCATCACTTAGAAACGGCTTCATACTATCCTGCAATTTCTGTCACATTACTCAACTCTTCTACTTCTGAATTTTTAGAAGTAGTTTGTCATGAATTTGTGTTTCTTTTCTCCTGTTCCATTGAGATATCTTTGTTTACCATGTTTATTTGCATCAGCTCCTTTCTGAGTTTTCAGTTTGGGCTCTTCTTTAATTTGTGGTTTCCATCTCCGGTTGCAGTTGTTGAGACTGGATCTTCTACTTCTTCTTTCTGTTGCGTCATGTCATTTTGGTGTCTGTATTATTTTCCTGCCCCACCACTGATGAAATTTTTCATGAAGTTTTTTAGCTTTATTAATCTATTCCAGTTCCAGCCTTAGTCATAAATTGCAAGTTTACCATGTGATGAAAAAGCTTTCAGAGGATGCTCGTGAATAGTTTTTGTCCGCAGTGGAGCGCAATCCACGTGTTTTAACTGAAAGTGCATCTCTGTACCCTTTGTTAAAAAATTTGTGTGTATCTATTGAGGAGCTCAAAGTATATTGTAAGCTGTACGCCTTCCATCAGGGTACTACTCTGCTGTCAATATTCCTTCCTCAGTTTCTTGCCTACTGCCGTACAATTGATGTTCCTGAGGTGAATAAACTCTCAGCATTGTGGTTAGAAGTTGACCAGACTACCCAGGATATGGCAGTTTGGGATTCCCTGTTAACCACAACTGAGGCCCTGGTAAGCCAAATTCTTTCTCTGGTCTCAAATCTGTCAACTTCCAAACAAGGTGCTATGGAAATCAAAGCCAAATCTGCTGCTTGCTCCTGGATTTATGGTGATTGTTCTGCAGTGGCTTTGTCTAGTCAGATTTGGGATTGCTCACCTTGTGTTTCTTCTCAGTTGCAATTAGCAATTTTGAACAAACCCACCAAGGTAGTCAAAGTGCTATTGGTGGCACCCACCAAGAGTTTGTTGGCTATGCTCCAACATGTTGTGCCTGAAAAGTCTTCAGTAGTTGAGTCCAAGGAGTTACCTCTTGTTCCCATCAATTGAGATTGTCCTGTCTTTTTTGTAGCCGTCCAAGAAATGATCAAGCGTTACTTTCAGGAGCATCCTGCCTTCTTAGCTACTGTCCATACCCTTGAAGAGAAGCAAGATCCTGCTGAGGTTGCAGCATTTTCAGCAAATAAGTCTACTTCTGGTTACTTCGTGTTTTATGGTAGCATTGATAAAAGTCAAACTATCTACAGGCCAGCCATTTTGTTGGATACAGGAGCTTCTGAGAACTTCATGAGTGTTGAGACCGCAGACTTGTTGCAACTCAAATATCATCCTGGAAATCTGGTTAGGGGTGGGAACTATCAAAAGTTTCCCTCTTTTCAGCTTAAAAAATCAGTGACATTTGTAGTTGCAGGTCAATCTTTTACTGCAAGGTTCTCCATATACTCTACTCTTATGTATCCTATTATCTTAGGAGTAGGCTGGTGGCGGGACCATAATGTATCAACCCTGTTAAAGGAAAATGAGCTGCAAGTAAACCACTCTTCAGGCATAACCATTTGTATTCCGTTATTGGGTATGTCAGAATTGGAGCAGTCTTCACAGAAAATTCAGTTGGTTCCTGTTCCTACACTTGTTAGTTCAGATCTACTGAATGCCTTCAGTCCTAGTCTGCAGCATTTGATGCCACTAGGGGCAAGGTTCTCCCCAAGCACACCCAGTTTGACTTTGAATTTAAGGTTACTGTTGATCTGATTTGTATTGCGTCTCTTATCTACCCTTTGTTTTTAAAGAGGATGTATGTTTGGAGGATTGGACTTGGGACATGTTGGCAAAGGGATGCATCTTTAAGAAGGCTTCATCAATTTGCTCTCTGTTGTTGTTTGTTCAAAAAACTGATGGATCTCTTTGTCCTTGTGTTGATTACAGGAATTCAAATAACATTACTATTCCTGATCCCTACCCTTTACCTCTTGAGGCACAAATTTCTCAGTGTGTTGAGAAGGCAAAGGTATTCTCAAAACTTAATATGTTGAATGCATTCAACCAAACCAGGATTGCGGAAAGAATGGAATGGCTGACAGCATTCAGAACTAAGAAGGGTATCTTCCAGTTCTGTGTAATGCCTTTTGGATTGAAAAATGCTCCAGCTTGCTTTCAGCAGTTGATTGATTCAGTCTTGGGGATCTTCTGGGTGTATGTGCCATTGCTTACATGGACAACATCTTGGTGTTCTCTCCAGATGAGGAGTCACATAATGCCCACCTGTCAGCAGTTGTACAGTGCATCCTCCAGGCTAATTTGATCATCAAACGGAGTAAGTGCAAATTCTTCAAACGTAAGGTTACTTTCCTGGGTAATATTATCTTTGAGGATGGCCACACTATTGCTCCTGACAATGAAGCAGCGGCTCAAGAGTATGCTACACCCATGAAAATATCTCAACTTCATAGTTTCTTGGGGACTTGTACATTCCTGAAGAAATTTACCCCTCACTTATCAGAAGTGGCTGCCCCTTGTATTAAGCAAGCGGGAAGACAACTTTAGTCTGGATGCCTGATTGTGCAGAAGCGCTTTCAGCAGTCAAAGCTCTTTTGTTGTCTTCCCCTGTGTTGAGACATGTGGATCCTGAGCTCCCTTTTGTGGTTTCACAGACGCCTCTAAATATGCTGTGGCTGGTATGTTACTGCAAACTGCTAGCAATGGTGTGGAGAGACCTGTAGGATATTTTTCTTGGAAAATAGAGGTCAGGGAACGCAATTACATGATTTAAAATAAGGAATTGTTGACAGTTGTGGAATCTTTAAAGCATTGCCATCACCATCTCATGTTGGCACGTCATACATTTGTAGTGAGGACTGACCATAAAGCTCTCCTGTACTATCACCAGACTAGGGGTTTGTTGGATTGCTAATACAGATGGCACAGTGATCTGACAAGGTACAAGTTCTGCTACAAGTTTATTAAGGGAGCCAATAATCATTTAGCAGATGCGTTGATCAGAAACCCTTCCCATCTCCCAGATATTGGTATGGTTAACAATTTCAATATGCATACCATGGTTCCAGATAAGGCTGTGGTTCCTTTTGTACTATCTCTGCCTGCTACTCTTGCCACTATGTCCTTAACCAAGGGTGCAGACTTAGACTTGTATTCCAAGGTTAAGTTTTTGCAGCCTCTGTCCAAAGGTTACAATAGATTATTGGAACTAGCATGTGAACATCCAGTTGGCCAGCCACAGGGTTATCACAAGATAAGACCAATTTTATATCATCAAGGTTGCTTGTGGGTTCTAGAGGGCACTATTTGTGACAAACTCATGGATGCTTATCACACCTGTCCTACAGCAGGCCACCCAGAGAAAAACAAAATGGTGGAGCTCATTTGCCGATAGTTTTCTTGGAAAGGGTTGACAGTGCAGGTGGCAGCTTATGTTTGTGACTGCCTGGTATGTCTTCAGTCAAAGGCAAGCAGGAACAAGACTACTGGTTTGTTGGTTCCTTTACAACCAGCCGCAGGGCTCTGGATGTTGGTGTCAGTGGATTTCATCAGACAACTTCTGAGCTCTGATGGGTTTAATGCAATCATGGTGGTGGTTGATTGCTTCACAAAAATGGCACACTTTGTTCCCTGATCAACCACAATTACTTTGGTGGAGACAGCTAGGCTGTTTGTAAATAGATCTTCTCCCTGCATGGCATCCCAATGGAGATTGTGAGTGACTGCGGGCCCCAATTCATTGCTCAGTTCTGGGAAGCTTTTACCAGAATTCTGAGTATCAAGTTATGCCATTCCACGGCTTTTCACCCCCAATCCAATGGACAAACAGAGAGGGTAAACCAAAGTTTGGAGGCCTACCTGCGCTGTTACACTAATGCACAATAAGATGACTGGTGTGCAAACCTATCCATGGCAGAGTTCACATACAATAGAGCCACACACACGTCAACTCAGGTTTCACCATTCTATGCCAATGTTGGTTACAATCCCTCATCCAACATGAGTCCTTGTTTGGTTAGCAACATAGAAGCTGCAACTGATCAGACTGCTACAGTGAAGCAGGTTCATCAGGAACTTCAGGTAACTCTTGCCACTGCTGTGACAACTTACAAGGAATACACAGATTGTAAGCGCCAGGAAGGCCCAACCTACTGACCAGGTGATCTGGTCATGGTGGAGGCCCGCTGTCAGGGATCCACTCATTGGGAAGTCTCTCTCCAATTGAATGAAGGAGAGCTCCCAAGTTGAATTTGACTAGAGTGGAACCTACTGGAATCCCTATCATTAACATGTGTAGGAGGTGACCAAATAAGCATAATCTCCCCAGGAAGGGAGTGAAGTGGTTTAGAAGTTAATAGACACTGGTATACCCCAAGACCAACCAGGGGGCCTTGGGGTGGATAATAGGGGTAATTGTGCTGTTTCTACGTATGGGGCATGGCAGCGGTGTGGTCCAAAATAATACCAAATTGAGTCTTCTGATTTATTGGTGGGAGTTGGTTTGGGGGTTTCAAAGTTCACATTGGCTTGCCCATAACTGATTAACACACAAAAAGTCCATACAAGGAAGATGAACTTCATGCTGTTGAAGGGGGAACCTTTTGAGTCTACTAATCAAGTTTTTAGAGGTTGAAAATATAGATTTATTGGTTTGATAGGAATAAGAAAATTGTTGGAGCAATTTGCTCAAGGAAAAATATTCAGTTTAAATACTGAAGTAATTGGGGGAGGGAGCATAGTGGTTACCAGGTGATCCTGTAAGGGTAGTTTGTCCAGTATTGTCTTGCAGGTCTGCAGCAGGCTGCAGTCTGCAATGCAAGAAGAGGTAGGTTGAATTATTGAGCTGCAGTATTCTTCTGAACTCTGGTGGGGATGGTATTGTGAGCCTGGATGAGCATTACTTCTTTGGCTTGGTTGCATTGCTTTGATTGATTGGCAAAATGGTCCCCTGTACATTAGTGGTTTACTGATCTGCATTTATTTTTTGTTTGATTGGCTGGTTTTAGGGTTTCAGAGCTTGTTTTGAATGTATTTTTTTTGTTGTTGTTGCTCTCTTTATCTTTATCTCTGGCTCTGATTTTTGATTTTAAACTAGGATTTATATGGATTTTAAGTTCAAGCGTTTGCTTTTGCTCCTGCTTTTGTTTTTGCTCTTGTTCTTAAAAGCACGTTCATTTATCAATTTTAAATGCAAAAATGGTGTGATTGTATTAATTGAATTGGTTTTGTGATTTGTTCTGGTTTCCACATTTAAAATTTCCATTCTGGGACCAAATTATGTTTGAAAGGCCCCATAATTAGGGCAATAACTTGTGTAAGGGATAGAATCCCTTACACCTGCAATATGAAACTGAAGGTCCTGTGCCCCAAATTAGGTCCCAAGCAAGTTGGTCCCTTCAAAGTTAAACAACAAATTGACCCCTCCACATATTGAATAGATTTACCCCCGGCTTTTAAGATTTTCCACACCTTCCATGAATGCTTACTTATTCCCTTTAAGGGTACAGAGACTCCTTCTCCCCGACTTATTCTTGTGGAAGGAGAACCTGAGTATGAGTTAAAATGTATTTTGGTTCCTGTAAGAATCAACACCAACTGAAATATTTGGTGTCAAGGAAGAGTTACCAGATTCTGAAAATTTGTGGGTTCCCCACTATGATTGTTCCAATTCCCCAAATCTTATCCAAGAGTTCTATACTTGCAACCCAACCATTGTTGGTCACCCCAAGCATACCTTAGCTGCAATGAAACTTCCCCCTGCCCACAAAAACTTCTCCTTGTCCCATCTTCCATATGGTAGTTGTTGTGACAGAAATTGCAGGATAGCATGAAGCTGTTTCTAAGTGATGGGGAATTACCACCCAAATCCACATAGATTTAATGATTAACCACCAACGTGGCTTCAGAAATCTTTTTGTAAAATTTCCAATTATAATACTAGGATTAAGTAGAACAATTAATCCTAACCAAAGTAGACCAAGATAAATAGCCTGGGAAAGCATCAGGGTGTCTTCAGAATAAAATTCAGGACATTGGGAGGCAACACAATTTTCAGTTTCCAGAATGGGGGGGGGAGCTCCAAGATGGGCTTGCGTGAAATTAACATTGGGCGGCACCAACAACAAAGTTCCAACTGCAGGGCCCCATCTTCCAGAAATGATTTGGTTGAGAATCAGATTGGGAGGAATATAGAGTAACAACCCAACCACAGGATGCTTTTTGAAAAGTAAAGTTAGACCAGGGAATATGTGATTTTTTATTGAGTAAATTTTGGGAGGACTCAACTCTTAAGAGTTGAAACAGTGAAAATTATTCAATATATATCAAAAATTGACTAAGAAATACTGCCTGGATCTGGGTTCCTATTCCTTCCATATTGTCAAGTAAGTATCTGGTCCAGGTTGCAAAGAACTCTTGTGTGACCAATTTCTGACAACCATGCTGATTAACAAGCTTGTATCAGGTGACCCTCAAATTACAACAATTTATAAACATCAATTTTCAAGGAGGAATTGGTTTCAGCTGACAGACTGAAGCAGCTGTAACCCATTTTGATTGACCATTTGATTTAAATCTGTTAATTCAGTCAACTTTGATGAAGGTTTTCTGGCTTTTTGAGCCTTCCTACTTGGGCAGATAATTCCCAGCATGATGGAACCTACTATGATAATTGTGGTGCTTGAGCTACTGTAAGTTGGAATAGTTGGTTGGTCAACAGACTAGGAGACAGACAATGGAGTGGGGGAAAGATCTATCAGTTGGTTGATGAACTGAGTACAGTACCAGTTGGAAGCTGGATAGGTAGTTGGTTGTACAAAGGTAATCAAACCAAGAGAACAACAAAGGGTTTAGAGTAGTAACAGCGGCAACTACTTGAAAGCAAATCCTCAAGTAGCAACTTCTAGTCAATATAGTTGGCAGTGTAGTTGGTATGAAGAGACTAGCCTTTGTGATCCTCAAATTATACACTCAAAGAATAATTGATGGTTTAGCTAAAATAAGAGGGGTAAAACATATATATTTTTTGATAGAAGAAGAGGGGTTTATATACTACAGCTTACTTGATAAATCAAGGTAAGTTGGTCATTGTATGGGGTAAAGGAAGGAGGAAATGAATGCTGAACAGCTCGTGATAAGCACAGCAATCAGGGGAAGGTGAGAACAGCCCCAGCGCTACAAGGGGTTACCAAAGGCTCAAGGTTGATGAATTCAGTTGATAATTGCAGCCGGTTAACTAATCAGGTGGCAAATAAATGCCTAGTTTGTGCAACTTTAAATCTGGAAGCTAGTTGGTGACTTGGGCAATATGGAATGACTGCTTAATTTGAAAGACAATCAGGATTTGAGCAACCAACTGGTGATGGGTTTCACCACACATCCCCCCACATGAATAGACTATAAATGTGAAAAGTCTTAGAGCCTGATCACCTAATGAAGGGCATCAAGAAACTTTTTGCGGACTTAGTTGCCAAACAATTGGCTGTGGTGGAAGAGAACAAGACAATTACCAAGGGATTGATTGAAGTTTCCAGTATGTTAGACAACTACGCCAAGGAAGTGAAGGAGTTGGAGCGCTTTTGACAATAGATCACCTCAATTGCCAGTAGAAGCCATCAAACACAGTCAGTGAGTACCTCTAGCAATTATCAAAAAGCTGTTGACGTTAATGAGCCTCAAAAGACCTTGGAACAGGCCAAGAAAAAACCCAGGATCTTATTGCAAAAGCCAGTGATACCCATAACTAAAAAGGAGAAGGAAAAGCCAACTTATTTCCAAGATTCCACTGAGGAGACACTTCAAAAGGTCAAGAAGGAGGTTTTGGAATTTAAGAAGCTGGTGGATGGAAGAACATCCAAAAAGCGTATCAAAGCATTAAACCCAAGTACATTTAAACCAATTACCAAGGTAACAATAAGAATAAATGTTTTATGACCTTTCCTAGAATACCAACATGGGGTACACAGTACCTATGGATTTTGATAATAACGTTCTTTGGCTTGGATCTTCCTGGAAGGAACTTTTTGAAGTCTACAGGGTCAAATTTCCTGATGGCAAAATGCCTATCCCTCTCTTACGTTGTATGGAGAGTACCACCTTGTTGGTAGAACAACATTTGTTTGAAGTGGAACTGAATTAATTTCTCTAGGAAGCAACCAATACAGAAAGTTAGGAAGAATAGGAGATAATCCTAGCAGTCTGTTGTCCAGTTGTTCTTAGTTGGGCTTTTCCTGGTGAGTACCATATGGCTCCATAAGCAATATCTCTCCAGAACAGAGTAGGAAAGCATTGTTCTGCTGAGTACAGAGAGCTGTTATTTATTACTCTATCCCAAGAGAACAACTTCTCTTATGGCCAGTTGATGGGATTTCTGTACCTTCTCACCTTGGAAATACTATTTGAAGTATATCACAAGAAGGACTTGTTGGCGGAGAAGGTTCCTGACATAACAAAGGAGCAACTCACAGAGTTCCTGAATGGTTGGTCAGCCAATGATCCTCAACCAGAATTTCTTGCAAATCTTGGGCTTCTGGTATTGGGGCTTTTTGGGTCTGACTTTGGTGTGGCGCATTTGGACCAGGTTGAATTCCCTGATTTCCTTAATTTTTGTAAAGTTGGCTCCAGTAGTCCTTTGGAGGCCAAGGTTGTTGGTAAGGTCATGTTGGTTATGCATCATCTTTGGGAGGTGCTCTATTCTCTTGGGTTTGTTGTTTCCCTCAAATGATACAATGCAGCAATAAATCTCTTCTTTCTCTTAATTTTTTATGGTTTTCTTTGGTATTCATCCTTAAAATAGATTTAAGGGTATGTTATAGATAAAAAATAGAAGTAATAAAAACTAGGTAGGAGAAGGGCAAACCCTAGACCTTAGCTAGAGGTCCATTCAGTCTTGGAGAGTCAGCTAGACATTCCTTCAGGAATTTAGCATGAACACAATTAATAAGTTGTCCACAGGTTAAATCCTTAAGACTGTAGACATCATAGCCTACTTTGGCAATGACTTCACATGGGTTGGTCCATAAGCTATCTAGCTTGTTCCATGGCTCATGAAGCCATTGTTGGTAGATTAGAACTTGGTTGCCAACTTTAAACCTTGGGAGGGCTGATAGATTCACTTGGTCTTGTGAGTAACTTTTAACCCAATATTCCTTTAGACTGTTGAACGCTTGGGACTGACTCTACATTATTTGCTTAGTCAGGATACTCAGCTGTTGAAAATAAGTAGATTCACTACAGTCAGCATTCAGGGGTACCAAGTGCATGGGAAGACCAGGTTGTTGGCCATATAGCATCTTGAATGGGCTTACACCAGCTCTGGAATGTATGGTGAATCTGTAAGCCATGACGGGGGCACCTAGGTGTATGTCCCATGAAGAAGGCCAATCATGTGCCAGTTTCTTAAGTATTCTAACTAGAGTTCCATTAACTCTCTCAAAGGCTCCATTTGTCTCAGGTCTATAGGGCGCTGAAGAAGTACTCTGGATTCCCATTATATTATGTAGTTGTGGTAAGATAGCTTTGACAAAGTTGGTTTCATTGTCAGTTAAGATTGTAGCAGGACAACCATGTTATGCAATGATCTCTTGAAGTACAAACTTAGCAGTCTGTAGGGAGTTGGCAGAAGCAATAGGTCAGACTTTGATCCACTTAGTCAAGTGATCTATTGTAATTATGATGTACTTCAACTTTCTAGGGCCAGCACTGGGGAGTGGTCTGACAATATCAATTGACACTGTTTAGAAAGCGTATCCAAGCAGAACAAATCAGTAAGAGTGTTGGCTAGGCTTTTCTCTGAACCTGGTGCACTGGAGGCATTTTTCAACGTATTCTGCAATATCAGTTGTCTTATTTTCCCAATAGAGATATTCTGACATTGTTTTCATCATTCACTGTATCCCTGAGTGGCCTAATTGTCAGTGAAAGTCATCAAGGCAGGAAATTTGGTTGGAGGGACAAATATAGGGAAGAATAGTACCCTTATAATTTTTAAAGAGCTTACTATCTCTTATAAATGTATATTGACTCAGTTGTTGGAGCATCCTCTTAAATTTTCTGTCTAAAGAACTCCATTGGTCTGGTCAGCTGATCAACTCATAAAGACTATCTAGGTCCTCTCCTAAAGCGGCAACAATTGGTAGTCTGGATAGGGCGCTGGCATTTCCATGTTTGATTCCTGGTTGGTGGATGATGTCAAAGTCAAAGTCAAAGTTTTGTAACTTGGCAGCCCATCTTGCTTATCTGCCTTCTGGATCTTTCATATTTCTTAGCATACTTGACTCAAATGGTCAGTGACTACTTTAAAGTGTGTTCCATGAACAAAGGGACAACACTCTTTGATAGCATATAGAACTGCTAGGCATTCACGTTCAGTAGTATTATAATTTTGTTTGTGCTTGTTGAGAGTTCTTGAGAAATAAGCAACTGGGTGTTCCTTGCCTTTGTTGTTAGTTTGAGATAGCACTGCACCAATTGTAACATTTGAAGCGCCGGTATGCAGAGCAAAGGGCTTGGAATAATCTGGGTACACTAGTAGAGGATTAGTTGTCAGAACGTCTTTCAAGGATTGAAATGCTTCTTCATACTCTTTGATCCTCTTGAAATTGGTGGAAGTCTTTAACAGGTGGAAGAGTGCTTGAGCTGTTTCAGCAAAGCTGGGAATGAATTGGCAATAGTATCCTGCCATGCATAGGATTACTTGTACTCCTTTAATGTTGGTGGGAGAAGGCATCTGGTCTATGGCCAACGTTTTGGCTGGAATTGGTTTGATTCCTTCACTAGAGATGATGTGAATTGAAAATTCTAAATGATTTTTAAAGAAAGAGCACTTAGAAGGTTTGAGTTTCAACTCTTTCTTCTGAAGCCTTATGAAGACTTCCTTCAAGTGGATAAGATTTTCATCAAATGTCTTAAAGAAAATGTTTATGTTGTCCAAGTAGATGAGAACACAAATTAGTTTGAGGTTGGCAAATATGCAATCCATGAGTTGTTGGAAGGTAGCTGGTGCATTTGCTAGTTCTTGAGGAATCTTAGTTGGTTGGTATAACCCTGCTGCTGTGATTAGAGCACATTTCTCTTGATCTTCTTTGGCCATTGGTACTTGCCAATAACCAGAGACCAAATCCATTGCTGAAAAGTAGCGCGCACCGCCTAATTGGTCCATTGTTTTGTAAATGCAAGGCAGCAGGTACTTGTCTTTTTTAGTGATCTGGTTGAGTTGTTGGTAATCAACAACAACTTGGTTTATGTCATCTTAACTAGCAAAAGAGGAGAAGCCCAAGGACTATTTGAAGGTTTTAAGAGACCAGTGCTAAATAGTTGTTGAACTTCTTCACCAATTACTGTGTTGTCCTTAGGTGATTGGCAATATGTCCTTTGGTAGATAGGAGTTGAATCACCAAAGTTGATTTTTTGTTGGACTCCTTTTGCACAACCTAAGTATAATTGGATGTTGCAAAGATTTCTTTGAACTCATCTAAAAGTTCTTCAAACTTGGACATCTCCCCCTCAGAAAGACCAGACATCTCTTTTTGTGGAATGACGGCTTGTACTGAGTGAGCATGAGTCAGAGGCATCTTTAAAATCCCTAATTCTGATGGGTTTCCTACGTAATAGACAGAATCAATGTCTACAGCGGGTTTGATCTTGACGTAGGCAATTGGCTGATGTCTACAGACTACAATCTTCTTTGGTGAAAGATTAGTCAATAACACCTTGAGCTCAGAATGGTTGGCTTTATCACAAAATCCTGGGCTGCAATTGGTTCAACCAGCAAAGGATAGGGAAGGCTATACACATTAAGAGACATTCCTGGAGGAATATCAAACAGTATACCTGTTCTAACAACCACTTGTGTAAAAGGCTCTATTACCGTGGAATGGTTTGCCTTTAGTTTAATGCCTGTGGCTGAGTTAGCATGTGACTGAAGGGTCTTGGTATGTGGATTAGCTAGCCAATAGGGAATACCCATAACACCATGTGGGTACTTGATAAGCGTATAGTTTCAGTCAGTTTTCCCTTGAGAAACCATGTACAATGTTTGATTGTAGTTAAATAATAAAGGAATAGAATATCCCATGAGGGTTATTGTTCCAGCACCCATGGCTATTATAGCACCGTATTGTCATAGCAGGTTGGTACCTATTAGCATGTCATAGCTGGTGGATTGTAGCATAACAGTGCTTGTTGTTAAGACTAGCTCACCAAATATCAGCCAAATACTACTGTAGGAACCTGCTGCAATGGTTTGTTGATCCCCTGCAGTGGAAAAGCTTTTGTTATAAGCCAAGTATGGCTTGAAGCAAAGCTTTGATACCAGTTGGGAGGATACTATAGTTGTTGGTGCTTCTGTGTTGAGGACAGCACAAATAGGAGTGTCAAAGACCTTAAGTTGAACCCATGTATATGTTTTGGTTAGATTGATAGTATTATTAGTGATATCACATATAGGGTTATTTTTTAGATGCTCTTGTAGAGCATCCAAGCAATCCTTAAACATAGGTAGGGCTTTCAAAAAGATCTTCATTGGAATGGGAAAGGATACATTGACAGAAGAATTGTCAGTATATGGGGTGATATCTTTGCAGTTGCTATCAGAGTAGGTCAAGGGTAGATCAGGTACAGGCTGAGACAGATAGGGAAAGAAGGTTGGGTCAGTGATGCTAGAGTTAAGAGATTCCATTAGGGCATGCCTCTTCTCCAGTTGTTGGGCCTGTACTGATGTATTGCTGATTGGGTTTGATAGCATAGCAAAATACCAGCTAGATTTTTTGGGGGGGAGGTTTAAATAGAGGTGATGGGGACTCCCTGAGTCCATCACCTATTTGTTTTTTGACTCTTAATTGGAAGAGAAATGGTCTTCTATATGGACTGTGTCCTCAG
This sequence comes from Entomophthora muscae, assembly GCA_014839935.2. Lineage (NCBI taxonomy): Eukaryota > Fungi > Entomophthoromycota > Entomophthoromycetes > Entomophthorales > Entomophthoraceae > Entomophthora > Entomophthora muscae. Next base: position 85,913 of record QTSX02006394.1, read on the forward strand.
TAGAAACTATGTTAACTCCAGACCAACCCTGGGTCCTGCTCCAGAACATCTCCTGTACTTTCTTATAAACAGCAAAGTCTGGGCAATCTTTTTGAATATTTCTATTCTCCTTGCATATTATGCAACCTGTTTAGTAGGTTGCATGCAATATGGAGTCAATTGGGCATTGGAGTTGCTCTGATAGGAAGACAATTGCTGGTAAACAGGAGTTGGAGTCAGTTCTAGAGTAGCATAAACTTGTCAGTCAGTATGCTTGAGTCAATCCAGCTGGGTTTTAAGCTGTCCTAGGGTAAAGAATTTCTCTACAATTGAGGTGATGTCATGAAGGCCATTTATCTGATCAGAAAACTCAAGCCAAAGATCCTTGTATGACAACAAGGCATGTTGGAGGGCGCAGCAACAGTTGTTTGGGCTGATGAGATTCTTCATCTGCAACCGACTTACCATGAATCAGAACTCCTGAGGGAAATCTTCAAAGTTATTGATTTTTAGAACCAGGAAGTTATCTTTGTTGATTTTGTCCCTTGCTTCTGAGTCAAAGACTTTAATGAGAGTTTTTCTCACATCCTTATACTTATAGTTTCTAGGGAGGTGCTGAGAGATGTCAGCTAGTACTGCTTCATCTAGCATAAAGATGCAGGCTAAACCCATCTCTTGATATCCTAGTCCTTTGTTGGCCTTCTCAAAGGTGTCCAGCCACATATGAATGTCAATGTGACTATTCATTGAGAATTTTGTCTTGAAGAGGCTATTAGGTTTAGTTCTTCCTGAGCTAGAGCCATGGTGTAATCCTTGCTAATAGGTAGAAGATGATATTGTTGACTCATCCTCTGAACCAAATTTAGAGCTAGAGCTACTACTGTTGGAGTAGTTGGGCTGGTGTTGTCTACGGCGGGAAAGGCTTTGGTGGCTCTTGGGACTTCTCTGGCAGTGGCAGCTTCTGGGGGTTGCACTCCCAATCAGCATAGCATTGGCTCCAGTGGCTATGTTGGGAGGCGTATAATGAGGAGGATGGGCAGGGTTGGCTCAACCGTGATTGAGAATGTTACCAATTATTGTGGGGTTGTGTATGGTTGGATTCCCAATGGCAAGTTGGCTGGAACGTTCTTCAAGAGTAGTTGTGACTGCTATCAGTTCTTATACTACTTGTCCTTGGTTGTTGAGAAGGGTAGTTGTGTTGGCCAATTGGACTGTAAAGCCACCCACTTGTTCTGTTAAATCTTGGTTGGCAGTATGAGCTTGTTGTACTCTTTGATTACATGCAGTGAGTTGTTCCACTACCACAGCAGTAGCAGTGGCTAAATCCTTGGCACATTGGCGCTGGACCTCTTCAATCTGGGTGTGATTTTGATTATATTGTCTTGTTATCTCAGCATCCATGTGAGTGATTGCTGTATTCTGCTGTCACTGGACGGCACTTTGAGCAGGGGTCACTTGAGACAGTCAGGACATTTGTACCATCAGTTCCTGGATGTGTCAATGGTGGTCTGAGAGTCTCGTTCCTTGGGCCTCTAGGTGGACTGCAGAGGACTCTAGGTTATCAGCTAAAGCAATGGTGAAGTTGTATAGGGGAGTGAACTGAGTTTCTACAAACAGATTTGATTCCTGTTTTATTCCTTCTAGTTGGACAGCAGTTGATCTGGCACAAGCATCAGACTCTTCAAGTTGCTGATTAGTGATATTTTTCCACTCACCTTGGCGCTCAAAGCTAATGGCAGCAACTGTCAAAGATCCTTGTGTCGGTTGTTCAGTTCTTGGAGGCTGGCGTTAACCTGGTTGAGTCTATTCACAGCATCCATAAGTTTTGGATGACTAACCCTAGTAGTGTACATATTCAGCCTATCTAAACAGTCTACTGGCAAACAAGAAAGAGCTCCATTATTATGCTAAATTATTTGTTTGATCTCATGCAGGTCTTGTTTGGTGTTGGTGGTCTCTGCCAATGTGTTGAGAGAGAGATATGGGTTGGTATTTGCCTGCCAATGGAAGGAGCAATTAGAAACAACTGGAGGCTAGGGCTGTTTGAGACATGATAGATTGGCGCAGATGGCCAACAGTTGAGAGTCTGACTGACTCCAGAGGCAGAGAAGTTGAAAGTGTCAAAGTTTGGAACTGACTGCTTGGCTGGTTGACTAGGAGGTTCTGAGAGTCTCAGGGGAGGAATTAGGGTGGGTTGTACTATTGAAATTTTCATAGAGCAAAGTTGCTCTACTGGGCTTGGGCAGTTGTTGGGATTATTTAGTACCCTTCTTGGGTTTGCGTTCTGTTGGTTGGCCTAATTGGCAGTATAGCAATTCCCAAGGGGAGACTGGGCTTGTCTAGCAGGATTGTTGGTGGTATTGATTGAGGGTCAGGAGGTGGGTCCAGCTGCCAAAAACTGGCTCACCCTTTGAGGGTGAATACTACCAACTGATCCTGGGGTGGTGGCACTTGTGTTGGATGGTGCTGATATATTGTTGGCTGGAGAGCTTTCTCTATTTGGACAACCTACTTGTTGGATATTGTCATTTAAAGGTAGGAGGGGCACTCCAGAAGATCTGGTATTAACCATATTTTTAGGTTCTTCCCTTATCAGAGGCTTTATAGGCGTCAATTAGAGGGCAACAGGAATTGGATAAAAGCCCCTGTAGTGAGCACCAAGATATGGTGCTTGTGCTACTGCAAGTTGGAATAGTTGGTTGGTTGGTTTGTTGACAGAGTAGGAGACAGAAGATGGAGCAAGAGACATATCTATCAGTTGGTTGATGAACTGAGTACAGTACCAGTTGGAAGCCAGACAGGTAGTTGGTTGTAAAAAGGTAATCAAACCAAGAGAACAACAAAGGGTTTAGATCGGTAGCAGCGGCAACTACTCAAAAGCAAATCCTCAAGTAGCAACTTCTAGTTGAGCTAGTTGGTAGTGTAGTTGGTATGAAGAGACTAGCCTTTGTGATCCTCAAATTATACACTCAAAGAATAATCAATGGTGTAGCTAAAATAAGGGGAGTAAAACATACATATTTATTGATAGAAGAAGAGGGGTTTATATACTACAACTTACTTGATAAATCAAGACAAGTTGGTCATTGTATGGGGTAAAGGAAGGAGGAAATGAATGCTGAAAAGCTGGTGATAAGCACAGCAATCAGGGGAAGCTGAGAACAGCCCCAGCGGCACAAGGGGGTTACCAAAGGCTCAAGGTTGGTGAATTCAGTTGGTAACTGCAGCCGGTTAACTAATCAGGTGGTAAATAAATGCCTAGTTAGTGCAACTTTCAATCTGGAAGCTAGTTGGTGACTTGGGAAATCTGGAATGACTGCTATATTTGAAAGACAATCAGAATCCCTTACAATCAGGAAGTAACCCAACAACAATCAGGATTTGAGCAGCCAACTGGTGGTGGGTTTCACCACAGTGGTATTGTGCCCTGGGCTAAAGCAGAGGGTAATGTCACAGTAAGTTACATAATGCCGGGGATTATTTGGTCAAGTAGGAAAGCTCAAAAAGCCATAAAGCCTTTAATAAAACTGACTGATTTAATGGACTTGAATCAAACAGTTGACCAAAAATGGGTTACAGCTGCTCCAGTTTGCCAATTGAATCCAATCCCCCCATAAGTTGACATTGATAAATTGACGTAATTTAAGGGTCACCCAATATGAACTTATTTATCAGCATGGTCATCAGAAGTTGGTCACTAAAGGGTTCTTTGCAACCTGGACCAGTTACTCACTTGACAATGTGGAAGGAATAGGAGCCCAGGATCCAGGGGGTATTGCTTAGTTAATTTCTGATATTTATTGAATAATTTTCACTGTTTTAACTCTTAAGAGTTGAGTCCTCCCAAAATTTACTCAATAAAAATCACATATCCCTTGGTCTATTTTATTTTCAGAATTCATCCAGTAGTTGGATTGTTACTCTACATCCCCTACAATCTGATTCTAAGCCAGATCATTACTGGAAGATGGGGCCTGGCTGTTGGTACTTTGTTGTTGACACTGCCCAATGTTAACTCAATTCCTACCAATCTCAGAGTTGTTCCACCTGTCTTCAAAGCTGAAAATCTTGCTGTATTTCAATGTCCTGAATTTTATTCTGAAGACACCCTGATGCTTTCCCAGGCTATTTATCTTGGGCTGCTCTGATTGGGATTAATTATTTTACTTAATACTAGTATCTCATTTGGAAATTTTACAAAACAGTATCTGAAGCGGCGTTGGTGGTTAATCATTAACTCTATGTGGATTTGGGTGGTAATTAACCACCACTTGGAGACAGCTTCTTACTATCCAGTAATTTCTGTCACAACTTCCTCCATGTTCAGCTTAGTATCTTCTGTAGTGGTGGCTCCTGAATTTTAGCCTCAGTTATATTTGAGACTTTTTGCTTTAAAGGTCTGGCCCCTCATCTTACCACTCATGTGGAATTCTTTTAAGTTAAGAATGCCTCCTTGATCCTCCCTGTGGCGCTTCTGCTACTGAAAGGGTACCAAGGTGTGTCCTGTGTCAAAGTCAGGGATTTACTGGGTTGAAGTGACAACCTCAGAAATACCAGTTCATGTCCTCAATCATAATTAGTGATTGATAAATAGGGAAAGTATATTTTATAGGAATGTATGGTATATTTAAGCAGTTTCATCATTTAGGGGGACATTTGCATGAGGATATTTGATATTTAGATCCTGGTTCTCAAGGTTATTTGCAAAACTTTACTAATTTCTCAACCAGGAGTCTTCTATGAGTGAATAGACTAAAGTTCTTGTTGTAATGTGGTTAGTGAAAACTAGCCATTACTGACGTCAATACACCTTCCATTAATTAGGCTTGAGCTCAAAGTTCCAAATAGACATGTAGGACAGATGAGCTACTAGTCCAGTTGATCAACAGGTTATAACCTTGAGGGTCATTTAGACCATCAAAAAATCATACCAATTGATGGGCTGAATACTAATATGATCTTAGATTGAAGCCTGATCAGAGCATCAGTGGCTTAAGATAATTCCAATTCCCCTATAAAACTCTTCCTTTTTTATATTAAATAAAAGATTGAATTTATGCAGTATACAAATACTCATACTAGGATAGTCTTTTATTAAGGGCTTAGTTTAGGGTAAAGTATAACCGTCATAATACAAGTTAAGCATATATAATACACCATAGTCTATGTTACAACATTTGGTGCTCACTCAGCATGCAACAGCCCAATGGTACTTGTTGCCCAACTGGGGACTCGTCTTTTGTCTGGGGAGGGAATGGAGATTACCTTCTCAATGCTTTCCTCCACCACTTACAGGACCAATCTGATGGGCTCTTTACACAGATTAATTGCCTTGCTGGTACAAGGGATGGTCTACCTAGAAAATTTGTTGCTTTTGGTCAATTTATGGCTTACATGCAGCATCCCTGTCAAATAGAGGACCACTCTACTTTGCACCTGGACGTTCCAGTACCACTCAAAGTGGATGGGAATGCAGAGCCTACCCAGCAACAGCTAGAGTAAGCTATAAGCAGGATGGACCACAGTGCTTATCAAAACAAGGAAGTACACAAGAAATTGGCAATACTGCCATCATATGGCACGGCAGCCAAAGAGAAATTTAGGAACTTCACAGGGATTACTCCCAATCAGCTTTGAATGCAGATGGAAACAATCAGACAAGAAAAGAAGTACTTGCATAGTTTTGCACATCCCGTAATCTGCCACAATTGTATTCATCTGGGTTATCAACTCTCCCTTATATTGCACCAGGGGAACTTGATTAATAATCAGCAGGCATTTTTTTGACGCCTTTACAACAAACTTGTAGGTTCTATGTCCAACATTAGCTATCAAATTAATAGCTAGTTGGTCACCAGAACTACACAGCTACATGGTCAGCACAACTTGAGGAACACCTAACCAACTATATGGTCACAATTCTTAGCACTATGCTAGAGCACAAAGGGGTTGACAACAATTGGCTCTGTACGGTGACACATCATATCAAGGGAGCAGAAGCTACCTTTTGTTATCTATGCAATGAGGTCAAGTTGCACTGTTGGTCCATGAGAATGATAAATGATGGTTCTGTCTTGGAGCCTAACAAGGAGGCCACTGTCATAGTCCAGCAGGACATGGTGGAGCTATATGAGCATGTTAATGAAATTGATAAAGGCCTTTGACAATCCCTTGCTGATTGTAGCCATTTTTTATGAAACTTCCTAAGCTTATTAAGTGTATTGATCTTAACCACAACTGAACAGAAGAGAACCATGATAATATTGAGAGAGCAAGTAACAGCCAGTGGGCTGTTCAGGAAAAAATGGTGTGTTATTTGACAGGCAGGAATCTTGTATAGAGAAGCTTGAAGACAAACTATACATCAAAAATTGAACAATTAAGGATCTTGCGCAAGAGGTACAATTGCAACATGGTAATATCCAGCTGTTACAAGGACAAGTGGAGCAGCTACTCCTGTTGTACCCACGTCAGACGGATTTAGATCCAGAATCACAAGTCACTACCAGAAGAAGCCCAAGTGTTCTCTCTTCCAACATCCAGGCACTGTCTGAAGACCGCCGCTCTTTTCATAGTTATGAGAGCAATGTGGACAATTTAGGCTGTACAATGCGTAAGGTCTAAGTGGCTGAACCAGTACTGGACATTAGTAAGACACCCCTACCTGGGGCCGTGTCTTCAACATCTTGGACTAGCAACAATCCCAGAGATGCGGCATCTGAGGCACAATTCCGCGCCTTGAATCTGAGGAATACCTCCCCACCACCCAGAAGAAGTTACAACTATAGTGCTTCTTCTGTGATCCAGAAATTTAAACCTACAAATCTTCACAAGTTTGATAATAAGGAAAACGTTCATATGTTCCTCTGCTTATACAACAACTCAATATATGGTACGGATGATGCCATGAAGAATGCAGCTATCTTTAACTGTTTATATCTGGAAACACAGACAATAATCATGCCAAGACTGCCAGAAAAAGGATGGACCTATGAGAATGTGTGCAGAGCCTTAATAGCTGAATTTGGTAGTGAAAAAGCCCTTTTCTGTTGCAAGATGGAATTCAAAGAAGGGAAGATCAAGAAAGGCAAAATTCTCATGGAGTTTTTAAAAAGTTTCTACTTCAAAGCCCAGACTTTGGTCTCCATGGGAGCTGCCACCTTTGTGGACGTGAAAGGAGCCCTTCTACACTATGTGCTCCATAACTATGTGCTATCTATATCATTTAAATCTAGTATTTATGGTGCTCAAACAGTTCCAGAACTGATGAACCACTTGGGGTCATTTAAGGAGCAATTTGAGATTCCTTTCCCAGATTATAAGAAGGCCACCTCCTTTTCCTCCAGTGAATCCAAGGGTAAGAGCTTGGAGAAAGATCCCTTGAAGAAGCCAGCACACGGTGCTATGCCCTCAACCAACAACTCTGCAAATAACTGGACTTTCTAGAAATGTGGGCAATTAGGGCATCTCTCTCAGGATTGCAGGCAACCCAAGGCCAATGTCTGTAACTTGGGCTATGAAAAAAGCAAAGACAGCAAGCATACAGAAGAAGAAGAGTAAGGAGAAGAAGATAGTGAAGAGCCAAAAAACTGCTAGGCAGTCAGGTTGAGGAGAAAACCCTGACTGCCAGCAGTAACCACCCCTCTCCAACTATCAATCCAGACCTCAACATTCCAGACCAGGACAGTTGCTTGCTGGACCAAGAAGCCTGTCCTGACCAATACTTGCCTGATAAGGAAGAAATAAACAAAGACTTACTACATTGGGTATTAGCCGTCAATGCAGTCACAAGGAAGCAGGCTATCTGTACGGAAAGTCTACCTTCCCAAGAGGCTGTTGATACCGTCTCTATACCCTATGCTGAGCAACTTTCCCTACCATACGCTGAAGTCACTTATAAAAGTGACAGTGTTAAGAAGTTGTCTCAATTACTAAGGTTGGTGCAAGTCTCCACAAACTTGGATACTTTAAAAGCTCTAAAGCCAGAGCTAACAACTGTGTTAGAATCATTTCTCTCTCAGTTCAAAGGCTTAGACGTCCATAAGGTTACCAAGATCATATCTTCTAGTTACAGAGAAAGACACAGCTGCAACTATATTGAGCTTGTGGTCCATCAGCTCAGAGTAAGAGCAATCTTGGATTCTGGGGCTCCTGGGAACATTGTGTCAACTAGGCTAGTGAAGAAGCTAAAGCTTGCGCCTGACCTGGACTACAACAAGGAGTTTGGAACTGCAGGCCCTGACAGAGCAAAGGCATTGGGAGCCTATTCATCTCTACTATTGCGTTTTGGTAAGTTGGTGGTAACAGCACCAGCAATAGCGTTGCAAAATAAAATTTATGACATTTTGATTGGTACAAGTTTCATGGCTACATACAGAACTATCATCAACCATCAAGACAGCGCTTTCAGTATTTTTGGCCATTCTGTGCCTATGTTCTACCATGGCAATGGACCAAAGGACCTCCCTACTAAAAAAATCCCTTATATTAATATGGAGTACACTAATGGAGACATGCCTGTAGCGTGCACTTTGAGACAATGCAAAATAAAGATCCTGCCGCTGGCTACAAAGAAGTACAAGGGGATTCCCTTGTATTCTGCCAGTGAGTTTTTATTATCAAGCGGGTCTCAAGTGATACTCAGCACAGGCCTATGTCTCAGCTTTCTAAAAGGTTTGCACAGTGAGGTAGCTGGACTTCATAATGGTTCACACTTAGAGCTTTGGATTCTACCAGGGATTGTCATGCCTTTGTCAGAAGAAATCCTGGTACTCCTGAGCAATCTATCAGATAAAGCACTAAAAGTGAAGAAACATCAGCTTCTGAGACATATGGGGTCAGAGGAAAATTCCAGCCTTATGGATGTCACTCATTTTGGTGAATTTAATGAGTTTGCGTTACCTTGCAACCAACTGAGCATACTGTTGTTAATTCTGTGCAAATCTCTGAATAGACTCACAGAGGATCAGAAGTGCCAAGCCTTATGTCTCTTTGAGAAGTGCATGGATGTCTTTGCCAAGCACAATCATGACCTATGAAAGGCCCTAGTAGTTGAACATGTGTTAGATACGCAAGGTACTGCCCCTATACCTTCAAGACCAATAAGACGTAGCCTGGCTAACCAGACCATTGTTAATGAAGATTTACAAAAATTGTTATCTGCTGACCTTTTGGTCCCCAGTAAGAGTCCTTGGTCTTTACCTCTTTAAATTGTGAAAAAGAAAGATGGCACCTATTGCGTGGTGATGGATTACTGCAAGCTGAACTCAGTTATGAAAAAGGATTCATACCTGTTGCCACTCATTGAAAATACATTGTATAAGCTGGGAGGCAAAAAGTACTTCAGTGCAATGGGTCTGATTAGTAGATACTGGCAGATTGACCTTCCAGTTGCAGATCAGGAAAAGTGCGCCATTATAATGGAGCAAGGCCTTTTCCAGCCAACTAGAATGCCGCAAGAACTTGCAAACGCCCCTGCAACATCCCAACATGCCATGGATACTGTAATGGGAGAACTTAAGTTGACTTGCATACTGGTCTACCTTGATGACATTAATGTTTTCCCCCGTACTTTTGACCAGCATTTGGAATACTTGGAAGTGGTGTTCAAATGTCTCATTGCAGCTAATCTTAAGCTGAAACCAAGGAAGTGTAACTTTTTCAAGGAACATTTAGAGTTCCTTGGGTAAATTATCAGCAAAGATAGCTTACAGCATGTTCCTGCTAAGGGCAAAGCAATCACGCACATGCAAAAACCTACCAACAAGAGAGATGTGCAGGTGTTTCTTGGAATGATTGGTTACTACAGAAGGTTTATATCAAACTTTGAAGGTCTGTGAGGTCCATTTTTTTACTTTCTTAACAATAAAGTCAAATTTTCATGGACACCAGGCTGCCAGAAAGCCTTCAAGGACCTAAAAGCCACTCTGGTATTGGAGCTGGTACTCTCATACCCAAATTTTGAGTGTCTTTTCATTGTACAAACAGACGTCAGCCTTACAGCAATTGGGACTGTTCTTTCTCAGTTAGATGACAACAACCAGGATTATCCTGTGGTATACTGTTCTTGTATGCTCAATAGCCATGAACGTAACTATACAGTTACAGAAAGGGAATGTCTGGCTGTCATCTACGCTTGTCAACAACTCAAAGTATACCTTCACAGAGTGCACTTTACAGTGGTAGCTGATCATGCCTCAATTAAGTGGTTGAAGACATTAAAAGACCCTGAAGAACAACTGGCACAATGGACTATTAAGCTGCAAGCTTATGGTTTTGAGATAATCCATTGCGCTGGCACCATGCATCAGAACGCAGATTGTCTTTCACGCCTTCCTCCATAGCCTTGGTTTCCTCAGCAGCAGATGAGCTTTTTGATAAGATAATGATGAAGCCTTCTATTTAGGTGAGGAGTCACCTGAGATTCAGAAAATCCTGAAAACTCTTGCAGTGGATACTTGCGTTAAAGACAAACAGCTTCTCAAATTATATAAAGGGAAATGGTTACCCTACATTTGGCCATCTTTACGTACAGATGCATTATTATCAGCACATTTTACTGTGGGTCACAGTGGTATCCAGAAGACACTGAACCTTTTACAACAACATTGTTACTGGGAAGGGATGCATTCTGGCATAGCAGAAATGCTGGCTGCGTGCCACAATTGTAATATAGAGAAACCCAAGGTCTTGCGCTACCAGCATCAATTGATCCAACCTGGGTTTGCCTTTCACAAAGTTGCAATTGATGTAGTTGGACCATTAACCATCAAAACAAGTAAGAATAAATTTTTGATAGTGGCCATGGACCATTTGGCTAAGTGGGTGAAAACTAAAGCTATTCCAAATCAGTCTGCCCTAACCCCAGCCAAGTTTATACTGGAGAATATCCTTTACAAGCATGGCTTCCCACAGACTTTTTTAACAAAAAATGGCTAAAATTTCACCAGCTATATGGTACCACAGTTGAATAAGTTAATGGGCATCTACAGTACACTTTCAACGCCATATCATCATCAGACAAACGGAATGGTAGAGAGGATCAATGGGAGTCTAGTCCAGATCCTAAGGAAGCTAAGTCATCAACATGAAACTGAATGGGATACATATATTCTGGCAGCTACCTTTGCGTACAACATTGGATTCCATAGAGCCACCGGGAAAAGTTTTTTCCAGCTTCTGTATGGACAACAGCCTAGTCTCCTCCTCACTTGTACAGTCTAGTTAGTTCTGGTGATTCTCTCTCACCTGACGCATATATAAAAAGACTGGCTCAGACTATTATCAAATTACAGTCTGAAGCATACTCTACCAACCTGGCAACTAAGGAAAAGGATATGGATTGTGCAATGAAGACAAACCTGGCTCTTCCTGAACATGAGATAGGAAATATGGTATCTTCTACAGCAATCAAGGGTACAGTTACAAAAGCAAACTTGACTTGTTATGGCAAGGCCCTGTCAAAGTTGTCCAGAAGGTGGGAGTAGATAGCTACACCCTAAAGGATCTGAAAACTGGTCAATTGATCACTTGAGTCCATGTATAATATATGCGCAAGGCTCTTAGGGGTCAAGCATAATCCCCTTTATGGGTAATAACTTGTAAAAAGAAAAAGCCTAATGAAAATAATCCATGAGTTGTTACCCTATTCAAAACAAGAAGGAAGGTAATACCTATAAGGGTAAAAGAAAAAAATAATTATGTTGCAACACTTTATTAAGGTGCAAGTTCTTCTATTGCTAGACGTAATTGAAGGAGAATTTGTACAGATGCAGCATATATAAGCCACACAGAAGGCAAACAGTGGAAGCTATATGGAAGGAATGGGGTTGAATCAACTGGTAGGAGCCTGACACAATTTATTCCTATGAAATATGGAAATGCAATCCCTAGCAGGATGCATTCCCATAGCAGGCTTTCTTGCTGAGCATATTCTTCTGGTGTCTTTCCGCCTACAGAGTACATCATAGTGAGTAGCCATTTGAGGTACTCAGACATATGGTGAAAACGCTGGTGGTAGACAGACTTTGATCCACACAGGACAAGGTTACCAACTAGCATCATGAATTGTTGACTTCCTGAGTCTTTGTAGCTTGGAAGGTCTAGCGTTGCACTCATGGCTCTTTGAAGACAATACTTGTGACTGTCAGAACCATTATATAAAGGAGCTGGTCCTGTGAAGGACTTAGGATTCATCCAGGCAAAAAATATGACATTCAACAGCTCCAGTGCACAAGACTTCTGATTAGACAATAGGGACATACCATCAAAGCTGAAGTGGTCAAGTTGGATCCTTGAATAGTCCATCAGTTTAGGAATTGGTAACCACCAGTGAACTGTGTTCCCAACTTCAAGCTTCTGTGTAGAGATTATATATGAATGCTCCAGAGTGAGCATTAATATTGGCCACATTGCAAAGGAACCACACAGTTGCAGTCTTGGGATTGAATCCCAACAGACATAAAGGTTCATGTCTATGTACTTCCCATGTTTGTCTTCTTGAATCACAATAGTGGTACTTGGGACGTCTTTTGCATTTAGATCCACGAGCCTTGTTGACAGAGAACTATGGATAGAGCGCCCTGCCTGACTAGCTGGAGTGATTGACTTTGATGTCTTCTTTGGATTCATGGTGGACAATTGCAGGACGGTATTTTTTGGTGTACTTGGTTGGTACGCACTACCGCTCATGGAGCTTAATAGAGCTATGTCAATTTCACCACCTAGTATTTTGTCAAATTTATCCCTCTCTTCTGGTTCCAAGATGGGTGATGGACATGTGGTTCCCTGGGGCTTGACCTTTTAGAGCTAGTATAGTTGATTGCTACTCTCTGTTGTGGCTAGTCAGTATATTATATTACTGGCTTTCTTACTTATTTGGGACAGTTAACCATGATGAGAGATAAATTTACGCTGCTGTAATATCTAGTTTTGTGGGGGGAAAGGTTGTAATGTGGTTAGTGAAAACTAGCCATTACTGACGTCAATACACCTCCCATTATTAGGCTTGAGCTCAAAGTCCTGAGTAGATGTGTAGCACGGATGAGCTACTTGACCAGTTGATTAACAGATCATAATCTTGAGGGTCATTTAGACCATTTTCAGGGATCCAGTCTTAAGCGCCCGGCCCACCACTTTTCAAGGATAACCTGGGACAGTGTTTAAGCAGGAAGGGCCTACCACAAGAGAGGAGCTAACTTAAAAAGGTAGGAAACAGACTTCCCCACCCAAGACCACAGGCCGGTGGCTGGTATGATGGTGTCAATCACCCCTGTTAGGATGATTTACACAATTCCAAAGAGCTTGCCAGTATGGTTGGTTGGAAGGTCAGGCAAGGAAGCAGGCATAGGTTTGGGTGTCATGGACAGTTCCATATGGATATTGTATGCAGGAAGATAATTGAATTTTCCTCTGAATAATTTTGGTGTTGAGAATATCCACAGGCCTTGAGAGTTGTATCTAACAGCAGATTGTATGCAGGCCAAAGGATTGATTTTGAGTATCTTTTCAGGGATATAGTCCTTGTATTTGGGCTTCAGGGGGTAATCAGTGAAGTGAACAGGCCCAAAGGGTGCACCAAGAGGACAGAAAACCGGGGGAAGTGGGGCATAGGGCCAGAGGATCTTGAACTGAATTGATAGATGGCAAATACAAAATAAGGCAGTAGCTGTATAATCCAAAATAGCATAACCTTTATTCAAAAATGGCAATAAGTTTGGAGTGTGGGGTCCTTTGGTCTATATAGTACCCCACCTCCAAACTTAATATTTTCTATGGGGGATTCATCAGGACATTGGGAAAGGAAGGCCTGGGGGAACTGGGTGCTTGGGTCCAAAGGCAGCAAAATGGCACTTGGCCTAGGAGTTCTTTCATTGGTCAAGAATCTCAATTTGGCTACCTGATTATCTTGCTTTAGAGTTGTGATCATGGGGTTGGGCTGCGGGCCTGTGCCTCTTTCCTGGGACAACTCTTGATTGGCCACTAGTGTAGACTTCAAATTCATGAAGCTAATAGTTGCCGCTTCAGTACCTCCATTATGCGCTGTGATTAGTTGATAGGACACGCCATTTTAAAAACGGCATCTCAAAAAACGCCATCTCAAATTTAATTTGAGATGGCGTTTTTTGCATTAGTGATTTTGAATCACAAAAAAGTAAAATAAACAATAAAATAGTTAAAATTTATATATAACTTTATAATGTGGCATCTTGAATTTATGCTATCTCAATTCTGTCACTTCAAGTCAGATTAATTATATCTTATTTTGCTGACTTTATTTACATATGAAATCACTTAGTGTGGGGCGTGTTTACGCCATCTCAACTTTACATCATTTCAAATTATGCCATTTATCTTAAACTAAAATAAGCTATACCCAAACTAAAATAAAGCCTGTGGTATAGTGCCAGAAGATGTTCCTATAGTATTAATCTAAGACACTTATATTAAGAACAACCTAAATAGACACCACTATGATAGTCCTTCAAGTGATTGTCATTGCTGGGTAAAAAACCAGTTTTGTTAATGTAGTTTATAACTTTATTATAAATGGATACATTGATCAGGGTTTTATTAATAAAATATGATAATAGTGATTTTAATATGGAAGGGGGTGATTATGCCATTTTGATTTATGTCACTTCAAATTCCACCAAGTTTCATATCACTCAATTGATTTGATGCGCACAATGGATAGAGAAAATAAGGGGAAATTACCTATGACGCCAGGCTACGCTATATTGATTCCCCCACTGCAATTCTTGCTTTCCACTTTCAAAAGTATAGTTTCACGTCTAAAACCACCTAAGCAAAAATTTAAGAAAACATATGAAACTTTGCAAATATATATTTCTTGATCTCCTCTAAACAACTGAGTACTTTTTACCCCCAGTTGTATAAGCTAGTTTTTGAGAAATTCAAGTTTTACTCTTTGGCCTGGTTGAGGTAGCTCCACCAAAGATTTTTTAATTTAATATAAAAAATGGTCAAAAACACTATGTTTTTAAGCTACAGCACCTCAATTATGTCACTTCAAAAACGCCATCTTGAGAGCAAGTTTTCAGTTAAAACGTAAAGTTTTGCCTACTTGCGTTACTAATAAAAAATTATTTTTATAAAAAAAATTGAAATTTTGATAGTATATATTTTTTGATCTCTTCTCCAATTCTATGTAAAAAAATGTATGCTTTTATATTAAAAAAACTCTCATTTTTCTCTTTAAAAACAACCCCCAAATTGCTCATATTTTGATACTAATTCACTTTTAGATGCCTCCCAAGTCAACTGCCAAAGCTGTGCCCAAGGCCGCCAAGGCCTCAAAGTCTAAAATCACTCTGCCCAAGGCCAAAAAGGCCAAGACAACCCCAAAGAAGCAGCCTTCTAAGACCAAAGCTTCCTCCAAGACCACAGCTCTGTCACCTGAACAAGAGGGAAATAGTCCTACCCCTCCCCATTCTCCATTTGTTTACTCCCCATCTGATCCTCAAGAGAAGTTGTTTAACTTCAATTGCCATTCTGACCCCACTTCAGAGCCTGAGGATGAAGAGGCTCAGGAGCCTGAGCCTGGTGCTCCTGCAGATGAGCCAATTGAGCTCTGGGATCTTAACTCTATTCACAATATTTGCAACTGAAATGGTACCTTTTTCTGTGCCAACAACATACCCTATCAGCCATCCAATTATGACAAAGAAAGGGGGAGCTGGTTTTGTCTACAAGGGCTACAGCTTCAGCTGTAATGACAAAAAGAAGCCCATCTGCCAACATCACTTCAAATGTGATAATGTTGGCTGCCCATCAAGGCTCACAACTTATGGGTTCACCAGATTTAAGGCCCTTACTGTTAACCATGACTGTGCCAAGCCTTTTGACCCTCTCTATCAACTTATCTGCTGGTTTCTTTGCCAGGTGATCCCAACCACAAAGGATCAAACTGCAACTGAGGTTGTCAACAATGCGCTCCTCAATTTAAATGATACCCAACTAGCAACTGTTGGTGGCGCCTCAAAACTACAGAGATATTTTACTGATCAAAGATATGCTCTGAGCACTGAAGGCGTCAGTGCAAGCTCCATTGATCAATTGATCATTACTGAGGAGCAGAAGCTTTCACGGCATGAAGAGAGATTCCTCCTCCATGATGATGGTCAACATTCTCCAGAGTGTATCATCTGCTTTGCAACAAGCCAGGATCTGGCAACCTCCTCAAGTGCAAGACCTGGATAGCAGATGGCACTTTCTCCACCTTCCCAAAGCTCTTTAGCTAGCTTTGAAATATCCATGGGCAGGTTGGAAATATGGTTCTTCCCCTGGTCTTCTTTTTCCTCCCAAATAAGAAGCAGGAAACCTATGTCTGGGCACTCACAATTTTAAAGGTCAAACTGGATGAAATCCTCCCAACAATTGAAGAGGGGCCCAAGGAGACTAGAGAGCATAATAAAAAATCCATCTCCCAAGAAGAAGATGCTCCCACCCCAACCAAGAAAAAGTCTGAAAGCCTTCTCTACCACAAATATCTGGTAGTGGATTTCAAACAGGCTCAGGAAAATGCCTTTATTTGTGTCTTTAAGAGCTCCCTCCCAGGGATGCTACTTCCACTTCATCCAGGCACTCTGTTGCCACCTCCAAAAGTGCACTGACCTCCATGAGCTGGTCTACACTGAAGGCACCAAAGAAGCAAAGGACATTTTTAATTGCTTTGCTGCTCTTGCCCTTGTGCAAAAGGAGGAGACCAATGCCTTTTATGATGCCCTCCACTGCCATCCCTATATCCAGGCCAACCAGGCAGCCTTTTTGCCCTTTATTGAGTATTTTGAGACTCAATGGGTTGGCATCTTCCAAGAAGCATGCCACATTAGAAAAGGCGGTGACTCAATCACCTGGAACTGCTATAAGCAGGTCAAAGACAGGTTGATCAAGACCACCTCTTCCCTTGAAGGGTGGCATAGCCAGTTTGCCACAAGAGTCAGGGTCCAGAAGCCAAAGTTCAATAAGATCATAGTCCACCTCAAAACCCAACAAGCCATCTCTGCCTGCCTCTTCAAGACTGGCATGAAGACCAAGGATGATCCCTCAAGATGACCAAAGCGGTGAAAAAGTACACTGAAATCAGCAAGGTGGTCCTTGCCTACTATCCCAAGGATAGCAAGCTTGAGAATCTCCAAGATATCTCAGTTGCTCTTTCTACCAATGTTTGAGCCTATTTGCAATAAAAACTCCTTTATTTGCTCTCTTATTTCCTTTAATTTTATGATTATTTTAGTTTTATTTAGTATTTGGTACAATTATATGCTTATTTTAAAGTATAGTTTGTAGTTAAAATAGATGAAAATAGTTGTTTTAGGGTTTATTTAACTTTTGGGCTTTACAAAACTATGTTGCTACTGATTGACCTCATTTTTTATTGCAGATTTGGAATCCTGAGGCTTTTTTAAGCCTAGAAATGTTTTTTGAATTTTTATTTTTGGGAATTTTTTGGGTAATTTTTTAAGTCCAAAAAATCTAAAATTTTAAAACTGTTTTTTCTTAGTTGAAATGCCGTAAATCAAAATGGCGTTTTTACTAGTAAATTGAGATAGAAGAAATTTGAGATGGCGTATTTTGAGATGGCATTTTTTGAGATGCCGTTTTTGAAATGGCGTGTCCTACCAATTAGTCTTCCTTTTGGCGCAATAATTTCCTTGGTTTGGCCTGTTTCTGTCATGGTAGGTTCCATCATGCCAGGAATTATCTGCCCAAGTAGAAAGGCTCAAAAAGCCGGAAAACCTTTATCAAAATTGACCAAATTAACAGATTTAAATCAAACAGTTGATTGAAAACAGGTTACAGCTGCTCCAGTCTGTTAGCTGAAACTGGTTCCCCATTTCAAATTGACATTGATAAATTGGCGTAATTTGAGGGTCACCCAATATGAGCTTGTCAATCAGCATGGTTGTCAGAAACTAGTCACACAAGGGTTCTTTGCAATCTGGACCAGATATTTACTTGACAATGTGGAAGGAATAGGAGGTCAAGACTCAGGTGGTATTACTTAGTCAATTTTTGATATATATTGAATAATTTTCACTGTTTCAACTCTAAGAGTTGAGTCCTCCCAAAATTTTATTAAATAAAAATCATCTATCCCTTGTTCTAATTTACTTTTCAAAATGCATCCTGTGGTTGGGTTGTTACGCTATATTTTGTACAATCTGATTCTCAACCAAATCATTTCTGGAAGATGAGGCCCTGCAGTTGGAACTTTGTTGTTGGTGCTGCCCAATGTTAATTTCACGCAAGCCCATCATGGAGCTCCCCCATTCTGTAAACTGAAAATTTTGTTGCCTCCCAATGTCCTGAATTTTATTCTGAAGACACTTTGATGCTTTCCCAGGCAATTTATATTGGGCTACTTTGGTTAGTATTAATTGTTCTACTTAATCCTGGTATTACAGTTGGAAATTTTACAAAAAGATATCTGAAGCCATGTTGGTGGTTATCATTAACTCTATATGGATTTAGGTGGTAATTCCCCATCACTTAAGAATGGCTTCATACTATCCTGCAATTTCTGTCACAGTTTCACTACACGGGCCAACATTCTTGGTATCAGCTTACTGGGGGTTGATTCCAGAAAAACGCAGGCGGGTAGTCCACAGGCCCGGTGGCCTAAGGGGGTCCAGGGTTGGGGTTTAATTCCTGCTCCTGGGCTTGGGTTTCTACAGAGGAAGAATTGTCAATCCTGACAACCATCAAACAATCATACCAATTGATGGGCTTAATGCTATTATGATCTTAGATTGAAGCCTGATCAGAGCATCAGTGAATTAAGATAATTCCAATTCCCCCATAAACTCTTCCCTTTTTATATTAAATAAAAGATTGAATTTACACAATATACACTTACTCATACTAGGGTAGTCTTTTATTATGAGCTATTTTTAGGGTAAAGTATAACTGTTGTAATCCAAGTTAAGCAAATAGCATACAGCATAGTCTACATTATGACAGTTCTGCCTCTTCTGATCCTTTTGACCAGTTCCAAAATCACTATCACTAGGGAAGTTCTCTTTCACAAAAAGAGAGAATAGGGATCAAGATATTCTTTATTAACAGAAGGAAGATCACCTTAAAAATTTATGATTTACCACTTTTCTGGAGTTCTTTTGATCATCTACTTCTTCAGACAGGACTTTTGAACGCCTCAGAAGACATCTGCTTATGACAACCTAGCCATATAAAGTTACTCCCCCATTTAGCCTTGGATAGGACAATTTTTCCTTGATGCACAAAGAAAACTGCTCTGAATCCAGCTAAACCTCTTAATTCCTTTGAGGATTTAGCTCACACAATTGACAAGAGATTTTTATTGACATATCCCTCTCAAGTGATAGCCACTGATGCTCAGATTTTTGTTCCTACTTGGGAAGAACCCTTGATTAATTTGGACTACTTTTTAGCTTTGTTCTGCCCCCATTTAAAACAGATGAAGTGTAACCAATCAGGGCGCGCTTCTGTCAAGTTGTCAAAATCCATTCAAGCTGAAGTCAATGGTCCCCTGAAGCATCCTATAGGCATCAGCTAATCAGAATTCAAATAAAAAATTACTGGAAAACATTCCAACCCACTTGAATCACCCTTGCAAATTTTATCCCATGGCCAACCAGATCCATTGCCTGGGTCAGGTGACCTTCTAAATTCAAATCATATCCCTTAAAGCAAGACAGGGGACTTTGAGTCCCCTGCTTGCTCATTCTTATCAATAAAGTTTGGCTTACAAACTTAAGAATTTTAGTGTGTTTTTGGGTCCCTTTTGTTAGCCCTTTGATTCTCTGAAGTTGTTAGTAAAGATGTAAAACTTTCCTTACCCCTGCTGTTGTTCCCTGGGTCCCAGTGTCTCTTTTGAAGCCTCTAGAGTTAATATTAGTATTAACGTTAAGGCTTACCTCTTTTGCTTTTGAAATACAAGTTCTAACTTAACAATTTGTATTGAAAACTATATAATATCTTACTTTAAGTTTGAATACACTGCTCTTTTGCTTTTCCTCAAAAATGTAGCTTATACACTTAACAAGAAGGCTACCCCTTTGAATTTACTGATTAAAAGTAACACTCCTGGGTCTCCTCTTTTTGCCTCTGGTGTCAAAAATTCCCTCTTTCTGCCAGGACCTATTTTGCTCCTGTTCTGTCTTGCTGAGCCCAAATTTCCTTGATGCCTTTGAAAATGCTGGTTCCTCTGCTGAAATTTGTGGTCTTTACCCTAGCTCCAGTTCTGGTGGTGATCTGGACCACCTTCCCAGATCTCTGGGGCCAAATTTCTTATTCAGCCTATTATGTGGGAGATAACCCCTCTCATCTCCTGCAATTGTTTGAGGATCTTCCTGGGCAAGCACAAGATCTGCTTGTCACTGGTAATAACCTCATTAAGAGCCTTACCTGTGATGACCTTGAGTTGCTCCCCCTCAACTCAGATACCCAACTTCCTTGAAAATGGACCTCCTGGTGCCACCCTCTTCCTTGGAAGCTGAGCCCACAGCCTACAAGAAATATTTGGGCCCTCAGGAGTACAATCCCAGGAAGACTCCCTGGCTGCTTGGCAGCATGATCTTGATGGGTTTAGATTCCTACTTTCCCTGGTTGTCCTTGGTGTCCTTGCTTGGACGCCCCTTCAAGCGGCCATACCAGCTCTACACTGGATGGTGTCCGGGTGAATCTTTCCCCTGGATGGGAGCCAAACTTAGTCATTTTATCCACCTCTCTTATAAACCAGACATATAACCAACTAAATATCAATTAAGCGCTTGACAAAGATCTTGCTCTAGATCCAAAAGAATATTTAACCTCCAAGTCAACCACTTATTTATAACACCTTTTTTCCAATGGTTCACTCTTCATAATGGATTTCTTTAAAAGTTTAAACCATTGGCATTCACTCTCTCCTATAATAAAATAAGCTTTCAAACTTACTTTCTAAAAAGCTTAAAGCATTGCTTCAATGTTTTCTCAATTATACTTTAAGCTTTTAGCTTCTAACCAATCATATTAATCAGTAGACATGTCCCAAACTCAACCAATTATTGCAGAGCGCAAAACTTGACCATTTCTGAAGATCTACCGCAATCCAACTAGGAAATCAATTCTGATCACTCAAGTTGCTCAAAATTTTAACACTTTGCGCTCCAAAGTGTTAACTGGTTTCCTGTTTTTACATTTAGGTTGATTGACCACAAATAATCAGGATTATCATCACACACATATCTTATCAGTTACACACTATATTATCAATAGATTATCATTTGTATATCTCTCCTTCTATCCTACTGGATGTTGTATCAACTCAGCCCCACCCAGCCTTAAAGGTGTATATGTGTATATCAAACAAATGATGTGCAAAAGGCTAGGAAATACCAAGTTTGCATTGGCATTACATGGTGGATAATTGGTTCCTTATCTTTTTGGGTCACTATTGCACAGCAGATAATCCTTGGGTCAATATTGGATTGATTAAGCTATTATACAGTATATAATTCCCAACTCAAACCGTCATATT
Source organism: Entomophthora muscae (assembly GCA_014839935.2). Lineage (NCBI taxonomy): Eukaryota > Fungi > Entomophthoromycota > Entomophthoromycetes > Entomophthorales > Entomophthoraceae > Entomophthora > Entomophthora muscae. The sequence goes on from QTSX02006394.1 coordinate 107,415, forward strand.
AATAAGCAAAAGTCTTGCCTTCCAGAAAAGAATCACTGATTAAACCCTAAAAAGAATGCCAACATTTCTATTCTCATAGACAGAGAAACAATGTTTGGAATATACCTAAGCATCAACCAACAAGAAGGGTGATGCCTTAGTTCCATTGGGGGCGCAGGAAGGCACAACCAATTGACAGTTGCCAGTAGGCTAGCTCAAGAAGAGTGTAGGCTGTAACTGAAGTGCCATGTACACCTTGTAAAGGCCAGTAGTAGCACACATGCCAAGGACAGCCAATAAGGATAGGATTAGCCATCTAAAATATACCTATTGTAAAGATAGCTACCAGGAACTGTCTGAAAGGACAAGAGAAAAGGTTGTTATAGTATATATAGATACAGACACCTGAAAGAATGATAAAAAGTTCTTAGTTACACCTGGAAAGATTGCAGCTGCTGGCTAGACTGTACTCTAGCTTCAATAAATGTAATTATCTACAAGGGTTTATCTTACTGTAGTCTGTAATGTCCTTTTCATAGGACAGGTAGAGTACATTGGCAAGGGTAACGTCTTTCTGTAGCTTTGAACAAACCAGCAATATCAAATGATTACTCAACACTGTTCCAGCTCAAATATTCCCTGTCTTCTGTTCTACCCTCTCAAATAAATCAATCTTAATTTAATTTATTCTCTGTTTATTTCTTTTTATCTATTATATATATTTTATTATTTTCCTCTTGATCTTCCTATTTTACTTATTAATCTCTTTTTTAATCACTATAAATGACTTACATCTAGGATTTACCTCTATTAGCCACTAAAGAGGGCTCCTATCTGGGCTTTAATCTACTACTAATGTCACAACATCTTTGATTACTCCCTCTTGGGGAATTAACGCCCCAAGTAAATCCCCAAGCGGCTCACTGAGTGGTTCACTGCCCAGTCAATAAACTGATGGCACCATTATCAGTTAACCATCTATGACAGGGATCACTCAATACAGATCCTAAATGGAACACAACTTTATTAAGCCTCATGACTCAATAGGAACATTACTCAGATAAACCCATGACCTCCATGACGTACATGGACAGCATGTGGCTTATCATGATACTATATATTAACCTATATTCATATTCAATAAAGTATCATTCTCTTCTTAATCTTCCCCTTTATTTTGTTTATTATACTTCCTAGAAGTATAAACTTGACAGTGGTAGCACAGGTAGGTTATCCATACCTACCCGACTCAAAGGAAAAATTCCTCCCAAGAAAAGAGCTCAAGCAATGTCACTCCCTAACGGTGGGAGAGATTACAAAGTAGGTAAAGACGTCCCCCAGGACTTGTCATCTACAATAATCTCCTTGTATCCATTGACCAGTACAACACGCTCAAAACCCGCAGACTGTTCCCTAACACGCCAGCCACAACAGCGCCTATGCAACCTGAGATACCCAATATTGTGTTTCAACGCTTACATACTGCTGAGATTGGCGCCTTTGCAAGACTACGCCGCAAAAACGCCTCTCTTTGGATCAACAGCACTGAGAGCAAGTTCAACCAAGTGGAGTACCCCCAAAGACTTTGGGTTAGCAAAATTGCCCTCCACGTCACAGGGACTGCCTTGCGTTTTGTTACCAAATGGCTAGCTCAACATCCTGATCAGAAGGAAAATTGGGAAGTGTTCAAGGCCGCATTCCTCAAAAAGTTCTCCATGAAGGACTCAGACGTGGTGATCATGACCAAACTCCAAACCTTCAAAATGATAGGAACCATCAAGGAATACATTGCCGCATACAAAGGACTATGTGACTGTGCACCCAACACCATAAACTTTGATGAACCTGGACCACGCCTGGACTTCTACAAAGGCCTTCCTACACATATTAGACGTCAGTTTGACATGACCTGCTGTAAGAACCTCAAGGATGTATTCCTAGAAGGAAAACGCACAGCTCAGAAGTCTGAAAATCTACACGCCTCCAACAAACGCAAAGAAAACCCTGCAGTTAAGAGAGAGCCTTGCCCCAATAAGCAAAACAACCAAGCCAACAGTACCCAGCCTCAAAATGAAAATTGCACTGCACAAGCCAACCAGGCTAGCACCAAAGATACCAACAAGGAGGGAAAAGCTCAGGGGAGTGCTTAGGCAAGCCGCCCTCTCCCTCTTCACAAGGCTCATACAGAGAACAGGACGTGGACTCCATCACCATGATCCAGGTTCCCTCCAGCATCCCTCTCCTGTTTGCCGCCCAATCTGGAAATAAACTCCTTACCTATCCTTTCCATTTTTGCAGATACCAGGGCACAGCGCTATTTGACACTGGAGCCAATCAATTGCTTATTAACAAGAGTTTTTCAGACCTTATAAAGTTACCTACCATTTGAAGTAACATCAAGAGAGTCATCATGGCAGACAACCGCAGAACACCAGTTACCCACAAGACCAGACCTTTCAGGGGCCAAATTGGAGACGTCCAAATGACAATTAGTGGCCCCATCATTCCAATCCCCAAATATGATATCATACTTGGATTAGATTGGATGCAAAAGACAAAGCCTCACATAGACCGGGACAGTGCCACCCTCACTATCCAGCAAGGAGAAGTCCACCATCACGTGTACCCAACACATCTTGATACCCTCATGAGGGACCACATATTTATAAAGATCATGGAAACAGAGAAAGAAACTGACATCAACAAAATTGATTGGAGCACATGTACATATTAAGTCATCCACTTCAAAAACACAGAAATTCAACACAAACAAAATCCAATTAGAGATCAGCTAGTCAATGAATTTCCCTCTGTATTCCAAGAATACCTACCTGGGCTTCCCCCTGATTGGGGCATACAACATGAGATTGACCTAAAGGGTAGCTTGCCTAAAGCAAAACCAATCTACCGCTTCACACCATAAGAAGACAACACACTGAAAGCCTACCTTGACAAAGCACTTGAGAAAGGCCTCATCAGACCTTCCTAGTCACCATTTGGTGCTGCTGTCTTCTTTGTGGCAAAGAAAGATGGAGGCCTCCACCTAGTCACAGACTACAGGGCCCTCAACAAGATCACAATAAAGAACAGGTATCCCCTGCCCCTAATTAATGACCTTTTTGATGCCCTGGGGGGGGTCCCAAATCTTCACAAAAATTGATTTGACAGCAGGATATCACCAAATTTGTGTGAAACCTGAAGACATTCCAAAGACCGCGTTTTGAACTAAATATGGATCCTTTGAATGTGTTGTCCTCAATTTTGGCATGACAAATGCTCCCAGTACCTTTGTAACCTTCATGAATGAAGTATTCAAGGAACACATTGGGAAAAGAGCAATCATCTACCTGGACGACATCATCATCTATAGTCCCAACCTACAACAACACTGGGAAGAAGTCCATGAAGTCCTCTGTACCCTGCAAGAAAACCAAATAATTACCAAACCGTCCAAATGCAAGTTCTTCTCAACTGAACTCCCCTTTCTTGGTCCTATCATTAGCAAGGACAGTATCAAGCTGGATCCAGACAAAATACGCGCTATAACAGAGATGCCAGCCCCAAGGAACAAGAGCAAGCTCTGCAATTTCCTTGGAATGTTAGCGTATGTACACAGGTTCATCCCTGACTAGGGTGCCCTACCTGCTCCCTTATCAGCCATCACTGGGAAAACAACCAAGTTTGTCTGGACACTGTTACAAGATCAACATTTCCGCCAGCTGAAAGAGAGCATGGTTACTGCCTCCATTCTGCAATACCCAAACCGTGAGGGGATCTATGAGCTAGAAACTGACGCCTCTGATTATGCCATAGGAGGAGTCCTCCCTATCCAAACAGCCCAGAAAGACTTCCTCCCCGTGGCATATGAATCCAGGAAGCTATCAGGCAACAAACAAAGATACCCTATATACAATAAGGAGTTGGTTGCCATCATACACTGCCTCATGAAATGGCAATATTATCTAGAAGGAGCCCAGACGTTCAAAGTACTCACTGACCACAAGTTGTTGATATTCTTTAAAACACAACAACACCTGTCAAGAAGACAAGCCAAATGGATGAGTCTCATACAGAGATACCCCATGCAAATTGAATACAAGCCAGGCAGAGAGATGCTTACTGCAGACGCCCTATCAAGGCTATACAATAAACACATCATCTGCACTGATAGCAGCCCCAACTGGCCCATGTTAATCATGGGGAATCTCCAGGAAGGGTTCCCACCTGGCACACCAATGGACATCCAAGAAAAAGTCCTCAAGAACAAACATCTGTTCAAAAACGTATATGGTACCCTCCACTGAATCCTCCCAAATGGGGACACTGTACCCTACGTTCCGTCAACACAAAAGATTGACACAATCCTCCGTTATCACAGAGACTTGGGACACATCCATAGAAGAAACTTGCATGAATATCTCAAGACCTGCTACTGGTGGCCCAATATTCTAGATGATATCAGAGAAGTACTGGAACAATGTGAGGTCTGTGAAAAGTCCACACAAACCAAAGTTCCACCCAAGTCAGTAGTACCTGTATCCATCACACAACCCTTCAAGGTATGGCTGTTAGATATTGTGGGACCTATGCCTGGTGAAAGCAAAGACATGAAGTACATCATCACAACCATTGGCTATGCAACCAGATGGCCATAGCACAAGCCACAAAAGAACACAAAGGCAATGACGTGAGACAATTCATTGGCAAGGAGATCATAGCTAAGTTTGGAAAGCCCAACCTCTTAATTACAGATGGAGGCACCAAACTCAAAGCTATTGACACCAACATCTATCTTGCCAAAAATGGAATAAAACACGTCACAGCCAGCCCTTATCACCCACAAGCAAATGGACGCGTAGAACAATTAAACAGCTCTCTAGTGGAAGCCCTCAGTAAGTTATCTGCCAACAATCCGAAATCCTGGGTTGACATGTTACCAACCACCCTTATGGTCTGCAGAGCACAAGTCAACCGCAATACAGGCAAAAGCCCTTATGAACTTGTCTATGGTCAGAAACCCTCACTTGTCAGTACAACCACAGGACTACAACTGCCACTTCCAAAGAAGATACCAGACAGCAATGACCCAAAATTACTACAAGCCAGAAAAGACCAAGAGACAATGGAACAACAAAGGGTTCAGTGGGAAGTAATCCCATTGCAACAAGAAAGGTTCCAAGTCGGAGACAAGATCTGGGTTGTCAATCACAACCAACACAAATTAGACCCAGGATTACGCAGACCAGGCATTGTCATGGAGGTGAAACCCAATAACACCTACCTCATCAAAGAGATTGAAGCTTGAACCAAACTAAAACGTATGTACCATGATTGAATTTGTTTGTGTAAGGCAAGGGCAGCTCAACAAAATTCAAGGCTCCCTGTTCCTAACGCCAAACTGGATCAGTATCAAGTCTGTATACCAGATACTCTCAAGAAAGTCCTCAAGGCTCCGCCTTCCAGCACCCCAGGGGGAGATGTCGCAACATCTTTGATTACTCCCTCTTGGGGAATTAACGCCCTGAGTAAATCACTGAGCGGCTCACCGAGTGGTTCACCGCCCATTCAATAAACCAGTGGCACCATTATCAGTTAACCATCTATGATGGGGATCACTCAATCCAGATCCTAAATGAAACACAACTTGATTAAGCCCCGTGACTCAAGAGGAACATTACTCAGATAAGCCCCATGACCTTCATAACGTACATGGACAACATGTGGCTTGTCATGATACTATATATTAACCTATATTCATATTCAATAAAGCATCATTTTATTCTTAATCTTCCCCTTTATTTTGTTTATTATACTTCCCAGAAGTATAAACTTGACACTAATGCCTCCAGATATCCTTCAAATGAGCTTCTCTATTAATTTTACCTTCAGGTATCCTACATCTGAGTTTTTCTACTACATATGTCTCCATATGTCCTTCACCTGAGCACTTTTCTATAGCCTCTTCAGATGTCTTTCATCCTGGAACCTTTTTTATAGCTTCTACAGATATCTTCCATATGGGATTTTCTCCCTTTATGTAGCCACTATAGGTGTCTTCAACTGAGGCTTTTAGAGGCAAACATTCACTCTCTTACTGCTACTTTATCCTCATCTTTGCTCCCCAAGTGGCTATCTTGGAAGTTTTGGAGTAATCAACTCTACTTTCTGGACATTTCTCTGATCTCTTGGACTCTCACGTGTACTTTTCTAGACAGTTGCCCCTTAGGTAATTCCAGGCTCTCTATGCTTGGATTATTACAGACAGGCTCTTTCTTAAAATTATCCTAAAGACATAGGCATTTAAGCTTTTATGCTCTAAGAGTAACCTAGCTAAATTCTCCTCCCCCAACTGATACCAAGATTCCAGCGCTGCTCTAGCACTCCCTCATCTCAGGGCCCCAACTGTGTTAAAACTCCCAGTTGGCCTTCTGGAAGGGCAATTTTGCCTCAGCATACCCCCTTTCAATGAAACCCCAGCTGTATTATCACCCCAGATGGTCTAAGGATTCTATTGTAAAATGGTGCTTGGGATTGCAGTAATTCTACAAATAGTTAGTATACTACTTCTTTTCTTAGTACTATACTTGTAGTTATATAGTGGTAGCCTTGTTCAAGACATAAGAATAAAAGATAATATGACAAACTATTTTATTGGTTGTAGCTTTTTGGGGTTATATAGTGAAGGGAAGGTGGCTGATGTTTGAATGGGCAGAAACATGGTCATCTGTTGTCCTTGGAGGTAGCAGTGGCTTAGGAAATAAAGGGCAACAGAAAAAAGGTTTCATGCAGCTTTCCATTTAAGAAAAGTAGCGCAAACCAGCTACTGTGGTGAACCAAACATCAAAACTTCTTTATGAGATCATGTGCGTAACCAGTTGAGGGTGTGCTTGTCATATTTAGAGCCTCAAAGTGATAGGAAATTGGGCTAGGAATTAAAACACAATAAAACAATAACACAATTGTACAATTGTTATATCACTTATCCTTGAGGGACAACCTATTTTCTTATCTATCTAGTATCTGAGACAGATTCTTACAATATCTTAGCACAGTCATCCAAAGGGCACTCTCTATGCTCTTCTCAGGACTAATAGAGGGCTACTCTACTGGCACTCCAAGGCAAAACCAAGCCCCAACCACCTTGGTTGAGAACAAACCCAGCCACTGTAGCTGGACAAACAAACATCTACCTCTCTCAGGAAACTATTTTCTTCTTGGACAATTTCAGCCCATTCCTGAAAACCTGCCACCAATGTGAAATGTCACAGAGCCCTTGGTTTGTTACTGAGCCCAGACTGTTTAAAGATAAGTACAACTTTCATCCTGCCTACCAACTGGACATAGAGCCACCTATCACCTCCAAACTGATGCCCACATCTGCCCCTGAGCTTCCCCTAGATCCTTTTAATGAGTTTCTTTAAGTAGTGTATATCACCCTTTTGGGGGTGTTACAACATCTTTGATTACTCCCTCTCAGGGAATTAACGCCCTGAGTATACCACTGAATGAGCCATCAAATGACTCACCACCAACCACTAGGTTTGTAGCACTATTATCAATTGGCCATCTATTACAGGGATCATACAATCCAGATCCTAAAATAGAACACAACTTGAATAAGCCTTGTGAATCAAGAGAAACATTACTCAGATAAGCCCCATGACCTTCATGACGTACATGGACAGTATGTGGCTTCCCATGATACTATATAATACCCTATATTTATATCCAATAAAGTATCATTATCTTCTTAAATTTCCCCTTTATATAGTTTATTATACTTCCCAGAAGTATATACACAACAGGGGTGATTGACACTATCATTCCAGCTTATTGTGACAGATTTTGCGAGATAGTATGAAGCCGCTTCTAAGTGATGGGGAATTACCACCCAAATCCACATAGAATTAATGATTAACCACCAATGTGGCTTCAAATATATTTTTGTAAAATTTCCAATTGTAATACCAGGATTAAGCAGAACAATTAATCCTAACCAAATTAGCCCAAGATAAATGGCCTGAGACAACATCAATGAATCTTCAGAGTAAAATCCTGGACATTGGGAGGCAACACAATTTTCAGTTTCAAGGATGGGGGAGCTTCAAAAATTGGTTGACGCAAAATTAACATTGGGCAGCACCAATGTCAAAGTTCCAACTGCAGGGCCCCATCTTCCAGTAATGATCCAGCCTAGAATAAGATTGTAGGGAATGTAGCGCAACAATCCAACTACAGGATGAATTTCTAAAAGTAGATTTAGACCAAGGGATATTTGATTTTTATTGAGTAAATTTTTGGGAGGACTCAACTCTTAGAGTTGAAACAGTGAAAATTATTCAATATATATCAAAAATTGACTAAGCAATACCACCTGAGTCTTGACCTCCTATTCCTTCCACATTGTCAAGTAAATATCTGGTCCAGATTGCAAAGAACCCTTGTGTGACTAGTTTCTGACAACCATGCTGATTGACAAGCTCATATTGGGTGATCTTCAAATTACGCCAATTTATCAATGTCAATTTGAAACAGGGAACCGGTTTCAGCTGACAGACTGGAGCAGCCATAAACCATTTTCAATCGACCGTTTGATTTAAATCTGTCAACTTGGTCAATTTTGATAAATATTTTCCGGCTTTCCAAGCCTTCTTGCTTGGGAAGATAATACCCGGCATGATGGAACCTACCATGACACTTATGGCTTGTGGTCTTGGGTGGAAAAATACATGTCATACCTATTTAAGTTAGCACCAATCTTATGGTGGCCTTTGCCTGCCCAGCCTGCAACCCGCCAGTTCCCAGACACTAGCAAGCTGGCAGCTCAGGTTTAGTTCCCTGACATATAATTCCCTAGAACTACTTCAGCAATTCAATAAACACTATAACATCAGAGCCAATATTAAGTTTTAACGTTTGTAGATCATCATCCCCTATTGAGTATATACTTCTGGGAAGTATGATAAACAAAAAAGGGGGAAATTAAAAAGAGAAGGATACTTTATTTGGTATGAGTTTAAATTATTATATAGTATCATTAGAAGCAAATATTGTCCATGTATGTCATAGCGGTCAAAAGGCTTGTCCAAGTAGTGTTTTGCTTAGGACTTAAAAGTTTTGATCCCCATAATAGATGTGCAATTGATAGGAGTGCCACTGACCTGATGATTAGTTGGGAAATTGCTTGGGGAATCACTTTCCCAAGAGGGAGTAATAAAAGATGCTGTGACTCTTCCAAAGATGGATTTCTTTCTTGCTTACCGGCCTGTGTGGTGCCTCATAAATGTGGCTTCAATCTTGCAGTCTCTACAGCCTCCTTGATAATTTTGACCCCACAGTTTTAAAATTGAAGAAATTGCGTGTCACAGCCCAGGTCACTCTCAGGAGAGCCTTCAGTTGAGGGAAAAAGTCTGGCCTGAAAGGCCCAGCAGATGACAGGTGCTATCCTCATCACATAATTTGCAGCAGTAGCCCAAGGGCACCATACTATCATGTGAGAGATCACTTGTTCAGAAAGACCATGTATGGTAAGATAAGCAAACCCAAGCTTACTGCAATCATATGATGGGATGCCAGTGACAAGGGAGAGTTTGTAAGGTCTTAAGGCTTGGGGAAAATTATTGTAAACTAAAGCCTTCAAACCAATAATATTTATATTAGTTAAATATAGAAAGGTGGGTAGGGTTTGCAATAATAACTGGATAAAGGCTCCTAAGAGTTTATATGAGATAAAGTAAGGGCTAAGGTGATTTATTAATCCTAAGAAAATAAAATAAAGCCCAGTCTTAATGACTGATGATTTAGTTAAGAAGTCAATTTCTAGGTCTGGGAAATGGTCACCACCTGCTGGTGGATTAAAACTATCCACAATAAAATTGTGAGTACTATTATAAAAACTTCCTAACTGCTGAAAAATATATTCAAATGGTATCATGAATCTAAGATGGAAAATGCAATGGTAAAGAAAATGAAAACACAAGCCACAAAACCTAACAAGTACCTTTTTGGAGGTGCAAGTCAAACAATCTCAACTTATTGTTGAGACTGATAAACCAAGCCTTTTTATTGAGCTTGGTAAAGTGAGGTGCAAATTGGAAGTAAAGGTTTAATCTATAAAGGTTAACTGGTCATTGGAAAGAAGAGACCATGGTTTGTAGGCCAACTGCCTGAACTAACTTTAAAAATTTAGGCTAGCATAAAGGAGATTTCAGAAGGAGAAGAACAGTTATGGTGGGTGCTTAGTTGGTTTAAGCAAGCAAGAAAAGAGAGGGAAGACAGGAAAATTGGATCCAAAGCTGCTGGCGTAAGCTGAGGTAAAAGCAAAAGCTAAGAAGTTTGGACTGATTTAAATTAACCTTTACATAAAGACCATGGGTTTGAAAATTGTCCCCAGGCAAAAGGTAACTTCAAAAAGGAGAACTAACCGTTAATATAGGATAATTGTTTGATAGGAACCAGGGAATGAAAAGGGAAGTTTTTGGAGATGAGTTGTTGGTTTTAAAACCAAGGATAATTAAAAAATGAATATTCCATGTGAGAAAATGCTAGCAGCAAATAACAAAGAAAAGGAGAATCCTGACAGAGCTCTCATGTGGCAGCACTCATGGGCTGGCTTGGCGGGGCAAGTTGGCAAAGCTGACCATAATTTGGAAGGAAACAAGGCACATAAGTAGGAACTAATAACTGATTCAGTGCTTTGGAGGAAGGAACAGGGAAAAACTTTGGTTGAGTAGAAGTAGCAATAAATTGCTCCATCTCCCAGAGCTGGCGCTGGAGCTGCAAGTACTCTCTGTTTGAAATTACCAATAGTATAAGATTTATAATAATATAATGAGCTCTTGCAAAGATCAAATGCTCAAATTGCATGAAATAACAGTTGTTTATTTAGAGATGTCAACAAGGAGAGAATTTCAAACTTTCTCATCTATATACTGATAGAAATTTAGCCTTTGACTGGGCAATACATCCTGGTTGGCTGGCTGGTCACATGCTACTGTTTTTCTGGCAATGTAATCATCTGGTTGATTGCCCAGGGGTGGCAACACACTATTCTTAGTCCTGGCGCTTGGCCCAAACATTGTGGTCCTCTTGATGGTTTTTGGGGGCCAAAATGCTCAACTTCTGAGGGGTTTGGTCAATTTGATACGCTTTTGGAGGTTAGCACTGCTTATGTGGTTACCTCTAGGTGTAGGCGTCCCCAGGGCATCAATCCTGAATTTCTGAGAATGGAGGCATCAATTAATGAACCCTTATTTATTATGCCAGTTATACAATTGCAAATTTACACCCCTTTAATTTGATGTTATTTAGTTCCTTGTCAGGTTCATTTCAGGCTCTAGCATTGTGTAACCAATATGTGCAACTGTGTATTTACAAAGACCAGTCATCATTTATTGATCAACCTTATTATTTGGTTTGGCCCTGTTTTTTTGGCTGAATCTTCTCTCTGCCTCTGCTTGGAGATTTCTGTCTGCAAATTTCAACTTACAAGTCTTTTTAACTTTCAATTCTTTGATAGTTAGGCATCTTGTTCCTCATCCTGAGAAATTTCAGAATTTTGCAGGGACTCTGTCATGACAAGAAATGTGATTTATGTTTTAGCAATTTGGAGTGTGTAATATCTACTAGACACTATTTTAGAAAACTTTAAATCTTAAGTAATGTTGTAACTATGCTGTGGTAGAAGAGCTGCACAGGAAAAATGCTTAAACCTAGAGAATGACTTTATTGGGATATGGGGGATTATATAGCTGGAGTGAATCATTTCAAGAGAAACAAGATTGTGACAATCAATCAATTAAATTGGGTGGGGGTGGCTTGATCTTGTTAATGAGCGGAGCGCCAAATTGAGTTGCCACCTGGTCAAGATTGACATTGGTTCTTGTTTCCCTGTTTGATAATTTGAGTTGACTTCCAAATTTGGCTTTGAGTGCTAGGAAAGTCAAGTTTAGTGGCATATGGCCTCTTGTGTGGAACTTTGACGGGGGTTGACCCCACTGTTTTGACAGTAATTTCCATGTCTTATATGGTTGATAAGAGCACCTTTTAAGTTGATTTTAGTTATAGTGGGGCTTCTTAGCTTGGTTTATTGTTTCCTAGCTTACTTCCCATCTATTCAAATTTGATTCCAAATCCCGCAATTATTATTTGAGTTTATTAGGGCTTTCAGTTGTGATTTGAAATCTGGTTCTTGGATTTGACAATCCCACGTTTTCAAAAAAACAGTAAACTTAACAAAAACAATGAATGGCTTTGAATAATTCATTTCCGATTCCAGTTGATCCAGTTGAAATATGCAGCTTGACTTTAAATTTGCAAAGTGTCTATGAGATCTGGCAGTTTGAAATTTTAAATAAGGTAAAAGAGATCAATCCAGCCAAGAAAAAAGGTGAATCATAATTGGAATTTGGATGTAGGATTTGATAGTCTTGCATTCTACAATTAGGTTCTGGATTTACAGTATGCCTACTTTACTGGGAGATATTTTGGATCTTAAGAGTTAATTTACTTTACAGGATAGTATTTTTGAATTTTCTCGATTAGTGATTGAGCTTTTATTTTTTATAGGTTATTTTTACTATCAGGACTTCTTTTTTAATCTCTAGGGATATCATTTTCTTTATAAAGTTATTATAAGAGTGGTGTCAGCTTATGTTGTAAAAGCATATTGAGCTTTATCCTCTAAGTAAATTGTTTTAGTTGAGAAAATTAATTTATGCTTAAACCCCTTGAACTTTTAACTGGACCAAAGTTCTGTTTATTTGAAAAGATTAAAACACATTCCCCCAAAGTAGGACTGCGCTAGACCTCAACGCCAACCTTTTCTCTCTCGAAACACAGTCTCGGTTATATCATTTCCTGGCTTCGCTTCGAAACCGAATCGAATTCCCACTTGCTACCTCAAAGCCTATAATTTAACTGTAAACCCTCTGCACTCCACAGCCAAGATTCTCGAAGAAAATTCCAAACTAAAACATTAATTTGAACGGAGTGGAGTAAAAAGCATGGGGCGTGACGGCTGCTATTACCCCTGATTAATCCTATTAACTAAATCCTTGTCTCCAAAGACTTGTAAACCCTGGCTTCAAGACAGCCAGCATCGCTGTTCCAAGGATATAGGAAGCTGTGCTTTGTTTTTAGAGCAGCATGGCAATCAAATTCGATGAAAGTTTTTTTGCCGATATGGACCGCTCGGTTTCACTTCCTAATACCGAAACCAAAGGCTCAACTGGTAGGTCAGCCTGTAAATCTTCCTTACCTTTTAATGCCTTAGTTTATCTTTCTTGTCTATTTTCATTCGTCACTAGTAAATTCCCTTTTTTGAAGTGACAGAATATATTCGCCTCTAACTTCATGTGCTATACATTTAACTGGCCAAGGGGTTTTATCACTGGGGATTTAAGGCATTATTTCTAAGCTCAGTAATACCCCTTGAGCGCGGATAGTACAAGGCCCTTAAATATTAATCGCTTCTCGCAAGTGTCAAATAAGAATCCAAGTTTGAATTATAATTTATTCATGCTTATACATTTATGGAAGAGTAGCTCTTTTATTCCCTACTGTAAAATATACCTTACTCGAGCCTAGGGATTTAACAATAGCTTTAGGCATCTATGTGGCCTCCCGTCTTCCGATCGTGCTTGATAAAATCCCCCAGTCCCAGCTGCAAAGTCCATTTGAAGCCTTCTTGTCCCGTAAGTTTTGTGAATTTTCCTCAAAGTCTGTTCTTGAAGTGTCATGCTAGATCCCTTGACTAAGTTGATAGGTGTGAGAAAAACCCCGACCCAAAAAATGCTTGGTCGACGAAAGATCGATGGAAATACTGGTAAACCTGGGGTGTATACTTGGGATACTTTTGAAGATGTCCTCGATCAGGTGGGGAAATTCGGTATGGGTCTCAGTAGTCTGCTTTCGGGACAGCCAAAGCCATTGTTTGGGCTTTGCAGCAAAGCGCGGCCGGAATGGTTGATTGCAGATTTAGCAGGTCAGGGCTATGGCTTGGTCTCTGTGGTACTTTACGAGAATTATAGCGCACAGAATGTACGCCATGTGCTTAGAGAGACAGGATTGAAAGTTCTAGTCTGCGACGTGGACTCGATTGGGTTGTTTCTTACCAGCCAGGCACCATCACTCAAAATCCTGATATCTATGGATCCTGTTCCTGATTATTTGCACCTCTGGGCAAAGGAAAAGGGAGTGGAAGTTCTTGAGATGAGTTCTGTCATGTCATTGGGATCAAGGCGTGGAGGATTGGCGGTCAACAGCCTTGTGTCACCCATCCCAAGCAACGAACTAATGACGATTGCCTATACTCCTGGTACCACTGACTCACCCAAAGGTGTGATGCTTTCAGGAAGCAACTTTGCCACAGTAATTTTTTCCTTGTCCATGGTTTATTCGCAAACATCCGGCGTGCGTATGGAGCATTTATCTTATGCCATTGTGCACATCCGAGCCCGTGCCTATTTTGGAATGGCAAGTGGGCACCTGCTAGGCTATGGGCGTGGCAAGGATGCTGGTCTCATGGATGACATTCGAGCCCTACGTCCCACCATTCTGCCTCTGTCGCCTTCTCTGGCAGAAAACATGCGCGCCGAAATCAAGGAATACCGTGCAAATTCAAACCCACTGGCCCGCCGTCTCTTTGGAGAGGTATTCTCTCGAAGGCTCTCTCAAATAAACGGCACCCCGCTAGAAAACACTCCGGTGGATTCTGGATTCCTTGCTTCAGCAGCATCCCGGATAGCTGAACACAGCCTTGCCCAGAGACTGGCGTTTATGCCCTATCGTGCCTTGCTGGGTGGACGAGTGGCACTAATTACCCATGGCAACCGCCCACTTCTAGTGGAGGATATTGCTTTTATGAAAGTGGTTTTGGGGGCAGCTGTGGTGCAGATTTACGGGGCAACAGAGACTTGTGGACAGGGCTTCAGCTCTAGTTCTGCCGAAGTAGGACGCATGGGTGGTGTTATGCCTCTAATCCAAGCCAAGCTTGTTGATTGTCCTGAGCTAGAATATTCAGTGGCAGACCAGCCTTATCCTCGAGGAGAAATCTGGGTACGTGGTCCAAGTCTTTTCATGGGATATTACAACAAGCCCTTACGTGAACCCGGCACATGGTATCCCACAGGGGACATTGCAACGTTGAGTCCTACTCTAGGAAAGTTTGCCATTATCGACCGCAAGGACAATTTCTTCAAGCTGGCTTCTGGCTGTTACATTATCCCAGAGAAGGTTGAATCTGCATACAAGCGTCTTCCTCTGGTAGATGACATGTATGTGCCTTCTGAAAAGGGGGGTTGATGCTGCGGTTGCTATTGTAAATCCCCATCCCCAAGAGTTCTTAGGGTGGGTTGCTTACAACTTCCAGCAACATGCCGCACCCACAGACTTTGCGATGCTTTGTGCCAAGCCTGAAGTGCGAAAGGCTTTCTGTAAAGCAATCAACCGCTCGGTCACATCTCTTAAAGCCCTGCCCGCTAAAGAGCAGGTGCAGCGGGTCTGCCTGGTTCCAGAGGCGTTTTCTGGGAATCCAGATTTGGTGACCCCGAGTAAAAAGCTGAAGCGGAATCAGCTCAAGCGCCATTTCGCCCCACAGATCGCAGAGCTCCTTCAAGAACTCCCTCAGCCCCCATCAAACTCATCTCCCTCCCCTGATCCCAGACTCCAAGAGGAGAATGGGCACAAGCAGATCACAAAGTCTAAGCTCTAGTTTGAGTGATGGTTCTTGATACTATTCAGGCTTTAAGTTTCTGAGCCCCTTGATTATTTATTGCAAGTGTCACTGATTTTATCATGTGCCGATGCAAGTTACTGAAAATAAGACTCCAGCGACTATTGTTTTCGCTTCTTTGCCAAATCCGAGGAATTAGCTTAAATATTCAAGGATTTGGGAACAATTTTTTCTTTTTCAACAGAGGTTTAGTGCAAGCTTACATCAGTCTCTTCTTGTATATTGTGCATTTTACTTCTATTAACATGCAATTAAAGTTAACCTTCAATTATAGCTTTTATTCAACATATTGCTTAAACCATTTGTAATGCCATCATACCAACGAGCTGATAACTTTATTAATATCTTTAAAGGTATTTAGCAATGAAAGCATAGGGACATGTACATCTTCCAAAAACTGATAATAAATGTTGAAACAACGGGGTTGACCCCCAGCAAAGTTCCGCACAAGAGACTCTGTACCCCTCAAACTGACTTTCCCACTACTAAAAACCAAATACAGAAGTCAACTTGAGTTCCCAAACAAGGTAACAAGACTCAGTGCCAATTCCTACTCAGTGGACACCAATTTGGCGCTTGACTCATTATAAGGATCAAGTCACCCCCTATCCAATCCAATTGATTGATTGTCCCAATCTTGTTCCGCTTAAAATGATTTCCCTGAACTATATAAGTGATACATCTCAATAAAGATAAATATCTAGTTTCCAAATACTTCCCCATGTAGCTTACCAATACAGCACAGTTACAACATAAATATAACACACCAGAACGCTATGTCTCTTGAGCCTGATAGTTGCAAGAGCAGGGAGGGGAGAAGGTACAGCCCACCAGACAATCTGGCCCAGCTTTACCAGGTAGCATAGGGCTGTACCCATGAAAGACCAAGGTCCAGAGTTTGGTAGGCCAGGATCCAATATCCCAGTGAGGGCTATATATAGCACATCTAATGATAGATTGTTTCACCCTTATCCTACAGGTGGGGTAAGACTAATGTTTCAGGGCCCAGAATGTGCCCAACAAGGTACTCTCATATATGAATTCAACACCTGCAAGTAATTAACCAATTGATAGCTACACCAATCAAAACTTGTGGGATTGATTGTCAGGATTTACAATACACACCCAGAAACAAATAGCTGAGCCCTACTAAAAAATGATACAGTGGTCTAGATAGGCCAGTGTTGTGCAGGCCAATTAGCCTGAAACCTTGCAACTAGGCAGATTTGCAGCTGAAAACAGGGATTGATAGACTCAACCTCAACCAAAAATAAGATGCTTCAGGAAAAACCTATTAAAATATAAAAATGCTTGAAAAAAGCTCTGAGCCCAGGAGCTAAGCAACAATGGGGCAGCCCATTTCATTCTTGGCCTCTCAACCAATCCCAAGAAAAATCCACCAATGAGAATCTGCCCCTCACTTAGAAAGCAAGTCAGCAAACTGCCCCCAGCACCAATTCCGCCAGCCAGCCTGCTCCCCAGAATAATGTAGCAGATGTCATAATAGTGAAGTTTATCTCTGTAATCACTTGCTATAAGAAAATATCAACAACCAATAGTGATTAAATCTTTAAAAAATATTAACAATTTAAGTCAAGTTTCTGATTTCAAATGATTTATAGCTATTGTCACAGTTGACAGCAGATTGACTGCCTTCTCCATTGCATGCTCATAAAGTCATGACCTTTCTTTATTACAGTACTCTCTTCCTACCAAAAATAGCACCTAGCCTGCTGGCCGTCAACATTTTCCTATTGATGACGCCATATACTCATCTGAATTGAAGTTTGACAATGGTGTGAAAATATCCCCTTAACCAATCAGAACCCGCTGTAAACCAGCCTGCTAACTCTTAAAGCTCCCTCAATTCCCTAGAAAACTTGTTTCTTGGTAGCTTTACTCCATTAATAAAGATAGTTATCTCTCAAATTTACCCTGTATTTTCACTGGGTCTGTTGACCTGGCTGTGAATCTAACTGCCTATTCTGCTGTGAGCTGAGTTGCTACTTTGTACCCAGATAATCTTCACCTGGTAGGATCTTTATATCACATTTTTAAGTTTTGCGCTCTTTTTCTTTAATCATATTTGTGTTTTCTGTTCTGAGTTTTCCCCTCCTAAGTTACCCATTAGTGGTTAGTGATTATGTATTCCTCAAGTGTTTTGGCTTTCTTTGTTTATCAATTCTTATGTGAGTGCTATTTTCTCATGATATATAATGGCACCTCCAGAGTTCTGACTCCAACCTGATAGCAGGATGAAGGTCATCAAAGACCGTTATGAAGAACTAGTTCAGTAAGTGACCCCAACATTTTGCACCACCTTGCAACTCCTAGCCCCTGGCAGCGCGCTCAGAAACCTAGCAGACTGGTGGCTCAAGGAGCTGGTCCTATCAAGAAAATTATATGGCCCTCCAACAAAATATTGATGATACTATTATTTTGAAATAAAGGGTCAAGGAACCGTTGGTTCACCCAAATTCTGCCTTATTTCATTTTAGTCTTCTATCAGCTGAACTTCATCCTGTCTAATCTAGCTTTTCACTTCAATAGTCCAGCCAAACCCCCTATGGACTCTCAACTCAGCTATTTTAGTCAACCTGGATTTCCCCATAGGTCAATATATTTTATAAAATATACATATAACTCAGATGATAAAGATTTTTCCTGGAAAACCTTGCTGTTACAGTAGAAAAATTTATGACAGGCATCAACCTCCCAAAACAAAGGCAAAATCAGCACTTTAATACAGCCAAGAGATTTAAAGGTCTCAGTGATATGAACCTAGTTCTTGATAAAAAAGTGGGCAAAAGCTGCTCATCCTGGAAAGCCATCATAATCACTGCTTATCCTTGCTTCACCCCCAAAATTATTAGAAACCAATTTTAGGCTATTTAGTACCCAGCAAAATCAGTGCTTGGCCTTCAAGTTGACCAAAGGTTGATACATATGATATCATCACAATAAAATATTCATCTTTCAAACCTACAGATGAAAATGTTCTAATCAACCAATCATAACTTTCTGCCTTCCTTCCTGCTTTCCATATGATCTCATCCCCTCTCTAGAAACTTGTTTACAGATATTTTTTACAGAATAAAGTATTGTTACCTGACTTTCTTGCCATATTTGAGTACCTGGGCCTTCAAGCCCCCATATTAGATAGTTTACCTTGGCTCTTGTCTATTTTGCTACTGGTTCTATTGCCATTTATTGGCTCATGATTTATTCAACTTGTCATATTTCTTAATCTACCAACTTTCTCTTAAAAATCATTTTGCTAATTTCCATTTAAATTTCTCTGTCTCAGTTTTCTTATTCTGATCTCCCCTTTCTTTCATAGCATTCTGCTTGTGATGATCCTTATAAAAATTTGGTTGTCCCATATTCACTGTCTATGGCTTAGTAGTAGTCAAGCTTAATCAACTTAACATTTGCTGCTGTCTGATCTCCTAGCTTAGACAAGAAAACCATAAAAAGTAGATGGAGAAGTAATATAGTACATCTTACAACCTTGGATATTCAACAACAAGGATACATATCTGCCCATATACCTGGACCTCATTAAACCTTCTCTCATCACCAAGCTGGATTGCTCATCCCTTGTAGACCCTGTTATTGATACTTTATCCAGTCATCTTATTGTAATTGTTTCTATCATCCTCACAAGACTTGTGGGCTCTATAGTGCTCACTGCAGGCTCCTGATTTATTTTAGGTCAGTCAATATGGTATATTATCAAGTTAGAAACAATTCTATGGAAAAACTAACCTTTAGCCTGCAGGCCTGGCCTGCCCCTGTGTCTGGTAGCCAACCACCCAGAGCCTGGTACCCTGACAGGATCAGTGATGCATATTTAGAGCCTGCTGGGAAAATTTTGAGATTTCAAATCCAACGGCCAAATTCCAAGCTGTAAATGTGAGCAGTCCAGCCAAGTTGAAAACAAAGTGTTCAATAAGATCAACCATTTGGTCTGCATTTTTGAGTGATTTAAGTTTTCAACCCCCAAATTATGAATGCAGATAACCCAACCTGTGTCATACAAAGCTCATCAAACAAATGAGGGATAAAACTATTGAAATGTGGGATTATGATGTAAATCTGATATTTTTAAGAGTCTATCAGTTTAAAGGCATAATTAAATAATCAACACATCATGAAAATATGAGGCTACCAAATCCAATCACCAGATTTCAAAATTTCCTACCATAAATGAAGCAGATTCAAAATAAATCTGATAATTGGCCATCTTGAGAAAGAAGCCAAAGGAACTAACATTGGTTGAGTCTGATTATTTTTTCAATAACTAACATTATTTAAAAATTCTCTGTTTTCATTTTAAGATGTCAAAAAATAAGATGCATGATATTCACCAGATTAGACATACATAGTTTCAGGGTTTTAGGGTACTGACTAGTTGAATAGTTCAACCAATAAATGAAAATTTACATCTCAAGATATCCAAAGCCAATTTCAATAAAAAAACATGAGTGTCTGAGCTGCAGGAATTGATCAATTGATAGCCTGGTCAGTTTCTGATATGAACTGAAATGTTATTATCATTATAAAATGAAGTCTGTGCTTACCACACAATTTATAATCACACGTCAAAAGGACTTCCACATATTTAGCTTATAATTGACACTATTTTAATTTTTAGTATATCCTAGAATTAGAGGGTTGTTATATAGATGTTACCTTAATAGTATCTATAAGAATCTACTAAGGATTTGGCCGCCAGGCTGACTGCTCTACAATACCATCTTGATGATATATTATCTTTGAGCAGACCTAATTAGATTCAATTAGCGTAGTCAAAAATCATCTCTATCAACTATCAGATATTCCCTGGTTAGCTATCTCTGGATTGTGGCCCAGGTAGAAACCTGACTCTGCTATTTTAGAAGACATAAGTATTGAAAGCTAGTGCATTATACACTAGAATAATATCGGAGGCCAGCTGTCCATAATATATTAAGATGACAGCCTATTTATAAAAATTATCTCGAACAGGGACACCTACTACGATATCCTAATGTTACTTCAGTATTTTTCTTAGTGTTGTATGCTAGCTTTAAAAATAATACAGGAAGATAGGTCAGTCATATTGCAGTTTATTGCAAATAAAGACTGACATTAATAACCTTGTCCTTTTCTTGGACTAGTGTTAAGTATATAGTTCTTTTATATTGCTCTTTTCTACCCTCAGTTATAAGAAAGACTAATTCAAAGTTATGCTGTTGTCAAACAGCACAATATTATATATTCAAGTATAGATATAAACCTAAACCATTACCAGATATATAGAAAGATATCTCAATGCCTTCCAGGCTGCAGGTCCAGTCAGACTTCCTGCACCTGTTAATTTCCTCACAGTATGTTGTTTTTTTAAAGCCACAGGTTCTTCTTGCACTTTTCTAATGTCGGTATTGTTAAGATTTTTCCAGGTGGATAATCTATCATCTTAGCATGCAGTTTTCTGGCACCTTTATAAATATGAAAAGAAAAAGAATACAGTAGTTTTTAAAGCTATGGCGCTAAGCAACAAAGCTGAAATTTAAGCAAAAAAAACAACTGAGATTTGAACAAAAACAACTCAGATGTAAACAAAATTAAAACCAATTAATAAATATTGATTAATAATAGATTTGGATTCACTTCTTTTTTTCATCTGAGTTGTTTTCATTTAAATATCAGTTGTTATTGCTTAAATTTCAGTTTTGTTGCTTAGTGTCATAGCTTTGAAAACTACTGTATATCTCTTTTAAAATTTCCTTGTATAGTTTATATAAAGGTTAAGTTATGAAGATAATTGCTTTTGATAAAAATTTTACAATAGTTTTAAAAGCTATGGCAACAACCAAAAATACCTCATATTTAAACAAAATGATTTCAGATTTAAGCAAATTCCAACTATCAGTTTAAAATATACACTCTGTTAAAAGTTATTTTAGCATTAATGGGCAAAATAGGTCAAAACAGCAAAGAAGTGCTCACACACCAAGCGTTGCTATTCAAAATAAAATTCAAACTACACTGATTCACAAACAAAATGGTTTAAGTTGACTTTTGGTGTACTTATGTTTACTGTGTGAATTAGTGACAAAATACACCCAAACACAGTCAGTCAAAACTCAACCCAAAACCAAAACACAATATCAACTCACTATGTAAACAAAATCACTCAAATGCTGTGTGCAATGGATTATAATCAAGAATGATACCAAGGTATCTAAAATAAGACACAGGATCTGAAACATAAATATTGAAATATTGTGTTTGGTGCTTAATTTGGCGTAAAATCTGAGAAAATGAGTGTGGTAAACCCAAAAACAACTAATTAAGAAACAAAAAAATATAAAATCAGGATAGTGAGTGGGTAAAACTCTAATTAAATATCCAAATTCAGATAAAAAGCAAAAATTAAAAACCAGTGTATAAATCAATTGAGTTTTATTTAGTATTTACTAAATTTTAAAATGGAAGGTACACAACAACAGAGTGACAATGCACCTGTTGTGTGCCGCAGTTGCAGTTGCCCCTGTGGGTCAAAGAACAGAGTTAGTGCAACCCAATTGCCTACTCAGGAAGGAGATATAAGAGGAGAGTTTGATAGTGATGCTACACTGACACAGCCGGTTCAAGGAGCACAAGCTGCTAGGGTGTGGAGCATCAACCCTTGGGTCCCCAAGCTGACCCAGAAGCCCACCAAGGTTACCACAACAAAAACAGTTAGAAACAAGGAGGTAGAACTTACTTCATATGTGTTTGACGCTGTGTATTGCCAAGAGTTGATCCCGTCAGCCATGCTGGAGAAGGTTAATACTGTGCTTGACACTAGCTACAAGCCTTACGTTAGTGATGGCAATCAGGAAGAAGACAAGGAGCCTGAGTTCTACAGAACTGATGAGGGACAGATGGTGTTAAAAAAAGTTGCAGCCTTCTACAACAAGGTGCCCATGCCCTGTGTTATGCCCAATGCCAACAAGCTGATCCTCACTGCTAAAAAACCCGCCCAGAAGTGCATCCCTGACATTAAACGCATCATCCTGCTTAAGCTAATGTGTGAATCAGGCAATTACAAGGTGGCCGTGGCCATTGTTGGAGTGGGTCCCAAGTACACCTCCAAGACATTCAACACCTTCATCAAGACTGGCCAAGTCCTTGCTGCGGAGAAATCCTTGCACATTTCCACTATGCTCACCAAGGAGCACAAATGGGCAATATGCCAGTGGATAAACTGGGACTGCCATCTTGAACTGGCAAATATACAGGCCATGGTTAAATCTACTTTTGGGGTTGAGGCCTCAATTTCTTTTTACTACCATCTGGTGAAGGGGATGTGCTTTTCCTGGAAAAAGCTTGTGGTATCTCCCTATAATAGAAACAGCCCACCCAACATTGAGACCCAGAAAAACTACGCAGAGGTGTACAATTCCCTAAAAAACAAAGGGACAGTAAAATTTTACTATATTGATAAATTGGCATTTGCCTTGTTGATGCACAATGAGTATGGCTATGTCCCAAAAGGCTCTAATGACAGGGTGGCTTGGCATGCTGCAGTCCGCGCCACAGCCCATTTGATGGTAGCTCTCCTCAGTCCAAAGGGACTTGAGCTCTACCAAATGATATTGGGTTTGCATAACAGCAAGACCTTTCTATCATTCCTCTAATTGATCCAGGAGCACCTGAGGCGCACAAGCCTGGGCTTCACCAACGTCATTGTGTTGGGCAATGTTGGTCTCCACAAGGTGGCAGATATTCTTGCTGAATTTCCATCAATTGACACCAGCATTGCAGTGGGCCCCCTGTAATTGTCCACAGCAAATTTGCGCCTTCTCTTCCTCCCAGCCTATTCCCCCTTCCTAAATCCCATCAAGGAAGTCTTTGGGTGGCTCAAGCAGGTTGTCAAGCAAGGAACTCCAACTGGGACCAATGACCTGTTTGATTTGCTGCAGGCCAGGATCCACACCCTACCAGCTGAGACTGTGGCCAAATTCTATGACCACACTGATTTGTTCATCCCTGCATGCCTTGTCAAACAGCCAATCAATTAAAGGCTTAGTATGTCTGACTTTTTTATATTCTCTAATTTACTATTTAGGATTTAAAAAAATTATTTTATATTTAGAAGCTTCTAAGCATACAATTACATTTGGTAGGACCATTAATGAAGGTTTTTAATGGATTTTTTATATTAAATTATTTTATTTTGGCATCTGAGGCTATCCCAAACACTTGGTACTGGATTACGCAAATATATTTATATCACTCTTATCAAGTAAATATAAAAATGTAATTAAAAAATTAAATGTAAAATGTACAAATTAGAAGTATATTTTATTAACATATATTATTATGCTTTTATGAAGAGCTTCTCCAGGATTTATTTTGCATAACTTGTTTGCTAAAATAAGAATTAGAAAAATTAATTATAATAAAAATAATATAAAGTGTAAAGATATTTATTGGTATAGAGAATGTATCAGGAGCACCTGTAGTGAGTTTTTTGGTATATACCCACCTGACAATGGAGGTGGTGCACAACCTCCACCACCACACCGTAGACGGTGGATACACCCTGATTTAAATACTCCCACCTGCTGGTGAAAGGCAGTAAGGTCAGGTGGAAGTTAAGCAGCAGCTTTTCAGGTGGGGCCACAAACCCGTAAATACCAGCCAGGACCAGGGCGTCCTGAATAACGTGGTCCACTGAGTTATATCCTGAGGGACCTTCTTCCCATCCAGAGAGATCCTGGCCTTGTCAATCCCAAGAAGGACCCCATCCAGATCCTCAAAGTTTGCACCCATCCCAAAGTAGAAGATAAACCCCAGGTAAACAACCAGATGAAGCCTTTGCCCAGCAAAGGCTTCTGTAAATTTTGCACAGTTTGTTGTAGACAGCACCTATTTTCTTTTTGTGCTTGCTATTACCAAAGATTAGATCCATAGCCAGAGGAATCCTCCTCTCATTGGCACTCCAGGCCAGCCCAAAGTTGGCAAGGAGAATTTTGGTCTTCTTGACGGCTGTTGCGTCTGCAACAGCCAATTTACCCACCATGCACCCAAAGCTCTCCAACAGGTAAGACAGGGTGTGCTCCAGGGGGTATCAGAAGCAAGCAGCCAAATGAGCATGGCCCATTGCCGGTATGTTCTTGAATGAGAATGTTGCTAGGTCATCCCAAACAAGCTCAATGGAGTTTACACAGTAAATGTCAGGGACCCACTTGGCAGGGAACAAGCTCCCTACTTGGTGGACCAAAGCCCCTAAGTTGAGCCCTGCAATTATGGATCCAATGGGTACCGTGATCATGGCATAATGGCACAAATGTCCCAAATAAGAAAATCTACCCATCATCAAGCTGAACCAACCCAATAGATAATACCCTACCAAGTATGTCAACAGTTAGAAGGATGTGTTGGTTCTAACCAGAGAGGGTTCTGCTGGAGGAGGAGGAGTGGTATTGCGGCCATAATGAAACTTTCTTCCCCAATGGCCGAAGGGATACTTGAACCACCCATTGGCCAGGGACTCCTTCTGATGGGCATCATTGGGAGAGGAGTTATGTCAGTCAGTGGCAGGGGTAGGGTTTTCAAGACCTAGTACAACTTTAAGCAGGAGAACTAGAACCAGAACAGGAATAAGATTCCTTTCATGGTTTCAAATGAGGGATCAAAAGATAAGTGTGGGCAGGAGTAGAGTAATAATAGTCTTTATTGTTGGAACAGGTATAAAGGATAAGAAGCTGATAGCTTAAATACTCAAAATGGACTGGAACAATTTAAGAGGATTATTAAATGAGAGAGGATTTTCCAATGATTTTCATGAAGATAATGTTTAAAGAGTAATACCTTAAGCATATGTGAATTGATTTGAAGCTGAAGGGTTAGTATAATTTCATAATTTAAAGAGAAAAAGAAGAAAGAGCTAGCCACAAGATCAGGGACAATTAAGCGGTATATACCCTGGAACTTAATGAAATTAAAGTACGGAGCCATATATGCCACTAAAAGCAGTGGATTAACAAGCAGCAAGCAAACTGGAGGCAGCCAATCAGCTTTTGAGCGTATAGTGACGTCTCTTATTGAGTTAATCTTGAAACAAGATGCAAAACCAAAGTCAGTAAGTCCATTTGAAAGCTTGAATTTGATAAGGAGCGCCTTTTTGGGGAAGCTTCAAATATGGAGTTAAGAAAGAAGAGAAGTATATTTTATTGGATAATACTTTAGACTTATATAGACTTGACTGTGGCGGGGATTTAGTTGGATCAAACCTAGGGGTTTATTATGTGCTAGATGGGTTTGAGCACTGGATACTTGGACGGTCAGGTGATATTGCTTAGTTACAATTCTTGGTATGTCAAACAGTATATTGGAAGGGGACTAAATTGGGTGATGGCTGGATGTTAAGTAGGTTGGCGGTAGCCAGAATGCTTGTACATCCAGACCCTTGACACACACACCCTTAAGAGGTTATTCTGGTGCATCAGGAGGGGGCTTTGTCTTAACAGCTGCTGCCTGATGCTCCTGGAGCTATTTGCTAGTTGGAACCAGGCTGGTCAAGTGCTCTCCTTTACTGAGAGGGAGACAGGTTCTGTGGTATTTCTTGATGATTGGGTTCTTGGTACTTTGGAATTTTACTAGGTAAGTGTTGTGCTCTGGTCTGTATTTGATGACTCTTCCTGTTCCCCTGTGTACTGAGTCTAGTTTCTTTCTGTTGCCAGCTATAATCCAGACAGGGGAGTTGATGGGAAGTGGTTCCTCTGTGGAGGTTACCTTTTGTGTCTTGAGCCTCTTTATTTCAGCTATTTTAGCTTTGCAGCAGATGTGTTGAAGGTTTGATGCTTGATCTACTGTGGGAGGTTTCCCTGGGAGGATCTTTATGTAGGGCTGTTTGTTGTGGGTGATTACTTCCATTTTGTACCTGTAGGTTAGCTCAAACAGTGAATAGCCTATCCCTTGATTGGTGCAGACTCAGGATACTAATAATACATGTTTCACGTATAGTGGCCATGTGTCTTTGGATTTATCATCCATTATTTTTTCTAGGGTCCTGATAATGCTGCCGTTTAGGCGTTCCACTCTACCGTTGGTCTGTGGCCTGTATGGAGAGGTTGTGGAGTGTTTAATGTTTTTGGATTTCAAGTTGTAATTAATTATGTTCCCTGATAACTCTCTTACTTCATCAGTTATGATGTATTCTGGAGTGCCATAGTTGGCTATGATTGCTTTGTTAATGAAACAGTTGATGGTTTCTGCTTTGTGGTCCTTTGTTGTCCAGCAGATGTGCCAGAGTGTGGCAAAGTTGATAGCTACAATTAAGAAACATTGGTTTGTCTTTGTTTCTGGGAAGGGCCCCACTACGTCTAGCTCCCAAACCTTAAATGGTTTAGGGTCTGGTACTGGGTTGACCGTTGGCTGAGGAGCCTTTGTACTGGTGTATTTCTTGCACACTGTGCACTTTTTCAGAACATCCACTATATCCTGTTTGAAGTTGGGCCACCATACTATCTCTTTTAGTGTGGGGTATAGGTTGTTAGCCTTTGTATGGCCTAGCAGGCAGTGATGTCTTAGTATGGTGTCAACTCTTTGTGCAAGTGGAATGTACGGGACATGCTTGTCATTGATAATTTGGTATACTGTGCCATTTGATACATGGAAATACTTTTTGTTTCTTACTAATTTATTGTGGGTCAGTTGATGTGTTGAGGGGTCTTTCCCTTTGGTTTTATACTCAGTGTTGTACAGGTTTGGCCAGTCAGGGTCCAGGTGGTCAGGGTGATCCTCTCTAGGCTGACATAGTCTAGAAAGAGCATCAGCTGTGACCAGCTCTGCCCCTTTTGTAATGGATGTCCAGGTTAAGCTGTTCCAGCAAGGACATCCATTTGGCTTGCCGCTGTGCGAGTGTGTTCTGAGTTTTGATCTATATTAAGGATTTCTGGTCAGTTAGTACTTGGATGTTTAAATGTCCTTCCAGATAAAATCTCCATTTCTTGCATGTGTGGTATATTGCTAGCTATTCCTTATTGTGTATTGGGTATCTCTGCTCAGAATTGGTTAGTTTTCTGCTTTCATAACATACTGGAAGGAATTCTTGCTGCCCTGGCTGGCAGATGCGCAGGACTGCGCCAATGGCGGTATCACTGGCATCTGACTTGAGCTTGTAGCACCTTTTATTGTTAGGGTATTGCAAGATTGGTGCTTTAATCAGAGCTTGTTTTAATAAATGGAAATTCTTGTCGGATTCTGGAGTCCAGATTAATTTCTTTTTGACATTATCCTTGGTTAAGTCATTGATTGGTGTGGTTAGTTAACTGCAGTCTTTGATGTATTTCCTTAGGTAAGCTACCATTCCAAGAAAGCATCTAGCTTGTTTAACAGAGGTGGGGCGTTGCATGTTATTTATGGCTTTATTTTGTCTGGATCTACTTTAATGCCACTGTCAGAGACAATGTGGCCCAAGAACAGGAGTTCCTTTTCCATATATGGCGCTAACTTGGTTTTGCGTAAAGTTTGTACTTTGCAAGTTAATTGAGTGTCTTGTGGACATGCGTGAGGTGTTCCTCTTTGGTTTTTGAGAATATGATGATATCTTCAAGGTAGCATAATGTATTTGAGAGACCGTTTAGTGCTTGGTTCATCATGGTGAAAAACGTTGCTGGAGCGTTGGTCATCCCAAAGTTCATTACTCTACATTTGAAGGATCCAAATTGCGTACAGAACACAGTTTTTGGCATGTTCTTTTCTTTTACTTCAACTTGGTTGTACCCTGAGGTGAGGTCAATTTCTGATAAAAATTTGGCATCTGAGAGTCTTTCAAACAGATCCTCTATAAGTGGAAGAGGGTATTTATTCTTTACTGTGCTTGCATTGAGAGCTCTATAGTCAGTTACTAGACGTAGAGTGCCTTCCTTTTTCTTTACAAAGAATACTTCTGCCCCCATGGGGATTCTGATGGATGGATGAATCCTTTTGCTAGATTGTCCTTGATATGGGTTTTATGGGTTTGGGTCTCTATGGGAGAGAGTCTGTAGAGGGGTGCAGGTTTAGGCATGGCTTTACACAGGTTGATGCCATGTTTGACCTCCCGTTTGGGGGGTAACTCTGTGAGTTCTTCTTTGAATACATGAGTGTATTCATTTAGGAGTGCCGCAAGTTCTGGGCATTGGATTTTGGTTGTTTATATGTTATTAAACTCAGTGTACCTCATTATGTGGAGGATACTATCTTTGGTTAGATTTTCTGAGTCATCTTGGTTTATGACCTGGACAAAACCGTGTCTCTTAGAATGAGGTCATTGGGTTCTTTGAGGATGTTAAAATTGACTCTGTTGTGTTTAATGGCCATGGTCTTTGTTTTCCAACATACGCTGGGGTTCACTCAGGTGAACCAGTCCATGACTGCTACAATTTTGTAGTTTATGTTGTCCATGAAAATTCCTTTGATATACATTTGTATGCCTTGGAGGTCAATTCTGAAGGGAGTTTTTTTGCCTTCAAGTAGAACCTTTGATTTATCTACCATTCTGGCATACTTGAAGTTGGATTTGACAACTGGTATCTTGTACTTTGTTACAAAGGGTTTGCTAACCATAGTGTGTTGTGCACAAGATTTGAATAAAATTTAGTGTAAATGTGATTTATAAGTGCATGGGTAGACAAGAAGTTGTGAGCAATCTTTAATTTTTATGTTCATAAAAATGGAGGACTGCGGGACACGGGGAATGCGGGTAGCAAAGTTGATGCCTTGGTACAATTTATTGTTGAGTTGGGGGGAGACAGGGGCACTTAAGCCTGTTCCCCCTCCTCTTTTCCCTGTTCCTCTGTTTTGAGACCTTCAAGGTCAGAGAATGTGGGTTTGGATTCATAGCGGGTTGCTACTTCAGCATTGTTAACTTTGGCAGTGTCCTCTTTCTTGGGACGGGAGCGGTTTGCGCTTTGGCTGCAATTACCATTGTTGCAATTGGAGTTGCTGTTGTTATGGTTGGTACTTTGGCATTTGTTGCCATTAGAGTTTTCTCTGCCATTGCCCTTTGAGGATAAATTGCTGTTGCATGAAGCATATTCCATGTTTGCGCGTTTTTTGGTATGCTTGGCTTCTGCAATGAGCGCAGGCATGGAGGTATTTGCCTCTGGGCAGATGAGGGCAGCAACAGAGGGTTTCATTATGTTGATGAATGAGGCTCTGGTATGTACATTATCAGCTTGTGCTGGGTTTTGGATCTTGTGATGTATTTCCTCAAATTTGTTGGCGTAGGCTGCAATAGTGGTCTTCTGAGGAAGATCACTGAGCTGTATTGCAATTTCTTTGTTGTGAATTTGGCCTTGGACGTCTTGGAGGTTAACGTCTATAGTGCTAGCTTTGGAGAGTATGGTTTCAGGCCTATACACAAATTAATACAAGTCTTAAAGACTCTGAAGTCTTTACCCTTAAATCTAAGGTTACAACTAAGTAGAGTGTAAAAGCAAGTAGATAATGTGTGTAAGTATAAAAGTGTATGTTTATTTAGAAAGAAGGGAAGTTTATATACTATACTGGCTGCACAATGGATGCAGGAGTGTTATTAACACCTGCACCATTGTCAGGAACATTACAGGATCTTCTGGTGTCCACCTGGCTCTTGCATTCATGTTCTTTCCATCTTGGGATGATCCAGATGATCTGACGGAGAAGAGTGGATGCAAATTACCCCAGAGTGGCTACAGCTTGCAGCTGTCCATTACAGAAGCTGATTTCAGTTCCCAAACTTAATCCAACTGGATGTAACAGGTTGGCCAAATCATTGTAACATCCAAGATACAATTGGAATTGCAAATCAATTAGCCTTGACTATCAGGATTAACTCCATTGATAGCCTTGACCATTCTAATATGCACCTAATTTACAACATTTCCCACCACTAGAATGGGCAAAGGCTATAAATAGAGGGTGCTGGACTCAAGGGCTGCATATTTCAGGTAATTATTCCAATAAAGCCTTTTTCACTATATATTGCCTTATTCCTTTCTTTCTCTGCAATCTGGACAACAACCCATGGCATTTTTCATTAAGTTTTTTTTTCTGGATTGTTGTCCTAAAGGGAGTTTACTCATGAGTACTAGGAGTAGCACACATGTATTGAGTGTGTACTCTAGTAATCAAGTGGCCAGTATTTTTATCCTTAGTGTAGTTCACAGGATCCATTTTCTGGTTGGCCTTAATAGGCCCTTGCCATAGCATGACAAGTGTGTTTTCACATCAATACCTTCTATTACTATAGAAGTATACAGCATCACTCACCTTGTACAATGGGAGGGTAGGATGGCTATTGGAAGCGTGGTCTACATCCTTCTTCCTGATGTTCAACTTGGCATGATAGTCTTCAGACTCTGTATTGATCAAGACCTGGGGCAACTTCTGGAGGTAGACTTCTGGGGTGACAGACAGTCTAGGCTTCATCAGGGAGAGCAGGCACCAAGGCAAGTCAGGTGGGCGTCCATGGGAGAGTTGAAGGAGTGGCTTGTCAGCAGCTCTGCAGTACCTAATGTTAAGTACCATTGCAGGATGATGGAGCAATCCATTACATGCATTTGTGGTCTTGTTGTTGTGTGAGGTCATCAATTCCTGATAGTGATCCTGTTTGGATAGTGCTCTCTGTGTGGAACCACGTCCTGTGGGTCCTTGATCAACAATCACTGAGTCCAGTTGCAAGGAGGAGCATATGTTAGCTTTCCATAGGTACTTTTATTCTATGAATAGACAAACATCCTTTAAATTGAACTCCAAAGAGTTCTCTTTAGCAGAATGTACTGTGATGATCTCCTCCCCCCACAAAGATAGGTCAGTCAGTGGGTTAAAGTGCATCTCATCATGTACAAAAGCAACAAGGGCAATGACTGGCAGTCTTGAGAGGCAGTCTTCCTTTTGTGTTAAATTACCAGAATAGTACAGGGCAATCTTATCATCTGGATCTGTTTCAGTAGGGAGGCGTTCTCTTCCAATCATAGGATGGCTTCTTTCATAGAAGTTTGAAACTTCAGAGCAACAACTAATGGAGAGTTCATAGCTACTCTCTTCTTGTTGAGACAGTACATAATCCATGTCTGTGAGGATGAAAATGTTATGTTCAACAGAGGTCTTGAGGAGGATAAGATATAAGAAAGAGGCACACATCATTGTTCTCTTCAGTTCATCAAGGGCAACTTAGAAGGCAGCAGAGGTAATGATCAATCCAAGCTTCATAATGATGAACTGTATCACCTCTTCTTCAACGTGGATTATGCACTTCTCCTGAACCTCAGAAGTCAAGCATGGTTTCCATTAGCAAAGCTTCTGTAACTGAGCAAGGGCCTTTTGTATTCCTTCATGTTCTGTAGCTTTGTGTGAGGCAACTACAGAGTCTGTTCAGAGTGAGAGGCATACATATGGCAACCAATTATCCTTGTAGGACTTAAAGAGTTGACCATCTTTAACTTCAGTGTCCACTGAAAGCTTCTTAAGAACACTTTGGATTTCAGTGGGCTCTTCCTCCCACAAATATTGGGCAACCAGTAGTTTGTCATAAAGCTCATCAGCAATAGAGGACACAAGGGCAAAAGTAGGCAGAGGTAATTCCTGGGGCTCTTGCATCTCATCAGGGTAGAGAAGTTCAGCCTTGAAGTCTTTTTTGAAATGGGGTAGAGCAAGAAGAGGGATGAAAGAAGATCCATGTGAGTTGGTGCCAGGATTTTCAGGAGGCAAAGGTTCAGGCAGAGAAAAGGGAGTCACTACTATCTTTTCAATCAATAATTCTTTCTCAACTTGGCTGATTGGAAATACCATTAATTCTGCTTATTGAAGATCTTTCTCAGTCTCTTCATCTTTGCTACAACACTCAGAGGACAAGGTAATCAATGATTGATCCTTATCTTGGCTGTATATTATCTCTTTTGGCTCTGTTAGAGAAGGTACTTCATCATCCTTAAAGTCTCTCATGTCATTGGAACAGACTTTTTCTCTAGTCAGATCAACTTTAGCACAGGATTGATGATCTTCACAAGGAAAGTGTCCATGTTGGATATATTCATCTGTGATACCAGGGGAAGAGAATTGTCCAGGGTTGACTTCAGTCAGAGCAAGGCTTCCAAAAGATTCCAAGTGATACTCTTTAGAAAGGCATTTATCTCCAATTCCTTTTCTTGAACAGGATTTGTTATGAGGCTGTAGGATGAAGCTTGGTTCTTCAGGAGTCAAGGATTTTGGTAGAGAAAGGAGAGGTACTGTTACATTTTCAGCCAAGGATCTGTACTCAACTTGGCTGATTAGCAGCTCTACTACTTTCTCTTCTTGTGAAGCCTCATCATCTTCAGAGACTTTCTCATCTTTGAAGCAATCTCCAGCTTCAATAGGGAAGGGCTTGGCAGTTCCAGGATCTTCAGGAGGCAAAGGTTCAGGCAGAGAGAGGAGGCTTTTGGAAGGTATGAAGTCCAACTATCTCAACTTCATGGAGGACAACATCATCATCCTTAGCTGAATCTTCACCTCTGATATTGTGATCAACAGGAGAGGGTTCCAACATATCAGGATAAATTAACGCTATAGGTACAGCCAAGGATGTACCTTTATCCTTGCTGATTAGCACCTCCATGGAATTTACTTCATGGACCAAATCCTGTTTCTTTTCACTGTACTCCTCATGAATGATTGGTGATTTGGTGGGCTCCACTTCAGTAAGAGATTTTTTAGGCTCAAAGATATTCTCTAAAATTTCCATTTGATCTTCTTCTTCAAGATATTGAGCCTCACTAACTTGATTGACTTCACAAGCCAAAGAATCAGAATGTTTAACCTTGTTTGATGATCCAGCAATAGGAGCATTGGGTGACTCAGGGCTATTTCTGGAATCATTAGAGTTTTCAGAAGCATCCAAGTGGCAGCCCTGAGATGTGCTAGTGATTCTCAAACCATTTAGGGGGGCTGGCTTTGGTACAACCTTGTGGGTAGTAGAGTTTTTGCTTTATCACTCTTTGGAGGTACTGATAGGAGTAACTAAAGCCAAGGTAGGGCATAACAGTATCAAGGGAATTTTGATACAAGCTGTTGAGCAGATAGTTGACCTTCTGCTCTTCAGTATAACCAACAGTAAATGTTTCCAATTTATCCAAGAAGGCAAGTACATCTTCACCAAAGTAGAAGTCAGGAAGAGAGCTATTCCCTCCCAGGGATGAAACAGGCCCACGGCGGGGGTGTCCTGCAGGTTTGGCATATCTGGTAGGATACATATTGGAGTGAGCACCAATGTCGTGAATTTAGCCTTGGATGTCTTGGAGGTTAACGTCTATAGTGCTAGCTTTGGAGAGTATGGTTTCAGGCCTATACACAAATTAATACAAGTCTTAAAGACTCTGAAGTCTTTACCCTTAAATCTAAGGTAAAAACTAAGTAGAGTGTAAAAGCAAGTAGATAATGTGTGTAAGTATAAAAGTGTATGTTTATTTAGAAAGAAGGGAAGTTTATATACTATACTGGCTGTGTAATGGATGCAGGAGTGTTATTAACACCTGCACCATTGTCAGGAACATTACAGGATCTTCTGGTGTCCACCAGGCTCTTGCATCCATGTTCTTTCCATCTTGGGATGATCCAGACAATCTGACGGAGAAGAGTGGATGCATATTACCCCAGAGTGGCTGCAGCTTGCAGCTGCCCATTACAGAAGCTTATTTGAGTTCCAAAACTCAATCCAACTGGATGTAACAGGCCAGCCAAATCATTGTAACATCCAAGATACAATTGGGATTGCAAATCTGTCAGATCTGACGGATTTGGGTGCAAATCAATTAGCCTTGATTATCAGGATTAATTCCACTGACAGCCTTGACTATTCTAATATGCACCTAATTTACAACAGTCTTGGAGGGATTCAGTGATGCAGAAATTATGGGTGATGTCTTCTTTGAACTCTTCCCAGTTTTCAAGCTGGTTGTCAGTTTTTGAGCCAACTCAGGTGGCAAACCAGTTAGCTGCAGCCTCGTAAAGGCTCTTGCTGGCTTCCTGGACCCATTTTTTGTGGGGGATGCAGCTAGCGCAGAGTTTAGCAGCTGTGTGGTCTAGCCAGTTGATGATGTTTTCTTTGTTTTTACCAAAGAACTTGTTGATACCAATGTACTTGGTGTTGGTAACCTAACCTATGATAGGTGGTATTGTGTTTGTTTGTGGTTGAAGAAAGCAACTGTATTGAATTATCTTGGCACATGCTTTAGGCATGACCAGATCTTCAAATACGGTGCATCCACTAGGTATATATTCATCAATTTTGTGGGCGCAGATGTACGTTTTCCAGGTATCCTGGGATGTGGCCTGGTTGAGTATGTGAGCAAAGGTGGGCAGGTTTCAGTCAGTCATTTTCTCTCTCATGGGCGTGGTCAAAAAACTGTAGCTGCTACCAGTGATAAGGAGCGTCTTTTTGGGGAAGCTTCAAATATGGAATTAAGAAAGAAGAGAAGTATATTTTATTGGATAATACTTTAGACTTATATAGACTTGCACTATGGCAGGGATTTAGTTGGATCAAACCTAGGGGTTGGTCATGTGCTAGATGGGTTCAAGCCACTGGATACTTGGATGGTCAGGTGATATTGCCTGGTTACCATTCTCAGTATGTTGAATGGTATATTGGAAGGGGACTAAATCGGGCAATGGATGGATGTTAAGTAGGTTGGCGGTAGCCAGATTTCTTGTACATCCAGACCCTTGACAAATTTAATATAAAAAGGTACTATAAATTGATTGGTTGACTGTAAGTTAACATTTGACTTGTTTTTAGGGTTCTGGGTTTAATCCCTGTACCGCTTAACAACCATGTTAACCATATTATCCAAATTATTGTTTTCAACTGTTTGTGCTGAAGAATACCCCTTTGAATACTTCATATAATTAATGTAGTCAGGGGAAAATTCCCTGACAGTAAACTCCACTGAGGACCACTGGGTCAAGGAGGACTAATTGGGCATCCTTGTAGGCATTAACTGCCCCCTCAGTAGGTGAAAGCCCAGACAATGCCTTACTGGACATTGGTAAGGTATTGTGAATCCTATCTTTGAGCTCCTACAGGACAGGAAGTGACAGAAACAGCTGCTTTTTCCACGTGAGTAGCATAATTTGCATAAAATGTGGCAGGACAAAGGGGACCAGGACTTGGCGTATTTTGCTTTCTATGTTTTCTAAAAAAATAGGTAAGATTTATTGTATTTTTATTGATTTTCATTATCAGATTACCTTCTTGGATTTCCTCCTTGCCCGCAGCCTTGGCAGGCTTAGCCATTCTTGGATCAAGCTATTGTACTGGCAATTATGTATCCTCTTTTCTTGCTTGTTTGGTAGGTTTAAGGTAGTCATACATTTCAGGGCTGTCAACCCAGATGGACGGCACAGAAAAGGCAAAGGACTTGAATTTTAAGCCCTCCATAACTGTCTTCTCAATGTTAAGAAGACACTCAATGGTCTTCTCAGGGGTGTTGGGTATTTTAGCCATAAGTGCCTTGGCCAACACCTTCTCAATTTTCTTGCCTGTTAGGAGGGTGGACTTCACTTTTTCTTTGACCTTGTAGTCAATTTCCTTGATTTCAGTAATTGCTGAGTTGAGGTCTTTAGGCAGCTTCTCCAGTTCTCTCATATGATTTTTTACTAAACTTTCTGTATGTTTTTATGGCTTTCACCCCAATAAAATCTGTGATATTCTGATACTATTGCCTCTTTGTTTATCCCTGTTTGTTTTCTCATTTACTACAATATCCCATCTTTTTACCCATTATGGATATGTTTTACACTTATCTCAATATGTGTTGTTTGCCTTGTGTTGACATTGCTTCCATAATTGCCATATTATTTTTGGCACCTAAACACAGCTCCTTGTGAAAATATTAACAACAATTTGGAGATCAGCTAAATTTAAATTGGAAAATTATACAATTATTGTGTTTAGATAAAGTTGTTGCTGATCTGAATTCAAAACCTTAATGACAAGCTTCAAGACAATCAAGGTCAAGTGAGAAAGTGATTGTTGTGACATAAAGGGTCATTTAATAATTCTTTGATGCATGTGCAATAATTAATCTTATTGGCTAGATATTTTGTCATTAGTGCCATTGCTGCTGTGGCAGGTTGTTGGTGGACTAGTGCTAACCCAGCAGCTGATTGGGCACTAGTCCACCAACAACTTGCCACAGCGGCAATGTTGCTCAATTTAAAATCAATCAGCCAATCAGATTAATTAGAGCACATGCACCAAAGAATTATTGAATGACCCTTTATGTCACAACAATCACTTTATCACTTGGCTCCTGATTGGCTTAAAGTTTATCATTAAGGTTTTGAATTTAGATCAGCAATAACTTTATCTACACACAATTAATCTATAATTTTCAAATTCAAATTTAGCTGATCATCAAATTGTTGTTAATTTTTATCAAGGGGCTGTGTTTGGGAACTAAAAATAACTGTGTTCTGGATCTAGATACACAGCATAGTAAATATATGATTTTATAGAAATAAACTGAACATAAAGGATAAAACCAGCTATAACCAAAGAGAAAATGAACAATCAAAATTCAAAATAAAGATAATACAAATAGAAAATGTTTGGCAACTGTAATACCCAAGTATTGAGGGTAAAACTTTAGTAACATAAGATGGCAGGTTAGGCAGCTCAAAGCTGTTCAAGGCGTAGACAATTGGATAGAAGTTTACTGCCTGACAGAAGGCTTTGGTAAGTATTTTTCATTGTCTAAGGCTGACGGCAAGGTACAGTAGCGTAGCTGCGGGGATCACATAAGTAGCCAAGTTGGGAGTTGGGCAAGATGACGCCAGAGGTGTCCACGGGTTCAAAACCATTGAGTTGAGGTGAGTTGACTCATTGTATGATATCCCTTTTGGTCCCTGTGGTTCAGGACCAAACTGAGCATTGGTTGGCTGGTGGCCCCCTATCCCAAGGTAAGCTGTCAAGACAGCTGTGAAGATGATGTAGTTCATCTTCTGACTTGGGGAGGGGTAATGGGTTTAGTGAGGTTACTTGCTTAGCCTAGGTAAAGGATTGATTAATGTGATAATATTAAGGAGGATATTCACTCAATGATAGCACAAACTATCATTGAGGGGTTTGTCTTTATTTATACTAGTGGACCTGCAAGGCATGATTATTGGAAGGCATAGCATTGGGGAACCAAGAGTCTGAGTTTCATCTGTTATTCCCTTTTCTGGATTAGCTTGAGTGGCTGGCAATTGAGAAGGTTTGGCTGGATCCAAGTTTGCATTGGCATAGTGCAAGTTTGATCTTCTTCATGCATCCAAATTCATTTACTAAATTTGGTGCATGTTTTCCATTGTTGGATAGCCTGTCAGTCCATTCTTCATTTGATAGGCTCCCAAATTGGGCAGCAGTTCCACCCAAGTTTGGCTTTGGGGAAATTGCCTTTCCTGATTTCCCAATCTGGCTATTTCCCAAAGGAGTAGATGGAGACTGGCCTGCTGGCATGGGAGGGCAAAGGCTGGCAGATGGCAGGCTGGCTCATGGGTGCCTGGTTTGAGGATGGCTTGCAGGTGGGGCTGGCAAGAGTGGTGGGCGCCTGTGCATTGGCAATGGGCATCTGCTTAATGGCAGCAAGCGTCTGCGTGTTGGCAGCGGGCAACAGCTTGGTGGTGGAGGGCTTCTGTGTGGAGGCAGCAGGGGCCTGCGCGGTGGCGGTGGACATCTGCTTGGTGGCAGCGGATGTCTGCTTGGTGGCGGTGGGTGCCTGCATGTTGTCGGCGGGCAATGGCTTGGTTGTGACAGGCTTCTGCATGGTGGCAACAGGGGCCCACGTGGTGGCGGTGGACATCTGCTTGGTGGAGGCGGGGGCCTGAGCGGTGGCAGTGGACATCTGCTTGATGGCAGCAGGAGCCTGCAATTTGACGGCGGGCAACGGCTTGTTTGTGACAGGATTCTGTGTGTGGACAGCGGGGGCCTGCGCGGTGGAGGTGGACGTATTCTTGGTGGTGGCGGGTGCCTGCATGCTGACAGCAGGCAACAGCTTGGTTGTGATAGGATTCTGCGTGTGGACAGCAGGGGCCCGCGCAGTGGAGGTGGACATCTTCTTGGTGGCGGCAGGTGCCTGCATGCTGACAGCAGGTGACTTCTTGGTTGTGGCGGGCTTCTGCATAGTGGCAGTGTGTATCTGCTTTATGGCGGCAGATGTCTGCACATTAGTGGCGGATGTCTGCTTGGTGGCAGTGGGCGCTTTCATGTTAGCAGCAGGTGACAGTTTATTGATTACACAACTGTAAGTGTCAGGAATATTCCTGACACAACAGGGAGTTTATTGGGGAGAGGGGAAGAGTGATGCCTAGTAGGTGGAATAGTGTGAGAAGGAAGACGTAGAGTCAGTACTGACCTGAGGGGTCTGTGATTGAGTGGGTGGGGCTGGTAGATGGGGGGTGGGGTAGAGGCAGGATGATTATGTGTGATGGCTGCCATATACCACTTGTCATATTCCTTGTCTGTCATTGCCTTAATTGGCTGGTAGGTGGCTGTGGCACAGGGTGAGAGGCGCTTATCCTTGCTTGATTGGTTGCCCATACTCACATGGAAAATCATTTGCGCAAACAAGTTGGCCACCATTTGGTAACCAAAGAGAGAATCATGGTCAAGGACCCCAAGATAGAAGTCATTGAAAGCCTGAGGGCGGCGCTCCTAGACTGTATCTCCAATGTTGAAGAACACAACATCTGCCAGATGAATGTCAGGGTGACCAGCAGGGTAGACTGAGGCCTGGTGCCCGCGTTCCTGGATGGCCTCAAGGGCAATGGAACTTTCCTCCATCTGGTGGCTCAAGAAAACCTGGTGCTTAGAATTTGAGCCATCCCAGGAGTCAAGTAATCCACTGAGGATGTGGCTGTACTTGTAGTCATTGGTAAAATCTGGTTTTGTCCAATAATAGACAAACCCCTTGGCTGAAACAGCCAGAAATGCACCAATGAATGTCTTCTTCTTGACCTTCATCCTTTCTTTTTGAGTGGTGGCTCTTCCTTGCTTGCCAAAATCATCAAAAGCTATTGATAGCTTGTAATAGGAGATGAACATGACGTCATTAAACAAACTTTCAGGCATTGGACCAGGGTTGATTCAATGACCTGATTATACAGAGAATCCTCAGCACCATCCCATTAGTTGCTGGCAACATTGGTAAGAACCCTGATTGACACCAATTTTCCATGCATCCACAGCTGCACCATACACTCAAAAGCCCATATGTTATGGTGTACAAGTTGTTTACGGACCTGGGTCAAGGGAAGCTTGGGGTCCTGCTTCAACAGATCAAGCATGATCAGGTATGCCTTGTTGATTTGGGACTTGGAGGCCTTCTTGGGCTTCTTGGCTGTCCCAATCAGGTTCCCCCAGTTCATCATGTTGTTGAATTCCTGCATGACAGTAGCCGGGGTGAATTTTAATTGGCTGACTATCTGATCCCAGGACAGACCCTGCAGGTTCAGTGCCACAATTTCCTGAAGAATTTGGGCAGTGATGATTTGTTGCTTGGGGGCTGGGCCGTGGGAGCTGAAGCCTGATTGGCTGATGAGGGACAGGTTGGCTGATGGAAGGAAGTTGTTCAAATTAAGGTTGTCATTCTGATTGGTTTGTTGACAGACAGCTTGTGCGGGATGGGTACAGAAGCAGGGGCAGAGCTAGACACTAGGTGACTGTTGAAAAAGTCAAAGCCATAGGGGCTGGGGGTCAGGTACAGGTCAGCTTCCTTGTTACCCACCTTAAAAGCTTGGATGTAAACAGGTGCCTCCACGTTCTGAGCCTTGAATACATTGAAGCTGGCTTGGCTGCTGCTGGCTTGGTTGCTGGTGCTGTCAAAAATGTTGTTGCTGTTGAAAACCAACTAAAAAAGCCAAGGATAAAATCACTAAAAGTAGAAGTTTATAATTTTATGATTTATTTTTATTGTAATCACCATTCCATATTTGATAGATTCTCAAAACCATTTTACACAAATCAGGAGCCATGAAAAGGAATAAAATGTCTCTGTTCCTAAATTGGACTTTTGTAACTGTGCTGTTTTAGCAGAGTTACAAGGAGAAAATGTTTAGAAACTAGATAATATGCTTTATTGAGAGATAATGATTATACAGTTAATGTGAGTCATGGATAACAGGAACATGATTGTGTAGATCACATGGTGGAATGGTGAAGGAGGTGGCTTGATCCTAGTAATGAGTCAAGCGCCAAAACAAGGTATCCACCGTAAGGGATCATCATTTGTTCATGTTGTTGGATTTGGAAATTCTAGTTGACTTCCTAGTCTGGCTTCAAGTGACTGGATAATTTGATTGCAGATCACAAACCTGCTTACTTGGAACCTTGCTGGCGGTTTGAGCCTGCTGTTTTGACACCCCCAAATGAAGGCTGACCTCCTCTGGGGACAGGTTGTCAGGGAGGTTGCCGGGAGCCTGGGCGCCATACTGGACTAACTGTTGTTCTGTGGTGGGTAGGACGGTCTCACATTGTTTCTGTCTTGCCTTGCAGGGTCTCAGGCAATCATGGTGGAGGACCTTGTCTTGTTTATGTTTCCCAAGTCCTTGCACAAGGTAAGTTTTGTTTTTGTTTACCTTTAGGATGATTTCTGGGCCTACTTTCTCTGGTTGTAGTTTACTTTTGTCAATGTTTATGACCCAAACTTTGTTACCAACCGCATGTCTGTTTTGGATGGGGACAAATGTCTTTTGTAGACGCTTGTTTTCTCTTTCTGTTTGATTGCTATTGACCTCTATAACCTGGGGATCTGAGTGGGATAGAACCTTGATTGGTATTTCATGCTTAGGTCCTGACAATGCTTGGATTATATTGGGCTGTATGCCATATACTAACTCAAAGTGGCTTTTCCTGGTGGATCTGTTCACATGAGTCTGGAATACAAGCAATGCAGTTGATAGCTGCTTGTACCATTTCTCAGGTCTCCTGGCGGTGAGCTTGGCCAAGGCTTTCACAAGGCTGTCATTTAGCCGCTCCACATGTCCATTGGTCTGAGGATGATAAGGTGTTGTTACTGTGTGATCAACCCCATTCTTGGTGAGGTACACATTGGTATCTTCATAGGTCAATTCTTTGCCTCTGTTGGTTATCAGGAGTTCTGGCTTTCCAAACTTTCTGATGATTTCTTTTCCTATAAATTGCTGCATGCTGTTGCCTGTATGTGTTTTTACTGCTTGTGCCACTGGCCATCATGTGGCAAAGTCTATTGTAGTAATGATGTACTTCTTCTTATTATGTTTCCCTGTAATGGGGCCCACAATGTCTAGGGCCCACACCTTGAAGGGTAGTTGTGTGCAGATAGGTAGTACTAACTTAGGTGGGGGTTTAATTTTTGCAAATTT
Source organism: Entomophthora muscae (assembly GCA_014839935.2). Taxonomy (NCBI): domain Eukaryota; kingdom Fungi; phylum Entomophthoromycota; class Entomophthoromycetes; order Entomophthorales; family Entomophthoraceae; genus Entomophthora; species Entomophthora muscae. Next base: position 149,494 of record QTSX02006394.1, read on the forward strand.
CTCACATACTTCACATTAGTACAAGACTTCCTGAACAGCTTGGTACAAGGTTGTCCACCATGCTTTGTGTTTAAGGAATTTGTGGAGGTTGTGGCTTTTTGTGTGCCCTAGGTCATTATGGTAATGTAGGATAGTGTCAACCTGCTTATGTGTGGGAACATAAGGGATGATGGTTCCGTCAGACATTTTTTGATGTAAAGTTCCATACACATCTGCATTAAGTGCTCGTTCTTAATGACTGTTTCCTTTGTTATGTCTATGGTGCCAGGGGGGGAGCCTTTGTCCTTTGTCCAAAGTACCAAGAGGAGCCATTATTGGTTGATCCCATGCTCTCCTCTTGTGGCTTGTACATACAGGCGTGAGAGTGCGTCCACCATGGCAAGTTCTGGACAAGGCTTGTACTGTATGAGCATATTGAATCTCTCCAGGAGTTCCATGCAGTGGGCCTGACGGCAGGATAGATTTTCTTGGGGTTTGAAATATATGAGTGACTTGTGGTTGGTCCACGCCATGAATTATTCCTGTTGTTCTAGATAACAATACCATTTGACTAGGCAGTGTACAATTTCCAACAACGTCTTGTTAAGTATAGGGTATTGGCATTTGCCGTCTGTCAGTTTGCATTATTTGTAGGCTATGGGCAGGAAGTCACCATTATTGTTTTTGATTCATAGTACTCCCCCAATGGATGTGTTTGAGGCGTCTGTTTCCGTTTGGTACTCCCCATTTCATTTGAATTACTGTAGGATAGGAGCTGTTGTGAGTTTTTCCTTGAGATGCCTAAAGCAAAGGTTGCGTTGGGGGGTCCATACAAACTTGGATTTGGCGCCAGTTATTGTGGACAGGGGTGCAGTCAGGACGCCACAGTCAGATATAAAATGGCATATGTAGGCCATCATTCCTAAGAATGTACAAAGTTCTGACTTTTCTTTGGTGGTGGCATTTTGCAGATGGCCTGGATCTTCTGGCTGTTGGGTTTGATGCTGTCTTTTAAGACTATGGGCCCTAGGAAAGGCAGCTGCTCACGGAAGAACTGGCATTTGGAGGGCTTGGATAGCAGCTTATGTTGTGCCAGGGTAGCAAAGACTGCCTCTAGGTCCTTGTGGTGCTGCTCTACCAAAGGACTATAGACAATAATTTTGTCCAGGTAGACTAAGGCGTGCTTGCCTATGTGAGGGGCAAACACCTTGTTCATGAAGGTCACAAAGGTTGACAGGGTGTTTGACATGCCAAAATTGAGCACCACACACTTGTAGGACTGGACTTAGTGTGGAAGGCCATTTTGGGGATATCTTCCTCTTTAATACAGATTTGATTGTAGCCTGCAGTTAAGTCAATCTTGGAGAAGACTGTGGCGCCGCCCAGGGCACCAAAGAGGTTGTGTCAGGAATGTTCCTTTGATAAATCCTGACAACAATTTATTCCTGGGGTTAGGAAAAATGGTATCTTCCTTTGGGTTATATTGGATCTCCTAAAATTATTAGATTAGTTGGAAGTATCTGTCCTTTATTACCTGATGATTTGACTTCAGAATGTGTTCCATATTCCTCTCTTACGTCAACGGGTTTTGAACCCAGGGCTTCTTTTGCTTCAGACCCTATTTTCACTAAGAGAACAATTAGTAGTTTTGTAGAGAGAAAATTGTTATCTTTTGAGCTGGCTTTCAGCCAGTCAGAAATTATGACAATCAAATTGTTAGGTGCATTTAAACACCTGGATGACGTCCAGTTCTGTTTCAACCTTGTTTTTGCTTTAGATGACCCTTTGGCCTCTGTTTCTGTTGCTGGTTCTTGTTCTCCTTCCCCAGTTCTTTTTGGGGAATAGCTGGGCTCCTCCTGATTATCTTAGGAGAGTACATATTTTTTAAAACATTAATGGTTATTGATATTGCTGAGGTTAGTAGTTTTGCTTCAGTAACACAAATAATCTTAGTTTAAATTTCAAACTCCTCAGAATCTCCAGTTTCCTCCTAAATTCTCCAACTCCATCTCCAAGAAATTTTGTCTCCTTTATTTTATCTCCAGATTATCCTTTATCTTCAATGCTACATAATGCTGGTAACTTTTGATCTTCCACTTGTTCAATCAATAAAGTCTACATTCACCCAAGTAAAAACTTTTGCTTATTTTGTTATAACTTGACTTAAGACTTAATTTCTAAACCATGAGATTACCTAAGATTCCTCCTAGAGAGTCTCTTGGGTATAAATGGGTGTATTAAATGGTCTTTCTGCAGGCTGTATTAGCCAGCATTTTGATGGGCTCTTGTATCAATTCTGGAACCTCTCCCAAGGCAAACTTCTTAGACAGCTCGTGGCGTCAGATGATACCAGGAGTTTGGTATACTGCCACTCCTTTGTTGCATAATCCTCCTTGTTGCAAAGGAACCAGAGACTACCAGCCCAACCACCCAATTCCCAAACCCCAAGTCTTCCATCCCTTGGCATCCGCATTTCTCCTGTGTTACTTGGGGGTGTACTACTTCTTGGGCCGTTTCAATCCCCTGTTAGGCAGATATTGTCTGGTTGGGGAAATATTCCACCTTGGAATGGTGTCCTTGCCAGTAGGCTCCTTGGTGACTGGATTAAATCCCTCTGCCATCATTCACCCTCTAGAAAGATTACTTCCTAGTGGGTGGGTGCCTGACAGGCTGTCAATGAGCGGCAGCAGATACCAATTCTTGATGATAACTTCATTTAGGGCCCACTAATCTGTGACTAGGCGCAGGGTACCATCCTTCTTGACCATAAAGAATATGGCGGCCCCAAAAGGAGATTATGAGGGGCAGATAAGTCCTTTCTCCAATGCCTCCTTGAGGTAGGCACATAGGATGTTGTCTTTGTTTGGAGTCAGGCAATAGATGGGCCACCCTTAGGTACAGCTCCCTTAAGTTGGATGGAGTGTTGGATATGCTTTTCCAGAGGCAACCTGGGTAGAGCCTCCTTGAAGATTTCTGGATTGTGGGTCACAATTTTGAAATCTTGAGGAGTAGTGGTGTTCTGGTGGTCTTTGAAATGTATGATCTTGTACCGACAGGAGTCCTAGTCAATTGCCTTGAGGTTCTCCTTTTTGTTCAAAGTTTTTGTTATGCGTACAAAGACATGGTCACATAGGAGTTGTTTCACTGAGTAAGGGTAGATCAAGTGGTTGACACCTTTGCGTTTGATGGTCAATACTGAGGTTGTCCAGTCTACGTGAGGATTGTTTATTCACAGCCAGTCTAGTCCCAGCACAATGTCAAACTTTGTAAAGTCAATGACGGGGCCTTTGATGGTGGAGTATAGATTCTTGAGCATGACAGAGAAGAGGGTGGTTTTCTTTGTTACAGCAATGTGATGTTCATCAGCCAAAACCACGCTTTTAATCCACAAAGGATTAGTGGCTAGCTTGAACTTGTCTACAAAGCTGCTGTTGGCTAGAGTTTGGTCTGCGCCTGAGTCCAGGAGTGCTGAGCCTGTGTAACTGCAAAAGAAGAAAGAATAGGACATCAGTTTATTGGGGTGTCTGGCAATGGTGTAAAGTACTAGGTCCTCCAAGGATACTTGGATTATTGGACACTGGTCCATGTCCTCAGGTTGGTATTCATCATTGGGCAAGTCAGGAGTTGTGCAGGGAGAGCTTGGCTTGCTTAATGCTCTCTCCAGGCTTTTCCCTTGTCTTGGTTGCCTTGTGTGGCAGTGATACAGAAATGGGTACAGTTTGACTGGCCACTGTTCCCGTTTCATGTTCATTTGAGCCTGCAGGTTTATGGTTTGCGCTGCTGCTGTTGTTCCCAGGGGGTGGTTGATTAGAACACCTGGCTGGGTGAGAGTCTTTGGGTCTCTCTTGCTTTCTGGTTTGCACTTTGTAAGGAGCATTGTATGTTTGTTCTGCTTTCTCTGCCTTGCAATACAGGCTCTGTAGATTGGTCACTTGGTCCAGGTTCATGTGTCTCATTACATGCAACTTGAGTGTGTCGTAGTACATGAGATGTGTAGCTGGGGTGTCAAAGGCCATGTTAGAGGGGGCACATAGTCAGAGTTCCTTGTAGGCGCAAGTCAGTTCCTTCACAGAGCCAGTCTGAGTTAGGCTCTTTACTTGGTGTGTGATCATGAGTGTGGTGTCTTTAAGCACAAATCTTGCCAAGAAGTCTTGTTTGAAGGTATCACAATCCTTCTTGGTGTGTTCTTCATGCCACTTGTTGCACCAGGTGTCAGCATCATGAGTCAGTTGGATGGAGATCTCTGCAATCCAGAATCACTGCAGGCATTTCATTTGGGCCAGTTTGCTTTGGGCAGATTGGATCCATGCAGCGGTGTTGTTGTCTAGGGCCCCAGCAAAGGATTTCAGGGCAGCGCTTTGAAGACTTTGGGCTACGTAGGCTGGCATAATGTTTTCATCAGTTGCATGAGGCATAGCAGAGGGAGCCTGGAAGAACCCTTGTGCTGACATGGCATTGAACACAGGGAGTGTTATCACCATGTTCTGGTAGAGGACAAACCCATCAGGTATCTTGGCACCAGGTGCGTGAGGTGTTCAGTCTGCTGGGAGGCCAGACATGATTCTATTGAGGATTTGTTGGCCACGGCAAGTACAGGCAACAAGCAAAATTTTGCAAGATAAGGTAGGATGGAGAACCTACCTGTGCTAACAATGTTGTAACTGTGCTGTTTTAGCAGAGTTACTAGGGAAAAAATATTCAGAAACTAGATAATATTCTTTATTGAGAGATAATGATTATACAGTTAATGTGAGTCAGGGATAACAGGAACATGATTGTGTAGATCACATGGTGGAATGGTGAAGGAGGTGGCTTGATCCTAGTAATGAGTCAAGCGCCAAAACAAGGTATCCACCGTAAGGGATCATCATTTGTTCATGTTGTTGGATTTGGAAATTCAATTTGACTTTCTAGTCTGGCTTTGAGTGACTGGATAATTGGATTGCAGGTCAGAAACCTGCTTACTTGGAGCCTTGCTGGCGGGTTGAGCCTGCTGTTTTGACAGGATAGCTGTTGATTGGCTGTTGAATTGTTATACTTCTATTTCAGGCTGCTCATACTACACATCTTGTGTGAATTCATTTTGTTTTGTTTTTGTTGAATCTTGCTTCTAGAGTGATCAAATTTTGTTTCATTTTAGTTATTTTGTTGGTGCCTCATATGAATCCTGATTGGATTATAATATACTCCAGAACAGCATCCATCCATCTCACTTGCTGTGTCAGTGCATTTTGTTTGTGATTTAAACAACACCGCTTGATATTTACTAGAATTTTATATAACGGGCTAGTGAAATTTTGTTTTTTGTTTGACAGTTCATTTATTAACCAAAAATATTTAAAAGATTTGAATCTTGAATCTCGCGCAACTTGTATTTCGTCCAAATCTGAAATCATATTGTTTAAATCTGAGGTATTTTTGGTTGTTGCCATAGTTTTTAAAGCTACTTTAATCTTTAAAACTTTAATGAGCTTATAGTTTCAAATTTTGCTTTTCATTTTTAGTTAATTTCTTTTCTAAAAATAATTCAAAGATGTCTAATTTCAAATATGTATAAATTATAATATACTTTTTTTGAAAAGAGATTCAATAATCATTATATTTTAGTTATTTTAACATTTTGAAAAAGCTAAGATTTTAGATGACTATTTGATTTTCAACAAAATTTATTATTCCGGTAATTACATAATATTTTTTTATTAAAATTGTGAGAATGATGTTGTTTGGATGTAACTAGGTTTCTAGAAATAAGGGTGACTGTCAGGAATTTATACTGACTTTGTTCTACCTTGAATACCTTGGTGGCCTGCCAAGCCATCTATTGGAGAAGCTTCCAATATCATTAGCAGGCTTAATTGATCTGAGAAGCCTACGTGAAGTAGATTTGGATCACTTATTGCAAGAACAACCAGGAATACAATAGACCCCAATTATGACTGGATCCTGACTGGCTAGAGTTATTCCGGAATACTCTAGCAAACCGCCAGGTTAAATATTATGGGTTTCTCCAAGGATCAAAAGGAATGTGCCTAATTTGCACTAGCAAACCGCCAGTGCCATTGCAAATCAATGCAAGAAAGGTTGCCTAGCAACAAGGTGTCATGCGCTAAAAATAGAGTCATAAATTAGCGCCGCCACCGCCGGCACGCTAATAGATTATGTATCACTCTATTGCAATTAGTACCCAGCGCAGGGTACTATAATATGTGATCCCATACCATTGCATGGATGCCTAACTCTGGGGGTTGCTGCTGGCAGTCTGGGGGTGAAAAGACTATCAAGCAAGAGTTAGATGTGCCAGATGATCTGATCCTGGCAAGAGAGCGCTGGCTCTATAAAACCCCTTCCATTGGACTAATGGAAGGCAGACAATTATACCCATATCCTACTGTAGAACCTTTTCACAGTAGAAGAAGAAATCCGAGTTCAAAGACCTTTGCCAGTACTCAAAGAACTAGCAAGCCGCCCGTATAGAAAGCCGCTTGAAGTTGCCTCCCTTGGACATTGCTAGCCGTCACCTTGCCAAGGAAATACCAGACGCTGCAAGTAACGCTTGTCGCTATACAAGCATCTATCAACCCAATGACCCAGATATCCCAAATACTCAATAAAGCGAATTTTAATCAGACTGCCAGGTCTGAGAGCAGAACCAAAAGTTCTGACAGTGACTGAAATAAGATAGTTAGCAGTTTTATTAATAATTTAACTTGGCTATAAGTATAAAAGGCTCAATTTTATATAGTTTTCTACATTCTAAAGATTAAATAAAATTTATTTAGTAGAAGTGATGTAGTTTTTTAAATTTATTAATAGGAAAATCAAAACAAAATTTAAAGAGTAAGGCTAATAGGAAATGGATTAAGCTTTATAATAACTTCCCATATGTAGAATTAAAAATTAATCCTGCTATAACAGAACATAAAAGAGACAGCTCAAGAATATATATATGAATGTTTGACTTAGCTTAAAGGATACAAAAGCAATGTATACTAACTACAGTGACATTATAAGATAAAGTTTAAAAACTTAAATCTAAAAAAAAACAAGTCTTGAGCTTGGTTTAAGATGAGTAACCCGCATCCTGTACATGCAAAAAAATGACTGGCCAAGCTTAAAGGATCAAGAATAATGAGTTATGCTTGATAATAGCTATGTCAAATGAATTAACTTGTCAGCAGGAACAAGGATTGAAGCAGAACAAAAATCAACTTATAACATTGAGTTAATAGCGAAAATGTAATTGTCAGATTTTAATCGCATCAATTTAAAAAGTGGGTTTAATTAGAATTTATATCGATTCAGTGAAAATGGGAAGTCCTACTACCAAGAGTCTGACCCTGCATCAATCAAAAAGGTATTAATTTTCTTGTCTAATTGCTACTTCCAGCCAAAAATATAGCTTCCCATACCTCAAGGTTGCGCATGTCTCGGATAGATTTATGTCACTTAGAATGTGAGAGCTAACATCAAGATCTAATAAAACTTCTAAACCACAATTAATGGGTATGAGCGTAGTTTGGTTAGATTATATGTCAAGAGCTAAACTATACTGTAAGGCCTAGGATGTCAATTAAATTACAAAAATCAGTTCTAAATGACATGAAAATCAACACTAGTCCAAAAAACCTAGTAGCGAAAAGCTAAAAAATACAAAAATAAGTTTCGGAAATCAAATAGCCAACATAACATCTCCAAATCGAAGTTAAAAAGAAACCAATCCATCACAATTTGAAAGCAGCCTTTCAAAAACGTTAAATTGGAATAACTGTTATTTTGGCAACTTATAGACTTCTAGAAAATAAAAGGTTGCTTGTTTGGGTACTGTATCCAAGTATGTACTGGTAATCAGAGTGGCGGCTAAAAGTTAAGCCGTCCAAATATTTTTCAAGTATTTAGTCAAGCCAACATCCGTGGAGGTGATAAAATAGCAGCCGAACATTGCGCATAGAGTCGATATATGCTGCAGAAGCAGCACAAACGTATTCAGAGTTGGAACACGTCTAAATGGCAAGTAGTCTTCTATAACAGAAGAAAGTCCCATATGAATATGGACCGGCAGAAGGACACCCAGAGCGTAGTCGTTAGTTTTGTTTGAGTCAAAAAGCAACCCACCTCCCAATACAGGGATGAGAGCTACCGAGACTGCCTTTTCAAAGTACCAATGATAAGATCCTTCCATCTTGCTTGCTTTTATCTTTAAATTTTATAAAAACCAAGATAAATTTACCTTTGGTAACTTCGCCAGCTAAATATTCATTAGTAAAAATAGGCAAGTCGATTCCCACCTTGTGAATTTGATGTGCGTGAGAACAGGAACTGGTTTTTTAAAGTATTTTGAGAAGACCATGTTTGAGTACGGGGCGTAAAGTTAGTCAGACCAGACTTGGGGAATCTAGTTTTCGAAAAATTAAATAGCTTGCTCATTTAGAAATAACAGAGGTAGACAAGAGGTGAACAATCTAAAGCAACTTTTGAAACCAAACTTTTGGAGCCTCCGTCGACTTAACATTATACTTTATGGATAGAGCATTTAATGATGTCATAACCTAAATATTTCAGTCTTTTGTTATTTTGTGGGGTATATTCTTTTTTTCTGACGTAAATGTTTTCCATGTAAACATGAGGCGTGACTAGATTTGAGGTCTTATTTGGCAATATAAATCGAGTTTAAAAATTAGTTTTATGCTGTCGTAACGGCGACAGACAGATCGAATTTATTATATAAGTTCTGAAGCCAGTTCTGGAAAGGTTGACTTGTCAAGAAACTAATCAAGCTATTCAACTGAAAATCAAACATTTGCCACCAATCTCGTAACAAAGCCACTTTTCATGTAAAAACATTTCAACTCTTTGAATAAATTTATAGTTTAAATATAATATTTTCATCACTTAGTAAGTTGCTGGGATTTCCTGGTACATGACCTAATTAAGCCTAGCTACTAATTGTAATTAGTTTTTAGTAAATACAAAGCCCCCAACACTGAAGAAAAGTGGGGTGTATTCTCACCAATTACCAAGAATGCGATTAAAAACTGTCATACTGGCTAAAAATATAGCTACATTCAAACATGACGAGTGTACCACTTGACAACACTTCTGCACTTGCTTTCCTGTGGCTGTGTGAAGCATTCTATAGAAAAGTTTCATCATGATCACATCTATGGAAGATTGGGATCCGTTAATATCTGGGCTGATACCTAAACCATCCCTGACTTCAACTGTATCCATGAGGTCTGTTTTCTACTCACTGGTTTTTTATGTCCTTGGTATTAAATAAACAAGTCCGTTTACTGTAGTTTTCAAAGCTATGACGCTAAGCAAAAAAACTCAGATGAAAACAAAATCAAAGACCAATGAATCTATATTGATTAAAAATATATTTGGGTTCACCATTGTTTTTTATCTGAGTTGATTTTTTTTCATATGATTTGTTTTTGTTTAAATCTCAGTTGTTTTGCTTAGCGCCATAGCTTTGAAAACTATTATAACACTTGGTACAAATGTCAGTCCTGCACCCCCAACAATTTCTGCATTTCTTCTTCTCAAATTTACAGCCATGTATACCACCTCTCTATTTCCAAATTTAAGGATATCAAAAAAATTCTTGATAATTTAAAAGATTTAGCTTTATTTTATTATTGGAATAAGCCTCATCATGGCCTGGAGTGGCTTAAGAATCTCCCTGGTGGTTCTTACTTAAACACAGTCCTGACTAATCAGTCTGAAGGCCTAGAGAATATCATATTAATTCTCACAACCCTTATTACATTCACACTTTCCAGAAATATCTTCTTGAGTCTGCTGTGGTCCTATCTGATAATGACTCTGTCACAGATAATACCATCTTAACTGGAATCACCCACCCCAAGAAGAAAGCGCCCAAGCAGCTAGCCCCAAAAAACCAATAAAGAGTCTGGTTGATCTAAACCAGGCCATTGACTCAAACAAGTTGTGGCAAAACATTAACAGGTTTTTCTAATTTTGTCAAATGAGTCAAAAAGGCTTGTAAAACTCAAAAACAGATAATTTGGTGCTTTTTGGTGCAAAATCAATTTATGACATCACAATTTTTTTGGATACTTCTGGAGGCTTGGTAAAAAAATTGAGGCCTGTCACATCATCAAAAAATCCCAATTCCCATATTGGCTTACAATTCCCTAGAACTACTTTAGTAGTTCAATAAACACTATAACATTTTAACCAATATCAAGTTTTAAATTTGCAGTTTGTTACTGTAAGAGAGGGGGGCTAAACTAACTAAGTTTGGCTCCCATCCTGGTGAAACAAACCACCAAGATGCTGCCCAGTGAATCACTGGGACAGCCGCTCTAATAGGGAGAACACAAGAGACAATTGAGAGAAGTAGGCATTCAGTCTCATCAACACAAGGCCAGTGAGCAACCAAGGTGTACAAGTGGGGACGTGAGCCAGGACCTCAGGTGCCAGCAGAGTGTCACAGCCCATACCAGAGTCTGGCTGGACTCCCACAGGGGAGGCAGGCCAGGCCTAGAAGGTCATGTACACAATAGGCGCTATACAAACCAGGTAGTTTATAGCAGTAGCTAGGAGGCGCCAACTCCCAGTATGGGGCACAACTTGGTTGGCCAGCCCCAATACTGTGATACAGACAAACCCCAGCTTGCTAAAGTCCTGGGTGGAAGGCGCATTGGGGAGAGGAGGGGCAGTAGGAATCTCCTTCATTGCTGGTGGCAGATCCAGGTGATGGGGATGGAAATACTCCAGGTCAAGGGTGCAAGGTGATTTTGGCAAGGGCAACAGGAGTATGGCCGGGAGGGTATGGGTATGCAAGCTTGTATTGAGTAGTTGATTCACATATGGATGCAAAGAGAATAATTAAATTTGAGCAAAAATAGACAATTCCTGCAATAAGATAATAATTTCTAGGCATAAACTTGCTTTATTAAGATGTAACAGTGAGGAGGGCTTCTCTCCCTCACTACTTATACTTACTGAAGATTCTGTGGCCTTTTGTGCCACCAGAGAACTGATGGCATCATTTGGAGTTGGATTTACAATTTTAACCGGAATTTGCGTGCTTGGGAAAGAGGTTGAGATCTTATTGGCTGCTATAACATGAACCTTTTGAAATTTGCAGCATGCCAAGTTGCTACAGTTATTTTTAGTTCCCGCAATGAATTGATTGTCTGATCACGCAATTGAATGGTTGCGCTCTTAATGTGCCATTTTCTGATAGGTAGGTGGCCCAAATTTGATAATAGGCTCAAAGCCAGGGATTTGAGGCTTGTGTGCCTCTCAAATTTGGGGCCATTTGCTAGTTAAAAGGGGGTATTTTGCCCTGGGAGGTGCTTTGTGTGGGTTTGCACGCTGCATGTTTAATCAACTCTAAGGAGGCCAGCTGACTGTCCAGGGCAATCTGGGCCCTGACATCATCTCCTACCATAGTTGATCTTGCAGAGCACAACTCTTTACTCCAAGACTTATATTTCTTTAGTAGGATGGCGGCATTCTCCAGGTTGGATTTAGGTTCCCAAGTATTCTCTTCATGGGGGTATCCTTTCCATTTGACCAATAAATGAGGTTTTTGGTATTTGAGTTTGTGTCCCAGGATGGCTTTGACCTCATGTGCCGTGAAGCTTTCTATTTTGATGGATGGGGGAGCTGTTCTCACTATCTGGTGTGGGAGAGAAGGTCCTTTCTTTTTTGATAACAGGGAGCAGTGGAATATGTCGTGGATCTTCCATCTGGGGGCAGTTCTAGTTGGTAGGCTACGGTACCAATGTGTTGTAAGACTTTGTACGGACCTGTTCATTGGGGGCTCAAGCTAGTGCAAGGAGAAGTGGTCTTGATGTTCTTAGCGCTGAGATACACAAGGTCTCTTACTTCAATTGGGGGGCCAGGGCTTCATTTCTTGTTAGCAAAATCCTTTTATACTTGTACTGCTCTTCTCAGGTTCTTGGTGCATTCTTCTTGGCACGTGTGGATGTTGCTGACCTAGTCTTGTCCTTTGGGGTTGTTGGCTTCCTCTGTGGGGGGCATCCCATGTGGGGTTGAATCCGTAGTTGGATTTGAAGAAGGACATACCAGTGGAGCTGTGGTCTTGTTTGTTGTACGCAAACTGAGCCATTGGTAGGTGGGTTACCCAATTGTTCTGTTCCAAGTTAACGTAGCATTGTAAGTACTGTTTGAGGACCTGGTTCACTCTCTTGGTCTGTCTGTTGCTCTGGGGGTGATATGCAGTAGACAACAATCTTTTTATTCCCAAGTCCTTTAGGATTTGGGCCCAAAACTTAGAGGTAAATTGTGGGCCTCTGTCCAAGACCACTTCTCGTGGGAGTCCATGGTTCATGAATACTTGGTTATGGAATAGAGTGGCGGTTTTCTTTGCAGTTACTTTGATTATTGTTGGAATAAAGTGAGCCATCTTGGTGAAGCAATTGACAATTACAAGGATGGCGTTGAATCCTTTTGAATTGGGTAGCTCCACAGTGTAGTCCATGAAAACTGACTTTCAAGGGCCTTCTGCAATCTGAAGGGGTTGTAGTAATCCTTCTGGCTTTCCTTGCTTAGGTTTGGTACGTCTGCATGTCTTGCAACCACTGAGGTATCCTTTGATCTCTGGCTTCATCCTGGGACACATGTAGGTTCTCTGAATCCCTTTGAGAGTCTTTGTATGCCCAGGGTGTCCTGACATGGGGGAGTTGTGGTATTTCTTCAGTATCTCTAAGCATGTTGGGCCTTCTGGTACATAGGTGCGTCCGTGTAGCTGCAGGGTGTTTCCATGTAGGGAGTAACTGTTTTGGTAGTATTGAATGTTGATATCTTTCTTTAGGTCTTCCATGATTGAGATGCAGTGCTGGTCTATGGTCTGAGCTAGTTGGATTTCTTCTCTTCTACTGGCTAGCCCCAGGAATAGGAGCATTGGCTCAATCATGTTTGGGGACAGTAAGGATTTAGTGTTGAATTCTTCAATCTCTTTGGCACTAGAAAAAAGTTTGACTCTTTGGCTTAAGGCATCTGGTACAATGTTGATCTTGCCAGGCTTGTAGCTGATTGATAAGTTGTAATCTTCTAGGAATAAGGCCCATCTAGCTTGTTGCTGATTCAGTTGTCGTGGTTTGAAGAAGTATGTTGGGTTCTTGTGATTGGTCATGATTCTCACAGGGTGGTTGGCGTCACACAAGTATCTTCTCCAATGTTTCAAGGACTGGATGTTAGCAAGCATCTCTTTATTGTAGATGGGGTAGTTCAACTCAGGCAGAGTGAGCTTCCTTGAGTAGTAAGCTATAGGGAGCAGCTTACTATCATGCCCCTTCTGAAGCAATACCCCCAATGCAAAGTCAGAGGCGTCCGTTTCCACAATGAAGGGCTTATTGTAAACTGGCATTGCCAAGACAGGGGCAGAAACAAAGGCGTTTTTCAGTGACTCAAAGGCTGACTTGGCGGTATCATCCCACACAAAAGGGTGTTTCTCAGAGGTGAGGCGGGTCAAGGGCAAGCAGATTGAAGAAAAATTTTGGACAAATTCCTGGCAGAAGTTTGCCAGGCCCAGGAAACTTCTGACCTCCTTGCGGTTCTTAGGTTCAGGCCATGATGTCACAGCCTCTATTTTATCAGGCATCATTGCAAAACCTCCTTTCAGTACATTGTACCCCAGGAACTCTACTTCTTCCTAGAAAAACTCACATTTCTGGAGTTTGACAAAGAGTCCGTGTTCCTTGAAGCGTTGTAGGACAGCTTGAAGGTGTTCAACATGTTCTTCAGGTGTGCAACTGTAAATGAGGATGTCATCTAAGTAGGCTACACAGCACTGGTCCTTGAGTCCTCCCAAGACCACGTCCACCATAGTTTGAAAGGTACTGGGCACGTTGCACAGCCCAAACAGCATAACCAAGTATTCAAAAAGACCTTGCCTAGTCTTAAAGGCAGTTTTCCATTTGTTGCCAGGCCTGATCTGGATCTGGTTAAAGGCATCCCTCAAATCAACCTTTGAGAAAACATTGGCTCCTGAAAGCTGGTCTGAGAGGTCTTCAGCATTGGGTACGGGGTATCTGTTCTTCACTATGATGCTGTTTAGGTCCTGGTAATTGACGCAAGGACGTAAGTTGCTGCCCTTCTTTTTAAAAAACAATAGAGGGACAAGCAAGGAGATTTGGAGACGTGTATATATCCCTTCTTCAACATCTTGTCCAAGTACTCTCTTAAGGTGGCTTGTTCCTTCATGTTACAACTATAGACAGGTCCATGCTTAGGTTGGGTTCCAGGGAGGAGGTCAATGGCGTGGTCAAACTGGCTATGTTTTGGCAAGGTGGTGGCTACTTCTTCGGAGAAGACAGACTCCCAAGGCTTCAAAAAATTTGGGATCTCGGCCTTGCAGGGTTCCATGGTAATGTTGTTCAACTCAGAGGTCTGCTGGGGGTTCAGACAGGGGACCTCTAAGGTTTGGCTCTCATGAGTGACAGTCACTTGATGGTTCTTATAGTCCAAGTTCAATTGGTGGTCAACTCACCATTTGAACCCTATCACTACAGGTTTGGGAAGCTTCTCCATGATATGGAATCTGGTGGGCAGCAATCTCTCGTTTAACTTCAGGGAGACAAACTCTTTACATTTGTGGGACAGGTCTGTTGTCTTGTTACCCAAGGTTACCAGTCAAGAATTTCCCTAGATTGGTACACCAAGTTTCTCAGCTAGGCTATGTTTCATGTAGTTGAGGGTTGCCCCACTTTCTAGGAGAGCTACAGTGTTCACCTCATGGTTATTATAGAATAAGGTAGTGTCAATGATAGGATAGGATTGTGAAGTGTTATTTATTGCTGAGATAGTAGCTCCTTGGGTTCTATTGGAGCGGCTAGTGAAGTCCTTGGATAAATGCCTACTCTGATGGCAATAGAAGCATAGTCCACTTCTGACATGGCATTGGTACTCTTCAGGGGTCATGTTCAAGTGGGGCCTACTTGTACCAGGGGTTTGATTGTTCTGGGGTTGGCCAGCGTGGTATCCTTGTGATTGGCTGAAGTCCATGCCTCTGGAAATAGCCAGGAGCTTGTCTTTGGGAAGGTCACATTGGTGGTGTCTCATTAGGCTGGCATGGCGTGGATTCAGACTGTTTCTGAAAAGCAAGCCTGATATGTTGTCAGGAATCTTGGCTGCATCTGCCAGGCGTAGGAATTGCTGTATATAGGTCTCCAGGCCGTCTCTTCCCTGCGTCAGGCAGATGAGCCCCATGTAGGCTTGGGTCTTGGCCCCGCAGGGGTAGTTGCAGAGTTCATTCTCTCCAGGAATTGATTGTAGGAAAGTATGAGGTCTGGGTCT
Source organism: Entomophthora muscae (assembly GCA_014839935.2). Taxonomy (NCBI): domain Eukaryota; kingdom Fungi; phylum Entomophthoromycota; class Entomophthoromycetes; order Entomophthorales; family Entomophthoraceae; genus Entomophthora; species Entomophthora muscae. The sequence continues at coordinate 164,767 of QTSX02006394.1, forward strand.
TCCTCAAGGCAGTTCAAGAAGGTTTCTCTGGCATCATTCTTCAGTTGGGCAGCCACCATCATAACCTTCTGGGTGTTGTCTCTGAAGCTCTCAGGGTGGGCACAGAACAAGGCATTTATCATGATCATTCCTTTTCTGAAACCAGCCAAGTCCAGTTTTGGCAGGTCAGGAAAGATTGTGGGGGCAGCAGTATTCTGGTTTGAGGTGGAGATAGTCATGGTCTGGACCTGGGATGGCTTGGAAACAATTTCTTCCTGGCATTTGTTTGTTTCTTGTTTTTTGGTCAAATACTGTCTTAGGTAGTAAGCTGAGGTCATAAATAAAAGCATACAAGATGCCCCTATAATCAAAGAAGAATATGGGCCCAGGGTTACTAGTTTAGATATGGTTGATATACTGTCACGGCCCATACCAGAGTCCGTCTGGACTCCCACAGGGGAGGCAGGCCAGGCCTGGAAGGCCATGTACACAATAGGCGCTATACAAACCAGGTAGTTTATAGCAGTAGCTAGGAGGCGCCAACTCCCAGTATGGGGCATAACTTGGTTGGCCAGCCCCAATACTGTGATACAGACAAACCCCAGCTTGCTAAAGTCCTGGGTGGGAGGCGCATTGGGGAGAGGAGGGGCAGTAGGAATCTCCTTCATTGCTGGTGGCAGATCCAGGTGATGGGGATGGAAATACTTTAGGTCAAGGGTGCAGGGTGATTTTGGCAAGGGCAACAGGAGTATGGCCGGGAGGGTATGGGTATGCAAGCTTGTATTGAGTAGTTGATTCACATATGGATGCAAATAGAATAATTAAATTCAAGCAAAAATAGACAATTCCTGCAATAAGATAATAATTTCTAGGCATAAACTCGCTTTATTAAGATGTAACAGTGAGGAGGGCTTCTCTTCCTCACTACTTATACTTACTGAAGATTCTGTGGCCTTTTGTGCCACCAGAGAACTGATGGCATCATTTGGAGTTGGATTTACAATTTTAACCGGAATTTGCGTGCTTGGGAAAGAGGTTGAGATCTTATTGGCTGCTATAACTTGAACCTTTTGAAATTTGCAGCATGCCAAGTTGCTACAGTTATTTTTAGTTCCCACAATGAATCAATTGTCTGATCACGCAATTGAATGGTTGCGCTCCCAATGTGCCATTTCCCGATAGGTAGGTGGCCCAAATTTGATAACAGGCTCAAAGCCAGGGATTCAAGGCTTGTATGCCTCTCAAATCCTGGGCCATTTGCTAGTCAAAAGTGGGGTATTTTGCCCTGGGAGGTGCTTTGTGTGGGTTTTCACACTGCATGTTTAATCAACTCTAAGGAGGCCAGCTGACTTTCCAGGGCAATCTGGGCCCTGACACAGGGGGAAAGAATGTCAGGAATATTCCTGACATAAACCCAATACTGACTGAAAGGAAAAGTTGGCAAAAGATAGCTGAAACCCCAATTCAAGGGGCAAAATTTGATAAGGAATTCCCCCTCTTATTAGGGGAAAATAAAAATAAATTTGGGGAAAAACTGGATCTTGGTGGGTGCCAAACTAATTTATTATCCGGGCAGGCACCCGCTGCCACCGCGCAGACGCCTGCCAGCCACTTGCCACCCAGCCAGGCACACGCAAGCCCCCCGCCAGCCCCCAGCCCACCCGCTCACTCCCCAGGTCCTAGCCAGATGCCTGCCACCCACCTGGGTCCCAGGGCCCACCCTGCAACCAATCAAAAATTCCCCTGGGGTACTGCCAATCAAACAATCCCTGGAAACAAGGGAAAAATCAGAAACCAAAATTTTCCCTCCAGAAGAGGGAGAGAATAATGATTCAGAATTTAAAATAAGTTTGCCACCAACCAACTGGGTGCTAAGTTATAAACCACATGAGCAAGGGCAAATTCCAACCAAAACAATATTTTTGAGACCAAAATAGCTTCTGAAAAGGAATCAACTCACATCCCTCACCTAGCATCAGGGCAACAAGACATATTGGCCCACCTCAAGAACTTCCCAACCAGCCACAGATAGCAGGGGAACAGGAATTTGACCATCTTCCCAAACCTCAATTGATATCCCTATCTTCCAAACTTCTGGGCTTTCTCATCCCCTGTTTTTCCTCCCAATTGCAAATCTTTGCACAGGGGAAAGGACTATAAATAAAGGATCCCACCTCAGTAATAGCTTGTGCTATTACTGAGATTAATAACCTTAATAAAAGTGAAATTCAACTTACAACTAAATTTAACTTACCAATCAGCCCCTGCCAACCCTCCAATCCAAGGAAGATGAACCATCTCATCTTCACAGCTGTGCTCACAGCTTTCCTTGGGATTAAAGGCTATCAACAAGGTTCAGAGTTCTTTGGGCCCTCCCCAGATGGACTAGGTCATGATCCTCACTACAATCCTGGTCAACTGAACTCCTCCCAGACTGGGCCCTGGCCTCCCCTGGTGTCTCCACATTTTACACTCTCCATTGTGATATACACATCCATGTACTACATCTTAACCTACTTTGCTGGGAGCTTTGGAAGATACAACATACACGCAAAGATCTTCTTCTGGTTGATGACTGTGTACCCCATTGTTACTACCCTGGCTGGGTCCAGTTCACCAACCTGTTGCCATACATACTGCAAGTGGTACCTACCATAACTGGGTATTATACAGAGTTGTTACTCTCCAGAAGAGGAGAAGAGGGTACATGTACTTTCTCACCAAGGAGAGTAAGCAAGACATGGTCAGAAGAGTACAAGTCTAAGTTGTTGCAGGTTAGGCTCTTGACAAAGCCTCTCCTGAGATAAGGAGACTATTAGGAAGTTGCAAGAGTCTGGAGGGGTTGTCGCTCACGTAGTGCACCAAAGAGGAGATGCAGACTCAAAGATCAAGGAAAGTTGACCAAAGGAGCAACAAAAATGGAGCAAGGGAAAATACCACAAACTTAAGGACAGGGAGGATAATTTTTAGAAGCTCCAGAAAATTTGGAGTCCAAAGGTTGGTTTTTCAAGCCTCTTTATGGTAAAATTTGGTGCAACTAGAGTAGTTACAAGAAAATTCTGGAAGGAGTGGCTCAGAAAGCTTTGGGAAACTTGAAGATGATCTCAGGTGACTTTTATAGTGAATTTACTGAAAGTGGGTTCAAATACAAGCAAAAACAAGGAAATTTTGATATAAAATCAAGTTTTTATATATATAATTAAACTGGAATTTCAAGTTCAAATAGCCTTTTTTAAAGTTTAAGTGGTTTAAACGACAACTATACACTGATACCTCTCCTAGGGGTATCAGAGAAGCTACCAGGTTTGAATAGGGCCAAATTAAGGTAAGGTTTAACAAAAAGACAACTAACACTGTATTAAAGATGATAAGGAACTCCAAGACAGAGTTCAAACTTAATAAAATAAAAAAGTGCAGCACCAAGCTTTAATTAATATATATAAAAGTGAGTCTGTCTGTCTGTAATGTCACCTCAAGTGGGCTCAAGCCGTAAGGGATTTGACTGAATTGATTTTTATTTAAATTTGATTTTAAAAGTTGATTGTTAAGCCAAAAGCTCAATTTGGCTCATCCTTACATTCAATCCCTTAAATAAATCTTTGAAAGTATACAGATTGCATTCAGTAGAGTGTGGGCTAAATGACAACCACCAGAATTAACTCATTTTGCAAGCCGGCTTACTGAATGTTGACAATTTGTCGACATTCAGTAAGTTGACATTATTTTAGTATTTATCTGCCAGAATTGGGCATTTTCAAAACTAAGCTATTTTTTCATAGTGAATTATTAAGTCAGAATTGCAAAATTAAAAAGGAACAGACATAATGTTGACACCATTTAAACAAAGGCTTAATTTTAAGCCAAAAAACTAATATAATTTACTATGAAAATGTAAGTTTCTTTGTACTTTTACATTAAGGTCAACTACAGTAAGTAATATCTGGATGTCAACCCCAAATAAGAATTCATAAATTTCTTAATAAAACACACAATATTCTAAAAATAACTATTTTTTATATTTATACTACTGTTTTTATTAAATAAATAATAAGATAAGCATTGAACAAAGACATATGCCAACTTTCAGAGCATTCTTTGTATTATTTAGATATTTACTGTTATTTTAAACTCACTGGATAAACTATAGCTTATTTCTGGAAGTCCACTTAAGCCAAAACACATATGTTAAAACTAGAAATTATATATGTAATTATAATGTTGACTTTGTGTCAAATTGACGCATTGCCTAAATTGCAACAAAGGGGTTTGGCTAAGCAAACAAAGTGACATAATTTAAGCAAGATTTAATAGGAGAGTTGCTATAAAAGAACACTGACAACCTGAATGTTGACACCTTCACTTGTTTATTAGTAAAACACTGCCGCTTAACAAAAAGCACACATACAATGGTATGGTAATTCAGGCCAAAGTACCCAGGGCTGTACTTAAGACTTCTCTCTACAATCCCTATCATTTAGTTTTCATAAGTTACATATGCAAATCTTTAAATTTTTTAAATTTAAAAATAATCAATTTTGAACTTAAAAAACCAACTCCAGAAAATATTAACCAAGCTTTATAATTGATTTACATAGTGTTTTTCCACTTTAATGCTGACTGTCAGTATGTTGACGTCAAAATTAAAGTGTTTTTTTATGCTGACAAACTAAATTAAATATTTTTGACTATTGTGACTACCAGGATGTTGACTTTTTATTTAAACATGGATTTTTTTCTATTATTTACTAATAAAATAGCTCTAAAATTACTTTCTATACTTCTATAAACTATTTAATTAATAAAGAAAATTTAAAACAAGTGATTATTATTTAATTTTATTCATGTCCCACATGATTATTCTTACTTTATGAACTCTACTCTAATTATTGTAGGACAAATCTTCCAAGAAGCCACAAAAGAACCCCAAGTCAACCAAGAAAGTACCCAAAGCCTCTGAAAAGGCCCAAAGTCCCAACCCCAACAAAAAACCAGCCAAAGAGCCCTCAACAAAACAGAAGACAAAGGAGAAGACCCCAGACCCTGAAAGCAAAGAGCCCTCCCCTGCCCCCTCCTCTTCTCCAAGCTGGTACCAATCAGAAGGAGATGAGGTTTCACTAAACAAGCAAGGAAGAAAGAAGATACCCAAGATTCCAGAACCCCAGTCAAGCCCAGATGAATCAAGCTCAAAGGAATCAAGCCCCAAGGAATCAAGCTCATCCCAGTCCAGAAAGCGCAAGAATCCAACTCCAGATTTTCCCCCTCCACTGCTCAACAAATCTGCACCTCCATCCTCCTCATCAAGTATCAATAAATAAGATCCTGATGATTACCTGTCTGACTATCATCAAGCACCAATTGGCCCATGAGATCCCCTAAAGGTTCACAATATATGTAACATCAAAGAAGAGTTTAAGCTCCCAAAGAAGTTCTCTCAGGTTTTCCCTCTAATGTCTATCAAAGGAGGTGCAAGTTTAGTCTGTGATGGCTATGTTTTAAATTGCAACAATCAAAAGAGAGCAGAAAGAAGCAAGCATTATGTATGTGAAGATAGAAGCTGCACTGCCAGGATCAATACAGAAGGATGGGATAAAGTCACTGGTGAAAAAGAAGAGCACACATGCAATGCTCCAATCAATCTTATTGAAAAGCTTCTAAAGTGGTACCTCTACCAAATGGTCTCAGTCTCCAAAGATGTCAAGGCTTCTGATCTGGCAGTTAAGGCCACCACACACCTAAGTAATGAGAATCTGAAGCTCATCCCTGACCGCGACCAGTTAGTAAAGTACATATGTGACAAATGCCGTGATCTATTTCCGCATAAGATATCTGCCATGGTCCAAGGAGAGTTAGTCTTGACAGAGGAGTTAAAGATGTTCAATGGTGATGAGGTATTCATTTTACATGATGATGGGCCTACAGCAGAGGCAAGAATTATATGCTATGCTACACAACAGAACCTGGAGTAGTTGAGGGATTCAGACACTTGGTTATGTGACGGTACCTTTGCAGTATGCCCCTGTCTTTTTTTACCAACTATGAGTTGTACATTCCCTTATTGAAGGCAAGGTGCTCCCATTTGCCTACTTTCTACTTCCTGAGGCAACAGAAGAGATCTACACAAGGGCCTTTAAAATCCTTCAGGAGGGCATCAAAGCCCTACCCAGTAATAGAAAGAGTCCCCCTGGCCTAAACACTAGAGCCAATCAGATGATGATGAAAAGGATGAAGCCACTCTTGCTGCAGAAAAAGAAGCTCAAGATAAAGCACTTGGACCCTCAAATATAATCATGGATTATGAAACTGCCCAGTATAACGCTTTTGTAAATACCTTTGATGGAGAGGTCCAGGGGTGTTTTTTCCTTTATTGACAGGCTGTCAACAGGCAACTAAAGGGTCTACCTGAGCTCAGCAAGCTCCACTGTTTAGATACATCAGGAAAGTGCAAGTTATTAATTCAGAAGTTTGTAGCACTAGCCTTTATAAAGCCAGAGCATACTGGACAAGCCTTTGACCTCTTATGCCAGGATCCATATGCCAAGAAATATGATGGTGCCTTCTATCATTTCATTGAATATTATTAACCACAGTGGATTGGATGTAAGGTCACTAAGCGCCGGAGCAAGCCCAGAGCCAAAGCCAACTGGAACTGCTACCAGGCATTTCTTAAGGATGAGATGAGAACTATTTCATCTTTGGAGGGCTGGCATAAGCATATCAAGTCCTCCTTTGGAATCAAGCCCAGATACAACACCTTCTATGAGCACCTCAAAGTCCAACATGAGAAGACTGTTGCATTCATCAGAGATATTGAGAACCACCCATCCAAGAAGAAGAGAACCACCAAAGAGAAACAATATCAAGAGAAGATCAAGGACGTTTTCAAGGCCAAATATAAGCTTTCAGAGATTGGGGAATGCATCAAGAAGATTGCCACAGTTCTTAATGGCAACCAGGTGATCACAGTCTAGCTTTCAATTAAATTTATTGAGTATTGCCTAATTTTTTATATAGTTCTTATATATTAAGTGTAGATTTTTTAAATAAATAGTTATTCTAAATAACTCTTTAATAATTTATGGTACTGTTTTTATAAAATCATTGATTTTCTATTGATAGTTTGATGCTTTAGACTGTATTACATGACCTATATTGGTATTTTACTAGTAAATTATATGTTTTTTGTAGTTTTTAATATAGAAAAAACTTTATATAACTGTTTCTGATTGTTATATTTTGCTATAATATGTAACTTTTTATGTATTGGATTTTTTTTGTTTTTATAAGTGGGAAAAATTTTATTATAGTAAAGATAGCTAATTTCATAGTAAAATAAAATAAAAGTGTATTTTTATGAAATTTTTTAATTGTCATGTATAATTTTTTATGGACTTTTTAAAATCTATGTTGTCACATTACCCTAAAAAATATCTTGAAGCTTAATTTTTATTAAGTAAAATGTTCAGGAAACAGGTTTCTGCTTATTAAAAAAGTGTCAACATTTAGTAGTCTGCATGAGTTAAAACTTAATTCTAACTTTTCAATGCTGTTGACATTAAAGTAATTTTAATTTTGATTATCAACATATAGTAAGTCAACTTGCGGAATGAGTTAATTCTGGCAATTGCCGGCTTAATCATGTTGAACTGAAATATAAGCCACTCGAACTTTCATAAATTTTTATTTGATTACTTGAATTTTAAATTAATGGCTAAGCCCATTCAACCATATCAAAATGGCTTATTTGTATAGATTACCTGACTCTAGAATGGGTGGATTAAAATTAGAAAGGAAGCAGCAATTGCTAAGGATCCTTTTATATGATTGGATGTTTAAACTCTGCTGAGGATTGAATTGACGACGAAAAGAGAGCTTGATCAGTTTTAAATATATTAAATTGAAAAAGATACATAAATTTTAGTCTAAGTACAGGATGGTTAGGTTAGAAATTTCTAATCTATCTATTTCAAAGTGAAATAATAGAATATTCCACTTGGATGCATCAGCTGATCCAAGTGACTGCATATTGTTCAGAGTAAACCTTGCTTGACACAGCTTCATCCCAAAAGAACATCAGCGGAGTAAACTAGCTATGATAAAATTATGATTCAATATAATGATTTTCATGAAATTCAGAGGACTTAGATCAATTTTTCAGATGATTCCAATCAAAATGGTACCAAACATGATAGCTCTAGCTGCTCTAGATGCTGAGATATATAGCTAAGCGCTGGAATCGGGTTCACGTCATAATCAAAGACTCAGACTCGATTTGATATTATCTAAAGTTACTTTTAATACACACTACAAAAACTAAAATCAATGCATCTCAGTGAATACTAAGCCGATTTTGATGTCCAATAGCTTATTTAAAAGCTGCAGATTAGCTCTACATTTTTAAAGACATTAAAAATCAATTACTAAATTTTAAAATAATTAGTTTAGCCTTACTAAACTTAATAGTGATACTATACTTATTTAGATTTAGTTTTTATTTATACTTGGAGTATACAATTTTAATTTTAAATTTCAATAGATGTAATTGAAATTACCTTTTAATAAAGCAAATAAATAAAATTTTAATTAAACATGCAATAAGTAATACAAGCCTAAAAAGACAGTAAAATAAATTTAATTGATTTATTAAATTCAACTTTAATTCTGTCCTTGGACGGGGCAACCACCTAGTTCTTAATATAACTAGAGAGTGAACAAGCGGGGGACTAAAAGTGTGAGAGAGGGGGGCTAAACTAACTGAGTTTGGCTCCCATCCTGGCAAAACAAACCACCAGGATGCCGTCCAGTGGAGAACTGGAACGGCCGGTCAAAGGGGTGACCACAGGGAGGACACGGGGGACAACTGAGAAAAATAGGCATTCAGTGCCATCAGCGCCAAACCGGTGAGCAGCCAGGGGGCACAGGTGGGGGCAGAAGAGGACATCTCAGAAGCGCGCAAGGGTACCAAGTTACTCTTTTCTAAGACAGGAGGGGCAGACATTGGCACCTTCTTGCCCACAGGAGCAGGAGAAGCATAGTCATCATCATCCAGATCCAGATCATCACATGTCAGACTTTTCACCACGGCCTCCCCAGAATAAAGGAGATTACCAGGAAAACTCAGGAGGCTAGAGGGGGCCTCAATTGCAGGCTGTACAGAAGAGGAGATTTTAGACCACAGGTCTGGTGAGGTAGACCACAGAAGGAGCAAGAAAGGAGCCAAAGAAAATGCAACAAATTTTATGACTGGGAGTATCATATTTACAATCTCCACAAAATTTGGGGAGAATTGGTGAGATTTTTATGATTGCAAGCAATAAAAAGGGGACCAACCAAGGCAGCCACAAGCAAGAAGACAAGAGGAGCAGCAAAGTAGGATTAGAGAGCTTGGCAGTGCGCTCGGGTGTCTTTAAAACAATCAGGAGCAAAAGCAGATTTGAAATAAAAGTGTTTAAAGAGAGAATCAAAACCAAAGTAGGTTTTTATATTAATTTTTACTAAAAAACTTAGGTTCAAGCATAAATTTTTAAAGCAAAAGCAAAAACCAAAACTGCTATATGCTGGGGTCAGTTTAAAGGGTCCCAGAAGAGGGACTGGGTTCAAAACAGGAGGTTTAAAGGTAAGGGGCAAAGCAAAGACTAACATTTTAAAATTCTAGATGATGGGGGACTCAAACAGAAGTCCAACCAAACAATAAAATTTAAAATTAAGTGTGTCAAAACTCAAAACTTTAATAAATTGAAAATTGACAAGCAGGGGACTCAAAGTCCCCTGACTTTGTCAAAAGGGATGGGTTTGGCAGATATTGGTCACATGGCCTCCAATGTAGCATCTGATTGGTCATGGGAGAAATTTTGCTGGCCAGGGCCAGGGGGACTGGAGGGTTTCAATGTAATTTCCGCAACCCCCCCCTGATTGACTGGAAGACATCCCAACCATTTCAGATCTAGTTGACTTAGTGGTTGTTGATGTGGCCCCATTTGATTGGGTGTTCCTGATTGTCTTTAAAAGCAGAAAATACCAAGCTAATAAATAGTCCAGATTAACTAGTGTTTCTTCCCAAGCTGGAGCAACTAGAGCTGGGGGTCCTGCGGGGTATGCCAACACAAATCTTTCATCCACTGTGTGAGCTAAATCATTGAGTGAATTTAGTGGTTTTGCTGGACTTTGTGCAGTCTTTTTTGTGCAACAAGGAAATACAGTCCTATCCAAAGCCAAAGGGGGCAGTGAATTTACAGAAAGCCTCCTTGCTATGTTTAAGGGGGTGTGTTGCAAATTGATCAGTCACATGATCACTTGACCTGATTCAATTGGCTAAGGGAGAAATTTTGCTGGCCAAAGCCAGGGGAACTGAAAGGTTTCATGCTAATTTCTGAGCTTCCACCTGATTGACTGGTGTTGGTTTTAGACACTTGTGATCCATTTGACTTTGTGGATGTTGATGTGGCATCACTTGATTGACTATTTCTAATTGTTTTCAAAAGTGGGCAACACCATACCATTAGGTAGTCCAAATTAATCAGTGTTTCTTCCCAGGGGGGGCAACAAGAGCCAGAGGGTCTTCAGGGTAAGCTAGTACAAATATTTTGTTTATGGTGTGCGCTAAATCCCCCAAAGAATTGAGTGGACTGACTGGCATTTGGGAGATTTTATTAGTAAAACAAGGAAAAAAGGTACAATCCAAAGATAAAGGGGGCAGTGAATTTAAAGTTATCCCCCAAAGATGGAGTTTCTTATTGCTTACATGCCTGTGCAGTACCTTGCAGTTTGTGGCTTTGATTTTGCGGTTTCACAGCCTCTGCGCTGATTTCAGACCCCCAATTTTGAAATTGAAGAAATTGTGGAACCAATTTGTGTTATTGTGTATTTAAAAATAAAGTCACTATTTCTTAATCAATTTTATTCTTCTGCTCTGTCTAAAGTTACTCCCTCTTTTAGCCCTGGATGGAAAAATATTCCTGCACTGTACAAAAAATGACCCCAAACCTTGCCAACCCTTAAATTTTCTGAAGGACCTGGCATATACAGTTGATGAAAGATTTTTCCTTTTGTATCCCTCCAAAAACACTCTATTTTTGCTGCATTCCACTTGCCTGTTCCTGGAAGAAACATTGAACAATTTGTATCACCTGTTAACCTGATGCCATCCATTCTTTAAAACATTACATTGCAACCAATCAAAAACTCCCACATTGTCCTCTATAAATGTAAAGATTTCAGATATAAACTCTCCCCAGGACCATCCACTGAGTGATAGCCAATCAGAGGCAAGTTCAGAAATTAATCCAAAAATTTTCAAACCCCAGGGTCATTTCCAGCAAATTTTATCCCCCAGCCAACCAGGAGGCTCCCCTGCTCCTGGCAGCTCTGCTTATCACAAGTATGTTCTTTAAAAGACAAGCAGGCTCAATTTGGGCCCCTAATTGTCTATTCTTTCAAATAAAGGCTTTTTTGCAATCACAAAATTTGGTTCAGAAGGACTCCATTTATTAGGGTCCCTTCACAATATTAGTGTTAGTAAAAATAGTCATTTTCATTACCTTAAGTTTATCTTCCCTGTCTCAGGCTTCTTCTTCTGGGCTCCTAAGGATTGTGTTAGCTGAAAAACAGCTGTATTTACCTGTTTACACTTTCAAAAGCAAATTCAAACTTGAATTCATGTTGGTTTTTGTTATAAAACTTGCTTTAAGCTTAAATTTTCCTTGTTTTTGCCTGTAAACAGCTCCAAAATCCAAAACTTTGACAGTAAAGGCCTCCCCTGTGATCCCCAAGCTGTTCAGAGTCCCTCTCAAGAGTCCCAAGCCAGAATTTTCTTGTGGTTTCCCAGGTACTTCAGGACTTTACTTGCTGTTCCCCAATCCACCCACTCCAAAGTGTTCCAAATTCTTTAGAGAAGTTAAAAATGTTACTCACAGTGGTCAAATATGTGGTTTTCACCCTAGCCCCTGTTCTGATTCTGATATGTCTACTTTCCCCAGGATTTGAGAATAAATTTCTTTGGCAGATCACCTGGTGAGAGATAATTCATCTCACCTCATCTACCTTCTTGATAACCTCCCTGGTAAATCCACTGACCTGATCTCAACTGGGGAGGTTCTCATTAGAAGCCTCATCTCTGAAAATTTAGAGTTGTTCTTTTCTATTCCCAATTCTTTTTTTTTTGCTGGTTGAGGTAACTTCAATATCATCTCCACTAGAGGCAGAAGGGGTGCTCTTATCACAAAATCTCCCCCTGCTTCCTGAGTATTCTCCCAAGTGTACACCCTGGTTGCTCACTGGCATACTCCTGATGGGACTGAAGATATGTTTCCCCCAGCTATCCCCACCACGTCTCTTTGGACACCTGTTTGAGTGTTTGTACCAGTCCTTCACTGGATGGCATCCTGGTAGGTTTCCCTCCAGGATGGGAGCCAAACTTAGTTAGTTTAGCCTCCATCTCTCACATTATGCCCTATTTTTCTTTGGTTGTATTGCCCTCTGCCTCTGCTTGGAGATTTCTGTCTGTGAATTTCAACTTTACAATGTTTGTTAATTTTCAATTCTTTGATGATTTGATATTCTATTCCCCATTTTGTGAATTTTTTGGAATTTTGTAGAGACTCCAACATGAAATAGAGAGAAATTACCTCATTTCTAGGCAAAATAACCCAACTGTATTATCATCCCAACTGACATTAAGATTTTTGTGACACCTAAGAATATTAATCCCAGTGAAGAAACCCAGCTGCATTATCATCCCAACTGGTCTAAGGATGAATATACTCTTTGGTATAGCCATCCTATAGCACACTTTTATCCTTCCAAAGTATAAACAAGGGGCCACCTTAATAATAACTCAAGGCATAGCAACCCCACACCCACCACTAATGCTAATAAGATTAATTAAGTAGCAAACATTTATCTTTCTCAGGCAACCAATCTTTATTTAGACAATCCTAGCTCTCACCTGCAAACCAGCTCTCAGTGTGAATTATAAAAGCAACCAAATAGTGTAATTTTTTTGGAAACTTTTAATCCAGTAGGTGGAATTCTCTCAACAAAGTACTGCAGATGTCCCAATTTTAGCCAAGCAGAGGTACTGAAATGCAATATTTGGTACCTCAGGGACAGATGGGGTTATAAGCAGATCAGAATTTTATGTGTGCTGAGGGAGTTGAATTTCTCACTGATTAAAAGGAATCTGTTGAAGAAAATGTACCCTGTGGTGACATTGTGTCCCTCTTTGTGTCTTCTCCATCCAGTAAGAAGTGCTATCTTCTGGACACTTTTCTGTAAAAAAGTTTTCCTTGAGATGCATAGGTGTGAATAACCTAACTTTTCTACCACAGTCAATTATATACTTCTTGGAAGTCTATAAAACAAGATAAATGGGAGAATTAAAAAGAGAAAGATACTTTATTTGATAAGAAGATATGTATTATATAGTTTTAAAGAAAGTCACATGTTGTCCATCTAAATCATGGCAGTCATGGGTTAAGTCTGTTTAGTGTTCTGCAAAGAGCACAAAAATTAGATCCCCATACAATATGGGGGATGTGGCAGAGGTGCTGCTAAATATTTGGTAGCTGGATAATTTCTTAGGGAAATAATTTCCCAAGAGAAAGCAACCAAAGATGATGTGATAAAGTTTAAAATAGTTTTTAATGACCAGCTCTCAGGGTGTAGAAAAGGCTGAAACCTATACTTCTACCAACATTCTCTATAAAAAGATCCTATCTATGTTTGTTTCTCTAAGCAATATACCCACTGATTGTGCTCCCACTTTAATTATCAAATGTTAAGGATCTTTCAGCACCTTCAATCAAGTGACTACTTTTTACAGCTATAGATTCAACTTTGCCACCAATTGGATCAATAGAAAAGTAATCAATTTTTTAAAAATTAAACCCTGCATCATTTACCCCACTAACTGGACAGACTTTTACAGAAGTTTATGGATTGGTTAACATCAACCATTATTGAAAATAAAAAGGTGGGTAGCTGAAATTAATCTATAAGCATCTGGATATTACAATAACTCAAAAAATTATTAAAAAGAAGTGGGATACTGTCAAGCATGCACAAATTGAAGCATAATTCACCCAGAAGAATCATCAACCTCTAGTTAGTCAAGCTCAGGTAACTTGGTTTTTTAAGGCCAAAATGAGTTTTTGACATTGCCATATTTTAACTTGAGTCATAAAAAGAAGTGCAAGCTATCTCACCTCCTAAACTTTTCTAGGTTACTTAATCCTCATAGCTGTGTCATATATCTTTGATTGCCCCCTCTTGAGAAGTCATTTCCCTGAGAGAATGTTGTAACTGAACCAATAGCAGTTCTGTATTTAGATTAGGGAAGACAACAATCAAATAGAAAGGACAAGAATAGTAATAATATGTATTTTTTAAGAATATTATGGCTGTCATACTATATTTAGGCACCTCAAACTTCTAGGGGATGTCCTAGTAGCGTGTTTTATGTAACATTTTGGCTGAGAATAACTCAAGGAAGAGATCAGCATGTCAAATTGGCAATGTTACTAATTAGGAGATAGTGCCCACAATCCAGCATTACACTCAGATTAGCACATACTGTTATTCACATGATAGAGCAACTCTTTGAGTGCCTTCTGTGTACTGTGAGATACATTGGTAGACAAGGGGATAATATTGGTTGAAACACCCCCTTGCCCCTGCTTTTTGTTGGACACCAGGATCAGAGTTTGTGGAAGATCTGTGAAATTGTACACAAAGATTTTCTGTTTTGAGATGGTGCGCAAGGGCACAAGCAATAATGATGGAGTCTTTTGGTATTTCCCTGGGCATCTTAAAGTTTTTAGATGTGATTATCATAGATTGCTGCTACCTTAAAGGGTCCAAAGTGGTTGGGTTCAAGATTTATGGAGTTAGGATTAAGAGCGTAGACAGGGACACACACAGTATATATTGCTTTGAGGTGCTTGGTTGCTGACACAGATCCTCAATAGATTAAGAACAATAGTGTGTCCATCTATACTACAGACAATGACACTCTTGTATAATTATTAAATTGTCTTGTTGCATTATTCATTAGTGCACATAAAAGCTTTTAAAAGCTCCCTAAAAATGGGCAGTTAATTTGGTTTACTATTTTGCACAAAGTACAGGCTTTACTTCCAAGAGTACTAATGGAACAACACAACCAGTACCACTTGCCTCCATTAGGCAAGGCACATGAAACCAGTTGTTTTTGTTCACAGGAATTTTTAGTGTGCTGCTTCCCTCTCTTCCTTTTGGATAGTCCTTTTGCTGGTGCCTCATTTCCTCTAGTGGTAATTCTCCTGTCTTATACTATATAGCATCTCACTGTCTAATAAAGTAACTAGTTTTGTCATAATATCTTTTATTCTTATGTCCTAATTCAGGCTGCAACTATACCCACAACAGATATAGTATTAAGAGTAAAGGGCAACCAATTAAATATTGTAGAGATTAGTAACCTAAGCTGCTACAAATACAACAGTTGCCCTGTCGCAGATCCTGAATGGATTAGACATAAAGTTGTTCACCTAGGGATTAAGCGACAGAACAATTGCACAATTGCGCTATTGCATCCTGATTTTACTAGTGATAAAGACATTTAAAACGCCTCTAAAACAAGTATTCAGTTTGCCTCTCAAATGCGCACAAGGCACAGGCTTTACTTCTGGGATTATAAATAGAACAACAAAGTTATTTATATCTACCTCCTTAAGGAAAGCCGTGTGGAAGAGGTTGTTCTCTTGAGCGGGACTTTTAGCTGTGCCAATCAACTCACCTCCATTAGGGAAGTCCTCCTGTCTGTGCCTCCCTGCCTCTGGTGGCAATTCCCCTGCCTCACACTATATAAGTGCAATACTATCTAAATAAACACTAGTTTTGTCTTATTATCTTCTTATATTCTTCTGTCCTTACCCAGGCTGTCACTATACCACAACAGGTATAGTATTAAGACAAATAAGTAGTAGACTAACTATTTGTAGAAATCAGCACCCAGGCTGCATATTTTATGACATTGGCACTCATGGCTTCTACAAACCACAGCTTCCTCTCTTCCTACCCCCGCGGCCTTGTTTTTGTGGAGAGAGAGATGCCCTTGCCTATACCTGCGGCTCCTTCTGCCCAACCCACTCCAGGATCAACCTTCACTGCTTCTGGCTCTCTATCTGGTAGACTCCATGGCTCTTCCTATGGTCAACCAGGACTAAGACAGTAATTGCCTAACTGCCAACAACTTTTGGAAATTGCCAGCTCCCAATCAAGTATGATCTTCTGGATGAAATCCATTGAAAAAGCCCCTACCTCCTTGATACCAGTCCAGACTGACCCCATGGCTGAAGCAACTGGCATGAACCGCGTCTCCTGCTCCTTGGAGCCTGCCTTAGTGAAGGAAGTATACTGTCAATATTCTCTTTCTTCTTATGGTTGTTCTCCTGATGAAATCTCCCTTAATTCTGGCACCCTCCAAACTGTTAGACGCTCTGGCGCCTGCTCTGGCCCCCCAAACCTTGCTCAAAATATATCAGAAGCTGTTCACTCTCACTCTGGAATGGCTCTATGGATGAGCAAGATAGAACATGTAATCTCTTCCTTGGTACCCACCCAGATGAATCAGCATGATGCCCTGGAGTTCTACAATCATCAACAGAAAACTCCTAAGCCAGAATACATCTATAATAGCTGCACCATGGAATTCTCTGCTCTTCAGGATACTATAAAGGCTCAAGAGAGACAGATGGGATTTCTGGAAGAGGAATTAGTTCTGGCCTTTCAGGAAAAGAAAGAGTGGCTAGATGAGTTGGATGCTCAACATGCTCTCCTTGACTCCCTTCAGGACCAACTAAGCAAGCACCTTGAAGATGCCTCAGCAATTAGTACCCCTGATACTCTAATGGGATTGCATGGTAATGCTAAAGTTGATAGTTCCCCCTCTTAGAAGATCCTTACTACATTGCCCCTTCCTGACTCCCACTACTGTCACAGAAGCAATGAAGAGGATGTCTCCTTCATTGAACCTTCAGCAGGTACCCTGGAGTCTCCCTGGGAACCTGATAGCAATCCCTCCATCACTTCTGATGGGTCTGAAGCAACTAAACCTCAGGCTAGTCAGAGCAAGTAAGAATTCACTGATGATTCTGGCATTGAGGAGTACAATGAGGATCACTCAAAAAACTACTAAGCAGCCAGAACAAGGAGAAATCCTTGGCTGAATTTGTGGTTTCACCTCCCTCCTCTCCCCCCATTCCTCTCCCCCCCTGACAAGCTTGTGCCTGCCCCTGGCACTTGTGGCTCCTTTACAACAGAGCCTTCTGATGCCCCTCCGCTGGTTGACTTTGCCTCTCAATCAGAAACGTTGGATTCTTGCACTGTGAGAATGCCAGAAGATCTTGCCTACTGGGTCCCCACATCCAAGCTCTTCTTGGCCATGGACCTGATACCTGGCTACTGGAAGATTGATCTCCCTCCAGATGACCCAGAGAAGTGGGCCATCCTTGCCAACCAAAGTCTGTTCCAACCTATTAGGATGTCTCAGGGTCTCTCTAATGCCCCAGCCACCTTCCAAGAAGCTATGGACGCTGTGATGGGGAGCCTCAAGCCCTCATGTGCCCTAGTCTATCTGGATTTCATTAACATCTTCTCTTGCATCTATAAAAAACACCTGGAACCCCTGTAAGAGGTGTTCAAATGTCTGTTGGCTGCTACACTTAAGCTGAATCAAAAGAAATGCAACTTCTTTAATGAGCACTTGGAATTCCTTGGGTTCATCATCAGTTGTGATGGCCCCTGTCCTTTAACTCTAAAGGTAGAGGCCATTAAGAAGATGCAGGTGCCTGTAAGCAAGAGAGACATACAGGTCTTAATGGAGTGGATTAGTTATTATTGCCACTTTAGCCCCAACCTTGCTTCCCTGGGCAATACACTGTTCCAACTCCTTCAAGCTGATGTGGGCTTCTTCTGGGGCCTGGCTTGCAAGACAGCAAGTGTTGCTCTCAAGAAAACACTGACTGCAGCTCTTGTAGTGGACTACCCTGACTTTGCCAAGCCGTTTGTGGTTTGTACAGATGCTAGTATGACTGCAATTGGGGGTGTTCTCTCCCAACTGGACTCTGACAGACTTGAACACCCTGTTGGATACTACTTGCATACGCTTAATGTTCACAAGAGGAACTAAACTATCATCAAACAAGAGTGTCTGGCTGTGATATACTCCTACCAACAATTCAGAGTCTATCTCCATGGGGTACATTTCAAAGTTGTAACAGACCATGCCTCCTTGCAATGGCTGAAGATCCTCAAGGACCCCAAAGGACGTCTGGCACGTTGGGCCATTAAACTTCAGGCTTATGGCTACAAAATCATTCATTGAGCCAGAGCAGCCCACCAGAGTGCTGACTATCTCTCCTGCCTTCCCACTGTTGCTTTAGTATCCCCCATGGCTGACATTCTCTATGACAAGCCTGTGGAGGATCCTTCTTTGTGGGGGGAGGAGCCAGTAGAGATACAGAGAGCTCTAAAGAAGCTAACTGTTGATACCAAGGTCTCTAAGGGACAACTCCTGAAGCTTTGTGGAGACTCTTGGCTACCCTACATACGCCCATCCCTACACATGGACTCAGTGGTGACCGCTCACAAGACTAATGGCCATGGTGGCATACAGAAGAAGTTAGCTCTGTTACAGCAGCACTGCTTCTGGGAAGGAATGTACACTGACATAGTAGATACGCTAGCCAACTGTTATGACTGCAACATTGAGAGACCTAAGATTACCAAGTTCCAACACAGACTTGTACACCCTAGGTTTGCCTTCTGCACTGTAGCCATTGATTTAGTGGGTCCCCTGTCAGCTACCAACAATCACAACAAGTTCATCATTGTGATGGTTGACCATCTGACTAAATGGGTAGAGGCCAAGGCAATTTCCAACCAATCTGCACTGGTGACAGCCACATTCATCCTGGAGAATATCATATACAAACATGGCTGTCCCCAGATTCTGCTGATAGAAAATGGTACCAACTTCACTAGTTATATCATCCCCCGCCTCAACCAACTGATGGGAATTTGTGGGACACTATTCACTCCTTATCACCCACAGACAAATGGCATAGTAGAGCACACTAATGGGAGCCTGGTCCAGATACTCTGGAAGCTTAGTCATCAACATGAGACTGAATGGGATACCTTCCTGCCTGCGGCCACCTTTGCATATAACATTGGGTACCATTGTGCCACTGGCAAGCCGCCCTTCCAACTTCTCTACAGCTGGCAACCAGGACTTCCCCCTTTACTATATTCCTTGGTAAAGCCCAGCCTGGCTGTGTCCCCAGAGGCATACCTCAACAAGCTGGTTCAAACTCTTACTTGCTTACAATCAGAGGCCTACACCATAAACTTAAACCATAAGTTGCGGGACCTAGAACAAGTTGCATCCAAATAACTTGCCTTACCCACTTACCTGGTAGGAGACTCAGTCTACTTCTTCAGCAATAGAGGGTACAGCCGCAAATCCAAACTTGCCTCCCTTTGGCAAGGCCCAGTTTAAGTTATCCAGAAGACTGGCCCTAACTCCTACACCCTTAAGGAGCCCCATTCTGGGCAATTGATCACTAGAGTACACGCTCAGTATATGCATGCTGCTCCTAGTGACCAAGAGTAAGCCCCAATGAGGACAATAACCCAAAAAACCAAAAGCCTGATTAAAAAAATTCCATGGGTTGTTGTCCTGTTCACAATAGTGTTGCACCAAAGTATGAGGAATAAGAATAAAAGAACAAGGTGTTTATTGGAGACTGACAAGACTCTTATTTACCGCACCAACTGTTCTACCACCTGAATGATAGCCAAGAAACACAGCTGGTTGCCTAAAGATCCACAAAGCTGATAACCAAGGATTGGGCAATAAACCCCCACCAAGCAAGACACACAATTTACCCCAATGTCCACAGGAAAGGCGACCCCCAAGAAGATACAGTCCCACAGAAGACTCTCACAAAGGGCATACTCTACTGGGACCTGACACCCACCCCATAGAATACAGACAAGGCCCACTCAAGGAAGACCCCCATGCTCTCCTCCTGCTTGGTATCACAGCATTTGGTTCCTCAAAGAACAAGGTTGTCAGCCATCACTATTGGTACCAGATGAGCAGTCCCCTCCACTGTGTAGGACTTTAACACTTCTTGGAAGGCTCACCAAAGACATTGCTCAAAGTTTTCAGAGGTTTTCCAACTGAATGGTGAGCCTTGGTAACCCCAGGTGTTGCCCAAGCGCAAAGGACTGACTTCACTATGTTGGATACTGTTCCCTGTTGCAAGACTGAGAGCCCTTGACCCTCAAATTGGAATTCCTTCAGCTGAGCCTTCAAGTATTCTTCTGTCGCCTGCATGGAGAACCACCAATGGATATTGTTACCTTTTTGCAACCCAGTTTCTATCACCTCCCTGGGCTCACTCAAAGCTAGGAATAGCACAGCAAACAATGGGTCTTTACCCCCTAAGGCCAGCTAAGGCACCAATAGCTGATCTAGATGAACCCCCCAGTCCAGATAGCTGCTGTCCACATCATGTAGGACTACCTGCTTTTCTGCTGCCTTCACCACCTCCACTGGCCTGGTATGCTTGCGCCTCTTTGGAATTACCACTTGCACCTTCTTCAAGACTCTTCTTGTGACTCTTCTAGAGGGACTGTTTACCATAGCCGTCACCTTGAGACGTCAGCCGTTTTTAAACCTGTTGTCTAATCCAGTGGAGGGAAATGTTGCAGATCCTGAATGGATTAGACGTAAAGTCATCCACCTAGAGATTAAGTGACGGAACAATTGCGCAATCACACTATTGCATACTGATTTTACTAGTGATAAAGACGTTTAAAACGCCTCTAAAACAAGTATTTGGTTTGCCTCTTGAATGCGCACAAGGCACAGGCTTTACTTCTGGGATTATAAATAGAACAACAAAGTTATTTATATCTACCTCCTTAAGGAAAGCCATATGAAAGCAGCCGTTTTTTGCGCAGAACTTTTAGCTGTGTCTATCCACTCTCCTACATTAGGGAAGTCCTCCTGTATGTGCCTCTCTGCCTCTGGTGGCAATTCCCCTGCCTCACACTATATAAGTTCAATACTATCTAAATAAAGACTAGTTTTGTCTTATTATCTTCTTATATTCTTCTGTCCTTACCCAGGCTGTCACTATACCACAACAGGTATAGTATTAAGATAAAGAAGTAGTAGAAAGAAATATTTGTAGAAATCAGTACCCAGGCTGTATATTTTACAACATGCCCCTTTATCAGTTCTCGTTTTAAGTCACAAGCTTTGGATTTCCATTGGGTCAATGAGGGGGTAGTTGTGAGGAGAGATTTCCCTGGAACAGCAGTTTTTAGTTTCCCCTCATCTACCCCAGTCAAGCCATCAGTAGTGTCAAAGGTCAGGGCGCTGAGGCTGAAACCTGTAACTCAATTGATTATGGATTGGGGGTAGTATGATGTGGTGAGCACTTGTTGGAGGGTGTTCTTGACATAGTATGCTTTCATAACGTTACCTACAAGCTCAGGTCCCCCATTGGTGATAAGATGCTTGGGGCGCCCAAAGCACACCACAATCTCCTTGCCAAAAAACCAGGTGATGGTGGTGGTAGTGTGATTGGTGGTTGCTCATGCCACTGGCTAGCAGGTGAAGTAATTGATAGCTGTGATGATGTACTTATTGCCCAGCTTATCCTCAGGCAGGGGCCTAACAACGTCAAGGTCCCACTGTTCAAAGGGTTACATAGCCTTGATGGTAAGACTGACTTCAGTGGGGCAGGTTTAGACGTGTTCTTTTTGCACAAAACATGCATTTTGAGGAGATCTAGAACGTCCTGGTACATGTGGGGCCACCAAACCTTACATTTCATGATTTTGAAGAGGTTACATCCTCTGATATGATCTAAGGCATGGTGGCAATGTAGTATTGTGTCTTCTTTTTGTGTGGTGGGATGTAGGGTGTCTTTTCACCTGTCTCTGCTTAGCGGCTCACATTTCCAGTGTCTGTGATGAACTGAATTTTTTTGTCTTTTGACTTTGAAATGGTTGCTGAGTCAAACCCCTTGTAGAAAGTGTCCTCAGGGCAAAGGTAGAGAATGGTTTAGTATGGGTCTAATCTGTCATCCCCTGTGATAGATGCTAAATACAGTCTGGCAAGAGTATCAGCTGTACAAGTTATTTTCCAGGCTTGTATTCTATGAAGAGATAATACAGGGACATGTGTTTGACCCATCCTGCTTGAAATTGGATCAAATGTGACTGGGTGTTGAAGTACTGAAGAGACTTATGATCTGTGAGGGTCCATGATGGGAAGGTGGCACCTTCCAAGTAGCAGCACCATTTCTCAACACAGTATGCAATTGCAGCTAACTCCTTGTTGTGTATGAGGAAGTGTTCTTTAAGTGAGCTTTCTGGAATTTTATGCTACTAGGAGGAAGGTATCTTCATTAGTCTCTACTTGCAGCATGCCCCCTATGGCCCTGTCAGAAGCGTCAGTTTGAAGTTTTTTTATTTGTGGTTTCATTTGGGCAACTGGAGCATGGGTGTGGTAATAATTTTTTGTTTAATATTTTTCAAGACATGATCTCTTGCAGGCGTCCATTGAAAACGTTGTTTAGTGTTCAACGGCTCAGCAAGAGGAGCAATCAGCTCCCCAAAGTTAGGGATAAACTTATGCAATCATGCCTAATAATGTGTTCGCCTGGCTCATATCAGTGGTAGGTGGCATTTTAGTTGTCAGGAATATTAAATTTATTGTTCCTGCCAACCAGAACATCAACAGCTTATCCCTGATATCCTCCTCTTCTACAAGTGGTATTATAACTCCTAAAAAGGAAACATTAGATGGCAGCATCAATTCTAAATTACCTTTTATATTTAACAGACATCAGGAAAAATCCAGCTGTTTGTTGGGAACAGGGATCAACCCTGGGATCTCTCTTGACAACAACAAGTACCTAGGAAAGATTAGTAGTTTTACTAATTTGAAATACCTGCTCTCCTTACTTAGTGACAGCCAATCAAATCATTTGATTCTGGATGCAAATTCAAATTCAAACGTTAAAAGAGACAACAACAACAAGAACAACAAAGGCTCTGTAACTTCTGCTTCTGTTGGCTCCTGTGTGGGGGCCTATCCATCCCTGGCCCCAGAACTGGTGGGATCAGTTGGGATAATCCCTCAGCTGTTTAAAGACAGCTTGTTGGTGGGGATATAGGGGGGCCCCAAAAATCAAACCAGTACTTTAAAAACATAATATTTTAAAAATAACTGTTGTACTCTCCTGGTTACTCCAAACTTCCCCATTCCCCTTTCAAACTGCAATTTAAGAGTCTTAAAGAGCCTATATAAGGCTCCACCTTCCAAGGTGATAGTTGTTCAGTTAGTAAAGTCAATTTCCTAAACACTAGTTGATTCATTCTTGCTTGTTTCCTTAGCCTTGAAATCCAACACCATGAGACTACCCAAGTCTTCCCAATGGGAGCTATTTGGGTATAAATGGTTGGTTTGGTTGCTCCTTGTTCAGTCCTTTACGGTGAGCGTATCCCTTGGGACCAGAGACAATTCTGATTCATCCCCTCCTCACTACATTGACAAGTCATGGCACTGAGTGATACTGGCATATGGTACACTGCCACTCCATTGTCACAGAACCCCCCATTACAGAGAAACTGCGGGTCATGGGGGCCAGTCAGCCTGCTCTGCCTTTCTTACTCCATCCCTTGGCTTTGGCCTTCCTTCTCAGTTATCTCAGAGCTTACTTTCTTTTGGGAAGATTCAATCCTCTCCTTGGTTGATATCTTCTGCTCAGAGAACTATTCTATATGGGAATGGTCTCCATCCCCATTGGTTCCCTAGTCACAGGGTTGAATCCATCCGTGGCCATACACCTTCTGGGTGGTATGTTTCCAAGCAAATGGGTTCCTGACATTAGTAATTGCCTTGATCTTGGAAGGGTCAGGTTTTATTCCTTGGGTAGAGATAGTATTCCAAAGGAATAACAACTCTAACATGAGAAATTTACACTTTAAGGGCTTGCCCTTCAATTGGTGCTTAAAAAGGGTGTTAAGTATGGCTTGAAGATGTTGGAGGTGAGTAGTGTGATCAAGACTAAACACAATGATTTTTCTAAATAAACCATGGCAAACTTCCCATTTAACTCCTTAAAAGCCTTATTAATGAGCATAGCAAAGGTGGATGGCATATTAGTCATGCCAAAGTTTATTATGCAGCACTCAAACAATCCATAGTGTGTTTGAATATGCCTTTGTGTATGGTCTGAAGGCTTGGGGTAAATTATTGTAAACTAAGGCCTTTAAACCAAGTATGTTTATATTTGTCATGTATAAAAAGGTAGGCAGGGTTTGCAATAACAAATGAACTAAGGCTCCTAAGAGCTTGTATGAAGTAAAATAAGGACTAAGACAATTTATTAAACTTAAGAAAATAAAATAGAGACCAGTCTTAATGACTGAAAATTTAGTTAAAAAGTCAAATTCTAAGTCTGGAAAATGGTCTGCACTAGCAGGGGGATTGAAGCTATCAACAATTAAATTGTGGGTGCTACTATAAAAGTTGCCTAACTGGTGAAGGAAAAAGTCAAAAGGAATCATGAACTAAGATGGAGCTAAGATTTTAAAATTTGGGAAAGGAAACACAAGCCACAGAACCTAACAAGTACCTTTTTGGGGTGCAAGTCAAAAAATCTCAACTTAAGTTGAGATTGGACAAAACTCAGGCCTTTTATTTAGATCTGATTATTGAGGTGAAGAAATGGGGAGAAAACTCTAACCAAAGGTGGTTAGGAAGGCTTGGTGAAAAGAAGAGACACAAAAAACATGTTTATACTTACATTAACTTAAAAAAGTTAAGTTGAAGATAAAGGGAAAGGAGGGGAAGCTGCAGATTGCTTGGCATGCTTGTGATTTGGGCAAGAAAGCAAGCAGGAGACAGAAAAGCAAGCAAGAAGATGGAAAAACAAGCTCTGAAGTGCTGGCGTAAGCCACTGTGAAGATGTGAACAGTAATGAGTTTGGACTAGTTGGTACTAACCCTAGAAAAAAGATAGCAGGTTTGAGAATTGTCCTGGATTAAAGGTAACTTTGAAAAAGAAGAATTGCCTGTTAATATAGATAAAATTGACTGGTAGAGCAAGGGAATGAGAGGAGAAGATGTTTAGACATAAATTTGTTGTAAATTAAACCAAGGCTTTGGATAAACTGGTATTAATGATCCTAAAAATGTTAGCAGAAATAATTAAAGAAGAAGAATCCTGATACTTTGCCTCATCCTGGGGGGCAATCTTGACCTGTTTGTACCCCATGGTGAGATCAATATTACTAAAGATCTTCACACCTGCAAGTGTATCAAACAGGTTATCAATTAGTGGTAGGGGTACTTATTATTTACAGTAAATTTGTTTAGGGCACAGTTATCTGTAAGAAAACAGAGTGATCCATCCTTTTTAGCTATAAAAAAGACTGCAGCTCTGTACAGGGAAAGGGAGGGGGCAGATGAAGCCCTTGTATAAGGTGTTCACAAGGTGCTGTTAGAGCGTTTTGTCCTCCTTGGGTGTTAGATGGTAAAGTGGGTGGGATTTTGGTAGAGAACCTTGTAACTGTACAGTGTGTTGTATTTCTTGAGGAGGAGGTAGTTGGCCTAGCATTTCTCTAAAGACATCCTTAAACTCTTTGAGGAGTTATTACAATACTAGTGGAGGTGTCTTGTTCAGAGGGGGGAGCAAAGCAGGTTCAGGGTGGATGGCCTTGCCCAAAAATTGACTGAAATCCAACTTTCCCCTTAGAATTTATTGGAGCACATCTCTGTTATCTGTACAAAGACAATGTCATGTAGAAGCTTGCTCATCTTGATAGAATAGATCTGAAAGCCTATTCTGTTCATGTTAAAAGTGACAACCAAGGTATCCCAGTTAATATAGGGGTAATTGTGGCGTAACCAGTATAACCTGCTATTATGTCATGACTGAGCCTGGCCATGATAGGCCCAGAGATTCTGACCTGGATGTTACCCATTCTTACTGAGAAGGGGGCCGTCTTATGGGTGATTGATACTCTGCAGGAATCTACTACAGTAGTTTTAAAAGCTATGTCAACTAGCAAAAGCAATCCAGATTTAAACAAAATGAACTCAGATCTAAGCAAAATTAAAAATAACTGAATTTATATCAATTTACAATAGATTTGGGTTCATTTCAATTTTGCTTAAATCTGAATTCATTTTTTTGTTGCCATAATTCTAAAACTACTTTACTTTCACTGCTTTAAAACAGCTGGGAACTTGGTATAACTATTGAGAGTCTGCAAATTCCTGATTGAGCATGATATGATCCATCCCAGTATCTAACAGGAGTCTGTGGGTGTTTTCATAGAAGCAAAAGTGATAGGCCAAATAAATGATTTTATTTTGATGAATGACTGGCGTTGAGGACAGGGTTTTCATTGTGCACTTGGAATATATATAAGGTTTCTACCTCATGTACATTATAGTTGCAGGGATTCTTGGTAAAGAAAGATTAGGAGTATGGGTCAAGTGGGGTTGCAGAGCCTCTTGTGTCTACAACCCCAAAGACTTTTACAAACCCCCAATCTGTACCAACTGGAGCTCCCCCTCATGAGGGCGCTTGTTGCCATTATCCTGCTGGTGGTGTTCTACTTGGTTGTGGGTGCTACCAGGCGCAGGGCAAGGTTGAAAGGGCACATCATTGGATCTGTGGAAGCACATTGTGGCTTGGTTGTTTGCTTATACAATAGACTTGTAATAATTTTCAATGGAGATGCAACACCATAGGGCACCCATTTTTAGATATTGGGCTTTAATCCATTGATGATAAGGGTAAGGAGCATTGTGTTCCTGTCAGTAATGGTTTCTGGGGCAGCAGCAAGTACTTTTTACCAAGCAGCAAGGTACTAAGGGAAACTCCTAGTTTTTTATGGAAATCAGGGTGTGAGAGAGAGGGGCTAAACTAACTAAGTTTGGCTCCCATCCCGGTGCAACAAACCACCAGGATGTCATCCAGTGCGCAACTGGGATGGCCGCTTGGAGAGGGGACCACAGGGAGGACACCGGGGACAACTGAGGAAATTAGGCGTTCAAACCCATTAGAATCAGACCGGTGAGCAACCAGGGAGTGCAAGTAGGAGCAGGAGAGGCCACCTTGAAGGACCCGGGGGTTACCACATTCTTCTGAACCATGGAGGGGAGAGGAGGTGTGGGGGGCACTAACTCTTCAGAACTAGGCAAAGCAAGCTCCACAACATCCAGGTCAAGATTGTCACACGTCAGGCTCTTAACCACAGCCTCTCCGGAAAAGAGAAGACTGCTGGGGAGGTCCCAGAGACTGGCAGGGTCGCTACCTACCAGACAGGCTGATGAGGAGATTTTCCCTCACAGGTCAGGGGGGGTGGACCACAGAAGCAAGAGAAACGGAGCCAGGGAAAAGACGACAAATTTAAGAGCCGGCAGTATCATAGAAGGAACCAGCACAAAATTTGGGGTAGAATGGTATAATTTCTGGAGAAGACAGAGAGAAAATGGCAAGACTAGGGTAGTCTTTGGAAAATCCTTGGGAAAACAGCAGAACGGGTTTGGGTAGCCTTGCTGTTGTCTTGGGGCCCTTGGATTATAACTGCAAGCAAAATTGGGTTTGAAAACAATGATTTTTAAAGGAAAATTTGAGATAATAATAGAAATTATAGGAAAATTCAATTGAAATTTTGAGCTTCAAACTTTGATTTTGAAGGCGAGAGCAAAAGAGATGACAACTAAGTGAAAGAACACTTGTGCAAGGAGCCAGAAGAGAAGCCGGGTTCAAAGCCGGCTGGTTAAAGGTAAGCTTAGGGCAGGGGCTACACTCTAATATTTTGAGCTTTAGGGACGCAACTGGTTCCAGGCAACTCAAAATTAAGAAAATTAAGGTGCAGGTGACTCCAAACTTTAATGTAATTGGAAAATAGACAAGCAGGGGACTGAAAGTCCCCTTGCTTGGTTAAAAGAAATGGATTGCAAAAAACTGGTCACATGACAGTTGGGGGTGAGCCTGATTGGCTAGGTACAAAACTTTGCTGGATGGGCTCAGGGGGACTGGAGAGTTTTACTCTAATTTCCAAAATCAAATCTGATTGGCTGGAAGAGATGCCAGGCATTTGGGGGTCAACTGGGTTATCAAGCGTTGATGTGACGACACCTGATTGGGTGGCTCTGATAGTTTTTAAAAATAGACGACACCAGGTTAATAGGTAGTCAAAATTAACCAGGGTTTCTTCCCAGGAAGGAGCAACCAAAGGCAGGGATTCCACAGGATAAGCCAGCACAAACCTCTCATCAACTGTGTGAGCTAAATCATTCAACAAATGGAGGGGCTTGGCGGGCGTTTTGGGACCTTTCTTGGTACAGCAGGGAAAGATTGAGCGGTCCAAAGCCAGAGGTGGCAGTGAATTTACACAGGGGGTGCCTACTACAATGGATGAAAAAGATTCACTGTAGCAGAACCTGGAAGCATCTCTGAAGGCTTCCCAGGTGAATTCATTTTATTGACTGGCCCAGTTGATGAACCATATGATGGCAGGCCCTGTGAGGCGTCCTGACATGGTGGTAACCCACATGGGCTCAGGCACTTGATAAATGCAGAGGTGGGTTTTGGTGGAGTGCAGCCAACTTAAAATATTGGCCCCCTCCATACCACCTGTGAAGGATTCCAGTTATAGGTTTATGTCAGGATTAACAATTCTTTTACCCTTGAAACCCGGGCCAAAGGATGGGATTTGAACCCTGGACCTAAATTCATGTGGGCTGCTGGGCCTGGGGACTGAGAGGCTGCCTGCCTGTGTTTCCCTGGGGTCAAACCCCCACAAGCTGAGGCCAAGAATTATGGCCCAAATGATGAAGCAAGCCAAACCAAAGGAATCATTGCCCCAAATGGGTCATTATTTGTTAGATTAATCTGTTTCCTATTAACTGTGCTACTTAAAACTTTAAAATTTTGTTTTAATTTTCTTATCAATAAATTTAAATAATTACAACAATTTTATCAAAATAAATCTTATTTAATCCTTATAATATAAAAACCTATATTAAATTAATCATTTTCTACTTACAGCTAAATTAAACTGTATTAAAAGCTAGTAACAATCTTATTTCATATACCATTATTTCTTGAAAGCTGATTAGTACAAAATGACATCATTCTAAAAAGAGCAACCTAAAAATACAATAAAAACTGATATGATGCTTTTTGTTGGAAATCAAATTGTTGCCTAAAATCTTAGCTTTTTTAAAATATTTAATTTAAAATATAATAATTTTTGAATCCCTCTTTTTAAAAAGAGGGCAGATAGCTTTTTTGCATATTTAATAAATATTAAATAATTTTGGATTTTTTAAAAAAAAATCTAGTAAAAAGTCAAAAAAAAACTAAAACTAAAATTAAAACTGAACTTTTATTGAAATTTCAGTGATCTCATTTAGCATAAGTAATTTATTCTTAAGTTAGATTTTATAGAAAATATATAATAAGAACTTATAAGAGAGTAAAATTTTTTCTTTTCAAAATTTTAAGTATTTAATATTAATAAAATAGCTTTATACAACTATTTAATAAAATTATATTTTTATACTGTATGCTAGAGATAATATGTATAAAAAATTCAAACATAAAAAAGAATGTATCAAAATCTTGCTTTATTTAATTAAATTTTATAAAGGTTAAAATTTATTTGAACTAAACGGAAAATGATATTAGTCATTGTATCTATAAAAATAAGATACAAATTTAATTATACAAGCAAATATTTATATGTGATTAGAAAAATATTTTTGTTTTGATAGATTTAAAATATATAAAGTTCATTTTTAAGAACTGTTAAAGGTTATAATAAACTTAAGTTTATATAAAAAAGGTTTTTGAGTTGGTTAGTAAAAGTAAGCTAAATAATGATTTATACTTTAAATTTAGTTTATTGATTAAAATATCATACTTTAAGAGTTAATTAGCATATTTTATTTCAAATAATAATTTTATAAGCTTACATTCAAAGCCACTTCAAGATACTAAATCGGTATTGAAATATAAAGTTGCAGCACAATTCTGAAAGCTGAGATTAAGGGCTTTCTAATGATACTAGTTTGAGCGAGATTGAAGTACTATTCGCGGAAATATCAACAGTTAACCAGAATATAAAAAGGGGTAAATAAACAATGATATCAGACTTCAGGGGTGATATTGATAAATTAAGGAGATCAGTTGGGGGTCAGTTGGGGATTTATGCCTGTAGTGCGAAAGCTCAGCTAACATGGTATTTAAACAGCTCAACTTTACAGAAATTTACTTTACAATCTACACCTTTACTCCTCTCTGATAACTGCACATCTATTTCCAAGCAAGAACTGCCTGAACCAAGCCAAGGAACCCAACCACTATCACTATGGAACCTATCAAGTTTGCACCTCAGATGACACCCTTCTTCTCACTGGGGGCTTCTACTAAGAGAGAAAGAATCTCTATGCTTAAACAAGCATTCCTTTTTACTGCTGGCAGTGATCTTAACAGCTTTGTTGAGCATTTCTTATTAAAAACAGAGTTTGGAAAAAGTACCTTCTTACCTGTCATACAAAATTCTAAGACAGATGATTTCCTTAACAACCTAAAGGAATTGATGTCAGAGTCCCCTGCCAAGCACCTTCCTTCCCTAAGAGCATTGGTTACATCAAGCTACAGTCTGAAAGAGCTTTGGGATTGTGGATTTAAAATGACAAAAAATGAGTATTCATATTCTAAAAAAATAAAAAATGCTAAAAAAGCATCATTAAATTCAAAAAATAAAAAAGGAAAAAATGATTCAGTAAAGAAAGAAAACATAAAAAATATTTTAAGACATATATTAAAAAATTCATTTCCAACTAGCCAATTCACTAAAAAATCCCCTGGATTGATTTATGAAGAATTACAAAAAGAGTTGAGTGAATACTCAACTAAAATAAAATACTCATTATTGAAAACAAAAAAAGAAATTTACGAAGATATGAAAATAAAAAACAATATTTCTATTTCACTTTCCACTTTTTATAAGCTTATTCCTAATAATATAATTAAAAGCAATAAGCAAACTGATATGTGTAACATTTGCAACTTAAAAAAGTCATTAGAAATGAAGAAAAAGGATTTGAGTTTAAAAAAGTTGCCATTGCCTAAATCTATTAAAGAAAATTTGGAATCTATTGACCTACATGAAAAGTTTTATAAGCATCAAAATAAAGAATATATTAGTGATATAAATAATCTTGATAATAATTCATGTGTTATAGTAATAGACTATAAAGAAAACTTTAAAATAGGTGGGGGTCCTATAGAGACAAATAATTGTTTTTATGAGAAAATACCTATTTCTTTATTAGGATTTGCAATTGCTTTTAAAGAAAATGAGAAAATTAAATATGAGTATCATGACTTTTTATCTGAAATTTTATCTCATGACTCTTTGTTTTCAGGTCAGTGTTTGATAAGTCTGCTTAAAAATAATAAATTTAAGAATATTAAAAATATTAAAGTTTGGACTGATAATGGTAATCATTTCAGATCTTATGAATTCTTATATTATCTTTTTAAAGAGGTACCTAAAATTATAAAAGGAACAATTAAGTTTAATAGATTTGTTGAGTGTCATGGCAAAAGTATTGTTGATGGTCATTTTGGTGTATTATCTAAAATATTTAAACAAAAGGAAAATGAGATGTATATAAAAAATATAAATGATCTCAAAATGGTTTTTGAGAGAGAGGAAGAAAGAAAGGGTCTATATGAGTCACTTGTAAATAATTCAGATGTTTCCCAAAAAATCTTTTTTCACATCTATGATAGAAAATCTAGGCCTAAAAAAAGCTGGCTTGAAGTCAAAGCATTTTATGTTAATCTTTCATATTTAATGAAAGATGGTGACCTGTATGTTTCACCTTTGACATTTGAGGATGTTAAGGAGTACTCCAAAATAAATTATTGTGCAAAGTTCTGCACAGATGACAGAGAAACAAAGAGAGCTGATACTACTAAAGGATTAGTAGGACATGTTCATGAAGTTGGACGCATAACAAAAACTTATATTTCACATAGGGTAAATAGTCTTTTAAATACAACAACTTTTTTTTCTAAAAATAACTAAGAAATTAATTATATGAGCCAAAGATAGGGTAATAGCAATTATAGCTTTGGGGCTGCTATTACTCTCCCATGCAACTCATATATTTAATTCTTGGCTTATTAAAATAGAAAAAAGGGTTTTAGCAAAAAATACAGCTAATAGAAATAAGATTTATTTCTATTATTTGTATATTTTACACTATTAAACTTTTCTTCAGTAAACTAAGCATTATACTAATGTTCAAAAAACATAAGTTTATGACTTAAATGATACCAAAGAAGTTAAAAGGCTTTGAAATGCTTAAGCTGGCGCCTTGGCTTAATCTAACAAATAATGACCCAAATGGAGGATTAATAAAGGCACCCAATGGAGGCAACAAAATTCCTACCATTAGCTTCATGAGCTTGAAGTCTACACTGGTGGCTAATCAAGAGCCATCCCCAGAAGAAGGCACGGGACCATGTCCCAGCCCCATGACCACATCTCTAGAGCAAGATAATCAAGTAACCAATTCAAGATCTCTGACCAATGAAAGAACTCCTGGCTGGGTACCATTTTGCCGCCTTTGAACCCAAGTACCCAGATCCCTCAGAACCACCTTTCCCAATGCCCTGATGAACCCCCCAAGGAAAATATTAAGTTTGGAAGTGGGTACTATATAGACCAAATGACCCTGAGCTCCAAACTTATTGCCATTTTTAAATAAAGGTTATTTTATTTTGGCTTACACAGCTACTGCCTTATTTTTCTTTGTCATCTATCAAATCAGTACAAGATCCTCTGGCCCTTCTTCCCCTCTTCCTGCAGATTCCCGTCCTCCAGGTGTTTCCTTTGGCCCTGTCCACTTCACAGAGTATCCTCTGAAACCTGAATATAAGGATTAAACCCCAGAAAAGATCCTCAAACTAGATACCCTGACCCGCATAAAATCTGCAGTTAGATACAACCATCAAGGCCCCTGGATATTCTCAACACCCAAGTTTTTTGAGGTAAATTAAACTACCTGCCCACCTACAAACTTTGCATGGAGCTTCCTGTGACCCCAAGCCAATGCCTGCTTCCTCACCCAACCTCCCAACCAATCACACTGGCAAACTGTTTGGGATTGTGTACATCACCCTCACAGGGATGATTGTCACTATAATACCGGCTGCTGGTCTGTGGTTCTGGGTGGGTTGTCCCTCTCCTATATCTTTAAGTTAGCTCCTCTCTTGTGGTGGGCTTTACTTGCAAAAAACCCGGCCCAAGTGACCCCCAAAACTGACAGGCCGGCCGCTCAAGACTAGATCCCTGACAGTTTATTGTCAAAGCCGCAGGCTCAACCCGCCAGCAAGGTTCCAACCAAGCAGGTTTGTGACCTGCAATCCAATTATCCGGTCACTTGAAGCCAGACTAGGAAGCCAGACTAGGAAGCCAACTCAAATTACCAAATCCAACAACATGAACAGATGATGATCCTTCATGGTGGATACCTTGTTTTGGCGCTTGACTCATTACCAGGATCAAGCCTCCCCCCTTCATCATCCAGCTATGTGATCACCAATCATGTTCCTGTTATCCTTGATTCACATGAACTATATAATAACTATCTCACAATAAAGATTATTATCCATCTTCTAAATATTTTTCCCGTGTAACTATTCTAAAACAGCACAGTTGTGACATTATCATTTGCTGTGACAGATCAGATGAGGCGGGTTGACGTAAAATGTCATGTCGTCCCAGGCGGAGTTGGTTGTAGACACTGGTGAGAACTAGTTAATCATGGTACACAATGTAAACCTTGGGGATGCCTTCATAAGGGATGGGGAGGAAGGCTTCTTGATGATTTATAGCCATACAGCAAGCACTTTTTCCTTTCTTGGGGGATTTTCTTATAGCTAGGTCATTAATCAAACCTACTGCTGCTACCACTGTTTCAACTGAACTGGTAATGGTTCAGTATTTAGATTGAGGAAGGCATTAATCCAAATAGAAAGGGAAATAATAGGAAGAGAAAGATGTGCTTAGTTTAAGAATAATAAGGTTGATATACTATATTTACGTGATGCTCACAGAGAACTGGGGGGAGAAAGAGGGGAAACCTCTTGGAAAGCTTCTACCTGAGAGGCAGGGGAGACTACTAGTACTGGGATGCAGAAGCAGGTGATAGTAAAGCACACTTTGATCAGG
The DNA here is from genome assembly GCA_014839935.2 of Entomophthora muscae. Classification (NCBI taxonomy): domain Eukaryota; kingdom Fungi; phylum Entomophthoromycota; class Entomophthoromycetes; order Entomophthorales; family Entomophthoraceae; genus Entomophthora; species Entomophthora muscae. The sequence continues at coordinate 199,083 of QTSX02006394.1, forward strand.
CCTAGAGCACTAACTGTAACTGTCAGCATGGTAGGAAGATCTTCCTGCTACCTTAGTAGTGTAGGCAACAAGGAAGCAGAGTTATAAGGAGTCTGGTGTAGAAGGCTTGATTGTTCAGGGTATGAAGCAACAAGCCAAAGAAGTGCAAGTAGTATAAATGTAGAATATGTGAAAGTGGATATTTATTTGATTATTTAAGAGTCCATTATATAGCTTCAGGATCAATGTGTATGTGCAGGTAAAATGTGTGCACATTGATAAAAATGGCTGTGATAGTTTTTGTCCATGAGACCAGATCCAAACTGAACTAATCATATGTCTATGCTGTCCTTAAGGATGGATGCCTTAAGGACAAGATCCTTTGAGGTTAAGAGCCTTAAGGACAAGATTATTAAGGCAAATTCATTAGATGCAGTCCCAGGGTTTAACCAATTGAAGCTAATGGTTTTAGAATTGGATGGCTGTCTTAAAGAAGCTTAATTAGTTAATAGTTTGGTACAATTTGGGAGCCACAAGTTGCCAGGGGTGAAATGATGGTGTGTTCCATGTGTCACAACGTTTTTGATTAGTCAATCTTGGATAAGTAATTCTCTGAGTGATTTATTTGATTAATCATTAATTTGGTGGCACTCTTATCAAATGCCCATCTAATATGGAGATCAAACATTTCAACCCCTAAGATAAACATTTACTTGGATAAGCCTCATGAATGCCATGATCTAAATGGAAACCATGTACTTGCCTCTTTGCTATATAATAGTCTTCTTCTATATCAAATAAATACAGTAGGTTTATAACCTGTTGAGGTAAATGAAATTGATTCAGCCTGAAGCAAAATCAGCTCAACTGAAAAAAAAATAACTCAGCTCAGAACAAGATTAAAAATCAGTGGATTTATATACTTAACAACAGGTTTGGGGTTGCTTCTGTTTTTTTCTGCGCTGAGTTAATTTCACTTTAGACTGAAGTGGTTTGTCTATCTGAATAAGTTATAAGGCTATTGCATAGCATTCCCTCTTTAAATTCTCCCTCTTATTTAACTTATATAATCTTGAAGTATTTAGTTGACAGGATCCAAGTGTTATCCCTGCCTTTATAGCCTTGAGTAAATTGTTGCCACTAACTGACCCCAGCTTTGCTGCACATTTGAATTTATTGGGCCGTTTTGTTTCTACTGGTATTTATTAAAGTTTTTTGTTTTTATTTATTTCTTAGGGTTAGCATTTCAGGCTCTATATGTTAAAAATATGGTCTTATCCTGAGAAAGTTCAGAATTGAGATACCATTTTAATTGTGTGTGGGAAACCACTTCACGCTGCAATTGGGTATGGCAAGGTGCAAGTCCTTGGGATACATCCTGTCAAGTGATACATACTTAATAACTCCCTTTGGGGGTAAAACAAGACTCAAAGATAGCATTTCAATATGCTTGTTTAAGATGTTGCAAATCAAGATATGATATTTCAAATGGGGTTGTGAGGATCTGCTGTACCAAATATAAAACCACCCCATCAGAAAATCTGTGGTCCACTACCCACAAGTAATCAGTTGGCCACTGGTTTAATGATAGGTATTGATGATTATAGATCCAAATGCCCCCTCCCAACCCTTGTTTATTGATTTTTGACTAGTAAGTGTATCATATTTTTAATTGCTCACAAGTTCAGTTAAAACTTCATAATAAACTTAACTAGTTGAAACTCTCTGAAATATTGGTTATGTGTAATTTACTGATTTTCATTAGATAGTTTATTTTTTTGCTGGGATCTATAGAAAGACATGGTTTGAAGGAATTTTGATGGATTAGAGAATTTGGGTTTCATGATAGTAGGGTTAAGAATCTGGGTTTGGGGTGGCCAAGTTTGAGATGGATAGGTGTACCAGCTTTAGCTTGACATGTTTATAAAATAACTTTATTTAAAGTCAGAAATGATGGTGGAAAAGAACAGCAGCTTAAGGGAATTGGGGATAGGAGGATCAATTTAATGCTGTCACATCACTTATTTTATTGTCTATCTGGTCTATGCTGGAAATCCAACTACGGGTTTTTATTAAAAAAATAACTTTATTTAAAGTTTGGAACGCCGGTGGAAATCCAACTACAGGGAAGGCCCAATAAATCACCATTGCATCATATATCCTGGTCCATGCTTGAAAACTTTAGCTTGAAATATAGTCACAAGATCTTGGAGCTTTATGTCATGCCCAGAAGCATGGCTCAGGTCATATCATGCTTAAGGTGCTTGGAGAGTACTCCATATATTCTTCCCAAGAAGAGAATGTTTAAATGACTTGCCTACTTTAGCTCTGAATCATATTATTTTCGATATGGGATTCTAACTTAGCCAACTTGTTTTATTTGATCAAATTCTCTTTTAGTGCTCCTGAATGAATAGTGCTTACCTATATCAATACCAGTCCTATTCAGGACCTTATGAAGAAGTCGGATTTGGGTTTATTAGGGTGCCTGACTTTTTCTACATTCATCAAACACGAGATCTAATTAGGAATTTATAAAGAAGTGAAAATAGCCTTGGGTTTGTACACTTGGACTTCATATAAAAGCCAATCAAATGGCCGTGTTCCTTTAAACGCTGCCTTTGAACTTTAATAAAATAGCGTTCTCTTTAAAAGATATAAAAGCCAATCAAAGACTATATCTATCATGCTGATGGTGACACCGATCCCGCAATGAGCCCCAGACAGCCGAATTTCAACTTGGAATTTAAAGACGGGGTTGGAAATCAAGCGACGGTTCAACTCTAAGGAGGGGATGCTAGATTACTGTAGATATTATTCCAACCATGACTTAAAAATCCACATGTAGTTTAAATGCGGCTCAGGATGAGAGTGGAGCCTCCCAAATCTCTTCCTGCATGCCAGTACAAGAGGTCTTATGAATTACACTGCAATTTAAATAAAGGATTCAAAGGCTGAACTGTAGCACGATTGATGAGGAGTGACGATTGAACAAGGAAAAGTACTAAAGGGTAATGGGATGCCAAACATACCCTATTTTAGCACCCGCTATGAAGCTGCTTTATACTGTGATGATGGCCTTGGGTCACGGCATTCCGCTTTCCGTCACTCCCATTTTACAACCAGAACAGGCGAACAGCACTCCAAGCTTTGCGCCTGAGATATTGCCCTCCTTCTTATCGGGATACTATAGCCGCCCCAATCCCCCTGTTGCACCAAACAAGGGGGGGATAGGAATCAAACCTTCGGAGTATATTCGCCCTGCCAACGAGGTAAGGAAGGGGAAATACAAAGATGGCGGTATGCGGACAGAGAAAAGAGTAAGCTCAAACGGCAGGAGCAGGCTAACATGTTAGAATTTAAGCGGCAGCACAGCTTCTAGGCGATCAGGTCAAGGGAATTTCCAAAGGTATGGGTCTCAGATGAAGCAGCCAGGGCACAGTTCCTCGTTCAGGCACGAGGGGAAGAAAGTTCTCGTCAATCCAAACCTAGCCCCTCAGGCCAAGGTTAAGGAGGCCCCTCCACCAATGGCCGAAGACGTTGGTGATGGGAATATCTTCAAAGTGCTCACACCACTCTTCCCCTCCTTTATATAGAAAGGACTTCATCATTTGCATTCCGAGCTATTACCCTATTTGTATGCTCGCATACTTGAATAAATCTAATACACCACATATCAATACGTACAACTCCAAATAAAGTACACATGTTTTTTAAAGCTATTAACTTCACAACAACAATTGCTTTATAAAAAATTTATACTTTGAGAGCAATCGTGGGAAGCCAGAAACCCCTTTTAGAGTAATATCAATATTTTTGGTTCTTGAAGAAGAAGAGATGTAGTTTTTATTAGGTGTATTATGCATTTCAGGATGAGCTCTGTATGAGGACAGATGTATTTCCGATTGGTGTGGATGGTTGCTGCAATGGTATGGGTTCCGTTGCTGCTTGCGCCAAGTTATATGAGAGTCCTGTGGTCTTTGGGACGTGACACCAACTGTGGTGGTTTGGCAGGATTATGAAGTAGCAATAATACACTCTTATTGTACTTGACACTACTACTATTCAGCTTAGTAGCAATGTTGATGTTTCTTGTTTTTTGTCTTGGTTAAATTTGCCTTGATCTGGCAGTCTGCCATTAGTTGATCAAGGGAGACAATTGGCAAGGAAATCTTTGGGTCAAAAGACACATCACTGGAAAGTTGACGTAAACCAGAAGGATGCCACAAAGAGATTCTGGAGTAACTGACCAGAGAGGCCTGGTTACTCTGATACTACTGTAATAGCCTTTATGCAGTAATATGAGATGGGTTGTTATTATTTGTCTGCCTTCCAAGTGATCTTGGAAGGGCTTTTTATAGCGTACAGGTTGCGGCCAGACTAGAGTCTTGCTGCGGACAACTCTTGCTAGCTAGCCTATCATCATCAAGCTACTAGCTTCACCCCCAGAGTTGGATTCCAAACCTGAACAAGGTTTTAGAATGAGGCAATATCATAGGCTGTTAATTTCTCCTCTTCAGCCTAGGTATCCCTTGACTTAGTTGGGGTCAACTAAGTTGACATCCATAGGGCCGGATCCTGTCTTGTGCTTGGCGTAATGTACAAACTCGCACTGGCAGTCTTCCGTCCCATTTCTTGATGAAACAGTATGTTGTATTTTCCCGTCTTTATTCCATAGGGCAGGTTTGTGTCTATTTCAGGATCCGGAATGCCTAGCATCTAATTATAGAAGCTTCTGGACTGTCCCATGACCTGAGACCTGGAATGCTCAGGTGTCTTCTGGATTGTAAACTATAACAGTCTTGATATAGTTTCTCCGTATTCTAGAATATGCATCTCACATTTGGCTGTGTCCCATATATTGTTGACCCATAGTTTTAATGATGGGAATTTGGATCAGTCAACCCTGATAGACCAGGATTTTCTGACAAGTAAGTAGGCTCCATTTAATCTAGGATTAAGATGGTCGCTTCTTTTGGTTAAAATAAAAAAATAAAATTTTAATCAAATGTGATCCTCCCACCTAAAGTCCACATCTTCAATCAAATATAAATGCTAACCCAGATATCATCTGTTTGCATTACTATGATATAAACATAAAGCCCTAGTTGAAAGCCTCCTTTAATAATCATCAACCTATTAGATAACTCCAAAAGACTTTTTAGCATCCTCAACTACTTGTAAAGCTAGGTGTCAGGCACCCACCCGCTAGGGAGTAAACTCCCTAGGTGGTGAATAATTGCAGAGGGATTCAATCCCGTCACCAGGGATCCCACAGGTAAGGAGACCATTCCCAGATGGAATAACTCTCCAAGGAGCCAGTACCTGCCTAGCAGGGGATTAAAACGCCCCAAGAAGAAGTACGCGCCAAGGTAACTCAATAAAAAGGCTGAAGCCAATGGACAAAACACTTGAGGCTTGTTCACCTGTGTGGGTGAACCATAAGCTTTGGTTTCTTCCTGTTCAGGTGGATTGTTGGAGAGAGGAGTTGCTGTTTATCAGACACCCGGAATCACACGGCGCCAGGAGCTGTCAAGAAACTGAGAATCTGTCGTTGTGCCTGAATCAGCGCGTGAACCTATAGAAACGCTGGCAAACACCTTCAAATTCAGGACTATCCAGAGTAATCATTTATACCCAAGCCACTCCCTAAGAGAAGTCTTGGGTAATTTCATGGTCTTGGAAATTCAGAGGTTTTTAAAAAAATAAAAATTAACAAACAATCACTTGGGTGAATGTAGACTTTATTGATTGAACAAGTAATAGATCATAACTTACCAGCCTTATATAGCATGGTAGCAAAAATGATAAACTGGAGGAAACATAAAGGATATCAAACTCATGGAGAAGACATTGGGGAAATTTGGAGATCCTGGGGAGTTTTGATAACAAAACTAGAATTATTTGCCTTTGGAGCCATTATACTGACCTCAGAATGGTTTAAAACAAAATTTGATTTAAATTATCAACACACAGGCAAAGGCAGGAGATCAACAGCTATTCCCCAGTCAAAACTGGGGAAGGAGAGCAGGGACTAGCGGCAGAAACAGCGGGCAATGGGCAAGTTTTGGCCAATTTGAAGTCAAAACCGACATCATAGGAATGCTTAAGAGCATCTATCAAAAAGCTTACCACAACAGCTGATTGGCTGAAATTGATAATTGAAGGTAACAATTTGGTTTTAACTAAACTAACGTTTTCATTGATTTAAAAGCCACCACAGACCAAGGAAGACCCGGGTTCAAAAACTGTCATTGAACTCCCATTGTCAAGAACTATATTGAAACAATCAATTTCGGGTAAATTAGAACAGTTGATACTAACTAACAAATCAATTTTAGGAGACCCAATTAACCCCAGAGAAGTGGGGTTTTCTGATATTATGACAAGAGATAAATTGTTATCAAAAGGGTCTGTAAGATCACTCCTGACACTAGGAGTGGAGGCAGACTCCAGATAATAAGTGTCACAACATCTTTGATTACTCCCTCTTGGGGAATTAACACCCCAAGTAGATCACCAAATGGCTCACCAAATGGCTCACCAAATGGCTCACCAAATGGCTCACCAAATGGTTCACCAGCCAGCCAGCCAGTAAAACTGGTGGCACCATTATCAGCCAACCATCAATGACGGGGATCACCCAATCCAGATCCTAAATGGAACACAACTTGAATAAGCCTCACAACCCAAGAGGAACATTAATTAGGTAAGCCCCATGACCCCCATGACGTACATGGATGATATGTGGCTTGTCATGATACTATATATTATTCTATATTCATATTCAATAAAGTATCATTCTCTTCTTAAATCTTCCCCTTATCTTGTTATTATACTTCCCAGAAGTATATACTCAACATAAGCTAAAAAAAGCCATTTTTATAGAATTACTATAATACCATCTTTGATTACTCTCAGGAATTTATTTCTCCAAGAAATGACTCCTCCAGCAAATGAAACGTTGCTCCAAGACAACCCAGTTATCCTATCAGGATTGATCACTTGATTTTTCAGAGAACACATATCCCACCCATACTATCTATATGTATGCATTAGTTTTCAAAGCTATGGCCCTAATAAAAACAAACTCATTTGTAACTAAAATCAACTCAGTTGCAAACAAAATCAACCCATCAGAAAAAAGTGAGCCCATATCCATCATTAATCAATATAAATTCATTGGGTTTTAATTCTGTTTGCATCCAAGTTTTTTGTTTATATATGAGTTGATTTCATTCACAAATGAGCTATTTTTACTTAGGGTCATAGCTTTGAAAACTAATTTGCTAAACTTTTCAGAGCTGTTGAGATAGATGAACCAAACCAAGCTCTCAATGCACTGTTGCGCCTTTAGAATAGCAACAACACAGTTATGTAGTAATGTAGGGCATTGAGGTGCTGGGTGCCACCCCTAGTATTGCCTTATTTGGAATGATTCCTTATTTGGAATAATATAAGGGGAACTGCTGTCCTTTTTGTCATTATCATTGGAAGATAACCCTCCAAATTACATAGCGTTGTCTCCAGTTATAGACCAATCAGTGCACCTGCAGCTAGACACAGATGCATTGGAGAGTGACCCATTGGAATGGGTTTTCATATGGAAATTAGTGACCAATCAGAGCATCTGCAGCTAGCTGCAGATGCATCAATTGATGACCCATCAAAAGAGGTTTATATATGACAATTAATGACCCATCAACGCGTCTGCAGCTAGCCGCAGATGCATCAATTATTGACCCATTGCTTGTGCCCACTATGTAAATTGGTATAGTGATCTTCTGCCCCTCTTTTTGCCAAAGTGGGAACCCTGAAAGAGAGTAGTCTGAAACTTTATTCTACACTCAATTCCCCAGAGACAGCCCTACTATGTGCTGCAACCACCTGACTTCAGATATCATGCCCAAATGTTCACTTTTTGCCCAATCCAACCCATTTCTTTCTGAATATTTCCCAGTATGTTTCAGTCCTCCAAGAATAAGCTCATTTCCTGACAGTCTAGATCCTAGTCAGCATGGCTCACCCTTTCTTTTCCCTTCTCCCCTCCAAGTATAAAAAGACCCCTAGGAGGTCCCCAATAAACAGAATCATTTACCATACAATTATAACAAACAACTTACAAATCTTAGACTACTTGCAGAGCCCAAAATTAGAGGTTCTGTTGAGTAAGAAGATATTAGTCCTGTTGTGTTCCCAATTTCTCAGCTACTCTAAAACCATCCCTCCAACCCTTGAGCACCACAGGCATAGAGCACTTGCTTGAATACAGTCATGTGTGAGTGTCAGGATACCAGGAGCACTGTGAAGCCCCTTCAGGTGAGGGAGGGGAGGATGCAGGTATGGGCATGGTCCACCAGATGATGATACCTAACTTTACCAGGTAGGAGAAGGCCTTCCCAGCCACAGCCCAGGGTCCAGCCGCTGGCAAGGCAGAACCAATCAATCCTGTGAGTGCCAGGTATAGCACTCCCAGAAATTGACTACTCTGGCTGGTGGCATCATAAGTGGGGGGTGTTGAGATGATTGGTTTGGGAATGAGGGGTGGTTCCATTTGGATTAAGTAGGCAGCAGGATTTTTGTATTTCCCGTTGAAGATCAAAGGGTAAATGGTGATTTCTTTGCTGCCACAGACAAATTTGGTAGAGTTCCTTGGGGCGTTTGGGCAAGTGTATCACTGCAAGTCTTCTAAGGTTCCGGGTTTATGATCAGGGTTTGGGGGATACTCAGTGAAGTGCACAGGACCAATTGGAGCGTCAGGAGGATGGTGTTAATTAAACACTTCTGTTTTTTCAGCTGGTGCTTGGCAATCAATCCCTGAAGGTGAGTACTGGTGCTTGGATTATTACAGATGAAAGAGTATAGAAATATGTATGGAATTAGATTGGTGAATCAAAGGTTCACAACAACTTTATTTGGTAAGAATGAGAATACATAATCTTCCTGGTGCTTTTGACTTAATAATTATTCATATGTGTGTTCCTCTGAGCATTCTTCTAGTGCTGTATGGGTGGAAAGATTTGGCATCTCAAATTCTGCTGTTTGGTTTGCTGTTTTATCATCATTTTTGGGGTCTTCAGGAACAGTTGCTTTGCTTGCTGGTGGTCTATCTTTCCTTGAATGGTCATTGGTTCTGGAAGGTTTAAATGCAGGTGTCATGGGGTCATTTTCAATTTAATTGCCAATTTGGGACTGGATTGATAGGCATTCCTGAGGCAAAATAACTTGATTAAAAAGGGGTTCCCAACTGGGAACCCCAAATTACCAAATGGAGGATGGGCTTGACCTGGGAGCTCTGGGAAGCTAAATTTAGCTTGCTCAGGCCAAGCCAAACCCACCAAGGCTTGGGAATAGCTTTTGGGGCCCAGGATGGGCCCCACAGCTACTTCCAGAGCAGTAGTGGTTCCAGCTCCCCTTGCCTGATGGCTGGGAGCAGATTTAAATCCTGTTCTGGGATTCAAAATGTTACTTTTGTAACTTTGAGGATATGATTAGTATTGTATCAGAAGAGCTAAGATCAATGGAAACATGTTTATTGTCAAAGAATGGCTTATGATCATACAGAAGTACTTGCAGATTAAAAGATGGTTTTATTGTGCTTTGTATATACTTCTGAGAAGTATATAAAAATAAAAAGAGAAATTTAGGAAGAGAATGATACTTTATTGGTATGAGTTTAGAGTAATATATAGTCTTGTGAGAAGATACATACTTTCCATGTACACCATGATAGTAATAAAGTTTTTCCAAGTAATTATTTCTCTTGGGGTTTGAAAGGGTTTTATCCCCATATTATATGAGAATTTGATAAGTGTGCCACCAACTTAATGATTAGTCAGGGAATCAATCAGAAAATCACTTCTCTAAGAGGGAGTAATCAAAGGTTGTCAGGGATTCACTTATTTTGGAGCTTCTCCCCAATAGAATGGAGAAGAGCTCTCAAGTTGAATTTGACTAGAGTGGTTCCTACTGGAATTTCAACCATTAACATATGTAATAAGTGGCCTAGCAATCTGAATCTCCCCAAAAAGGAAGTATAGTGCTTTAACAAGTAACATACACTGGTGTAGCCCAAGATCAACCATGGTGTCTTGAGATGGATAATAGAAGGGAAGTGGGCAGTTTTGATATGAGGGACATGGCAAGGGCATGGGCCAAAATGGCCCAACTGGAGCCCATATATATTCAGTTGGAGTTGAATCAGGAGTGTCTAAGTTCACATTTGCCTGGCTGTATCCTAGTAACACACAAAAGCCCACATAAGAAGGAGGGGTTTCATGTTGTTAGAAAATATTACAATGGTCTACTAATCAGTTAGAGAGTAAAAATATAGAGTTTATTATGGATATTTGAAAAGAATAAAATTGTTGGAGAAATTTTCCCAGGAAAAGTACTTCAGCTTAAATACTGAAGTGGAAGTGAAGAAGTGACATAGTGTTTACCCTTGAGTCCTACAATTAAAGGAGGTGAAGTATTGCTTTACAGGACTGCAGCAAGCTGCAGCCTGCAAAACAGGAAAAAATAAGGCTCGGTTGTGCTTGCAGAGTGCAGTTGGCTTCTTTACTATGTTCTGGAATGGTTTGCTTTCTTGGATGTAGACTAGATTCTTGGCTTGCTTGCTTTATATGATCTGATTGGCTGACTGGGACCCCTGGCCATTGATTGGAGTTTAAATTGCATTTTTTGTAATGCTGATTGCTAAATTAGACATTTGAGATGTATCAGATCCATTATTATTGATAATTTATCATTAATATTATTTTTGATGTTGTTGTTATCTTTTAAAGTCAGATTGGGTTGTTTTTAAGTGGATTTTATATTATAACAGTTGATTATACTTTTGTTTTTGCATTTAGTTTGCACCTTTAACTGTATATTAAAGGCAACTGCCAGAAGTAACTCATTCCGCAAGTCAACTTACTGAATGTTGACAAATTATTGACATTCAGTAAGTCAACATTATTTTAGTATTTATCTGCCGGAATTGGGCATTTCCAAAACTAAGCTAATTTTTTATAGTGAATTATTAAGTCAGAATTTCAAAATTAAAAAGGAAAAGGCATAATGCTGACACCATCTAAACAAAGGCTTAATTTTAAGCCAAAAAACTAATATAATTTACTATGAAAATGTAAGTTTATTTGTACTTTAAATTAAGGTCAACTACAGTAAGTAATATCTGGATGTCAACCCCAAATAAGAATCCATAAATTTATTAATAAAATACACAATATTATAAAAATAACTATTTTTTATATTTTATACTACTGTTTTTATTAAATATATATTAAGATAAGCATTGAATAAAGACATATGTCAACTTTCAGAGTGTTATTTGTATTATTTAGATATTTACTGATATTTTAAACTCACTGGATAAACTATAGCTTATTTCTGGAATTCCACTTAAGCCAAAACACATATGTTAAAACTAGAAATTATATATGTATTTATAATGTCAAATTTGTGTCAAATCAATGTGTCACCTAAATTGCAACAAAGAGGTTTGTCTAAGCAAACAAAGTGACATAATTTAAGCAAGATTTAATAGGAGAGTTACTATAAAAGAACACTGACTGCCTGAATGTTGACACCTTCACTGGTTTATTAGTAAAACACTGCCGCTTAACAAAAAGCACACATACAATGGTATGATAATTCAGACCAAAGTACCCAGGGCTGTACTTTATACTTTCCTCTACAATCCCTATTATTTAGTTTTCATAAGTTACATATGCAAATCTTTAAATTTTTTAAATTTAAAAATAATTAATTTTGGCCTTAAAAAACCAACTCCAGAAAATATTAACAAAGATTTATAAGTGATTTACATAGTGTTTTTCCACTTTAATGCTGACTGTTAGTATGTTGATGTCAAAATTAAAGCGTTTTTTATGCTGACAAACTAAATTAAATATTTTTGACTATTGTGACTACCAGAATGTCAACTTTTTATTGAAACATGGTTTTTTTCTATTCTTTACTAATAAACTAGCTCTAAAATTACTTTCCACACTTCTATAAACTATTTAATTCGTAATAAAAAATAAAACAAGTGATTATTATTTAATTTTATTCATGTTTCAACTAATTATTCTTACTTTATGAACTATACTCTAATTATTGTAGGACAAATCTTCCAAGAAGCCACAAAAGAGCCCCAAGTCAACCAAGAAAGTGCCTGAAGCCTCTGGAAAGGCCCAAAGTCCCTACCCCAACAAAAAACCAGCCAAAGAGCCCTCAAAAAAATAGAAGACAAAGGAGAAGACCCCAGACCCTGAAAGCAAAGAGCCCTCCCCTGCCCCTCCTCTTCTCCAAGCTGGTATCAATCAGAAGGAGATGAGGTTCCACTAAACAAGTGAGGAAGAAAGAAGATACCCAAGATTCCAGAACCCCAGTAAAGCCCAGATGAATCAAGCTCAAAATAATCAAGCCCTAGGAATCAAGCTCATCCCAGTCCAAGAAGCGCAAGAATCCAACTCCAGATAATTCCCCTCCACCGCCCAACAAATCTGCACCTCCATCCTCCTCATCAAGTATCAATAAATAAGATCCTGATGATTACCTGCCTGACTATCATCAAGCACCAATTGGACCATGAGATCCCCTAAAGGTTCACAATATATGTAACGTCAAAGGAGAGTTTAAGCTCCCAAAAAAGTTCACAATATATGTAATGTCAAAGGAGAGTTTAAGCTCCCAAAAAAGTTCCCTCAGTTTTCCCCTCTAATGTCTGTCAAAGGAGGTGCAAGTTTAGTCTGTGATGGCTATGTTTTCAATTGCAACAATCAGAAGAGAGAAGGAAGAAGCAAGTATTATGTATGTGAAGATAGAAGCTGTGCTGCCAGAATCAATAAAGAAGGATGGGATAAAGCCACTAGTGAAAAAGGAGAGCACACATGCAATGCTCCAATCAATCTTATTGAAAAGCTTCTAAAGTGATACCTCTACCAAATGGTCTCAGTCTCCAAAGATGTCAAGGCTTCTGATCTGGCAGTTAAGGCCATCACACACCTAAGTAATGAGAACCTGAAGCTCATCCCTGACCGCAACTAGTTAGTGAAGTACATATGTGATAAACACCATGATCTATCTCCCCATAAGAAATCTGCCATAGTCCAAGGAGAGTTAGTATTGACAGAGGAGTTAAAGATGTTCAATGGTGATGAGGTATTCCTTTTACATTATGATAGGTCTACATCAGAGGAAAGAGTTATATTCTATGCTACACAACAGAACCTGGAGCAGTTAAGCAATTCAGAGACCTGGTCATGTGATGGTACCTTTGCAGTATGCCCCCACCTTTTTTACCAACTACAGGTGGTACATTCCCTTATTGAAGGCAAGGTGCTCCCGTTTGCCTACTTTCTGCTTCCTGGGGCAACAGAAGAGATCTACACAAAGGCCTTTAAAATCCTTCAGGAGGGCATCAAATCCCTACCCATTAATAAAAAGAGTCCCCCTGGCCATAACACCAGAGCCAATCCAGATGATGATGAAAAGTGTCAGGGCCCAGATTGCCCTGGACAGTCAGCTGGCCTCCTTAGAGTTTTTAAACATGCAGCATGGAAAACCCCACAAAGCACTTTCCAGGGCAAAGTACCCCCCCTTTTGACTAGCAAATGGCCCGGGATTTGAGAGGCACACAAGCCTTGAATCCCTGGATTTGAGCCTGTTATCAAATTTGGGCCACCTACCTATCAGGAAATGGCACATTGGGAGCACAACTGTTTGATTGCGTGATTGGAGGATAAATTCATTGCAGGAGCTAAAAATAACTGTAGTAACTTGCCATGCTGCAAATTTCAAAAGGTTCATGTTATAGCAACCAATGATCTCTCAACCTCTTAGCCAAGCACGCAAATTCTGGGTAAAATTGTAAATCCAACTCCAAATGATGCCATCAGTTCTCTGATGGCACAAAAGACCATAGAATCTTCAGTAAGTATAAGTAGTGAGGGGGAGAAGCCCTCCTCACTGTTGAAATCTTATTAAAGCGAGTTTATGCCTAGAAATTATTATTTTATTGCAGGAATTGTCTATTTTTGCTCAAATTTAATTATTCTCTTTGCATCCATTTGTGAATCCACTACTCAATAAAAACTTACATACCCATATCCTCCTGGCCATACTCCTGTTGTCCTTGCCAAACCGCCCTGCACCCTTGACCTGGAGTATTTTCATCCCCATCACCTGGATCTGCCACCAGCAATGAAGGATATTCCAACTGCCCCTCCTCTCCCTGGCGCGCCTCCCACCCAGGACTTTAGCAAGCTGAGGTTTGTCTATATCACAGTATTAGGGCTGGCTAACCAAGTTGTGCCCCATACTGGGAGTTGGTGCCCCCTAGCCACTGCTCTAAACTACCTGTTTTGCATAGCACCTATTGTGTACATGGCCTTCCAGGCCTGACCTGCCTTCCCTGTAGGAGTCCAGCCAGACTCAGGTATGGGCTGTGACAAAAAGGATGAAGCCACCCTTGCTGCATAACAAGAAGCTCATGATAAAGTACTTGGCCCCTCAACTATAATCATGGACTATGAAACTGCCCAGTATAACACTTTTATAAATACCTTTAATGGAGAGGTCCAGGGGTGTTTTTCCCATTATTGACAGGTTGTCAACAGGCAACTAAAGGGTCTACCTGAGCTCAACAAGCTCCACCATCTAGATACATCAGGAAAGTGCAAGTTATTAATTCAGCAGTTTGTAGCACTAGCCTTTGTAAAGCCAGATCATACTGGACAAGCCTTTGACCTCCTATGCCAGGATCCATATGCCAAGAAACATGATGGTGCCTTCTACTCTTTCATTGAATATTATGAACCACAGTGGATTGGACGTAAGGTCACTAAGCCCAGAGCCAAAGCCAACTGGAGCTGCTACCAGGCAGTTCTTAAGGATGAGATGAAAAATGCTTCATCTTTGGAGGGCTTGAATAAGCATATCAAGTCCTCCTTTGGAATCAAGCCCAGATACAACACCTTCTACAAGCACCTCAAAGTCCAATAGGGGAAAACTGCTGCATCCATCAGATGTATTGAGAACCACCCATCCAAGAAGAAGAGAACCACCAAAGAGAAGCAATATCAAGAGAAGATCAAGGACGTTGTCAAGGCCAAATATAAGCTTTAAGAGATTGGGGAATACACCAAGAAGATTGCCACAGTTCTTAATGGCAACCAGGTGATCACAGTCTAGCTTTCAATTAAATTTATTGAGTATTGTCTAATTTTTCATATAGTTCTTATATGTCAAGTATGATGTTTTTAAATGAATAGTTATTATAAATAACTCATTAATAATTTATTATACTGTTTTTATAAAAATCATTGATTTTATATTGATATTTTGATGCTTTAGACTGTATTACATGGCCTATTTTGGTATTTTAATAGTAAATTATATGTTTTTTGTAGTTTTTAATATAGTAAATTTTTTTATATTACTGTTTCTGATTAAAATAATTTCCTATAATACTTGAAATTTTATGTAGTATCTTTTTGTGTAAAAAATTTTTTGTTTTTATAAGTGGGAAAAAATTTATTATAGTAAAGATAGCTAAATTCATAGTGAATTATTTTTGAAGTGTATTTTTATGAATTTTTTCAATTATCATGTATAATTTTTTATGAAATTTTTAAAATCTATGTTGTCACATTACCCTAAAAAGTATCTTGAAGCTTAATTTTTAAAAAGTAAAATGTTCAGGAAACAGGTTTCTGTTTATTAAAAAAGCGTCAACATTTAGTAGTCTGCATGAGTTAAAACTTAATTCTGACTTTTCAATGCTGTTGACATAAAGTATTTTTAATTTTGATTGTTGAAATATAGTGATTTGACTTGCAGAATGAGTTAATTCTGGCAGTTGCCAATGAAATCTGGTTTGCCCCATAGTAGACAAAACCCTAGGCTGAAACAGCCAGAAATGCACCAATGAACATCCCCTTCTTGACCTTCTTCCTTCCTTTTTGAGTGGCAGCTCTTCCTTGCTTGCCGAAATCATCAAAAGCTATTGATAGCTTGTAATAGGAGATGAACATGACATCATCAGTTAGACTAGTCAGGCATCAAACCAGGGTTGATTTGATGGAGGTGTCATACGGGAAATCCTCAGCGCCATCTCATTGATTGCTGGCAAAATTGGTAAGAACCTGTATGGAAGCCACCTTCCCATACATCCAGAGCTGCACCATGCACTCAGACACCCAAATTCCATGGTGTGCAAGTTGCTTCTGGACCTGGGTCAATGGAAGCTTGGGATCCCACTGGAGGAGGTCAAGCATGATTGGGTATGCCTCAGATATTTGTGACTTGGGGGCCTTCTTGGCTGTCCCAATCAGATTCCCCCTGTTGATCAGATTGTTGAATTCCCACATTTTTGTGGCTTGGGTGAATTGCAACTGGGCGGCAATCTGTTCACAGGACAGACCCTAAGATTCAGTGCCACAATTTCCTTTAGAATTTGGGCAGAGATGATTTGTTGCCTGGGGCGCTGGGCTGGGGGAGCTGAAGCCTGATTGGCTGTAGGGGGAAGGTTGGCTGGTGGCAGGAAGTTGTTCCAAATCAAGGTTACTATCCTGATTGGTTGGTTGGTGAGCAGCTTGTGCGGGGTGGGTACGGGAGCAGGGGCAGAGCTAGACACTAAGTGACTCTCAAACAAGTCAAAGCCATAGCAGTTGGTGGTCAGGTACAGGTCAGCTTCCTTTTTACCCGCCTCAAAGGCTTGAGTGTAAACAGATGCCTCCACGTTCTGAGCCTTGCCTCCATTGAAGCTGGCTTGGCTATTGCTGGCTTGGCTGCTTGTGCTGTTGAAGGTGTTGCTGTTGAAAACCATATTGAAAAAACTTAGGATAAAATCACTAAAAATAGAAATTTTAAAATTTGATGATTTGTTTTTATTGTAATCTTGAGTCCATACTTGGAAGGTTCTCAAAACCATTCCATACAAATCTGGAGCCATAAAAAATGAATAAAATGCCTCTGTTCCTAAATTTAATAGCTATTGATTGGCTGTAAAACTGTTATAATTCTATTTTAGGCTACTCATACTACACATCTTGTGTGAGTTCATTTTGTTTTGTGCTTGTTTAATCTTGCTTCTAGATTGCTCTAATTTTGTTTCATTTTAGCCCTTTTGTTGGTGCCTCATATGAATCCTGATTGGATTATAATATACTCTGGAACAGCATCCATCCATTTCACTTGTTGTGTCAGTTCATTTTGTTTGTAGTTTGAACTACACCGCTTGATGTTTGATATAATTTTGTATGATGAGCTAGTGAAATTTGTTTTTTGTTTGAAAGTTCATTTATTAACTGAAATTTTATAAATTAATTAAATCCTGAATCTTGCGCAACATGGATTTTATTCAAATCTGAAATCCAAATCTCAGGTTAAAATATACACTCTGTTAACAGGGTTTATTGGCGTTAATGGGCAAAATGAGTCAACACAGCAACAAATGGCTCACACACAAAGCAAAACCATTCAAAATACAATACAAAATGCATTGATTCACAAAAAAATGATGTTAGTTGACTTTTGGTGTACATATTTTTACTATGTGAATCAGTGACAAAATACATCCAAGTAAGGTGAGTCAAAACTCAAACCAAAAACAAAACACAATAGCAACTCACTACGTAAACAAAATCACTCACACAATGTGTGCAATGGATTGTAATCATGAATGATACCAAGGTATCTAAGATAAGACACAAGACTGAAACATAAATTTTAAAAATATTGTGCTGGGTGTTTGAATTTGGCAGTAAAATCTAGGAAAATGGGTGGATTTTTTTCGAGTATTCTAAAATGGGCATTTTAAAACCAAAAACAACTAATTAAGAAATAAAAATTCTATGATTGGGATATTGAGTGGGAAAAATATTAATCAAAAATCCATATTCAGATAAAAGCAAAAATTAAAATTAGGGAGTAACTTAATTGAATTTATTTAGTATTTTATTAAATTCTCAAAATGGAAGGAACACAACAACAGAGTACTAATACATTTGTTGTGCGCTGCAGTTGCAGTTGCGGTTGCCCCTGCAGATCAAAGAATAGAGTTAGTGCAACCCAAGTGCCTACTCAAGGAGGAGACAGGAGAGGAGAGTTCCATAGTGATGCTGCACTGACACAGCCGGTTCAAGGAGCACAAGCTGCTAGGGTGCAGAGCATCAACCCTTGGGTCCCAAAGCTGACCCAGAAGCCCACCAAGATCACCACTACAAAGAAAGTTAGAAACAAGGAGGCAGAACTTACTTTGTATGTGTTTGACGTTGTGTACCGGCAAGAGTTGGTCCTGTCAGCCATGCTGGAGAAGGTGAATCCTGTACTTGATATGAGCTACAAGCCCTACGTCAGTGATGGCAATCAGGAGGATAATAAGGAGCCCAAATTCTATCAAACCAATAAGGATCAGTTAGTGTTGAAGAAAGTTGCTGCGTTTTACACCAAGGTGCCCATGCCCTGTGTTGTTCCCAATGCCAACAAGTCAATCCCCACCACTAAAAAACCCGCCCAGAAGCGCATTCCCAACATCAAACGCATCATCCTGCTTAAGCTAATGCATGAATCAGGCAATTACAAGGCAGCCGCGGCCCTTGTTGGGTTGGATCCCAAGTACGCTTCCAAGACATTCAACAAGTTCATCAATACTGGCCAAATCCTTGCTGCAGAGAAATCCTTGCGCGTTTCCACTATTCTCACCAAGGAGCACAAATGGGCAATCCACCAGTGGATAACCCAGGACTGCCATCTTGAACTGGAAAATATACAGGCCATGGTCAAAACTACTTTTGGGGTTGAAGCCTCAATTCCTTTTACTACCATCTACTCAAGGGAATGCACTTTTCCTGGAAAAAGCTTGGGGTATCTCCCTATAATAGAAACAGTCCAACCAACATTGAGACCCAGAAAAATTACACAGAGGTGTACACTGCCCTCAAAGCCAAGGGGACAGTCAAATTTTACTATATTGACAAATTGGCATTTGCCTCGTCTATGTGCAATGCATATGGCTATGTCCCCAAAGGCTCCAATGATGGGGTGGCTTGGCGTGCTGCAGTCTGCGCCACAGCCTACTCAATGGTGGCTCTCCTTGTCCAAAGGGGTTTGAGCTATACCAAATGATACTGGGCTCCCACAACAGCTGTACCTTCCTATCATTTCTCTGATTGGTCCAAGAGCACCTTAGGCACATGAGCCTTGGCTTCACCAATGTCATTGTGCTGGACAATGTTGGTCTCCACAAAGTGGCTGATATTCTTGAGGAATTCCCAATGATTGACACCAACACCGCAGTGGGCCCCCAGCAATTGGCCACGGCAAATTTGCACCTTCTCTTCCTCCCTGCTTATTTGCCATTCCTAAATCCCATCAAGGAAGTCTTTGGGTGGCTCAAGCAAGTTGTCAAGCGAGGAACCCCAACTGGGACTGAGGACCTCTTTAATTTGCTGCAGCCCAGGATCCACACCCTCCTAGCCGAGACTGTGGCCAAATTCTATGGCCACACTGATTTGTTCATCCCTGCATGCCTAGCCAAACTGCCAATCAATTAAAGGCTTAGTGTGTCCAATTTTTTTATATTATCTAATTTACTATTCAAGGTTTATTAATTATCATTTTATATTTAGCTGTTCCAAGCCCACAATCACATTCAGAAGATCCATCAATGAAGGTTAGTAATTTATTTATTTATAATCATTTTTTATTGTGTTGTCTAAGGGTATCCCAAACGCTTGATACTGGATTATGTGAACACATTAATATCACTTTTGGCAAACAAATATAATAATCAAAAAAAGCTAATTGTAATGTGTACAAATAAGAAGTAGATTTTATTGAAATATATTATAATGCTTTTATTAAGATCTACTCTGGGATATATTCTGCAAATCCCATTTGTTAAAATAAGAATTATATAATTGTATTATAATAAAAATAATATGAATTGTAATGAAATTTATTGGAAGAGAGAATTTATTAAGAACACCTGTAGTGAGTGCTTCTGTATGTACCCACCCCACAATAGAGGTGACGCACAACCTCCACCACCACACTGTGGACAGTGGATATACCCTTATTAAAAAACTCCCGCCTGCTGGTGAAGGGGAGTAGGGTTAGGTGCAAATGGAGGAGCAGCTTTTCTGGCGGGCTGCAAACCCGTAGATACCAGCCAGGACCAGGGCGCCTTGGATGACGTGATTCACTGAGTCATACCCAGGGAGGGACTTCTTCCCGTCAAGTGAGAGCTGGGCCTTGTAAATTCCCAGAAGGACCCTGTCAAGATCCTCTACGCTAGCGCTCATCCCAAAGAAGAAAAGATACCCAAGGTAAACCACTAAATGAAGCCTTTGCCCAGAAAAGGCTTCCGTAAACTCACATAATTTATTAAAAACGCACTGATCTCCTTATTGTGCCTGGTATTTGCAAAGGTAAGATCCATTGCCAATGGGAGCCCTAACTCATCTGCACTCCAGGATAGCCCAAAGTCCGCCAGGAGGATATTAGTTTTCTTGACGGCTGTTGTGTCTGCAACAGCTAATTTCCCCACTGTGTGCTCAAAGTTGTCCAGAAGGTAAGATAGGATGTGCTCCAAGGGGTAGCAGAAGCAAGCAGAAGCATGATCCTGACCCATCTCTGGTACATTCTTGAATGGGAGCGTTGCCAGGATGTCCCAAACAAGCTCAGTGGAGTTTACACAGTAAACTCCACTGAGGTTAGCTGGGTCCAGGCGGGCCAGTTGGGCATCCTTGTAGGCAGTAACTGCCCACTCAGATGCCCCCTTGACATGCATAAGTTCAGCCAACACCTCCTGCAACATTGAAAAGGACCCGTGGATGCGGTCCTCTAGCTCCCACAAGACGGGGGACATATACAGCTGCTTGGCCACATGAGTGGCGTAGTTGGTGTGGAATGTGGCTAGGAAAAAGGGAACCAGGACTTGGCAGAGTTCACTGTCTATGTTCTCTAAAAAACAGTTAAGTATTTACAAATTTTTATTAATTTTTTATTTTTAGATTACCTTCTTCAGTGTCCTCCTTGCCTGTTGCTTTAGCAGGCTTGGCCATTCTTGGCGCAAGCAGTTGTGTGGGCAATTATTTATTCTTTGTTCTGGCACACTTGGCAGGTTTGAGGTGTTCATACATCTCCAGGTTGTCAACCCAGACAGACGGCGCAGAAAGATTGTATGCTTTAAATTTCAGGCCCTCAACCAATGTCTTCTTGATGTTGAGAAGATGCTCAATGGTCTTATCAGGGGTGTCTGGCATTTTTGTCATTAGGGCCTTTGCGGACACCTTGTCTATTTTGTCTCTGTCAAGGACAGTGGATTTAACTTTGGCTTTGACCTTGCAGTCAATATCTTTGATTTTGGCAATTGTCAAGTCAAGGTCTTTAAGAAGCTTCTTCAATTCTCTCATCAATTTTTACTAACCTTTTCATGTGTTTTATAGCTTTAACCCCAATAAAATATGTATTATTCTGATATCATTGCCTCTTTAATTATTCCTTTTTGTTTTCCCATTTACTACATTATCCCATCTTTTCACCCATTTTTTATATGTATTACACTCATCTCAATATATGTTGTTTGCTTTGTGTTGGCATTGTTTCCTTGATTACCATATTGTTTTTGGCGCTTGACATAGCCCCTTGTGAAAATATTAACAACAATTTGGTGATCAGCTAAATTGTTGTTAATATTTTCACAAGGGGTGTATTTAAGTGCTAAAAATAACTGTGTTCTGGATCTAGATACATGGCATAGTAAATATATGATTTTATAGAAATAAGATGAACATAAATAATAAAACCAACTATAAACAAAGAGAACATGAACAATTGAAATTAAAAAAGATAATATAAATAGAAAATATTTATGACAGGGGTTTATTGGGGCAGGGGAGAGTGATGCCTAGGAGGCGGAATAACACAAGAAGGAAGATGTAGAGGCAGTGCTGGCCTGGGGGGTCTGGGATTGGGTTGGGCTTGCGGATTAGGGGTGTTGGTGGCAGGGGTGGAGACAGGATGATTTTGTGTGATGGCTGCCATATAACACTTGTTGTATTCCTCATCAATCATTAGCTGGATGGGCTGGTAAGTGGCAGTGGCCCGAGGTGGAAGGCGCTTATCCTTACATGATTAGTTGCCCATGTTCACATGGAAAACCATTTTCACAAACAAGTCAGCCGCCATCTGGCAGCCAAAGAGAAAATTGTGGTCAAGGACCCCAAGATAGAGGTCGTTGAAAGCCTGAGGGCGGCGCTCCTGTAATGTGGATCCCATGTTGAAGAAGACAACATAAGCCAGATGGACGTCTATATGGCTGGCAGGGTAGACTGAGGCCTGGTGCCCGTGTCCCTGGATGGCCTTGAGGGCGGTGGAGCTACCCTCCATCTGGTGGCTCAAGAAACCCTGGTACTTGGAATTTGAGCCATCCCAGGAGTCAATTAATCCACCAAGGATGTGGCTGTATGAGTAGCCATTGATGAAATCTGGGTTTGTCTAATAGTAGACAAAATCCTTGGCTGAAACAGCCAGAAATGCACCAATAAATGTCCCCTTCTTGACCTTCTTCCTTCCTTTTTGAGTGGTGGCTCTTCCTTGCTTGCCAAAATCATCAAAAGCTATGGATAGTTTATAGTAAGAGATGAAAATGATGTCATCTGACAAGCTTGTCAGGCATTGGACCAGGGTTGAGTTGATGTCAATATCATACAGGGAATCCTCAGTGCCATCCCATTGGTTGCCAGCAAAATTAGTAAGAACCCGTATGGAAGCCACCTTCCCGTACATCCAGAGATGCACCATGCACTTGTAGACCCAAATGCCATGGTGTGTAAGTTGCTTCTGGACCTGGGTCAATGGAAGCTTGGGGTCCCACTGGAGGAGGTCAAGCATGATTGGGTATGCCTCATTGATTTAGGACTTGGGGGCCTTCTTTGTCTTTTTGGATTTCCCAATCAGATTCCACTTATTCATTAAGTTATTGAATTCCCAATTTATTATGGCTTGAGTAAATTGAAACTGGGCGGCAATCTGGTCCCATGACAGACCCTGTAGGTTTAGTGCCAAAATTTCCTGGAGAATTTGGGCAGTAATTATTCTGCATTTGGGGTGCTGAGCTGGGGGAGCTGAAGCCTGATTGGCTGTAGGGGGCAGGTTGGCTGGTGGCAGGAAGTTGTTCCAAATCAAGGTTACTATCCTGATTGGTTGGTTGGTGAGCAGCTTGTGCGGGGTGGGTACGGGAGCAGGGGCAGAGCTAGACACTAAGTGACTCTCAAACAAGTCAAAGCCATAGGGGTTGGTGGTCAGTTACAGGTCAGCTTCCTTGTTACCTGCCTCAAAGGCTTGGATGTAAACAGGTGCCTCCACGTTCTGAGCCTTGCCTTCATTGAAGCTGGCTTGGCTGCTGCTGGCTTGGCTGCTTGTGCTGTTGAAGATGTTGCTGTTGAAAACCAGATTGAAAAAACCTAGGATAAAATCACTAAAAGTAGAAGCTTTAAAATTTGATGATTTGTTTTTATTGTAATCTTGAGTCCATATTTGGAAGGTTCTCAAAACCATTCCATACAAATCTGGAGCCATGAAAATGAATAAAATGCCTATGTTCCTAAATTGGATAGCTGTTGATTGTCAGTTAAACTGTTATATTTCTATTTTAGGTTGCTCATACTACACATCTTGTGTGAGTTCATTTTGTTTTGTGCTTGTGTAATCTTGCTTCTAGATTGCTCTAATTTTGTTTCATTTTAGCCCTTCTGTTGGTGCCTCATATGAATCCTGATTGAATTATAATATACTCTGGAACAGCATTCATCCATTTCACTTGTTGCGTCAGTTTATTTTGTTTGTGGTTTGAACTACACCGCTTGATGTTTGATATAATTTTGTATGATGGGCTAGTGAAATTTCGTTTTTTGCTTGACAGTTCATTTATTAACTGAAATTTTATAAATTAATTGTATCCTGAATCTCGCGCAACTTGGATTTTGTTAAAATCTGAAATCATTTTGTTTAAATATGAGGTGTTTTTGGTTGTTGCCATAGATTTTAAAACTGCTGTACTAAGATTGTGTTGTAGCCTGCAGACAAGGGTAGCTGGGTGATGTAGTCCTTATAGAGGCTTTGCCAAGGACCTTCTGGGATTGGGAGGATACAGAGTAGACCAGATGGCTTAGAAGTGTGATTCTTGTTTTTGAGACATACTAGGCAGCTGGCAACATATTCCTTGGTGGTCTTTGCCATCTGTGGCCACCAGTAGTGTGACTTTATAAGGGACAAAGTTCTCTTATAGCCTAATTTTCTGGCAGGGAGAGAGTTGTGGAATCCAATTATGATTTGCAACTGCAAGTCCTTATCAGGTACCATAACCAGTTTTGCAGAAGAAAAGCAGGTTGTTCTCAAGTGAATACTCCAAGGGGGACATTGCTTTGGATAGCAGGTCCTGGATGATTTTGTTGGAGGCAGGGTCTTCTTATTGGGCCTTCTGGATGGAGTAGGTGTCTGAGAAGTTGAATAAGGTTGAAAAGATCTGATTTATGAAGACAGATGTGGGGAGGACTGCTTTGGTGTTGAGACATTAATATTTGGGGTTGGAGTCAGAAGTTGTAGGATAGCAAGAGAGTAGGTCAGGGAGGACGTTGAGGGATCCCTTCTTGTAAATGATGGTGAACAAGAAGTTGGTAAATTTGATCACCCATTGGGCATGTTGCTGGGATATGCAACAGGCTTGAGTGAAGAACAGTAAGTTCTTGTGGCCCGTGAAGATGCTAACAGGGTCTGAGGTTCCTTTGAGGTAACGGCGCCAATGCTTGAGAGATTTGATAATTGCAATCAGTTCCTGGTCGTGGACAGGATAATTCTTCTCAGCAGGAAGATGCTTCTGACTGTAGTAAGCTACAGGATGGAGCATACCATACCCCCATGCTGAAGAAGGACGGCACCAACAGCATAGTTGCTGGTGTTGGTCTCCAGGAAGAAGGATTTGTTGCTATTGGGCATGAGCAAGACTGGGGGAGTGAAAAAAAAGTGACAGATCTGCTCAAAAGAGTCCTGTGCTTCAGCAGACCATTTGAACTCAACCTTGGTGGAGGTCAGATCAGTGAGTGGAAGGACAATGCTGCTGAATCCAGGGACAAACTTGCGGCAGTAATTAGCAAGACCTAGAAACCCTCAGAGCTCTTTGTGGTTCTTTGGTACCAGCCAAGAGAGGATGGCCTCAAGTTTTCTTGGAGTGAGGGCAAATCCTTCCTTGGTTACAATATATCCAAGGAATTCAACGCTTGTCTGGAAGAAGCAATACTTAGAAAGCTTGCAGTAAAGATGATATTCTTGGAGCCTAGCCATGTCTTTTCTTAGGTGATCAATGTGGTCATAAGTGTTCTTAGAATATATTAAGATGTTGTCAAGATACACCACCACAAACTCATTCAGGAAGGGAAGGTGGAACTCGTTCATTAGGGCTTGGAACGTTGAAGGTGCATTGAAGAGGCCAAATGGCATAACCTTGTACTTATAGAGGCTAAAGGGAGTGCGGAAAGCAGTCTTACATTTGTGTCCCTTGGCAACACAGATCTGGTTGAAAGCTGCACAAAGGCCAACCTTGGAAAAGATCTGAATGCCTGAGAGGCAGCCTGTGAGGGCTTTGGCAGATGGAATGTGACAGTGATCCTTGATTGTTAAAGCATTTAGGGCACAATAGTTGATGCATGGCCGCTTGGAACCATTCAATTTGGCAATAAAAAAGATCAGAGAGGAGCAGGATAACGTAGAGCAAGTGATGAAACCCTTACTGAGCTTGTTGTCAATGTATTCTGAAAGCAACTTATTGTTAGTATCAGATAATGTGATGATTCTACCCCAGGGTGGGGTTTCTCCTTCAGTCAAGTTGATCTGGATGTTGTATGGTCTGTGGGGAGGTAGGTTGCAGCATTGCTTGTTGCTAAATACCTCTTCATAGCTGCTTATGTAGAGAGGGATACCACTGTTGACCAGAGCTGCCTCTGAGGAAGGTAGGATGGTGCAGGAGTTTAGCATCTTGAAGTTCCAAAAGCTAGTGGAGAGCTGTTGTTTTCTTAAGAGGTCTAGGGAGCAGGGAATGTCATGTGTGTAGAAATCAACCTTGCGCTCTTGACATCTGACAATGAGGCCAACTTCCTCACACCAATTCATGCCAAGGTAAACAGAGAAGTTTAGTGACTTGGAACTGACAAACTGGGAGTGGAAGGCAGACTTCCCCAGGAAGAACAGAATGGGAGGCTTTATCTCAAAGGCTGTCACAGGCAGATTGTTGGGCCCACAGGTGTCTATCTTTGGGCCAGGAAAGAGCTTCAGAGCTTTGGCTAGTCTTGAGTCAATGTAGTTTACGTCAGCACCCGTATCCAACAAGGCAAAGGTCTCAATTTTGGAGACAGGGCCATGAATCACAATCTGGATGAAGGTCAGGGAGGAATTCCCAGGGGGTTGGATGTTATTGACCTGGGTATGGTTGGGAGGGCCTGTAGAATCTGATGTTGTTTTATCCAGAGTAGGCTCTAGTTCTAGGTTAGGGCGGGGGATTTGTCTGGGATCTAGGCAGTTTGCCACCAAATGGTTGCCCTGTCCATAGTAAGAGCACAGCTTGTTCAGTTGTCTGCAAAGAGCTTTGGCAGCAGTCAAGCAATATCTGTCACCCTCCTTTGGTTTGTAGGCAGAAGCTGGTGAAGTATTGGATGGGCTTACAGTAGAAAAGAAGCACAGGTTGGTTGTCAGTTGTGTGGTAGGCTGGTTGATGATCAGGACTGGTTGAGGCTGGGGTGGCTTTGATATAGTTCTGAACTTCTTTTACCATTTAGATACTGTCTTTGTGAGTGGTTCCAACTCTTCAGGAAGGTTGTGGTGGATAAGAAAGGGCTTGAGATTGCTGTTTAAACCAAGAATATAAAAGTCACAAGCTTTGGAGTGAGTAGCATTTAATCGGAATTGTATCTCAAAAACCCTTGTTGTAATCAGTCAAGGTCCCAGTTCCTTAGGTGCAGTTAGAGAAGCGCATATTTGGGGCGGTGGCGGACTCTTCCTCATTTCTTTCCTCGGCGGCGTGTGCAAGCAGTTTGGATACAAAACGGTTGTAGCTCTCAAGGATAGAAGGATCTCAAACAGATGACTCACAGAACCAACTGCGCATAGGGCCCTTAAGTTGCTTTGCAAGGTAGATAATCTTTTGAGAGTCTGAGTTGAACTCCAAAGGATATGCTAGGAAGTGGTCTTGTGTGAAAGCTAATAAATTGAAGGTGCTATCTGAGGAATTAGATAATTGGTTAAACTTAGAATGGTTATTGAGTGTAACAGTCTGACTATTGGAAGTGAAATTGTTCTCTGTATTATCCTTATTGATGAGAGACTTATTTTTAAAGAACAGAAGTGAAATAAGGTATAATAAAAAGGATTCAAAGCTAAGGTGCAAAATAAGGTAACTGCTAAAACAAATAAAAGAATGGTTGAGAAAGAAATGTTTAATTCTGGCATATTACCATGTAAAGTTGAGATAATGTAAGGTCTCATGGTCTGGGGAAGATAAATATAAACTAAAACTTTTAACCCAGTGATATTTATATTAGTCAAATACAAAAAGGTGGGCAAGGTTTGCAATAGCAACTAAACTAAGACTCCTAAAAGCTTATACAAGGTGAAATAAGGACTAAGGCGGTTTATTAACCCTAAGAAGATAAGATAGAGACCAGTCTTAATGACAGATTTGGTTAAAAAGTCAATCTCTAAGTCTGGGAAATGGTCTGCACTAGTGGAAGAATTAAAGCTATCAACAATTAAATTGTGTGTGCTACTATAAAAACTACTTAACTGGTGAAGAATAAAGTCAAAAAGAATCATGGGACCAAAGATTAAAAGCTAAAACTAAAATTAAAGATAAACACAAGCCATAAAACCTAACAATTACCTTTTTGGGGTGCAAGTCAAACAATATCAACTTAAGTTGAGACTGGGTGAACTCAGGCTTTTTATTGAAGTCTGGTTATTGAGGTGACTTAGAGGGAGAAAACAACTAACCAAAGGTAGTTAGGTAAACTTAGTGGTGAAAACAAAAACACAAACACACAGGTCATTATTTTAGGGATTGTGCCATTTTCTAATGCACATGCTGCTCAAGTTGCAGCATAACACAGTTTGATTTTGAAAAAGTAGCTAATTACACATTTTATATTTAAAACATTAATAACTCAATGAAAAATTAATATAATTTACATTGTAAACTATCAAAATGAAGCTAAGGATCCCATCTTTCTATTGGTGTAAAAATTTCAATATGTATTTATACTCAATATTAAAGGAAAAGTAATTTAAAAGATTATAATCCAGATTTTATTACATGATTCTATCTAATGATATAAAGTAGATCACTTCAAAGCTAATAAAAAACTCTTTTTTTAATATAAAAAGTATCTTTTTTTATATAACTAAATTAAAGATAAGATTAAGAGCTTTATTTTTGCATTTTATTTTGTTTAAAAAGCTCAATTATTTAGGATTTTATGGCAGTTTGAAGTTAGGATGTTTTTATCACTGTTTAGATTAATTTTAAGGTTCAAGTGAGCTTCAAACCTCAAATTAAGCATTATTTAAATAGAACTCTTTAATATTTTATTATTTTAAAAATATGCGGAAAAGTTACAGTTAACTGAATACATCATTTTAATTGATTTACATTGATTACAAAGAGGATATGATGTAATAATGATGCTTAGCTGCTTCACATATATCACTTGTGCATGAAAACTGGGTATTTAATTAATTCTGCAAATATAAATTCAAGTTAAAACTATAGTAAAAGCTATCACACCATTTCTTTCAGAATGGTGTCATTTAGCTTGGTATATAAGAGCTAAAGCACCACAAAGCTTCTAATCCAAAAGACCCCATTCAAAGGCCACATTCTGATCAGAACTACTCCATCATTAAGGCACATTTCAGAGATCCAACCTAATTACAGATTCAAAATACTACCATGTCCTCAGTTAAATTTACTTCTGTCATGCCACCCTTTTTTTCCTTGGGAGCTTCAACAAAAAGAGAAAGAATTGCAATGTTAAAAAAGGCATTCCTCTTTATTGCTGGTGATGATCTTGATACTTTCATCAAGCACTTTCTTACTCAAACTGAATTTGGGAGATCTCAGTTCCTGCCAACTATTCAAAATCAAAAAAGTAATGAGTTTATTGAAAACTTAAAGGATCTCATGAAATCTTCTCCCCAAAAGCATCTTCCAGCCTTGCAATCTCTGGTTATTTCCAGTTACTCTTTAAAAGAGCTTAATGATATGGGGTTTAATATAACCAAAAGTGAGTTTAGATACTCAAGAAAAATATATAAAAATAAAAATGTAAGCTTAAACAAAACAAGCCAAAAAAACAATAACTATTCATTAAAAAAAAGAAACAACTAAAAAAATAATTAAAAAATTGCTGGAAAATTCTTTTGAAACAAGCCAGTTTACAAAAAAAGTGCCTGAAAAAATTTATAAAGATATAGAAAAAGAGATGAGTAATTACTCAACTGAAATTAAATACTCTCTACTTAAAACAAAAAAAGAAATATATGAAAATATGAAAATAAAAAATGAAATTTCAGTTTCAATTTCTACTTACTATAAATTAATTCCTAAAACTATAATAAAAAGTAAAAAAACAAACCAATATGTGCAATATTTGTAATTTAAAAAATTCACTGGAAAAAAAGAAGGAAGAATGTGAAAGTAAAAACTTACCATTACCAGAATCTATAGGCAATGACTTAAAGACTATTAATCAGCACCAAGACTTTTATGTTCATCAAAATAGGGAGTATAAAAAAGATATTTATGAATTAGATGATGAGTCTTGTGTTGTAGTTATAGATTATAAGGAAAACTTAAAGGTTGGAAGTGGTCCAATTGAGACCAATAATTGTTTTTATTCAAAAAAACATATCTCATTATTAGGGTTTGCATTGGTTTTTAAAGAAAACAATAAAACCAAATATGAATATCATGATTTTTTGTCTCAAATATTATCACATGATTCTTTATTTTCATGTGAATGTCTAATTAGTCTTCTTAAATTAGATATATTTAAAAAAATGAAAAATATAAAAGTGTGGACTGATAATGGAAATCATTTTAGATCGTATGAATTTTTATATTACTTATTTAAAAAGGCACCTAAATATATTAAGGGTTCTATAAAATATAATCGTTTCGTTGAATGTCATGGAAAAAGCATTGTTGATGGTCACTTTGGTATAATATCAAAAATATTAAAGAAAAAAGAAAATGAGCTTTATATTAAAAATATTAATGATCTTAAAAATATTTTTGAGCAAGAAGAAAAAAGAAAAGAATTATATAAATCAGTACTATCAAGCTCAAACATTTCTCAAAAGTCATTCTTTTATATTTATGAAAGAAAAGTTAGGCCTATAAAAAGAGAGCTTGAAGTTAAAAATCTGCGCATCAATCTTTCATATTTGATGATAGATGAGAAGTTATGCACTTCACCTCTAACATTTGAAAGTTTATCAGAATATTCTGACATAACTTATCATTTGAAATCACGTGATGATACCAGAGAAACAAAAATATCAGAATATGCTAGTGATGTATTGGGGCAAGTTCATGAAGTAGGGCAACTTACTAGAGGGTGTATTTTAAATAGAGTTATCAGTCTTTCAAAAACAACAACCTTTTTTTCTGAAAAAACTAAGAATATTTATGATGAGCCAAAGATAGGGTAATAGCACTTATAGCTTTGGGGCTGCTATTACTCTCCCATGCAACTCATCATAAATATTTTTGGTTTGTAGTTTGTAGTAGCACTTAAGATATTTTCAATAATACTATAAGTTGCACTTTTTGATTCTAAAATTGATGACTTATTTTTTAAAAAAATCATCTAAGCCCAAGATCAATTAAAGTTTTGGGATTGGTTGTATTTTAAGCTTTCTGAATAATTAGAATATGAATAATGTGATTAAGTTATAAAATAATCAATCTGGCGCCTAGGCATAACAAGAAAAATAATGACCCACATGTTTCTGATAACTTAACTTAAAAAAGTTAAGCACAAAGGTAAAGGAGATGGTAAGAGAACAGCGGTTGCTTGGAAAACTTAGGTTTGGGCAAGAGAGCAAGCAAAAAAGCAGAAAAACAGGCTTCAAAGACTGCTGGCGTAAGCCAAATCAAAAGCAAAAGGCAAGCGGGTTCAGAATTGATTAAAACTAACCTAGCGTTAGGTTCCAGGTTTGAAACTTGTTCGTGAACAAAGGTAAGCTTCAAAACTTAACTAACCATTATAATAGATAGGATCTGGCTAATCAAGTAAGGAAAAAAGGTAGAAAGATAATGGCAGGTAAATTGAGTGAAGGTAATCAGGAGAGGAGTCATAAAGACAAGTTGGTGTCCCAGAAATAAAAATACTAGCAGCTAAAGATAGAAGAAGGGAATCCTGACAGTACTTATACAATATCTAGAATTACTTCAACCTGGGAAAACCATTCCCAATTAATGAACAATTGGGGGCACTCTTATCAAACATCTGTCTTATACAGGGATCAAGCATTTCAAATCCTAAATGAAACATTACCTGGACAAACCCCATGACTACCATGATGTACATGGACAGTATGTAGCTTTCTGTGATATTATATAATCCTATATCTTCATATCAAATAGAGTACAGTAGTTTTCAAAGCTATGGCACTAAGCAAAAAAACTCATCTACAATTGAAATCAACTCATCTGTAAATGAAATCAATGCATCTCAGAATAATATTGAACTGAACCCAAATCTATTGTTAATTAATATAAATTCATTGATTTTTAATTCCTCTTTGAGCTCATTTGATTTCGTTCTCAGCTGAGTTAACTTCACTTCAGGCTAAAGGGATTTCATTTATCTCAACAGGTTATAAGACCCATATGTAAATATTCAATGTATTTTAAATATAAAATAGGGGCTATTAAACATTCAGTGATATTTTGAAAAGTGAATATATATTTGCTGATGGTTTAGATTGAGCTAGCTAGATGATGATAGTAAAAAGGTAGCTGTACAATGAAATTTATTTGATTTGTTACAGATTATTTTAAACAATATGTAATATATTTTTATGACGTATACTTTTAATACTGATATGTTAGATTGGTCTGCATTATATTGTTTCAAGCGAAGCAGTAGATCATTTTTTAGCATCAATTTAAGGCCATTAAAACATTTGATGCTGAAGTGGAATGATTGGCTTTTGGAAGCCAGAGTTTAAAAGCCAGAGTGATAAAAGAAAGCATACATAAACATCATATGTCCTGGGTACTTCTTAATCAACAATTTACAGGATTTTCAAGGCAGGGATTTACTATAGCAATTAATATTGTTTTAAAAATAAGTTTGTTCAGTTTCATCAAAAAATACTTTCTTCTTTCGCTTTGACTATGCTTATATGCAATTTCATATTGGGATGTTTTAAGCTTTTGACCGAATTCATTTTATTGCCTTTATTTTTTTCAATAAAACAAACATTCTCTGGATACATACTTCTTCAAGGTGCCTTTTGTACTATCCTCACCCCACGATTTAAAAGCCTTGTCCCTTTCAATTTAATTCATTATGAACTCTTAGCATTTTACTCTTATCGTTTGAAGAGGAATGCTTTTCGAATATCATATCATGGCTAAGTTTTTATTTGAAGAGTTTGTGGTCTTTTATTTCATCCCCCCGCCGATAGATTCAAAAAGAAATCTTTAACAAAACATGTGCTTTCTTCCGTTTTGAAATGACTTTACCTAGAACTTAAATCTTGCCCGCTTGAATATTTTTTTGGTCTTGTGTGTCTTAAGCGTACGAGCCAAATGTTAACCTTGAGGGCTTTTTAAATATATATCGTAATTCGAGTTGACGGGCAGCTTATCATGACCGATTTCTTTGTCGGCTTGATTTTTATTTTATTTTGTTTGCACAATAAAAAATAATTTTGAACATAAATGAAAGATGTAAAGCATTCTTTCAAAAGTAGTGTTTAAATGAAATTTATGTAAAGGTAGCATATATTGCCTAAAGCAGGTTATTCTTCATTTTCGAACATCTTACTGCGTTAAATATTGAAGAGTTTTTATATACTGTTCAATTTTACTTTGTAAATCTGACATCGGTTCAAAAGCTAGCATCAAGTTTTTGAGGAATGCCAAACAATAACAATTAATTCCAACAGAATGAGTTATAACAATAACAAAAAATCCGATGAAGTCTGGGATGATTGGGAGAATGCTGTAGATGCTGGGGTAATATCAACCAACAACTTCGTTTTAATTCTTTAGCTCGAACCCATTGTACCAGAGAAAGGGCTTAATCCTGCCATCAAAGCACCACAAATGTTGGTTATTTGTAATTCTATTTCTTAAATTTGTTCAGAGCTCAAGCCAAGAAAGTTGAAATTGTCAACCAAAACCCAACATACACTGAATACGTCCCACCCGTAAGTCTATCTTTGTGCTGATATTTGAGCATTACAGTCAATGACATTGATCCTTTTATTAGGTTCGATTGCTCGCTAGACCAAAACAAGCAGAAGAAAAGCCAAAGACTACCTCAACTCAGAATCTAGAAGACTTAGATAAAAAGTTATCACAGCGTCAAGAGGATTATCAAAAAGCTAGAGAACGAATATTCAATCCTCAAGCAAAATCATCGACCTCAAAGACTTCAAAGTAAACCACAATGATCTATATTGAAAAGAATGTCATTTTAGAGACTGTAAAGATTAATAAGTTACATTTAATTAAATGATTACCTATAGAATATATAATACATCATATAATAGCGCTGTAAGAGAAAGCGATATCGTCTCAACCTAGGTCTATTGTAGTTGATGTAGTGCTCAAAAGCAGTTAGCATAGTTCATCTTGCTATAAGAATATACTAATAGATAAATTAGGTTTGTTTTTGAACCATTAAGTTTCTAATTCTTAACCTGAAAGCTTATATTAATGAATACGTTTTTCTGCAAACTGGTAAACTTTCAAATGAGATAATGTAGATGCAATCACTCTGGCCTTTAATTAAATCGCTAGATGAATTTCTTAAATTAGCAGGCCTTGAGGGTTTTAGCAATCCCTGTTTTTGGTAACCTTGATTTTTATTGATATGTTCAATTAACATTATATTTACTATTTGTTTAAAATCTAAATGAATTCACATCATAGGCATTATTAGTAACAAAAAACGCCTCAAAAGATACTCCAAATCACATCATTTGCCTCAAAGGTTACTACTCCTTGCACACAGTCATTCATTCGGTGCTCACCAAATAGATTTTTTGTAACTCCACTGCGTTCAAAAATCACAGGAAGAAACAGAGGAGGGAAATTTGGAAGAATATTTTGTTTATTTGAAAAATTAAGGACTTTTAGCATTAACAGAATCAGTTTCCCTTGTGACACCTGGTAGTAAGAAATGATCATAAATGGCCATGGCGTATTCTGATTCTACTTATTCTCTATGAGTGGATGTGTGGTCTTAATATTGGGTCAAGTGGTAAAGCTGATTGATGCCGTTTTGGGTAGCAGGTTGATTCAGCCCTGACTTGATCCACAATTCGGAAAGCCTGTTATAAAAACCCTGCTTAGAGATCTTGGTTGTCAAGACCTGGTGTGTTTGACACATCGCAATAACTTTCAAGAGGACACAACAGGAAATCTTTATCACAGAAGATTTGAGGATTGTGCTTAAGGCCCTGGGAGTTGTAATATTATAAGAAATCTTCCTACCAGAGAGATAGATGCACTGAAGTAAAAAATAACCAAAATAGAAGGTGGATGAACATGATATTATTACTATAAAAGTGAAGGATAAATAGGGCTTTTTAATGTTGATCAATTACTAGAAGGATAGAGGAGGAACATATTTGTGCAGTATAACAATCATAATAGATAAAGTGATGCCAACCTGAATGTACTGGAATTAATTTAGCTTCATTTAAGGGAATGTGAAAGCTAAGGAACATGAATATGAAACCATCTAAGTGTTACAACCAAGATTACTCCCCCACCCTCTAAGTATCTCAAAATACACAGGGGCGCTCAAAGAGACGCCCCATAACACAACTAACGGTATAATGTGTCCTTTGGACAATGTCGCAAATAGACAGCATCCCCAAATTAGGAGTGATGACAATTTGACATGCTGATCCCTCACTTAAGATGTTCCCAGCCCAAAATGCTATATAAAACACGCCACTATGCCACCCACTGGCAACTTGTGGCTCCCAAATATAGTATACTGTAAATTCAAAACCTGAACGTAAAAATGTGGGATTGTCAAATTCTTGGTCCAAATTTTGAATCACTTTTGCAGGTAACTCAGCTGAGTGAAAATTAAAATATTTAATAAAATCAACCATTTAAATTGACTTTTTTTGATTTATTTAAATTGGCAATTTTGAATCCCTTGAGCAGATAACTCAACTAACAAAAGATAAAAATCAGCAAACAAATGCAGGATACATGAATCAGAAATGCGGGATTCTAATGTACAATTTGAGATTTCATGTATTTCAAACAAATCATAGACATCATGTAAAACTTAAAAAATCCAAATTTGCAGGATTGTCAAATCCAAGAACCAAATTTCAAATTAAAATGAGGTGAATTTGAAATAAATATAATTTATGGGCATCTCAAAAAGGATATCAAAAGATCTAGGGTGTATTTGTGCTAACTCTCTTAGGAATCATATGCATTCTCAAAAATCGCCCTATTCCATTTTAGGACAGCTAAAATTTAGATGCTTGATTACAGTAGATTTTAAAAAATGCTAATGATAAAATAGAATTATATATTACAATCTATCTTATCATGTTGCCTTTTCCTTGATGTGTTGATAGTTCATTTGCTGTTGATAATGTGCTTGTGGTTAATTGGATAGTTTCACCTCCAGTTGCCTTGGCAATAGGAAATCAAGTTGCCTCCCTGAGACCAGCTGGTCTCAGGGAGGCAACTAGAGGTAAAAATATCCAATTAAACGCAAGCACATTATCAACAGCAAATAAACTATCAACACTTCAAGGAAAAGACAACATGATAAGATAGAAGTAATATATAGTTCTATTTTATTATTAGCATTTTTTAAAATCTACTGTAATCAAGTATCCTTAATAGCAATACATTAACAATTTTGTAGTAAACTGATGGTTTATCTTTCCCCTCCTTCTTTCCTTGAAACTTTTAAAAAAATTCTGCGTCATCAGGAGGGTAGCTCATATATCATTATATGGGTTTATGGTTGCTATATTAGTGATTTATAGTGCAGAATATTGCATCATTTCCAGTCTAGCTAATTTTATATTTCACTTGATTTCATGTCTAAACATGGTTATTGAGATTGGATTTTTCATTTGATTTTATCCAGAGTGGAGCTTCTTGATTTGGGTTGATTTGTCCTATTTTCTTACTGTACATTCAATTTGGATTTCAGTTCCTGCAATTATTATTTGAGTTTACTAGTGGCATTCAAAAGTGATTTGAAATTTGGTTCTTGGATTTGACAATCTTGCAATTTCAAAAAACATAGTAAACTTAATGAAAATGTTTAATGGATTTGAACACTTCAAATCTAATTTGAGTTAATTCATTTTTTTCATTGGAAATGTGCAGTTTGACTTGAAATTTGCAAAGTGTCTATAAGTTCCCGCATTTTTAAAAATCCAAATAAAAATACAAAGAATTCAATTTAATTAAAAAAGCTATCCCACAAAAGTGATTCAAAATTTGGACCAGGGATTTGACAATCTTGCATTTTTACGTCCAGGTTCTGAATCTACATTATCAACTGTGCTATTCTTAAAATAAACACACCTTATTTTCATTATTGTCATTTATATCTGGTCTGTTGTCTTCCCCAATCTAAATACTGAACTTTTATTGATTCACTTGCAACACCCCTTATTCATTCCTGAAGACTAACCTCTTGGCTTAGTAAAAAAACTAATACTACAGTTAGGATTTCTCTGTTGTGTCCTTAGCTGTGCCTAAGGTAGTGAACAATGTTTAAACATTAGGAAATCAGCTTAAAAAATAGAAATTACCTCTCTTCATCCTCTTTAGTGTAGCTAAAGTTCTGGATGTATAAGTCAGTAGTACTAGCCCCTTGCTTTTGGCTGATGAATATCACAAGCTCTTGATACTGAGTGTCAATAATGGAAAACTCACTATCGCTTTAAAAAACAATTTATAAATAAAATAAGCTCTCAATAAAATAAAAATATAGCTTTTAATGGTTTTATTATGGGTCAGATTTTATTAAAAAGCTGCTATATAATATTTAATTGATCTAATCTTAAAGATGGATTTCAAAAGTTGATACCCCTCAATATCCCAAATAAAGTTCACAGGATTACAGGTGGTGTTTCTATTTCCTCTTTGGATCTTGCTTTTAAGAAAAATAAAGCAAAAGTTTAATACTTTTGCTTGGCTTTTTTTGTGTGCACAACTTTTTTGTACTTTCTATTTGATGCTTCTGTGTTCTTAGTATATCTTTCTGTCACAACAGCAGGCTTGACCCTCCAGCAAGGTTCCAAGCAAGCGGGTTTGTGACCCACAATCCAATTACCCGGACACTTAAAGCCAGACTAGGAAGTCAACTCAAATACCTAAATCAACAACATGAACAAATGATGATCCCTTATGGTGGATACCTTGTTTTGGCGCTTGACTCATTATTAAGATCAAACCACCCCCTTCATCATCCAACCATGTGATCAACACAATCATGTTCCTGTTATTCTTGATTCAGAGTGACTATATAATCACTATCTCTCAATAAAAAAGATTATTATCTAGCTTCTAAATATTTTCCCTTGTAACTCTGCTAAAACAGCACAGTTACAACATTTCTGTACAAAATCATATACATCCAAGTACCTTTTAAAGTCTGGAATATACATGCACAACTTTAATTTCTTTCTGATGTTCAGTTGTGTTGTTGACTTTGATTGTGGCTTTTCTACTTATAAGTGATGTGCTTGTTATGCCACATCAAAATATTTACAGCTCTTTATGGCAACCGCCAGAATTAACTCATTCCTCAAGTCAACTTACTATATGTCAATAATCAGAATTAAAAATACTTTAATGTCAACAGCATTCAAAAGTCAGAATTAAGTTTTAACTCATGCAGACTACTAAATGTTGACACTTTTTTAATAAGCAGAAACCCGTTTCCTGAACATTTTACTTAATAAAAATTAAGCTTCAAGATACTTTTTAGGGTAATGTGACAACATAGATTTTAAAAAGTCCATAAAAAGCTATACATGACAATTGAAAAATTTCATAAAAATACACTTCAAAAATAATTCACTATGAATTTAGCTATCTTTACTATAATAAATTTTTTCCCACTTATAAAAAAATAATTCAATACACAAAAAGATACTACATAAAAAGTTATATATTATAGCAAAACATAATAATCAGAAACAGTAATATGAAGTTTTTTATATTGAAAACTACAAAAAACATATAATTTACTAGTAAAATACCAATATAGGTCATGTAATACAGTCTAAAGCATCAAACTATCAATAGAAAATCAATGATTTTATAAAAACAGTACCTTAAATTATTAATGAGTTATTTAGAATAACTATTTATTTAAAACTATTATACTTAATATATAAGAACTATATAAAAATTAGGCAATAATCAATAAATTTAATTGAAAGCTAGACTGTGATCACCTGGTTGCCATTAAGAACTGTGACAAGCTTCTTGATGTATTCCCCAATCTCTGAAAGCTTATATTTGGCCTTGACAACATCCTTAATCTTCTCTTGATACTGTTTCTCTTTGGTGGTTCTCTTCTTCTTGGATGGGTGGTTCTCAATATCTCTGATGGATGCAGCAGTCTTCCCCTGTTGGGCTTTGAGGTGCTCATAGGTGTTGTATCTGGGCTTGATTCCAAAGGAGGACTTGATATGCTTATGCCAGCCCTCCAAAGATGAAGTCTTTTCATCTCATCCTTAAGAAATGCCTGATAGCAGTTCCAGTTGGCTTTGGCTCTGGGCTTGCTCCGCGCTTAGTGACCTTACGTCCAATCCACTGTGGTTAATAATATTCAATGAAAGGGTAGAAGGCACTATCATGTTTCTTGGCATATGGATCATGGAATAGGAGGTCAAAGGCTTGTCCATTATGCTCTGGCCTTACAAAGGCTAGTGCTACAAACTACTGAATTAAGAACTTGCACTTTCCTGATGTATTTAGACAGTGGAGCTTGCTGAGCTCAGGTGGACCCTTTAGTTGCCTGTTGACAACCTTTCAATAATGGAAAAACACCCCTGGACCTCTTCATCAAAGGTATTTACAAAAGCGTTATACTGGGCAGTTTCATAGTCCATGATTATAGTTGAGGGTTCAAGTGCTTTATCTTGAGCTTCTTTTTCTGCAGCAAGAGTGGCTTCATCCTTTTCATCATCATCTGGATTGGCTCTAGTGTTATGGCCAGGGGGACTCTTTCTATTACTGGGTAGGGCTTTGATGCCCTCCTGAAGGATTTTAAAGGCCTTTGTGTAGATCTCTTCTGTTGCCCCAGGAAGCAGAAAGTAGGCAAATGGGAGCACCTTGCCTTCAATAAGGGAATGTACAACCCATAGTTAGTAAAAAAGGCAAGGGCATACTGCAAAGGTACAGTCACATAACCAGGTCTCTGAATCTCTTAACTGCTCCAGGTTCTGTTGTGTAGCATAGAATATAACTCTTGCCTCTGCTGTAGGCCTATCATCATGTAAAAGAAATACCTCATCACCATTGAAATTCTTTAACTCCTCTGTCAAGACTAACTCTCCTTGGACCATGGCAGATTTCTTATGGGGGAATAGATCACGGTGTTTGTCACATATGCACTTCACTAACTGATTGCGGTCAGGGATGAGCTTCAGGTTCTCATAACTTAGGTGTGTGATGGCCTTAACTGCCAGATCAGAAGCCTTGACGTCTTTGGAGACTGGGACCATTTGGTAGAGGTACCACTTTAGAAGCTTTTCAATAAGATTTATTGGAGCATTGCATGTGTGCTCTCCTTTTTCACTAGTGACTTTATCCCATCCTTCTGTATTGATCCTGGCAGCGCAGCTTCTATCTTCACATACATAATAATTGCTTCTTCCTTCTCTCTTCTGATTGTTGCAATTGAAAACATAGCCATCACAGACTAAACTTGCATCTCTTTTGACAGACATTAGAGGGAAAAACTGAGGGAACTTCTTTGGGAGCTTAAACTCTCCTTTGACGTTACATATATTGTGAACCTTTAGGGGATCCCATGGGCCAATTGGTGCTTTATGATAGTCAGACAGGTAATCACCAGGATCTTCTTTATTGATTCTTGATGAGGAGGATGGAGGTGCAGATTTTTTGGGCAGTGGAGGGGAAATATCTGGAGTTGGATTCTTGCGCTTCTTGGACTGGGATGAGCTTGATTCCTTGGGGCTTGATTATTTGAGCTTGATTCATCTGGGCTTTACTGGGGTTCTGAACTCTTGGGTATCTTCTTTCTTCCTCACTTGTTTAGTGGAACCTCATCTCCTTCTGATTGATACCAGCTTGGAGAAGAGGGGGGGGGGCAGGGGAGGGCTCTTTGCTTTCAGGGTCTGGGGTCTTATCCTTTGTCTTCTGTTTTGTTGAGGGCTCTTTGGCTGGTTTTTTGTTGGGGTAGGGACTTTAGGCCTTTCCAGAGGCTTTGGGCACTTTCTTGGTTGACTTGGGGTTTTTTTGTGGCTTCTTGGAAGATTTGTCCTACAATAATTAGAGTATAGTTCATAAAGTAAGAATAATTAGTTGAAACATGAATAAAATTAAATAATAATCACTTGTTTTATTTTTTATTATGAATTAAATAGTTTATAGAAGTGTGGAAAGTAATTTTAGAGCTAGTTTATTAGTAAAGAATAGAAAAAAACCATGTTTCAATAAAAAGTTGACATTCTGGTAGTCACAATAGTCAAAAATATTTAATTTAGTTTGTCAGCATAAAAAACGCTTTAATTTTGACATCAACATACTAACAGTCAGCATTAAAGTGGAAAAACACTATGTAAATCACTTATAAATCTTTGTTAATATTTTCTGGGGTTGGTTTTTTAAGGCCAAAATTAATTATTTTTAAATTTAAAAAATTTAAAGATTTGCATATGTAAATTATGAAAAATAAATAATAGGGATTGTAGAGGAAAGTCTAAAGTACAGCCCTGGGTACTTTGGTCTGAATTATTATACCATTGTATGTGTGCTTTTTGTTAAGCGGCAGTGTTTTACTAATAAACCAGTGAAGGTGTCAACATTCAGGCAGTCAGTGTTCTTTTATAGTAACTCTCCTATTAAATCTTGCTTAAATTATGTCACTTTGTTTGCTTAGCCAAACCTCTTTGTTGCAATTTAGGTGACACATTGATTTGACACAAATTTGACATTATAAAAATACATATATAATTTCTAGTTTTAACATATGTGTTTTGGCTTAAGTGGACTTCCAGAAATAAGCTATAGTTTATCCAGTGAGTTTAAAATATCAGTAAATATCTAAATAATACAAATAACACTCTGAAAGTTGACATATGTCTTTATTCAATGCTTATCATAATATATATTTAATAAAAACAGTAGTATAAAATATAAAAAATAGTTATTTTTATAATATTGTGTATTTTATTAATAAATTTATGGATTCTTATTTGGGGTTGACATCCAGATATTACTTACTGTAGTTGACCTTAATTTAAAGTACAAAGAAACTTACATTTTCATAGTAAATTATATTAGTTTTTTGGCTTAAAATTAAGCCTTTGTTTAGATGGTGTCAGCATTATGCCTTTTCCGTTTTAATTTTGAAATTCTGACTTAATAATTCACTATAAAAAATTAGCTTAGTTTCGGAAATTCCCAATTCTGGCAGATAAATACTAAAATAATGTCAACTTACTGAATGTCAAAAAATTGTTGACATTCAGTGAGTTTACCTGCAGAATGAGTTAATTCTGGCGGTTGCCCTCTTTATCCCCTTATATTACTGAAAAACTCATGATTTTTTATTTTTCTAGCAAGAATTTAGTTATATATAATCTGACTTTGGTTAACAATCTCAATAGCTCTGAAAAGTACATCACTCATATAATACATCTTATTTTTTTTCTAAATTTATGTTATTTTAATATCAACAAAATATATAATTTTTATAGTAACATCTTTAATTACTTCCTCTGAGGAATTTATTACACATAAAGGACACAACTATTGAGTATAAGTTATCAAAAAGACTTGAAGCCAGAGATTATACTAGAATTACTGCCTTAACCTTCAAGAATGATCATATTCAACCAAAACCAAGATCTACATGGACGCTATATGGTACAATAACAGTTATATAAAGCTATTATTTTTTTAATAAAGATATTATCTCTCTAAAAGTTTATCTTTTCTTGTATTATACCCTTTTCAAAAGTATATAAACAATATTATTAAGCCAACTAAAATACAATAGCTTTAAAAGCTATGGCAACAAGCAAACATACTTTGGATTTAAACAAAAATAAATCAGATGTAAACAAGATTAAAAATAAATAAATATATTGTAAATTAATATAAATTTATTTATTTTTAATTTTTTTTCATCTGAGTTATTTTTGTTTAAATCTGAAGTATTTTTGCTTGCGCCATACTGTAAATTCAGAACCTAAACATAAAAATGCGGGATTGTCAAATCCATGGTCCAAATTTTGAATCATTTTTGCAGGATGGCCTTTTTTAATAATATTGATTTTTTTCTGTATTTATTTGGATTTTTAAAAATGCAGGAACTCATAGACACTTTTCAAAGTTCAAGTCAAACTGCATATTTCCAATGGATGAAATGAATTAACTGGAATCAGATTTGAAGTGTTCAAATCCATCAACCATTTTCATTAAGTTTACTATGTTTTTTTAGAATTGCGGGATTGTCAAATCCATGAACCAAATTCCAAATGACTTTTGAATGCCACTAGTAAACTCAAATATTAATTGTTGGAACTGGAATCCAAATTGAATGTACAGTAAGCACACTAGGAAACACCATCCAAATCAAGAAGCTCCACCACAACTAAAATCAAACTAAAAATTCAATCTCAATAACTATGTTTAGACATAAAAGGTGATTAAACTTTAAAAGTATCCAACCCCAGAAAGTATACAATATTATACATTTCAAAGCACAGATATAGAAATTCTGTTACTATTCAAGGCTAAATCAAGAGAAAATAACTACTCACAACTAAACCAAAAACCTAAATAAATACATATTTATTCTAAAATATATATTTCATTTTTTTATGGACCAATAATTGCATTCCCAACCAGCTCCTGCATCAGCCCCTGGGGCAGCCTGTCCACAAGGGCGTCTCAGAGAGTCCAAGAATAGACCCAGAACCCAACTCAAGGGGATTAATGCCAACATACAGGTCTCCCAAGGCGTCAGCACCAGTCAATCACCTCCTGCATCCCAAGCCAGATCACACAGCTTGAATCCTAGACAGAAGCCACTCTCAAGGCCTGCTGCAAAAGTCTCCTACACCAGGGTCACTGGGAACAATGAGGTTACTTATACCTCCACTGTGTACCCAGTTGTCACCCAGCCCTGCACTCTTAATCCAAGAGTTGCCACTTCCTACCCCCACATTTTAGACACCTCCTATGAGCCATTGGCTACAACTGAGGAGCCATCTGCATCTGTGATACATTCCACCATTGACAGCACCACTGCAAGTAAGAGTGATACCACCTTTTACATGAAGGTCTCCATCCTCTGTGTTGAGCCTGCCAGCCAGGATGCTGCGGT
Organism: Entomophthora muscae; assembly: GCA_014839935.2. Taxonomy (NCBI): domain Eukaryota; kingdom Fungi; phylum Entomophthoromycota; class Entomophthoromycetes; order Entomophthorales; family Entomophthoraceae; genus Entomophthora; species Entomophthora muscae. The sequence continues at coordinate 242,954 of QTSX02006394.1, forward strand.
CCTGCCAAGGGGCAGTATTGGTTGACTGATAGTGAGTGTGAAGCCATCCTTGACTGCTTGAACAGGGGAATGGTAGTTTGAAATTGCTCCCAATTTGGGTTCATGGCCAGATATATTGGCAACATCAACAAAAAGTACAGCAACATCTGGCAAATTGCCAAATCCACCAAGGCTAAGTGGCAGGCCAAACTTCTTCTGCTCATTCATTTTGAGGAAATCAAGCAATGTGTAACCAAGGATTGCCACCTGGACACGCTTGCTGTCCAATCAATGCTTGCCACAGAGTTTGGGCTTTCTGTTTCCAAAATCCTTGTCTAAAAAACAATGGTCAATTTGGGCTTCTTGTGGAAGGTCCTTGGAGTTTCTCCATACAATAGGAACAGTGAGAAGACCATTGAGGATTGTCATATTTATGCTGAGACTTATCTGGCCCTAAAGGAGACCGGTAATTTCCAGTTCTTCTACATTGATGAATCATCATTTTCTCCTCACTCAGTTCTAGGCATGGGTGGGTTGAGAAGGGGTCCAAGGGTGTTGTAGCACATTGTGCAGCTGTCTGTTCCCAGACATATTTAATGGTAGCACTTCTGGGTCCTCGTGGGTTGGATCAATATCAAATGATCAAGGGTTCCCACAATAGCAGGACTTTTCTCAAATTTCTCAGAACTATAAAGGAGTACCTCCAGATCAATTGCAGCGGCACAACCAACATTGTTATGTTGGATAATGTTGGGCTCCACAAGGTGGATTTGGTTGTGTCAGAGTTCTCACTGATAGATAAAAATAGCCATTTAGCCAGCCACTGCCTGGCTGACTGCCCAATGAGACTCCTCTTTCTTCTGCCCTATTCTCCATTTCTGAATCCAATCAAGGATGTGTTTGGTTGGATCAATAATAAGGTGAATAAGGCCTCCCTCAGGACACCAAGGATCTCTTCAACATTCTTGAGATCAGCCAACTTTCAATGCCACCTAATGTGGTGGCAGGATTTTATAAGCACTTGGAATCCTTCCTTCTAAAAGCCCTCAACTCTGAGCCAATCAGATAAATGGGTGCTCCAGATTTTTTTGTTTTTTAAATTTATTTTGTTTTTATTAGGACCCAAAAATTTATAATTATATAGTATGAATTGGTGTTGAATTGTATTATAGACATATAAGAATACATACAAAAGTTAAGTAAAATTAATTATACTAGATATAGAGACACATATTTTTATTATTCACTAAATATTGTATTGAATGTAGAGTTAAAAAAATTAAAGAAGATAGAAATAGATTATGTTTATTTAAATATTGTGAGCCCTTTTTAATACCATTGACTTTTATTAAGCCACCAATTGGACCTTGCAAGTCATCATCTGACCTTAATGATTTAGTGCCACTATAGCCACACAACATAAAAACCAATGATTTTCATGTACCTCTTACTAATTATTACTTATGACACATGTTAAGCATAGAAAATCTATTTATCAAATCATGTTAAAAGAGAAAAGTAATTCAAGCTCTAAACAATCACTTGTTTAGAATATAAGTGGAGCAGGCTGCTTGATGCAGATAAATTCAGTTCTTGTTGCTTAACTATGTAATATATGAACCCGTAATTGACGAGCAACTAAATAAACACATTTTTAAATCATATTTTATTATTTCACATGTTTGCTTACTATAAATACTGTCTTATAATATATCTAGATATATTATTATTATAATTCAACTATTAAAATTTAAAAATTAAAAAAATAAAATAAATATAAAAGTTAAATTGCAAGGGAAGATAATTTATTAGGAAGATACAAATTGCAAAGGGAATGTGATTATTCTGGGGAATTATACCCCAAAATCAAAATTTCTGCTAATGTGTCTAATTGGATCCACATACTCTTTGGTACGTGGTGGACAACTCTGGATGCAATTGCAAGAGGGGTGGTGTTCTGCACCCCGGTGGTTGCTGAACGCTTAATAAAAGAAAATCAGGTAAGCAAATCAATTAACAGGTTTTTTCAGGAGGCACATAGTACCCATAAAACAATGCCAATGAAAAGGAGTTGTACAGGACATGATCAACTGTCCTTTACCCCTGTGGTGTCTTTTGGTGTTCTAGTGCTAATTGGCAGACGTCCATTTGAAGGGGGACATCTTCCAGCTTTTTCACATTGGCTTTCATGATGTAGTGGATGATTACCCCAAGGTAAACAGCAAGGTGTAGTTGCTGTGAAGTATAGCTTTTGGCAAATAAGCAGAATTTCTTGTATATAATAACTAATCTATTCATATAGGAAGTATTTAAAAATCTGAGTAAAGGCAATTTAGGCATTTTGGAGGGGTCAGCCACCCATGCCTCTGCAAAAGATATGAATAAAGGTTTCATCTTATTGACTAAGAATACTTTGCCTATTTGATTTGATATTTCTTTTATTAAGTTATTATATATTTCTGCCTTGATTTTTTCTTGCAGAACTTAAAATTGATTTTTTTTTTCAGGGTTTTTCATATTCATTTATGTTTTAAAATTGAAATTGTTGAATAATTTCATAAATATATTCATCAAAGTTTATCTTGACATCCCCGCAAATTTCAGTCATCTCTTTGAAATTGATATTTGCTCCTATTTTATATGCTTCCCTAATCCACAGCAAGCACCCTGTGGGTGGTAAATATTCCTTGGTTTTTGCTTCAATATTTGCAAAATTATTCATGTTCATTTGGGTTATTTTTTTATTTCATTTTTATTTATTTGCTTTACAGGGGCTATCAGTGATTGGTAACCCCCGTAAATTCAACTGGGTGTAAAGGCTGCCACTTCAGCAACCTTGTCCCCATTCCTAGTTATAACTAAAATAAATATAAGTAAAACAGGAAAAATTACTGATTATTTCCCCTGCGGCCCCTCAGCCACAGGCTCTCCTTCAGCAAACTTCATGAGCATTGGCTGCTCTTCATTTGATTGCCTGGGCTTGATCTTCCTTATTTTCTCTGCTACTTGTACTTCCTCTTGATCTTCATTTGATAAATTTTCATTGTTTCTTGTGGCGCTTCTGCTTTTTGATTCTTCTTTGTTTTCATCTGTTTCCATTTGATTAGCTTCCTCTTACTTTGTGTTTATTTCCTTTGAGATTTCAGTTTCTTCAAAAAGTTTGATTTTCTTGTTGTTTTCTTTGGCCCCTTGCCAGAACTCCCACAAATTGTAGGCTGTATCATTGAAATTCAGACTTTATAAGACTGTTCCCTGTAGATTGAGTATCACTTCTTTATTCTTTTCATCTATAATATTTCCTAGTTTATTCAGAATATCTTTTTGGCTGGATCCGTGGCTGGCCCCCGTTACCCAGCTTTCCTGTTACTATTTCTCTGATATTTTTTTCTATTTCAACAACCTTTTGCAGGTGTGCTTCTAATTCATTTATCAAGTTATAGATATTTGACATTTTGTTTGAATTACACCAAAAAACTGGCTTTTATAGTACTACCTTCAACACATGATTTTTTTTGTCATCAATAATAAATTAAGGACCATAAGTGTAAATTTTGCATTAAATATTGCAATTAGACGTCAACCCTTGATATTTTGATATTATGTGCATAACTCAATACTTTTTTTTAGAAAAATTCATTGTAAATGAGGCCTTTTTCATTGTAATTTATATAAATGCACTATGTATCAATATTTGTACTAAGTGTTAATGGCTCTCTAATATAAACACAGTTCATTTATATAAATTACAATAAAAAAGCCACATTAAAATTAATTTTATTAAACAAAATGAATTGAGTTATGCATTTAATATCTAAATATCAGGATTTAACGCATACCTGCAATATTCTAATGTAACATTTACATTTGTTGGTCTTTACTTTATTGTTGATAACAAAAAATATTCATGAAACTAATTATATGCTACCACATCAAATGTACACCATTGTATTAATTATGGGGAATTTCAATAATGTAAAAAGATTATATTATTAATTGTAAATTAGAAGATTTAATATCAACTTTAATAAGTTGTTATAAACAAAAGTTTTATTTTACTCAACAAAGGGCAAGAAGGGAAGGGAAGGGCAGAATTTATGTTGCCATAATCTGCACCCGTAAAAGGAAAGGCATCAGAGGTAGTGGGGAGGGAATATGTGTTGGCTTGGGAGTCAGGGTTTGTTGACTGGGAAGAGGTGGCAAGATCTGATTGATTCAATTGCTCAAATTCTTCTTCTGTCACGTATGTGGGCTTGACAAACCAAATAGATAGGTGTGGGGGAGGCAGGAGTCCTTTCTGGACTTATCACTATCACTTGCATAGAATATGACAAGATCAGATAAATCCTAGCAAATATGGACGGTAAAATCTCATAACCCTTCTCAATTTGGGTGCACAGTTCATTGTATATGACAGGCTTTAAGCACCTGAGAGCTGAACCGAAATTGTAAAGACATACATCTGCAAGATTTAAGTCAGCATGGTTGGTAGGATAGGACTAACAGGTATGCCCTGCATCCCTAATTTCCTTGGTTACCCATCCCTGCTGCTCCATCTCTGCACTCAGTACAACTGTGTGCACGGCTTGTTGGGTAGCCAACTCCTCCAGCATGTCCTTGAGCTCTGTCTGGTAGGAATACCCATCTGTGGTGTTTAATATTGCCAAGTAATGATTGACACCCAATAGGGAAACTGCCAACAAAACCCCAACAAATTGATACAAAATTGGCCCGCTCTTGTAAATGTCAGATTGGATACACTTTTCTCCATAATCTTGGATACTTGCAGAAATCTTGGCATACAACAAGAAGATGATGTCATTGCACGTCCTCATTGCCCTCCCTTTTATAAAATTAATAATAGTTGAATTGTATGGGTTGGTATCCACCAAACTGGGGCCAGTGAAAACTTTGATTGAACAAGATTCTAGGAGCAACCACAACTCTGTGCATCTATAAATTGACTGTTCTCTTATTTGTAAAGATGCCATGGGGTCCCAGTTGGAGACAAACCTGGACTAAGGGCATCTGCAGGTCATGTTTCATGATGGCCATAATGAGGGGATGGGCTTTTTTGCTATCAGTTGATGTACAGGCTCCAGTCAGGGTCTTCTTGGGAGGGGGCCACAATTGGAGGGAGCTCACAGGGTTGCAGCCACAGTGGACTTTGCAAAACCCATTGTGGCTGCAATTTCCCCAAGGGACATAAGCATCCCTTGCTCTTCAACCATTTTAAAAACAATTTCTAGGGTGATCAATTTTCTTCTGCGTCTTTCAGGCTGATTGGCTGGAGGAGGGATGTGTCCATCTTGGGAACTGGATGTTGCCATCTGATTTGCTGTTTCTGGATTCTTGGTTCCCTGGGTGACCACTTGGCTCAATTGGCTGATTCCAGATGCCATTGTTGATATGTGATTTGGGTTAGCAGCTGCCTGTGCATGATGGGCAAACAGAGCCATGCTCAAGGACATGGGAGAAAGAACACACTCCTGGGTAGTGCTTGGGGAGGGGCCTGAGGGTTGGGAATGACCATAGACAGAGGCTTCACTGTTGGAAGACCCAGTGTAGCCCTGCATGATTTTGTCAAGGCTGGGGAACAGCTTGTTTATTAGTTGTTATTGAAAGAAGGCATAATAAATTTTTATTAAAAATTAAACTCAAAAAAAGAAGTGTATATTTTAGTAAATTTTATTGTTAAGTATGTTAAGTTGGTGATTATCATGATCTAAATTATAGCCAACCTAAACTGGAATAGGGTGATTTTTGAGAATGCCTATGATTCCTAAAAGCATTAGCACACATTCACTCTAGATCTTTTAGCATCCTTTTTGAGACACCCATAATTTATATTTATTTTGAATTTACCATGTTTTGATTTGAAATTTGGTTCTTGAATTTGACAATCCCGTAATTTTGGATTTATTTAAATTTTTCACATGTTGTCTATGATTTTTTAGACACACAGAAAACCTTAAATTTTACATTATAATCATGCCTTTCTGATTCATGTATCCCACATTTATTGCTGTGTTTTGTCTTTTGCTAGTTGAGTTATCTGCTCAAGAGATTTGAAAATTTTCAATTTAAATAAACCAAAAAATGTTGAATTAAATGGTTGATTTTATTAAGTATTTTATTTTTCACTCAGCTGAGTTGCCCTCAAAAATGATTCAAATTTGGACCAAGAATTTGACAATCCCAAATTTTCACGTTTAGGTTCTTAATTTACAGTAGCTTTTAAAACTACTGTACTATTGTAACTGTGCTGTTTTAGCAGAGTTACAAGGGGGGAATTTATTAGAGACTAGATTATATTCTTTATTGGGAGATAACTATTATATAGTTTTTTGTGAATCTGGATATTATAAATGTTGTAACTGTGCTCCTTTAGCAGAATTTACAAAGAGGAAAATATTTAGAAACTAGATAATAATCTTTATTGAGAGATAGTGATTATATAGTTATTATAAATTGTGGATAACAGGAACATGATTGCATTGATCACACAGTTGGATGGTGAAGGGGGTGGCTTGATTCTGGTAATGAGTCAAGCGCCAAAATGAGGTATCCATCATAAGGGATCATAATCTGCTCATGTTGCTGTTTCTGGATATTTGAGTTGACTTCTGCATATGTCTACAAATTATTGGGAAGCCAGATTGTGGGTTAAAAACCTGCTTAGTTGGAACCTTTCCAGGGGGTTGATCCATTATTTTGACACCCCCTGACTAAGAATTGGCTTTCTTTAGTGGTAGATCTTCTGGGAGGTTGTCAGGAGCACAGGCACTGTACTGCACCAGCTGTTGTTTGGTTACAGGGAGGACAGTCTCACACTGCTTCTGACATGCTTTACAGGGTTGTAGCTGATTGTGGTGCAGAACCTTTTCTTGTTTACTCTTGCCCAATACTTGTACTAGGTAAGTGTTGTTGTTTACCTTCAACACAATGGTGGGGCCCAGTTTATTAGGCTTTAGTTTTATTTTGTCTGTGTTCATCACCCATACTTCATCACCATTTTTGTGCCTTGCTTGGATGGGGGCAAACAAGTTTTACAGACATTTTTCTTCTCTTTCCACTTGGTCACTGTTAGCATGAAGCACCTGGGGTGCTGACCAGGATGGGATCTTGTTGGGCATTTCCAAATTGGGCCCAGTAAGGGCTTAAAAAGTGTTTGGTTATATTCCATAGACAAGTTCAAAAGCTCTCTTTTGGTGAATATGCTCTCTGAGTCCAACACACAAAGAATACAGTTGCTAAATGTCTGTGCAACTCCTCAGGTCTCCCAACCGTGAGTTTGTAAAGGGCTTGTATGAGTTTTCTGTTTAGCCACTCTACTATGTCATTGGCCTGAGGGTGGTATGGTGTAGTCAATGTGTATTTGACTCCATTCTTGGTGAGGTAAATGATTATATCTTTTGAAGTCAACTATTTGCCTCCGTTGGTAATCAGCTGTCCTGGCTTTCCAAACTTACTGATGATTTCTTTGCCAATAAAGTGTTACATGTCATTGCCAGTGTGTGCCTTAACAGCTTGAGCCACGGGCTAGCAGGTGGCAAAATCAATGGCAGTAATAATGTATTTTTATCATTGTGTTTCCCTAGCATTGGGCTTATAAAATCCAGGGCCCAGACCTTAAAGGTAGTTGGGTTTGGATGGGTAACACAGATTTTATAGGGGTGTCACTTTTTGCCAATTTCTTGTATAGTTCATATTTGTCAAGTACCTCTTGTATATCTCTATACAGTGTGGACCACCAGGCCTTGTGTTTCAAGAACTTGTAGAGTTTTTGGCTCTTTTTATGGCCTAGATCCCAATGGTAACGCAAGATGGTGTCAACCCTTTGGTGTGTGGGAGTGTAGGGAATGGTTAACCCATCAGTCATTTTACAATTCAGTGTTCTGTAAACATTGTAAACAAGTGTTTGTTCTTGACAACAGTATCTCTGGTAATATCTGTGATACCTGGGGGGAACTTTTATCTTTGGTTTGAAGACCAGTAGGGATTAGTCTGTATCCAGACTATTTTTGCCTCTGGAAGCCCTTATGTATAGGCATGAGAGGGTGTCAGCCATGACCAGTTCTAGCCCAGGTTTTTATTGTATTTTTCATGTTGAATTTTTCAGGGAACACTGTCTAGAAAGCTTGGCGTCTGGCAGGTTTGCTTGTGTCTTGAAATATATAAGGGACCTGTTATTGGTTAGGGCAGTGAACTCTTCCTGCTTTTCTAGATAACAACAACATTTGATAAAACAATTTACAATTGCCTGTAACTCATTGTCATGAATGGGGTAGCAGCACTTGTCATATGTGAGTTTATGTGACTTGTAAGCCACCGGTAGGTAATTGCATGTTTCTGTCTTTATGTGTAATACACCTTCAATGGAGGCATCTGAGGTATTGGTCCCATATTGTAATTGCCATCCCTTTTTGGATATTGTAGTATTGGGGTAGATGTCAGTTTCTCTTTTGAGCAGCAAAAAAAGATATTGTTATGAGGAGTCTATACAAACTTTGACTTGGCGCCCATAATTGTCACAGTAAGTTCCATAATGCTAGGGATTATTTGGCCGGTTAGGAAAGTGCAGAAAAGTCAAAAACCTTTAACAAAACTGACTGATTTAACAGATTTGAATCAAACAGTTGATTGGAAATGGGTTACAGCTGCTCCAGTTTGCTGGTCAAATCTGACCCCCCCGTAAGTTGACGTTGATAAATTGATGTAATTTAAGGGTCACCAGATATGAAATTGTTAATCAGCATGGTTGTCAGAAGTTGATCACTCAAGGGTTCTTTGCAACCTGGACTAGATACTCTTTTGACAATGTGGAAGGAATAGGAGCCCAGGATCCAGGAGGTATTGCTTAGTCAATTTTTGATATATATTGAATAATTTTCACTGTTTCAACTCTTAAGAGTTTAGTCCTCCCAAAATTTACTCAACAAAAAAATCACACATTCCCTGGTCTAACTGTACTTTTGAAATGCATCCTGCAGTTGGATTGTTGCGCTGCATTCCCTATAATTTAATCCTTAGCTGGATTATTACTGGAAGATGGGGGCCTGCTGTTGGTACTTTGTTGATGTTGCCGCCAAATGTTAATTCAATGCCTGTCAATCTTGGAGCTGTTCCTACTCCCGTCAAAACTGAGACTCATGTGCTATCCCAATGTCCTGAATTTTATGCTGAAGACACTCTGATTCTCTTGCAGGCCATTTATCTAGGGCTTTTCTGGTTGGGGTTAATTATTTTTACTTAACCCTAGTATCTCATTTGGAAATTTCACAAAATGGTTTTTAAAGCTGCATTGGTGGTTGATCATTAACTATATGTGGATTTGATGGGTGATTCCACACCATATGGAGACAGCTTCTTATTTCCCTGTGATTTCTGTTACATTACTCAACTCTTTGATGTCTGAGTTTTTGGGAGCAGTTTTTTATGAGTTTGTGTTTCTTTTCTTCTGCTCTGTTGAGATATCTGCATTTACCATGTTTATTTGCATCAGTTCTTTTCTGAGTTATCAGTTTGGAATTTTCTTTAATTTGTGGTTTCCATCTCTGGTTGCAGTTGTTGAGACTGGACCATCTGTTTCCTATTTCCGCCATGCCATATTATTTTGGCATCCAAATTATTTTCCTGCTCCACCCACTGATGAAATTTTGCGTGAAGTTTTGTCAGCCTTATCAATCTATTCCAGCTCTAGCCTTAGTCACAAATAGCAAGTTTACCATGTGATGACAAAGGTTTCAGAGGATGCTTATGAATGGTTGTTATCCACAGTGGAGCGCAATTCACGTGTTTTAACTGAAAGTGCATTTCTGTACCCTTTGTTAAAAAATTTGGGTGTATCTAATTAGGAGCTCAAAGTATATTGTAAGTTGTACGCCTTCCAGCAGAGTACTACTCTGCTCTTGATATTCCTTCCTCAGTTTCTTGCCTACTGCTGTACAATCAATATTCCTGAGGTGAATAAACTCTCAGCGTTGTGGTTAGCAGTTGACCAGACTACCCAGGATCTGGCAGTTTTGGATTCCCTGTTAACCACAACTGAGGCCCTGGTAAGCCAGATTCTTTCTCTGGCTTCATATCTGATGACTTCCAAACAAGGTGTTATGTAAATTGAAGCCAAAACCGCTGCTTGCTCCTGGTTTTCTGTTAATTGCTATGCAATGGCTTTATCTAGTCAGAGTTGTGATTGCTCTCCTTGAGTTTCTTCTTAGTTGCAATTGGCTATCTTAAAAAAACCTGCCAAGGTAGACAAAATACCAGTGGTGTCACCCACCAAGAGTTTGTTGGTTATGCTTCAGCATGTTGTACCTACAAAGCCTTCCACGGTTATGTCCAAAGAGTTGCTCCTTGTTCCCATTGATTGTGATAACCCTGTTCTTCCAGCTGCTGTCCAAGAAATGATTGAGCAATACTTCCAGGAGCATCCTGCCTCCTTAGCTGTTGTCTGTACCGCCAAAGAGAAGCAGGACCCTGCCAAGATTGCAACCTTTGCTGCAAATAAATCTACTTCTGGTTACTTCTTGTTTTATGGTAGCATTGATAATGGTCAAACTATCTATCAGACAGCCATTTTGTTGGATACAGGTGTTTCCAAGAACTTCATGAGTGTGGAGATTGCAGACTTACTACAACTTAAGTACCACTCTGGAATGCTTGTTAGGGGTGGAAACTGTCAAATATTTCCCTCTTTCCAGCTTAAGAATATAGTATCATTTTTAGTTGCAGGTCACTCTTTTACTGCAAGGTTCTCCATGTGCTCTACTCTTATGTATTCTATTATCTTAGGAGTGGGCTGGTGGCAGTACCATAATGTATTGACCTTGATAAAAGAAAATGAGCTACAAGTGGACAACTCTTTGAGCATATTCATCTGTATTATGTTATTGGTTATATCAGAATTAGAGCAGTCTTCTCAGACAATCCAGTTGGTTCCTGTTCCTACACCGTAAGTTTGGATTTACCAGCATGCCTTCAACCATGGTCTGCGGCATTCAATGCCACTAGGGGTGAGATCTTTCCCAAGAACACTCAGTTTGACTTTGACTTTAAGGTTACTGTTAATCTGATTTTTATTGTCTCCCATTTACCCTTTGACCTTAAAGGAGGACGCATGTTTGGAAGAGTGAACTTGTGACATGTTGGCCAAAAGATACATCTTCAAGAAGGCTTTGTCAATTTTCTCTCTGTTGTTGTTTGTCCAAAAATCCAATGGGTCTCTTAGACCTTGTGTTGACTATGGAAATTTAAACAAGATCACAATCCCCAACCCCTACCTTTTACCTCTTGAAGAACAAATTTCTTGGTGTGTTGAGAAGGCAAATGTATTCTTGAAACTTAATCTCTTGAATGCATTCAATCATATCAGGATTTCTGAAGAAATGGAGTGATTGACAGCGTTAAGAACAAAGAAAGGTATCTTTCAGTTCTGCTTTATGCCTTTTGGATTGAAGAATGCCCCGGCTTGCTTTCAGCGGTTGATTGACTCAGTTTTGGGAGATCTCCTAGGTGTATAAGCCATTGCATACATGGACAATATTTTGGTATTCTCTCTGGATGAGGAGTTGTATAAGGCCCATCTGTGAGAAATTGTAGAGCGTATACTTCAGGTCAATTTGATTATCAAAAGGATTTAGTGTAAATTCTTTAAACATAAGGTTACCTTTTTGGGTAATATTATCTTTGAAGATGGCCACACTATTGCCCCTGACAAGGAAGCAGTGGTTTGAGAGTATGCTACTCCTGTGACAATATCCCAACTTTATATTTTTTTGGTTACTTGTATGTTTTTGAAGAAATTTACCCCTCATTTGTCAGAAGTGGCTGCCCCCTTGTATTCAGCAAACAGGAAGACAACTTTGATCTGGACGCCTGAGTGCACAAATGTGTTTGCAGCAGTCAAAGCTCTTTTGTTGTCTTCACCTTTGTTGAGAAATGTAGATCCTGAGCTTCCTTTTGTGGTTTCCACAGATGCCTCTAAATATGCTGTGGCTGGTGTGTTGTTACAAACTGCTGGTGATGGTGTTGAGAGTCCTGTAGGGTATTTCTCCCAAAAGATGGAGGCTCAGGAACACAATTACATGATTTACAACAAGGAATTGTTAGCAGTTGTGGAATCTTTAAAGCATTGGCATCACCATCTCATATTGGTGTGTCATCCATTTGTAGTAAGAGCCAACCATAAATATCTCCTGTATTATTGTCAATCCAGGGTTTTGTTGGGTTGCCAATCCAGATGACATGGTGATTTGACCAGATACAAGCTCTGCTACAAGTTTATTAAGGGAATTAATAATCACTTGGCAGATGAATTGAGCAGAAATTCTTCCCATCTTTCAGATGTTGGTATGGATCTCAAGTTCAATATGCACACTATGATACCAGACAAGGCTGTGGTTCCTTTTGTACTACCTCTGCCTGCTACAATTACCACCATGTACTTAACCAAGGGTGCAGACTTAGAACTATATTCCAAAGTTAGATTTCTGCAGCCTTTGTCTAAAGGCTATGATAGGCTATTAGAATTAGCATGTGCAAGAATAGTTGGTCAGCCACAGGGTTACCACAAGATAGGACCAATTTTATATATATCAAGGTTACTTGTGGGTTCTAGAGGGCACTATTTGTGACAAAATCATGGAGGCTTATCACACCTGTCCTACAGCAGGCCACCCAGGGAAAAACAAAATGGTTTAGTTAATTTGCCAACATTATTCTTGGAAAGATTTGACAGTGAAGGTGGTAGCTTACGTTTGAGACTTTCTGGTATGTGCTTGGTCCAAGGCAAGCATGAATAAGACAACTAGTTTTTTAGTGCCTTTACAATCAGCTGCAGGGCCCTGGACGTTGGTGTTGATGGATTTCATTGGATAACTTCTGAATTCTGATGGTTTTAATATAATCATGGTGGTGGTTGATTACTTCACAAAAATGACACACTTTGTTCCCTGCTTGACCACAATAACTTTGGTAGATACAGCTAAGCTGTTTGCAAATAGAATCTTCTCCCTTCATGGCATTGCAATGGAGATTGTGAGTGATTATGGGCCCCAATTCATTGCTCAGTTCTGGGAAGCTTTTACTGGAATTCTGGGTATCAAATTGCGTTGTTCCATGGCTTTCCACCCCCAATCCAATGGACAAACGGTGAGGGTAAACCAAAGTTTGGAGGTCTACCTGCGCTGTTACACTAATGTGCAACAAGACAATTGGTGTGCTTACCTACCCTTGGCATAGTTCACATATAATAATGCCCTGCACACGTCAACTCAGGTTTTGCCATTCTATGCCAATGTAGGTTACAATCCCTCATCCAACATGGGCCCTTGTTTGGTTAGCAATGTAGAGGCTGCAACTGATCAAGCCGCTGCATTGAAGCAGGTTTATCAGGAGCTTCAGGTTACTCTTGCTGCTGCTGTAACAACTTACAAGGAATACACAGATTGCAAGCGCCAGGAGAGTCCAACCTACTGGCCAGGTGATCTGGTCACAGTGGATGCCTGCAATATGAAACTTAAGGTTCCTAGCCGCAAATTAGTCCCCAAGCAAGTGGGTCCCTTCAAAGTTGAATGTCAAATTAGTCCCTCTGCATACCAATTAGATTCACCCCCAGCTTTTAAGATTTTCCACACTTTCAACAAATGTTAACTTACTTCTTTTAAGGGTACTGAGATTCCTTCTCCTCAACCCATTCTTGTGGAAGGAGAACCTGAGTATGAGTTAAATTGCATTTTGGCTTCTCTTATTAATTGACATTGTCTAAAGTATTTGGTGTCATTGAAGGGTTATCCTGATTCTGAAAACTCATGGGTTCCCCAATATGATTGCTCTAATTCCCCAGTTCTTATTCAAGAGTTCTACAATTTCCACCCAACCACCATTGGTCACCCTGAGCTTACCTTGGCTGCAATGAAACTTCCTCCTGCCCACAAAACCTTTTCTTATCCCATCTTCTGGATGGTGGTATTGTTCCCCGGGCTTAAGCAAAGGGTAATGTCACAGTAAGTTCCATAATGCTGGGGATTATTCAGCTGAGTAGGAAAGCTTGGAAATCTGGGAAACCTTTAAAAAAGCTGACTGGTTTAACAGATTTAAATCAAACAATTGATTGGAAATGGGTTACAGCTGCTCCAGTTTACTGGTCAAATCTGATTCCCCCCTTAAGTTGACATCAATAAATTGACATAATTTAAGGGTCACCAGATATTAACTTGTTAATCAGCATGGTTGTCAGAAGTTGATCACTCAAGTTTTCTTGCACCCTGGACTAGATGCTCACTTGACAATGTGGAAGGAATAGGAGCCCAGGATTCAGGTGGTTTGCTTAGTCAATTTTTGATTTATATTGAATACTTTTCACTGTTTCAACTCTTAAGAGTTGAGTCCTCCCAAATTTTTACTCAATAAAAAAACCACATATTCCCTGGTATAACTTTACTTTTGAAATGCATCATGTATTTGGATTGTTGCGCTACATTCCCTACAATTTAATCCTTAGCCGGATTATTACTGGAAGATGGGGGCCTGCTGTTGGTACTTTGTTGATGTTGCCGCCAAATGTTAATTCAATGCCTGTCAATCTTGGAGCTGTTCTTACTCCTTTCAAAGCTGAAACTCATGTGCTATCCCAATGTCCTGAATTTTATGCTGAAGACACTCTGATTCTCTTGCAGGCCATTTATCTAGGGCTTTTCTGGCTGGGGTTAATTATTTTATTTAACCCTATTATCTCACTTGGAAATTTCACAAAACAGTATTTAAATCTGTGTTAATGGTTAATTATTAACTCTATGTGGATTTGGTGGGTGATTCAACACCACATGGAGAAAGCTTCTTATTTTCCTGTGATTTCTGCTACAGTAATGGTGGACAGTTTTGGGTTAAGGACACTGCAGTCTGTAATAAAACATTGAACATAGGCTATCATTTCTAAGAAAGTTTGGAGTTTGCTCTTGCCTTTAAGTGGCAAAATCTTGCATATAGCTTGGATCTTCTGGGCATCTGGTTTTATTCCCTCCTTTGAGACCATATGTCCAAGAAAAGGGAGCTATTTGTAATAAAATTGGCATTTAGATGGTTTTACAAGGAGTTTGTGTTGAGCTAAGATTGCAAAGACCGCTTCCAAGTCCAGGTGGTTTTGCTTCCCAGAGAGACCATAAACAATTATATTTTCCAAGTAAACCATTGTCTTTTTGCCAATATGGGGCTTAAAAACCTCATTCATGAAGGTGAAAAAGGTTGATAGTGCGTTTGTAATTCCAAAATTGATTACAACACACTCATATGAGCTGTACTTGGTTCAAAAGGCAGTCTTGGGGATATCCTCTGCTTTGATACGGATTTGGTTATAACCTGCAGTCAGGTCAACCTTTGTGAAGACATTTGACCCACCCAAGGCGTCAAAGAGAGAATTGCTAAGAGGTAGAGGGAAACAATTCTTAATGGTGACTTTGTTCAGTGCACAATAGTTGGTAAATAGTCTGAGGGCTCTGTCCTTGTTTTCTGCAAAGAACACTACAGATCCAAAGGGTGACTGAGAATGTTGAATGTGCCCCTTTTCCAAGGCCTCTTTGAGGTAAGCACAGAGTGTGTCATCCTTGTTGGAGGTGATTCAGTATATAAGCTGTGCTTTGGACACTGCTCCTTTGAATTTTATTGAGTGTTGAATATGTTTCTCAGATGGTAGTCCTGGCAGTGCCTCTTTAAAAATCTCCTGATGTCAAACTACAATTTCCTGATCTTGGGGGTGACAGTGTCTTGGTGGTTCTTGAAATGTATGGTTTTGTGTTGGCAGGAATTACATTTGATTGCTTTAAGGTTATCTTTCTCTTCTTGTGTCTCTTTAATATGTACAAAACTGTGGTCTCAGAGAAGTTGGTATACTGTATCTGGGTAGATTTGGTGGTTGATCCCTTCTTGTTTGATGGTTAACACAGAGGTGACCCAATCTACATTCAGGTTGTTCTTTCATAGCCAGTCCAAGCCAAGGACTACGTCAAATATGGGGAAATCAATGTTGGGTCTTTGAATGGTGGAGTGGAGGTTCTCTAGCGCAATGGGAAAGGGGGCAGTTTCCTGAGTCACAGCAATGTGATGTTCATCAGCTAAAACCACGTTCTCAATCTGTAAATGATTAGTGGCTAACTTGAACTTTTTTAAAAAGTTGCTATTGACAAGGGTAAAGTCTGTGCCTGAGTCCAAGAGAGCTGAGCCTGTGTAACTTTGAAAGCAGAAATGATATGACATCAGTTTATTGGGATGTCTGGAAATGATGTAGAGTACTGGATCTCCTGAGTGGACCTGAATCATTGGGCACTGATTCACATTCTTTGGGCAATATTCATCATTTGGCAAGGCAGAATGTTGCCAGGGAGAGCTTGGCTTGTTTAATGCTCTTCTTGTGCTTTTTCATTGTCCTGATTATTCTGAGTGCTGGTAAATCTGAAGTGAGTGAAATTAGACTGGCCATTGTTCTTGTTGCCATGGCTATTGGAGCCCACAGGCTTGTTAGTTATGTGGTTACTGTTGTTAGGCAAAAGACAGTTGGTGCGTCCTGAGGAGTGGTAGCCTTTAGATCTCTCTCTCTTCTTGGTCTGCACCTTGTGTAGGGCATTGGATGTCTATTCTGCCTTCTCTGATTTCTGGTACAAGCTTTGAAAATTAGTTACCTGGTCCAGATTCACATGTCTCATTGCATACAACTTGAGAGCATCATAGTACATAAGGTAGATAGCTGGCTTTTCAAAGTCTATATCTGAAGGGGCTTGTAGGAAAAGTTCCTCATAAACTTGGGTGAGTTCTTTTACTGTACCTATCTGCGTCAAGTTCTTTACTTGGTGTATGATCATGAGAGCAGTGTCCTTCATTACAAATCTTGTCAAAAAGTCTTGTTTGAAGGTGTCTAAGTCCTTCTTGGTATGGTTCAGATGCCTGTATTATGGGTAAGATGAATGGATATCTTGGTAATCCAAAAGCATGTGGGGCATTCCATTTGTGTCATTTTGCTCTGAGCTGACTGATTCCACACAGTAGTGTTGTTGTCATCTGCTACTAAAAATGTTTCTAAGGCAGCACTGCAAAGACACCAGGCTACGTGGGCAGGCATGATGCTTTTGTCAAAGACTTGGATTGTGGTAGTGGGAGTTTGGTAAAACCCCTGCATGGATAGTGTGTTGAAGGCAGGGACCCGCATCACCATGTTCTGGTATATTATGTATTCTTCTGGTATTTTGGTTCCTGGTGTGTAGGGCGTCCAGCCCACAGAGAGCCCAGACATAATTATTTTGTATATTTGTTGACTGTAGCAGTACTGGCAACAGGATAAATTTTGAAAAGTAACTTAGGATAGAGAACCTATCTGTTCTAACAATCTTGTACCTATGCTGTTTTAGCAGTGTTACAAGGGGAAATGATTAGAAGCTAGATAGATATCTTTGTTTGTAGATATGACTTATATAACTTGGGGGAATCATGGATAACAGGATCATGATTATGGTGATCACTTGGTTGGATGATTAGGGAGATGGCTTGATCCTGGTAATGAGTCAAGCACTAAATCAAGGCATTCACTGTATGGGATTATCATCTGTTTATGTTACTGCTTCTGGAAATTTGAGTTCACTTCTGCATTTGGCTATGGGTCAATAGGAAGTCAGATTGTGAGTCACAAACCTGTTTAGTTGGAACCTTGCTGGGGTTGACTGTATTGTTTTGATAATACAATATAAAATTATTAGTTCTAATAGCTTGCACAAGAAAACTCCATCATTAAACCTTTTAAATCTAATCCATAATTTTAAAATTATATTTTGAGTTGAAGTTTAATATATTTGAAATAAATTTGGTAGTACATCTATAAGAAAATTCAATCCACCAAATAGTAATACAAATTTTCCTTTTTTAATTAAAACATCAATATTAATAATTGGTACATACTAGAACACAAGATAATTTATTGCTGATTAAGCAAATTTAAATATATTTTAGAAGTGCTAAGCAATAAACCACGGTATAATCTGCTTGTAGATCAGTGGTAATCATGCATATGTAGTCTAAGGATTAGTGTAATAAGATAAAATAATATAAATAATAATAAATTTAACTTATAAAAGTAGCTATCAATGATATTCTATGAGTGAAATATTTTAATTTTTCTTTAGTGTACCATTTCACCAATATTCCATAAGGTATACTGTAGATTCAGAACCTAAAGGTGAAAATGCAGGATTGTCAAATTCTTTTGCAAGAACTCACTAACTTACTGGAATATCTTTCATCTTTTTATATAAAAAAGTAAGTTGTCCTGGGATAAAATTACTCTATTAAGTTAGTGAGTTCACAAAAAATTTGTCAATCTCACATTTTGTCTTTAGGTTCTAAATTTACAGTAAAAACTATTACATATAAAAATTTATCAAACTTCATAATTTATATTTAAATTTCTATCTTAAAAATTATATTAACTTATATAATTTTATTAATGTAAGCAAAAAATTATTTGCAAATAAAATAAAATAGTTTTCAATAATAATTATTAATTGTCAAGTATACCTTAAGGGTACAAAATATCTATATATAAAGGATGTATTTAAATAAATTATTATTAAGGAATAAATATTTGAAGCTTGGAAATAGTATTTTGAAAGTAGAAAAGAGCTCCTAAAAAACTACCAACTAAATTGTGTTGACAGGGGCAATTGCAGAATCAGGACAAAGGGCAATCATCTAGAGAGTCTAACAACCAGGTATTCTTGATTCTAGGCATCAGTTATACTATAAGAAGTTAGCAATAAAATTTACCTTTTTTATCTTTTTCAGTGCCCTGAAAAACACAATCAACATATATTATGACATTGTATGTGAGCTTCTATTGACCTCCTTGCTCCCATAAGCCAATTGGATTTGATGGTAGAAAAGTGGTTAGTGGTGACAAACACATGCTCTCAAGATGACAATAATCCAAGGATGCAAAGTTTAAGGGGCACTAAGATGACAATGAGGGGTGAGAGAAACTTGCACCTCATAATATAATGGATTAGTGATACTGGCATTGGAGAGGGAAGACAAATACAAGTTTCAATCAAGCAACAATCCAGGAAGCCTGAAGTTTGGTGGGGCACTGATACAATGATGGGTTATCTGTGAGAGCATGTGTCACATACTATCATGGATCAGATGATATTGGCTTTTGATTAATGCTAAAGAAAGGGGGACACAGCAGGTAAACCAAGAAAGGTAAAGCTGAACTAACCAGCTTTTTCAACAAAGTGATTACAAGGCAACTGTGGTAAATTCAACTCCCTGGTGATTGACTCCCTGGTACTTGACACTTTGTTGAGTACCAGAGAGTCAAGTGCTGCATATGTGAATCTATTAGTATTTTTGGCTTAACTGATTTTAAGCTAATTTTTACTAGTAATTTACGGGTTTGAAACCAAAATCTGAAATTAAATTCACTCAAATTTGACTCTGTTTAATAAATTAGTTAGCTAAAAGACAGATTTAAGGGGTAATTTATAAGTAAATTTACTAATAGAAATGAAAAAACCTGTGTTCAACAGTCTAAAACAAAAAGTGACCAGTTTGACACTTTTTAAATCAAATCCTAACTTTATTAATAAAACACATATGTGCTTATATAAATTTTATTATTTACTATTATATTTTATTAGTGTCCATAGTAGTTGATTAAGCTCTCAAGCACCACTATACTAGATTTAGTGGTATAGACATTAATCAAATACCCCACTTGTTTTACATTATATAATTTTCTGGGTTTGTGGATTAAGTTGTGCCACATAAATTGAGCCCAATTTATTAAGAGATTTCATATGTAATTTATAGAAAACAGAAACTTAACTCCCCCTCTGTTTGACTCTATCCACTTGCAACACAATTGATTTTGGATTTAACTAATCAAAGGCATGAAATTAAGGCTAAATTAATAAGTGATACACTATGAGTGCCACTCAACACCTTTTGTCATGCCCTGCCCAAAGGGCAGGCTTTGAATTGATTTTCAAAAACTAGTTTGAATTTGAATTTTGACTAGATAATTATTAGTAAGTTAAATCAAAAACTTACCTAGTAGTTTTTGCTTGCTTCTGGTCCGCTTTTGTTTTTGCTTTTGTTTTTGCTTTTGGTAAAACTTTTGGTTTCCCTCCTGCGGGAGCGCAGGCTATTCATTTGCCTTATAATTCCTATTTTTAAATAGGTTTCTTTTTTATTTTATATCATTTTGCTTACGCAACTGCCATCTTTGTCTCCTGCATCATGCAGATCTTTGGCTTGCTGTTGCTAGCAGTTTTTCCCCACCACTATGTTCTCTCCTTTGTCTATCAGACCCAGCTGCCAAGAAACTCTTTTCTTTTTCAATGAGAATCTTCCCCAGTGCTTGGGTTTTTTATGCTATAAATAAAGACACCAGAAAAGTAAGCTTTTAAGCTGAAATGCTAAGTGGTTTTCCCCAATCACTGTTCACAGATTTTTTTACTTCAATTTTTATATTTTCATTCTCAAATTCTAACTTCAAAATTTGCTTAGGTTATCATCTTAAAATTTAAAGAAGTTTAGGTTTAGATTAGATACCTTGTTAGTTCTTAATTTGCCACCCTGGCTTAAACAGCTAGCATAATTAGAATGGATATAGTTAGACAACAAGCATTTAGCTTATTGTCACCATTTTTTACTTTAGGGATAATTTGTTATGTTTTATGTTGAGATATTCCCACAGGGAATATCCTGACGTAGATATACCTTTGGTTACAAACAAATCCTTATTTAACACTTTATTTTATATAGTTTGTTTAGGATTAGTTAACTCTATGACACCTTTTGTGTCTAATCATAAGTTTTTGGCAGGTTTTTTGAAGGTGCTTCTACAGACTGTGCCTACTTTTTTATATCTTTTAAACTTAAATCCTAATGCTTTACACGGTATAGTTTATAATCTTGAGCCTTATTGGGAAAGACCTTACATCTATCCAGTTGACACTTTAACTTTGGGATTAGTAAAGAGAGCTTCTTAATGGTGTAATCAACACTATGGTAAATAATTCACTCCCAGCTCCTCCCAGCATACCTTAATCACTAATAAACACCTTCCTACTCATTTACTTTTTTAAATTATGTTGTATTTTTATTTTTTGAGCATACAAATCTCTCTTGCTTTTGTGTTAAATTTTGGACCTGTTTTAAATTTAAGCAAGTTTTATATGTAAAAAACATAGTAAACTTGATGTTTCTGCTTGACTCTGGCATACTTGACAGTGAGAATTCAGCTTTTTACAACTGATTGACAGTACCAAAATTTGACACTTTACTATGTTTTGAATTTTTAACTCCCAATAAAAATAATTCCACATAATAATATTTTTGCAATTATAATCTACTACTCTTCCTGATACTCCCCATATTATTTTTATATACTTTTTTGTGATAAATTATAATTTAGCATTGATTTAACACTAAGATGTTATGCTGAACCTAACATCTTTGATGCTTCATCATAAAATCACTTATTTTCTATGCTTTAACCTTTATATCTATACTTTGAGTTTCTATTTTACTTCTATTTACTTTGTTATGTTTTTTTCTTGGTAGTAAAGCTTTATTTGCATACTTTTTACTTAAATTTTGCTTTGCTTTACCTCTTTGTGTTTTGTATCTTTCACATTGTTTTATTAACAAAACTAAACTTTTCTTTAGCCAAGATCATCTAAATTCAACAAGTCTACCAAGCACCAAGCCTCCAAGGGTTCAAAAGAAACTTCCTTTACCCCCAAGCATGTCAAGAAGCCTGAAAGAGAAAATTCCCCAACTCCACCGTCCCTGCCTCATCTCCTCCCACTCCTCCCCCCTCCACTCTCATCTTCAACTTCTGTCCAAGTCCTCAAATAAAAGTGATGACTCTTTCACTGATCACTCATTTTAAAAGTCAGGGGCCAACTCCAAGCTCACCAAGGAACACTGTACCAAGAAGGCAAAGGCTGCCAAGGAGCCCACCTCTTCTTCTGGTAAGAAAAAGGAGGCATCCAAGCAGGCCTCAAAGAACCCTTTCCCTCCCCCTCCTGATGGCTCTTCCCCCCTCCCTCATCTGACCCCCAAGATAAGCCTGAGTAATATTTCAAGAAATTTAAAGCTTCTGATCACGTGGCTTGGAATCTACTGGTCATCCACAACATATGTAATGTGGACAGAGAGGTCAAAGTTCCTAATTGCTTTCCCCAGTACTTCCCAATTATGTATGTAAAGGGTGATCCTGGTTACATTGCTGACAACTACATCTTCAACTGCAACAACCAAAAGCAGCAAACCAAAAGCAAGCACTTTGATTGTGAGGATAAGACATGCAGGGCCCGGCTGAATACCAAGGGCTGGGCGCAGGTAAAAGGCAAGAAGAGGGAGCACACATGTGAGCCCCCTAATCATTTCATCACTTGGATGCTAAAATGGTATCTGGTTCAGATAATCCCCACCTCTTTCCACTCTGCACTTCAGATCTGGCCATAAAGGCTTTGCAACATTGTTACAGCTGAACCAATGAGGATTCAGTATTTGGAATTGGGGAAGACAACAGTCCAATAGAAAGGACAGAATAATAAGAATAAGGTGTTGTTTATTGTGGAATATTGTGATTAATATACCATATGGGGAAAGTCACACAGCCACAAGGGGGTGGCATGGTGGCTTGTTTCATGTAAGGATTTGAGCCAAAAATAACTTATGCGGGGATCAGCAGGTCAAATTGGTAAAACTCCTAATTAGGATAAGTGCTTGTAATTTGATATTGCCATCAGATTGGTCCATGTTGTTAGATACGTCAAGGGGCGGCTCATTGTGCGCCCCCTGTGTATTGTAAGATATGTTGGCAGGAAAGTCAGGAAATTGGTTGCAACACCCCCTTGCCCCCTGCTTGTTGTCAGGCACCAGGATCAGAGTCTGCAGGAGATCTGGAAAGGTTTGCACAAACAACCTTTGTGTGGGAATGGCGCGGCAGGGGCGCAAGCAATTGTGGTGGAGTGTCTTAGTATTTCCTTGGGGGTCTTCAAGCTAATAGGTGTGATTGTCATAGACTGCAGCTATCTTGAAGGGCCCTAGATGGTTGGGCTCCAACTTAGCCAAATTGGGATGGAGGGTATAGACAGGTTCACCCACAGAGTATCTGGCTTCCAGGTGTTTTGTCCCTCCTTCAATTTGTTTGTGCCCATCTTCTCAGGCTTTGGCACACCATTGGGTTAGGGATGGAGTTGCCAACAGGGGGCTTTCCAGGAACTGTAGACCGTAGTTTCCCCTATTCAACTCCTGTCAGACTGACAGGCGTCCTAAAGGCCAAGGCGCTAGGGATGACCCTGGTGCCTTGATTGATTCTTGCGTATAGGATAAGTAGAGCGGTAGGCAAGTGTTCAGTCCACGCGGTATTAGGATGCTCCTGCAAGAGTTTGGCAATCAGTTGGACCAGTGAGCTGTTTAATTGCTCTAAACGCCCATTGGCTTGTGAATGGTAGGGAGTGGTAACTATCCATTGAAGGGCATTCTTGGCACAGTACGCCTTCATGACCTGGCCAACAAATTTGGGATCACCATCTGTGATGAGACGTTTGGGCTGCCCAAAGCAGACCATAATTTCCTTGCCAATGAAGCAAGTGATGGTGGTGGCGGTATGATTAGTGGTTGCCCAAGCCACTGGTCAGCAAATGAAGTAGTTGATGGTGGTTATGATGTATTTCTTTCCCAATCTGTCTATAGGGAGGGGCCCAACCATATCAAAGGGCCCACTGTTCAAAGGGTTTCATGGCCTTAATTGGCAGGACAGACTTGGGAGGTGCAGGTTTGGATGTATCTTTTTTGCACAGCACACATGCTTTGAGGAGATCCAGGATATCCTGGCGCATACGCGGCCATCAAACCTTATACTTCATGATCTCAAAGAGGCTTTACCCTCTGATGTGACCCAAGGTGTGGTGGTAATCCAATATTGTGTTGCCTCATTGTGTGATGGGAATGTAAGACGTCTTCTCACCTGTCTCCAACCGGCGGCAGATGTTGCCAGCATCCATGGTGAACTGGCTTTTGTTGTCCTTCAGCTTTTAGATGGTTACTGAGTTAAGGCCTTCCTAACAAGTTGCCTTAGGGAAGAGGTAAAGCATTGGCCAGTCTGGGTCCAAGCCGTAGTCCCTGGTGATGGACACTACATAGAGTTGTGAGAGGGTGTCAGCTGTAACAAGTTCCTTCCCAGGCTTGTACTCAATGTGCAGCTGATAGGGGAATAGGCACTCAACCCAGACTGCTTGGTGAAGTGTGGAGTGAGACTGCGTGTTGAAGTACTGAAATGACTTGTGGTCTGTCAGGACGCGGGGTGGAAAGGTTGCCCCTTCCAGGTAACAGCGCCATTTCTCAATGCAGTATACAATTGCCGCCAACTCTTTGTTGTGTATAGTGTAATGTTGTCCTGAGTCAGCGAGCTTCCTGGACTCATATGCCACAGGGAGAAAGAGTCCTTTGTCAGTTTCTACCTGTAGTACGCCCCCTATGGCCCTGTCAGGGCGTTGGTCTTAAGTTTGTATTGGCGGTTCCAATTGGGGAACTGCAACATAGGTGCATTTGTAGTCTCTGCTTCAACATCAGAAAGGCTTGTGTGGGGTTTCCTGTCTAAAAGTCCCCAAAGTGTGTCCTGGATTGTAGCCAGGGACCGTCTGGAAGGGATTATCATTCTCTATTAAGGAAAAATGTATCTCAGAAATATGTATAGGAGTCAAAATGGGCTTTTATTCACTCTCAGAAGGAAGATCCCCTTAGAAATCTTCTGGTATATGGCCTGGGGGGTCAAGGAAACAATATGGATTTACCAATACTTGGAGTCCTCCAAAAATATCTTGGACTCCTTGTACTTGGTCTTGGACTCCTGCACCTTAGTCTTTGACTTCTGCTCCTTAGACTTGGACTCCTGCTCCTTAAAATTGGACTCTGGCGCCTTGCTTAGGATCCAGATTCTTATTCTTGGGCTCCTGCTTTGTTATTGTGGGCTTCAGCTCTCTTTATAGCTTCAGTGGCCTTGTTATTACACTTGTGTAACTACAACCAAGCTCCTGCTGGTGATCAAAAGCTTCCAAAAACCTCATGGCAGAAACTCAAAATGCCACAGAAAGACCCCGTCAAAGACCCAGAAAGACCTGGAAGAGACCTCCAAAAAGACCCTGTAACTTTCCAGCCAGCCACCTTCTTATAGTGACCTTTTCCCAACGGTTCTGCCTTCAAAATGGCTTTCTTCAGAAGCTTAAACCATTGCCGCTCACATTTTTCTATAAAAACTTAAGCTTACATACTTAATTTTTCAAAAGCTTAAAAAATTAATCCACTATTTCCTTGCTTATACTTTAAGCTTTTGGCTTCCAACCAATCATTTTTATCAGGAAACCTGCCAGAACTCAACCAATGAATGCAGAGCGCAGAAATAGACCATTTCTGAAGTTCCACCAGGATCCAACTAGGAAAATGATTTCCACAGCTCAAACTGCTCAAATTGACATCTCCTTGCACACCAAAGCGTTAACCAATCCATTATTCTGGCACCAGTCTTCCCTGCATTCAACCTAACCCCATTTAAATAATAGAATATTATTTAAACTTTTCTTTCAGGACCTCTTCAATGTTCTCCCCATATATTTACAAATCTTGTAAAATCTAAGGAAAACTTCCCATCAAAGCAACTATGTATCCAGCTCTCATAGCAGCATACCTTCATCTATCCTAGGAACTTAATGAATAAATATCTTACTCACACTTCTATCCACATTCCTTCTTGATTTTACTACTGAACCAAGGCAAAACATTCTACATTTTCCCACTTTGGCAAATCAATTTGGCAAAATCTTGGCTCATTTCTCTGGACCACCAGTTCTTCATCATATTATGATCCTTCAGCCAGCTCATTTCAGTCTCTAACAGCTCAGACCAGTCCTACAGCTACTTCTTCAAAAGAAGTCACTAAACTTCCACTTGGCCAACATAAGCCCTGCCTGAAAACCACCAAACATGTGGACCATCACAGCCTGGTCTCTGGTAGGGGTCCAATGGAAGCGCTGTTTAGTGTTTAGGAGCTTGGTGAGGGGTACTGTGACAGTCCACATATTTGGTGGTTTGCAGGCAGGGCTTATGTTGGCCAAGTGGAAGTTTAGTGACTTCTTTTGAAGAAGTAGCTGTAGGACTGGTCTGAGCTGTTGGAGACTGAAATGAGCTGGCTGAAGGATCATAATATGATGAAGAACTGGTGGTCCAGAGAAATGAGCCAAGATTTTGCCAAATTGATTTGCCAAAGTGGGAAAATGTAGAATGTTTTGCCTTGGTTCAGTAGTAAAATCAAGAAGGAATGTGGATAGAAGTGTGAGTAAGATATTTATTCATTAAGTTCCTAGGATAGATGAAGGTATGCTGCTATGAGAGCTGGATACATAGTTGCTTTGATGGGAAGTTTTCCTTAGATTTTACAAGATTTGTAAATATATGGGGAGAACATTGAAGAGGTCCTGAAAGAAAAGTTTAAATAATATTCTATTATTTAAATGGGGTTAGGTTGAATGCAGGGAAGACTGGTGCCAGAATAATGGATTGGTTAACGCTTTGGTGTGCAAGGAGATGTCAATTTGAGCAGTTTGAGCTGTGGAAATCATTTTCCTAGTTGGATCCTGGTGGAACTTCAGAAATGGTCTATTTCTGCGCTCTGCATTCATTGGTTGAGTTCTGGCAGGTTTCCTGATAAAAATGATTGGTTGGAAGCCAAAAGCTTAAAGTATAAGCAAGGAAATAGTGGATTAATTTTTTAAGCTTTTGAAAAATTAAGTATGTAAGCTTAAGTTTTTATAGAAAAATGTGAGCGGCAATGGTTTAAGCTTCTGAAGAAAGCCATTTTGAAGGCAGAACCGTTGGGAAAAGGTCACTATAAGAAGGTGGCTGGCTGGAAAGTTACAGGGTCTTTTTGGAGGTCTCTTCCAGGTCTTTCTGGGTCTTTGACGGGGTCTTTCTGTGGCATTTTGAGTTTCTGCCATGAGGTTTTTGGAAGCTTTTGATCACCAGCAGGAGCTTGGTTGTAGTTACACAAGTGTAATAACAAGGCCACTGAAGCTATAAAGAGAGCTGAAGCCCACAATAACAAAGCAGGAGCCCAAGAATAAGAATCTGGATCCTAAGCAAGGCGCCAGAGTCCAATTTTAAGGAGCAGGAGTCCAAGTCTAAGGAGCAGAAGTCAAAGACTAAGGTGCAGGAGTCCAAGACCAAGTACAAGGAGTCCAAGATATTTTTGGAGGACTCCAAGTATTGGCAAATCCATATTGTTTCCTTGACCCCCCAGGCCATATACCAGAAGATTTCTAAGGGGATCTTCCTTCTGAGAGTGAATAAAAGCCCATTTTGACTCCTATACATATTTCTGAGATACATTTTTCCTTAATAGAGAATGATAATCCCTTCCAGACGGTCCCTGGCTACAATCCAGGACACACTTTGGGGACTGTTAGACAGGAACCCTACAGGTGCAATAAGTTCTCCACAGTTGGGGATATACTTACTTATGTAGACAACCATGCCTAAGAAGGTACGCACCTGATTGACATCAGTGGGAGGTGGAATGCTGGTGATTGTCTTGATTTTGGCAGGTCTGGGCTTTATCCCTTGATCAGAGATGGTGTGCCCAAGGAACATCAGCTCCAACTTAAGGAACTCACATTTGGAGGGTTTAGCTTTTAGCTGGTTTTTCCAGAGTGTGTTGAGGACAGCACAGAGGTGTTGGAGGTGTGTGGTTTGATCTTGACTGAAGGCAATGATGTTGTTAAGGTACACCACCACACATTTCCCAATCAGTTCCTCAAATGCTTTGCTCATCAAGATAGCAAAGGTAGAAGGAGTGTTGGTCATCCCAAAGTTCATGACCTGTCACTCAAACAACTTGTAGCATGTACAGAAGACAGTTTTTGCCTCATCCCCTGGTGCAATGCGGACCTGGTTGTACCCTGCAGTGAGGACAATCTTGCTAAAGATCTTTGCACCCGCAAGTGTGTCAAACAGGATGTTAATCAACAGCAGGGGGTACTTATTCTTAACCATCACCTTGTTTAGGGTGTGGTAGTCTGTGACCAGGCAAAGTGATACATCCTTCTTGGCTACAAAGAAGACAGCCGCCCTGTATGGAGAGATCAAGGGGAAAATGAAGCCTTTGTCAGGCGCATCTATGAGGTGCTGGCAAAGGGTCTCATCTTCTTTTGGTTTGAGATAATATAAGGGGAGTGCTTTAGGTAAGGACCCTTGGAGTTGTACAGCGTGCTGGATCTCCCAGGGAGGAGGTAGTTGTTTGAGTGTCTCACTGAACACGTCCTTATACTCCTCCAGGAGGGTGGCAAGTGCTGGTGAACATACAGTGGTCAAGGGAGAGGCTGCAGGTGGTTCAGTGTGGATAACTTTGACTGAGCATTGAGAAAAGTCTAGCTTCTCCCCCTTGAAGTTGTACAAGCCTGTTTTGGTTATTCTGACAAACACAGTATTATGAAGAAGCCAATTCATTTTGACAAGATAGATAAGGAAGTCCATCCCATTTCTATTGAGGGTGATAATGGATGTATCCCAATTGATGTAGGGACAATTGTGATAAAGCCAGTCAAGGCCAGCAATTACATTGTGGCTGAGCTTGGCCATGATTGGCCCAGAGAGCTTAACCTTGATGTTCCCCATTCTCACAGAGAAGGGTTTTGTTTCATGGGTAATTACTATTCTACAGTAGTTGGCTATTTGTAATACCTTGAATCTGATTGGCACGTGGTCTAGCTGCTGTGCATCAGCAAATGTTTGGTCCACAATGGTGTGGTTGGCCCCGGTGTTCACCAACAATTTGTGGGTGTTTCCACAAAAACAGAAGGGATAAGACAATTGGGTTACTTTATTGAGGGGGTGGCTTGCTTAAAGCACAGGATTGTCACTGTGGACCTGGAAGACAGCAAGGGTTTCAACTTTGTGTACATTATAGCTGCATAGATTTTTGGCAAGGAGAGATTGAGAGTGCAGTTCAGCTGGTGTTGTAGGACCCCTTGTAGCTACAACCCCCAGGCTTTTTTCTGGGTCCTCAATTTGGGATAGTTAGAGCTCTCGTTTGTGGGGGCGTTTAGCCCCATTATCCTGCTGATGGGGCTGGAAGCAGCCTACTTGACTATGGGCGCTGCCAGGTGTTGCACAAGGTTGAGGTGAGGCATAATTAGATCTGAAAAGGCCCATCAAAGCCTGGTTGTTGGTCTCCACAATGGCTTTATAATAGTCATCAACGGAGGTTCAGCAACTTACAGGGACCCACTTACAGATATGGGGCTTGAGCCCATTGACTATCAAGGTCATAAGCATGGTGTTTCCATCAGTCACGGCTTTGGGGGCTGTAGTAAGAGCTTGCTGCCAGGCGGCAAGGTACTTGGGAACAAATTCAGTCTGTTTCATTGCTAAAAGGGGTGTTCCCACCACAATAGGCAAGAAGGTTTTGCAGTAGCGGGATCTTGAAGCGTCCTGAAATGCCACCCAGATGACTTCAATTTACTGAATGGCCCAGTTGGTAAATCATACAGCAGCAGGCCCTGTGAGGCGCCCCGATGCAATGGAAACCCACATGGGTTTGGGAACCTGGCAGATACAAAGGCGGGTCTTGGTGGATTGAAGCTAACTGACAATGTCAGCCCCTTTGACTCCATCAGCAAAGGATTCCAGCTGAAGATTGAGCATACATTGTGAAAGGTCTGACTGGGGAGGGGTGACACTGGCGTCACACTGCCCAAGGTGGAGCCAATTATACACACTTGTAAGGACTAGCTGGTCTTGATAAATAACAAACCCGTTGGGGATGTCCCCCTTGGGGATTGGCAGAGAATTAGCTTGATGGGGAGTAGCCATACAGCCTGTACTCCGTCCTTTCTTAGGGGGAATTTTTGTTTTAGATAGGTCATGAATTTACTGCTGCTACCACTGTTGTAACTGAACCAAAGAGGATTCAGTATTTGAGTTGGGGAAGACAACAGTTCAATAAAAAAGACAAGAAGGAATAGAATAAGGTATTTTTTAATGTAGAATAATGTGATTAATATACTATATGGGGAAAGCCACAAGGCTACAAGGGGGTGGCATAGTGGCATGTTCCATATAAAGTTTGAAGCCAAGGAATAACTTATGCGGGGATCAGCAGGTCAAATTGGTAGCGCTCCTAATTAGGAGGAAGTGCCTGCCATTTGACATTATCATCAGATTGGTTCATGTTGTTAGACACGTTAAGGTGTGACTCATTGAGCGCCCCCTGTGTATTGTAAGATACATTGGCAGGCAAGTCTGGAAAGTTGGTTGTAACACCTTCCCTAATAAAAAAATGCCAAGGATTTTCTAGTTTACTGCTCATGTTTCACAGTTATTGAAGGAAAACTCTTTCTAAATCAGAAGTCTCAGCTACAAGAAATCCCTTCACTGGACCAACACAAGAAAGCACTCCAAGAAGCCCACAACAGAGCAGGACATTTTGGCCAACAAGCAACCATGGCCAGAGCAATTATCCTATACTGGTGGCCAGAACTATACAAAGAATTCATAGAACACATACAGCAGTGTGAAGCCTGTACCTTTTATGATTGAACTCAAGGATCAAAGAAACCTATCAACCCCATTGTAGTTGAAGGGCTGTTTGAACTATGGGGTTTAGATTTTGTAGGCTCCTTTCCTAAGACCAACCAAAGAAACCAGTACTTCCTTGTAGCCACTGAATACTTCACCAAATGGCTGTATGCAAAGCGGTTAAAGCAGCCATGGCCAAAGAGACAGCTACCTTCCTATACAAGGATATCTTTACAACCTACGGACCTCCTTCCCAGATATTGGCCAATCAGGGAAGCCATTTAAAAAATCAGTTTATCAGAGAATTGGTAACTCATGTGTCCACTAATCATTTTATCACTGCATACAATCCTAGATGCAATGGCCTTACCAAACAATTTAATAAGACACTGGTCAAAACTCTGGAGAAGACTTGTATGGGATATCCCACTAGCTGGGACAAGAAGTTTCCAGGAGCTTTATGAAACTATCAATCCAAAATCTATTTGTCCACAAAAATGATCCCATTTGAAGTATTATATGGCGTTGACCTCAACCTCCCCCAAAGCTACACAAAAATTAAGAATACCAACCAAGCCAAGATGATGCAGAACAAACATGAGGTCAATCAGGAAAATCTAGTCTCCAAGGCCTGCCAAATCCAAGCAAGAGATCATACCCAGTACAAGCTACCCATGTTTGAGGTTGATCAGTATGTTCTGTTGTTTAAGAGTTCCCTTCAAAACTCAAAGTCCAAGAAGTTCATACAGAAGTGGTCAGGGCCATTCCAGATTGCTAGTATAGCCCCTAACTACAACTACTTCCTTAAGGACATGGATGGAAATCACCTCCCTAGTATGGTGAATGGCACCAGACTTAAGGAATACTGTGGCTTTGTTTAAGTAGGGGAATGTGGTGAAAGTAACCTGTTAACAATGAGTTAACTGAACTTCAGTACTTTTGCTTCTAATTTTAGAAGAGTTTGAAGCCTTGTCAACCCTGTTACAATTTAGTATTTTGCCTAGAACAGACCAATACACTTTGATGTACCTTAGTTCCCCCATATCCAGTTCTAGAATCCCCCTTCTCAAGCTATCCCCAACCTACCCCACATCTGCAGCAATGCAATGAATAAACCCAGGTATGTTGTTTCACCTTCACTTTCAATAAGGTATATAAACCTTCTCCCCTTTCCCAATAAAGACAGTTCCAATTAAAATCTTGCTTAAATCTATCACCCTTCAACAGTCTGTCAGATCCATTTGATTAGACTTAGTTTAAAGCTTTACTGTCAAAAGCGTTACACTGTGAAGCACAACAATTATAATTTTTCTTGAAATTACTGCAAAAAGTATTGAATTCAATTTATATGAATTTCAATTCAAGATATTTCCCAATTTGTTTTGTAAAAACCAGAGTAAAACATATAATTACTTGGCGCAAATATATAGTTCAATTGATAAAATAAAAATACTCTCACTACAGGGGTCAAACCTGTTACTTTGGCGTTATTAGCACCACACTCTAACCAATTTTTTTAGATATCAAGTCTTTTATTTTGAATTGATTGGGAGTAAAATGGGGGACGCCTCATGAGCTTGCCCAATGAACTGGCATGCCAGGTTTAAGTTTCCAAGCTATGGTCTATGGCAGACCTTGTTTGCCAAATTGGCGCTATCCTTTTGCAAATTGCATTGTACTGTATATACTGGCTATTTACAATTGTTTCACATCTAGTCTGGTATTTCCCCAGAATTAGATGGCCAAACTTATTAATTTGCTCAAAGTGACACGTCACCTCCAATTTCCACTGATGGACCATCAGGTTCATATTGATTGGCTTATTTTCCAAAATCCAAGCTCTTCTTAATGCATGAATTCTAAAGAGTGAACAATGATAATATAACGCCTTAAGATGCATAGGTGCATTGCCCATTGTGTAGTGAAAGAAAACGTCTTTGCCAGGTGGCATTTTGCAGAGTTTTGGTCCATGAAGCTCTCACTGGGGTTTTTTTACAGAATTGGGTACTATTCTTGCATTCATAGTACCTATTATCAACTCCTGCAACTGGTTGTAGGCAGACTTTACATTCTTTGTACCAATAGTTTTCATTGCTGTGAATACCCAATTTGAATGCTCTATTCAGGATGCGCCAGTTTGAGACTCATATCTTGACAGGTACAAACTTGCAATTTATGTATCTAACTGTTTCTTTAGGTGTGATCACTACTTCACATCTCTCCAAGCTCCAATCAATAAGGAGGCGCGGAAATTGGGCGTTTGGTTTCTGTTTTGTCACCTTGTCAAAGCACCATCCATGGATTCTTTGTCCCTTGAAGGTAACTGGGAAATACACGCTGTCTACTAACACCTGCATCTTGTCTTTTCCTTCTTGTGTTTTCCTTGCCGCCATTAATTTGGCCTGGGTAAATTTGTTAGCTAGACAATGGGGATTGTCTTTTGGCGCTGTCATTATTTTCCATTCTCCTTGTTGTAATGCACACATGCTTTTTTTACAGTATGGCTCTGTGGTTGTCCTGCTCACCATCCTGGGTCTACTTTCCAGGTATGTACGTAAGGTAAGCTTTTATCCATTCCCATTTGGTATGAGGCTATTTAGCCAGTTCTGAGCTCTTACTTGTGCTGGGCTTTGACAATGCGCCTCTATGCTTGCCAGGAATGATTTTGCCCACAATCTTCTTGCATTTTGTGCCACAGTTAATAGTCCTATTCCCCCTCTTTGGCCATCCTTGTCACCAGTTCTAACCTGATAGGCGCAGCTGTGGCTTTTTCCCATAGGAAGGTCCTTGTGATTGACTCTACTTTCTTCTCAAAGGCCTCTGTAAAGGGTACTATGTGTGCCATGTACAAAATTTTTGGAGTATACAAATACATTGAGTGCTTGTGCCTTTGACGCAAGATCAAGTTGCTTGTATCTACACTTGCCAATGCAGTCAACTAGATCTGATAGTAGGTTTTGTTCCATAGCTGATTGAGCAATGTCATTTGACGTGAACAGGATGCCTAGATGTCTAAAAGGAAGATGTGGGTCTATTGATTTCATACCCGCCGGCAGTTGGAAGTCTGGTAAGCCAATCCTTCCTATTACAGTTTTGTCTACATTAACCTTTTCATTAGATCCCCGCTGTTAGAGATCAAGAAGCTCTGTAAACGGCAGTACATCCTCCTGATCTGCAATCCCACACACAGTGTTGTCTGCAAAGGCAGATGCTTTCAATGGGTCTTGGCCAGGGTGAGCTATTCCTTTTAACCTTACTTGGCATGCTGTCAGTAGGATGTTTGCCGCAAAGTTGAAGAGCAAGGGTGACATCAGGTCATCCTGGCGTAGCCCTTAACCAATTGGAAATGTGTTTGTGGTACCATCATTTAATATGACTTCCGCCTTTAGATCAATGTATAATGTGCTGATCCAGTTGCAGAACTTGGTTGGGATGCCCACTGTTTCCAGGGACAACTTCAGGTAATCCCATGACACTCTGCCATATGCTTTTTCCATATCTAAAAAAATTAGGTAGCCTTCTGTGACTCCCTGTCTGCCCTGTACAATATTCTGAACTGCCTCAATGTTATTCCAAATTGACCAGCCGTGCACAAAGCCATGTTGACACAAGTGGAGCGTCTTTGCCGCAATAGGCATAAGCCTGTTGGACAGGATCCTAGTAAGCACCTTGTAGTCTGCATCAGAAAGACTAACAGGGTGCCAGTTTTTCAGTTGTTGGGTTGCGCCTTTCTTCTTAAAGATCATGCAGATCTTCACTTTGTTGCCTCCTGGCAACTGACGTCCTTCTATCAGGCGCCAATTGAAGAGGTTGACCATTTTGGTAGCCAGCAAAGCCTATAGTAGGCAGTATACTTCCACTGGGAGGTTGTCTAGGCCTGGTGCCTTCCCTTTGGGCGCCTCCTATAGAGTGACCTTGACCTCCTTTAGAGTGATTTGTGCCACCAAGTCCTTCTTGTCTTTCTCACCACATTTTATGATGGCAGGAGCTGCAATATTGCAAATAGTTTCAGCTGCATGCATGTCTACTGTGTCTGGGGAGTAAAGTGAGGTATACAAATCTTCCATCTCTCTTTTAATCCCCCCTTCCTCTGTAGCTATGGACCTGTTGTCTCTCCTTACCTCAGTCATGGCTATGTGGGAGTGGGTGACCTTAAGATGGTCTAGTGCCTTGTGTGATGAAGTACCCATCATACATTGGAAACAATATGTTGCATTGACTCTTGTCCTTGCATCCTCATTTCTCTTCTCCTTCATTATCTTGTAGTGAGTTTTGGAGTACTCATCAAACCATAACTTTTCTGGCATATTGTGCCTCTTTTCCATAAGATCTTTCATTTCTTTTTCCAATCTTAGTTTTTCTTTAAATATATTTTTTATATTTTCTTTTTCTTATTTTTTACTTTCTTTTTTAATTACCTCTTTTATCTCCTCCCATCTCTGTGCTGGATCTATGTTTGGTCAAAGATCCAGTACTTTGATAAGTTGTGTGAGTATAATGGATAGTTGAAGCCTCCACTCTGGGTCCCTAAGTGTAGTTGGCCTGATGCTCCACTCACGTGGCTGTGGTTTCTTCTTACAAATCACCATGTCCACCTGCATGTGGTCGCTTATTGGGGACACACTTGTGTTTGATCTTGATGTGATCTCAGCCAGCAGCCCTGTGACTAGGATGAAGCCCAGTCTGAAGCCGTTGACTAACTCACCTCTTGGTCCAAACTCCCATTGTGTGAGGGTGGCTGGGCCTTCTGCTTCATCATTCAGTATGAAGACCAGTCCCTTCTCAGTCATGAAGGAGAGCATTCTGGTGATTCTTGAGTGGATTTTGGTTCTGGTAGAGAATGTGTCTCTGAATGGGTCCGTCCAGGTGTTGAAATCCCCTATCACTACTGTGTATTTGGGGAGGACAAGTGAGTCAAGGACGTCCCATTGGTTATTGATTGTTGGGTTTGGCGGAAGGTATACACCCACTACCCTCAACTTGAGGTCAGTTCTGGTGTATACTGCGTCCACCACAAGGATGCGCTCACCTGAGAGCACCACTATTAGGGAAATGTCAATGTGTGGGGAGAAGGCCACAACAGCCACATGTTTGCTCCAGAAGGATTTAAGTCCTATCTGTCTCACATATGGGTGGTTCTTGGGGTTATAGTCTATGGGAGGGGGGATTGTGTTGTTATTTAGTTGGCATTCAGTAACAATCATTAGGTCTATATTAGTTTTCTTAAGGTGGTGAATTTTCTGCGCTCTGGTGTCCCAGTTGCACAAGCTCCTAGCGTTAATAGTACCTAGTCTTGTTATTCCTGGCTGCCCGACCCACAGGTATGAGGTTTCTTTGGTGTCTTGGTAGGCTTTGGTTTCTGGGTGTTGGTGTCAGGATGGCCAATGGGCTTAAAATTGTGGGCTTCCAGGTGCTCTCCCTTACTCC
The DNA here is from genome assembly GCA_014839935.2 of Entomophthora muscae. Lineage (NCBI taxonomy): Eukaryota > Fungi > Entomophthoromycota > Entomophthoromycetes > Entomophthorales > Entomophthoraceae > Entomophthora > Entomophthora muscae. The sequence goes on from QTSX02006394.1 coordinate 278,981, forward strand.
CTTGCCCTCCTTCTGGAATGATGCCATCTCTTCAGGCGTGAAGTCCTGTGAGGTGCCGTCTAGGAGGTTGGAGGGGCTAGTTTGGGAGGGTATCAGGGTTGGTTTAGGGCAACTCTGGGTGGGCATTGGTATTTGATTGCCTTTGGCCTTAGGCGGGCAACACCTCTTTGGAACTTTGAGTGTTGGTTCAAAGGGTGCTGAGGGAGGGGGCGCAGTATGTGCCTGGCTGATCTTAGCATTCACTTGTGGGGGGCCTGTTCAGTTTGTTTTAGCTGGGTCTGACTCCCTTTGGGTCTAGGGGCTTTCTTACCGTCCATCTTACCTGTTGCCTTGATCTATTTGTGTTGCAGGGGATGCTCTTGTATCTTTGGGGCTGCCTTTTTCTCCATTGGCTCACCTTGGGGACTGTTGGGGTCTTGGAAGTTGTCTAGCATCCCTCTCTTGGTCTGAGCTGCTTCTCGGGCCCAGTCTCTCTTGTGTCTCTCCTTCAGTTGTCCCTGGAGAGCCTCCATGGCGAAGGAGTCCTTAGCCAACGCCAGGAACCACCATACTGCTCTTGGGCAAAGGAACTCCTTGCCATTCACTCTGGACACTCCATCTTCTGGGTTGTAGTCCACGCTTCTGGGATGTACACCCTTCTTGTGAAGGCATTGGCCAAAGCTGTGGCCAGGACAGTAGCAGAACCTGCAGATCTACCTTTTGTTCTCAGGTTTGACATAGATCACTTGGTTACCTGCTTCTGGCAAGCATATGAATCTTGGGATCTTGATGTTCTTGCGTGTAATTGAGGGTGCTATCTCTACCAGGGCGTGGATGGCCGTTGGGCAGAGACACTTGGCCATATTAGCCATCTCCTCCTGTATCTTGATCACAACCCTGTATTATGACAGGCCTGTGGTGATTGCCGCATGGGTCCACTCCCTTGGCTTGGTAGTGGGGACGTCTGTGAAGGTGACCCATTTGGCTGATTGGTTGGCGTACCTGGTGCTTTCCACTTTGAGAGGTATTCCTTCATGGGAGAATTCTGCACTCAGGGCTGCTTCTCTTTCACTATTGCTAGTGAAGCCCATGTCTATGTATCCATGTTCAGCCAACCACTTGTGTGCAAACTCCCTGTCAGGGAAGTGCTTGTCAAGGGTGTTGAAGATCATGGCAAAGCATTCATCCATACTGCCTTTAGACAAGTTGTTGAAGTGAATATTCATGGTGTTGGGGAGTGTCAAGCGTGGTAAGGATCAGAAGGGATTGCCTTGCATGATCATTTCCCTTACTCTGTCTGTAAAAGGGAGGAAGCCATTGGGGTTCAGGGTTTGGTCTAGGCTCTTCTTCACCCTCTCACTGTAGGATATGTCCTTGGGTCTTCCCATTATTAGGTGGTTTGGCCTCTGCCAGGGAGATCTTGTGAACTATGTTATCCACTGCCTCCTCCATGATATACCCTTGCTCAGTAAAGCTCAAGATAACCTGGGGGTAATTTGTCTGCTTTTGAAGTTGTGAGTCAGATCAATCTCTATCTGCAGTTTCATCCCAAGCTTTGCTTCAAGGGCTCCAAACTCTGTCTTTGACCATGCCATTATCCCCTCTGGGTTCTTTGATGGGTGCATGTAGACATGGAAGGTCTTGTACATGGACTTGTTTGTGTGAAGCCAGTTGGCTACTGTAAACAAGTTCCATTTGCATCCCACAAAGTAGGTTGCTTCAGCTGCATTGGCTCCCATTGCCGTCCATTATGCTGCTTCCTCAGGGGATATCTTCACCTTGAAGAATTCACCAGCCGTATAGGGGTTTGGGATTGCTGCCTTTCAGCAAATGGCCAGCTTGGCAGGGATTCCTGCGTTAAGCCATTTGGCTGCTTCCTCTGGGTATAGGACCTCCTTGAGGATCATGGCGTCCCTGGGGGATATGCCATTGTCCATCCATTTGACCACTGATTCAGGAGTGAATCCTGCCTCAATCCAGTTGGCTGCTTTGGTGATAGAGGAAGTCTCCTGCCAGTTACCCCACTGTTCAAGGGAGATTGGGTGGTCCCCCAAGTTGCTATGGATGTGTGCTGTGATGCCCAACAACTTCTGTTTATCTGCATCATTGATGGTGAAGCCCTTGTTAAACCAGTACTTCATGTCTGCAGGGTTCCACCCCTGGGCTCTCCACTCAGCTGCCATCTCAGGAGACCATGTGGTGAATGGGCCCCACTTTGCTGCAATATTGGGGTGCCATCCCACGACTCTCATTCTGTAGGCCAGTTTGGGGGAGCATTGGCAGTATGACCAGTCCCTTGCTTCCTGGGCACCAAACCCCGCCTTGATCCAGGGTTATGCTTCTGCCAGGCAGAACATAAGGACTGCCCAACCCTTAGCGTTGCTGGGTGTAACTCCAGCTCTGGTCCACCCAATGGCCCAATCAATGTTTTGAAAGGTGCTAAAGTACTCTGATAGTCTTTCAGCCGCCATTGGGATGCTTTGGAGTTCCCCTGCCAGAGTAGCTGGGATGTATGCTTGTTAGAACTCCACTGCTTCAAATACAGTGAACCCACCAGCTCTCCAGAGCTTGGCTTTGGCAAGGGGGATCTTGCTTTTTAGGGCATATTTGATTTCCACTGCAGGCATCTTGGTTTTTTGCCATTCCTCAGCCAGTTGGAGCTTCTTGACTCCGCCTTGGCAGAAGAGCTGGGCCCATTCCAGGGTTATGTCTTCCCCCAGCTATTTCATGGCTGAGCCAGATGAAAGACCAGTGTTTTTTCATGCCATTGCAGTGGTAGGGTTGAACCCCAAGCCGTGCCAACAAATGGTTTGACTTTCAGTGAATCCCATGCTTGCCCAGGTGTTTGCCTCTTCCTTGCTCACGTTGTGCAGCTCAAGGAATTCCAAGTCCACTTGCAGAAAGGTGCTGTGGGTGTTGTCCTGCTTACAGCAGGGGCCTTGGCCTTCTCTTGGTGGGCTTGCAGATTGTCTGCTGCCCTTTGATCTTTTTTCTGACCCCAGTGGGGGGGCCATCTACCCTATGACTTTGTTCACTTCCTGAGAAATTGTCAGTTTCTATTGACTTGGGCTCAGGACTGCCCGCTTCTGATTGGCTATTGCTGACTAATGCTCCCAAGTGAATTTTGGATTCCTATCCCTTGTCAGGAGGAGGGTTTGGAGCATTAGGTTTGGCAGAGGAGGGCTCCCCATTGCTGATATGGATGTCCGCCTGTCCTGTATCAGGGGAGATGCCCTGATCCACCTCTACGCGGAGGGCTTGGCCTGAGGCTTCAGGCTGCAGTAGTTCTGGAGATAGCATGATTGGCTTTAATAAAAACCTACTTTAAACTTGTGCTTTGTAAAATAAAGAATCTTTCTCATAAAACTGATTGTAATGAGAGAGAGCACCACACTCTAACTAACTGAGTTAAGTGAGCTTTTTTTAAGGGGAACACAGGTTTATTAGGGTTCAGAGACGGCGTTTAAAAGGAAACGTGGCTGTGGGGGAAGGGAAGTGAGGGATACCAGAGGAAGGGGTAGCAGTCTGTAGGCCCTCTGTGTGCCTGTCTTTCCACTGAATGACTCCCTCAACTATGAGGTGGGGTGAGTCAACAATGGTATCCATAAGTTTTCTGTTCCCAGGAATTGTGTGGCCAAATTTGTCTGTACAGATCATAGTATTGTCTATTAGGGAGCAGAATTTCTCCTTCATGAGTGACACCAGGTTAGGTCCATTGTCAAAGATTACATCTATATGGGTAGTGTGGATGGTTCACAGTGCAAGATGATAAGCAACTGCTCAAACTACTGGGGGTTCCCAGTTGAGACTCCTCATGAAGAAGATGTCAAACTTTTATTGAAAATGGACAGAGAGGTTCAGCATGTGGGCAACTTCTGTCCAGAACCGCAATACAACTATGCAACCAAAGAATTTGTGCTCCAGATTGACATCTTTGAATGGGAAAAGCCCACACTGGCAAATTGGGTGATCTACTGGGAATGTTGATTCACTCCAGAAGGCCTTGTTGAACAGTCTCCAAGTCAGAGTCTGTGCACCAGTTGTCACCATTGGTACCTGTGTCAGGGTAGCCATTTCTTTGGGGGTGATTGTGACCAGTCTGACGGCTTCTAACCACTTGCAAACCATCTTGGGGTATTCTGGCTTGGGCTTTGGGTCCTGGACAACCTTCTTCTCACACTTGGACACCACCATCTTCTGGCAGATGACAATGCTCTTCATATCTATATTGTAATTGATCTGTCTGTTTCTGTCTGCCAGATGCAAGCCCTTGAGGTCCCACTTCTGTGGACCAGCAGGATCTAGATTATTAGAGATTTCCCATTCATTGGCTTACATTATTGCCAAGCAGCAGCACCAGTACTCCTGAGTGTCTTTGGGAGGTGTGAGTCTCTTTCTCTTCAAGAACCATTGTCTTAGACCAAATGTCAAATGGTTGGGTATCTAGATAGCCCGCACCCAGTTAACTGCTCTTCCCTCTGCTGATGAGTCAGTATGGGCTGCTAGTAGTTCCCTTAGTCCTTTCTCTCACATCCTTCTACAATGCTGGACATGATCTATCAGACCCAGTCCTCCTGCTGACCTGGGGAGAGAGACCACCACCACTTTTATGGGGGATGTATTGGGAGTACCTCACAAGAAGTTGCGGGTCATGTCCAACACCTTCTTCTCAAAGGCTTTGGAGAAGGGTACAATGTGTGCTACATACCACATCTTGGAAAACACAAAGATGTTGAGGGCAATAACCTGTCCAATTATATTGAAACGGAAATGACGCCACCAATTGATCTTGTTTGCAATAGCCTTGAGAAGAATCTGTTTATTGGTCTACAGATCAATATCTATACAGTTAAACCACACTCCCAAGTGTCTAAAGACTTCACAGGCTGGGATAGGCGTGAGGCCATGCGGTGGTGCAAAGTTTGGCACACCTATTTTAACCATTGCCATCTTCTCAATGTTGACCTTTGCGTTGGATGCCCTCTGGTAGAGCTCCAGAAGGGTTGTCAGCTTTTGTGAGTCCTCCTTTGTGGTCAGGCCAACAATGGTGTCATCTGCAAAGGCAGCCATACAGAGTGCCTTCTTACTAGGATGAGTGAAGCCTTTTAGCCTAGTGTTTCCAGCTGCTGAGAACAAGTTTGCTGCAAAATTGAAAAGGATAGGAGACAGAGGATCCCCCTGCCTCAATCCCTGATAAATTCCAATGTTCTTGGCCAGGTCACCATTGACAATAACGCACGCCTGAAGGTTCAGGTACAGCGTCTTTATCCAACAGATCCATTCCTCTGGTAGGTTCACAGCCCACATACTTGCATAGAGATATGACCATGATACACAATCATACGCCTTCTCCATGTCCAGAAATAGCAGGTAACTCTTATTTGATTCAACCCTATTCTGGAGGGTATTCTGAACCATGTGAATATTATCCCAGATGGAGCGGCCCCAAACAAAGCCAAACTGCATTGGGTGTAGGATCACATCTGCAATCTTCATGGTTCTGTTAGACAGAATCCAGGTCAGCAGTTTGTAATCTGTGTTGGACAACAAAATTGGTCTCCAGTTCTTAACATTGCTCCTATGACCCTTGTTCTTAAAGAGGAAGCAAATTGATACCTCATTCCCCTCAGGAAATTGGGTGGCTGAGGAAAGGACATAGTTGAAAAGTCTAGTCAGATGGAGTGCTATCAGATTTCCAATAGGCTTATAAACATCTGCTGGAATACAGTATGGACCTGGTGTTTTGCCATTTAGGGACTCTTTAATAGCTGCAAGAGTCTCCTCCAGTGTGATGTCTGCTGTCAAAGGTCCACACATAGCCGGGGGACATTGTGTGAGCTCTGGATCAGCCTCTGTCATTAGTGAAGAGAGTGCATCCTTATCCATATCTACATGAGCATAAAGACTGGAGTAGAACTCCTTTATCTTCTGCTTAATCACAGATTTTTCTTTAGATTTCAGACCACACCCTGTATTAATCTCAGTGAAAGGAGATCCTCTCTGACATTGAGCAAAGCTAAATAGTCTGTCCTTTGTAGATGTACCAAAGCTACATTGGAAATTATATGTTGTGTTGGTCTGAAAGCTCTTCTCAATGGTCATCTGAAGCTTTTTGATTTGGAAATGGAGAGTGTTGGACTTCAGAATGTCCTTCTTGGCCACTTCCTTATATTCTTTCTCCAAAGCATGCAGTGTCGTGAGCTCATTGTTCTGCTGCCTCCTCTGAAAGGAGATGATAGATGATCAAATCTCCCTTTTGATGCCCAACCATGTGTCACTGGGTGATCACACTGGGCCCATCTGGGGGAGGTTGTTGCCAGGATGGCTCTCTCAATCATCTCCTTCCACTAGTGGTTACAAAATGTGGATGATTGTATGACCCACTTTTGCGTGGTACATTGGGTGACACCAGAGTCCCAATCAATATACACAATATGGTGGTATGAGATATGGGCTACCTGAACCTGGGATCCAGTAAATTCCTCTGAGATATCACCAGAGATTAAGATATGGTCCAGTCTGGCTCCTGACACTGGAAACCCGTCCACATAACCCCACCTTGTCAGCTGGGTGAGGTCCAGGTCCTCATTGGCAATAGTCTCAACTACCCCTTGCTCTTTCAGAAACCCCTCCATCAGGTGCACATAGGGATGACGTCACTGACAACATGGGTAAGTATCTCTTTGGTTATTGGTGTATGTATTAAAATCCCCACCATAAAGAGTACAGTCAGGGAGGTCAAGTGACAACAGGATCTCCCACCCTTCCCTACTTCCCTGGGTTCCACCAGGCTCCAGGTATACACCAACAACTATGAGTGTCTTATCATTCCTAACATCTCTGACTTTTGCCACTAGAATTTGGCCATCTTGGTGCACAGCCACAAAGCTGATATCAATGTTGGCTCTCAGGGCCACAATTACCACGTGATCCGTCCAGAGTCTGTTCAGTTTACTCTCTTTTGACCATGCGTATGCTACCGGGTCTGGTGAGAAGTCTGGTTTGGTTGCAAGTTGTTGAGCCTGGATCTCTGTCATTATCACCAGGTCAATATTATCATTTGTTTTTATATAATGTAGTTTCTCCCGCCTCAATTTCAACGTTGCACTCCCCCTCACATTGATAGTTGCAATCCCCATAACTGGTTGCCCAACCCACAGGTATGAGGTATTGCATCAGCGGGGGGGTTTTGTTGGTTGGGGAGGTTAGGGGATGAATCAGTCATGGTGGAGGACTCTGGGTTCCACTTGTTCTTAGCAAGGAAGGGTCCTGGAGCTTTTTAGCTGAGGCCTGAGCTTCAGCCATTTCCGCAGGACTAAAGTCTTGTTCCATGTCATCTACATCCATGGGAACGGCACAAGGGGTTTTCTTGGTGGGCGTGCTGGTTGGTTTAGGGTTCACAGTGGGCTTGCTAGTTGGTCTAGAGTTCACAGTGGGCTTGGGTTCACTAAGGGGATTGGGTCTAAAAGTCTTGCTCTTCTTGGGTTTTTGGTTCCACTTAGCTTCCGCTTCCTTCTTCCACACATCATGTGGTTTCCAGGTAGGGGAGTCCTTCTGGGGGAGCTCAACCTCAGACGGGGCTGTGGGATCACAGAAGGGCACTGTGACCTCATTGTCAAATCTTGACGCCATCACAGCCCAAGCTTTAGAGTGTCTCTGAGCCAGTGCAGCTCTAGTGGTCAGAAGTTCATGGGGATGAGAAAAACTAGAGGGTATCCACACCACCAGATTTGGCAAAGAAAGGTACAGTTCTTGATTCTAGTTACACCCTCATCTGGCTCATAGATGATGTCCCAGTAGTAAGAATTTTGTCTGTGATGACAGTGGCTGAGTGTATGGCCTAAATTTGTAACAGAACTGGCATACTTGTCTCTCTCCTTCCACTTCAACTGCAATTACCTTGGGATTCCCAGGAATACAGATGAAGCGTGGAATGGAGATCTTCTTTTCCTGAACCGTGGGAGATGGGTCCAGAAGAGTATGGATTGTAGTAGGCACAAATTTAGATGGCAGAATATCTGCACATTCAGTGTGCCATGCCACTATGCCCCCATAATAGCACAGACCGGTTTTGATAGTGTCTTGCACCCATGCACTATCTTCACACTCAGTTGGTATGTTAGTGAAAGATAGCCACTTGGTACACTTATTGATGAAAGAGGTCTGCTCCATTTGGATGTGTCTGCCTGTGTAACTAATACCCTTCTTTTCTGCTTTGTCTCTAGAAACCACATCAGGAAACCCTACATCCAAGTAGTTCTGCTTGATAGTGTAGTGAAAGCAAAGCTAGCATTTGAAAACTCACTCTCAAAGAACGTCTTTATGGACTTCATATACCCTTAATGGTCACTCTTGGGCAGTTCATGTAATGACAAGCAGATTGTATTGTTTAATACTGACTTGGGTATCATATGATCCATAGCAGGGCCATTCAGTTTTTCATGAACATATTCTTCAAAGGGAATGTCACCCTTCCATGCTCCCTTATTGTTGCACAAGGAGCTATAAGTGAACCCTTCCTGCTGAGCCTGACTCTTATGCTTGGGAGGACTAGCATGGGCCAGAGGTACATTCTGGCCAATCCAGAAGATTGCCTCTTCTGTGGTGTACCCCACCTTTACCCATTTGAGAAGTTCAATAGGATCCAGATTTTGGCAATAAAACTTGGATGCTTTTGCCAGTTCAACCCCCATGTTAGTCCAGGCCTTGGCCATGGGCCAGTCCATGTCTTTGTCCAGCCAGTCAGCAGCCTCATTGGGAGCAAAACCTTCTGGTATAAACATAGTCACCTCCTGAAAGCTCTGGCCTCTTGCTGTACACCAGTTTTGAAGATCAATAGGGCTCCACTTCTCATTCTTGAATATGAGAGCTGCCTTAGTATCCACCTCATTGTCAATCCTTTCAGCTGCTTCACCAGCTGTCATGCCAGCTGAGAGGAACTCAAATTTCAGATCTGGGGAGGCAGAGGCTTGCATCCACTCTTTAACCTCATGTACCTTGAATCCCTCTACCATCCATTCTTGGGCCAACTCAGGGTTAACCTGGTCTGCTCTGAGTTGATCAGCGTCAGCTGGCATGAACCCTGTTTTATACCAGTTCACAGCTGCCTCCACATTGAATGAATGTACAAACTACTCTTCAGCCTTCAGAAAGTCAAAGCCTGTGGCCTTCCATTTAAGCCAGTGGTCAAGGAGGAACTTACCCATGTTCAGATGGGCTGACTTACTGTGAAGAGATGCATCCACTCCAGATTGTGCCCATGCCATGGCCTCATCAACTGAGACCTGCTGGCTTTCCCAGTACCACATTACGGTAGCCAGATAGCCCAAATTCTTCCATTTGCAAGCATTATTGTACGGAATATTTGTAAAAGGCCCCCACTCTAAGTATGTCTTAGGTGTCCAGCCCGCGTTAACCAGATGGGCCGCTTGGGTGCAGTCCAGGCCCTTGGTAGCCCATGATTGAGCTTCAAGGGGGATAAAATTGGTCTTAGCCCAGGGACTGCAATCCACTGGGTTCCACCCAAACTTAGCCCACTCCCTTGCGTTGTCCAGGGTGATATTGGCCTTTTCCCATGCCCAGGCTGTTGCATCAGGGAACACCCCAAAGTAGTCCTTGGCCTCAGAGGGGGAGAGTCCCACTCTAAGATTTCCGCAGCATATTCTCCAGGTAGGCCTGACTTAATAAATTTGATAGTCTCAGAAGCAGGGTGCCTGTTTGCTATCTAAGGTTCAGCCTGCGCAAATGGTACACAGAATCTAGCAATGTAGGCAATGGAGTCAAGGGTTAGTCCCGTATTGACCCATGCCAAAGCCTCAACTCTTGGTACTTGGTGCTTGCAAAATACAGATGCTGCATGAACATTAATTCCAGCATTACACCACTTAGTAGCCGCATCCACTGTAAACTGGTGATGAAGCCACAGCTTGGTTTGCTTTAGCGTCAAGCCTAAGCTGCGCCATTTGAGTACATCTTGAAGACGTACTCCATCATCTTTCCAGCTCTGGGCAGTGGACACATCAATTTTTTAGCTGTCCAGAAGTTCTTGGAAAAGTCTCTTACAACTCAGAATTTCATTTTTCTGCTTGGAGGACAAATTTGCATGGAGAACATCAAAATCCTTATCAGAAATCTTATTGATCCAATTGGAATTGTCCAATTCCTCCCCTGGACCAAGCCCTGCTTCTGCAACCCCTTTATTGGCGGCTTCAGAAAAGTCACGCCAGGATTTCCCATTGCCATCCTGGCCTGAGATGTTTCCCTCTGTCCACTGATCTTCCAGTTGACGGGGACGTTCCCTGTGCAGGCAGGCGCAGCGCTCAGAGCTGATGTTGCCCCACCTTTTGCTTGCATCTTCTTGCCGCCCCCAGTATCCTCACAAACTATATACCCATGCATAAACAGATTAATATACACTTAGTGTAATGATGATTGTGTGCACTAATAAATTCAAGCTTTAAATTTAAAAGTGACAACTAGCAGAGAGCAACTGAGTTAAGCAACCTGTCCTCTTTTTCCTGAATTAGTAACCCATATTTATTACAAATATTTTGAAGCATACCTCCAAGTGATATTTTGTAAGATAAATTAAATCTGAAAATTTTACTTGAATTTATCTTATTCCTTTATAAAACATCTTAAAAATTAAAAAATCAAGTATTAAATCATTGAATTATAATAAAGTTAATAAAAGATGGGAATCTAATATATTATATTCAAATCAGAATTTAACTTTATGTATTATTCTATTCAGTTTCACATATGTTAAAATAAATGCAATAAAAATCACTTAAATAACTTACTAAAAATTTTAAAGAATACCATAAAATATTTGATATGATTCTTTTTCATTTTATTCACTATCAGAAAATCCTTATCTATCAGGGTTGACTGATCCATATTTTTTGTTCTGAAGCTCTGGGTCAACAATAGACAGGCCACATCCAGATGCAAGACATCTATTCCAGAATATGGAAAATATATATCAAAACTATTATAGCTTGAAATCTGGAAAATACCTGAGAAATTCCATATCACAGGTCATTAATTAATCCTGAAGCTTCTATAATTAAATGCTAAACATACAGGATTCCAAAAGCAGACACTTTTTCCAGATAAAAATAAAACAGAATATTACAACATCCTGTTTCACCAAGAGCCAGGACAGAAGAATGTCTGTGAGCCTTGTGCATTAGACCAAGCACAAGATGGGATCCCAACCAATGGATGTCAACTTAGTTGGTCTCAACTAAGTCAAGGGATATCCAGGCTGAAGAAGAGAAATTAGTAGCCTAGGATATTACCTCATTCAAAAACCTTATTTGGGTCAGGAATCCAAATCTTGGAGTTCAAACTAGCAGCTTGGGGATGATAGACTAGCTAGTAAGAGTTTGTTGCAACTGTGCCTTTCTCAATACCTGCTAATGTATCTTACAATACAAAAGGGGTGCTCAAAGAGCCGTCCCTTGACATATCTAACAGCATGGAGCATTCAGGTGGCAATATCAAACCATAGGCACTTTATCCTAATTAGGAGCATTATCAATTCAACCTGCTGATCCCTGCACAAGTTATTCCTTGGCTTCAAACCCTACATGGAGCACGCCACTATGCCACCCCCTGTGGTCCTGTGGTTTTCCCCATATAGTATATTAGTCACAATATTCTACAATAAACAATTCCTTATTCTATTCATTCCTATCATTTCTATTGGACTTTTGTCTTCACCAATAAAATAATGAACTCTAGTTGGTTCAGTTACAACAGTGGTAGCAGCAGTAGGTTCACAACCTACCTAAAAAATCCCTCAAGAAAGGACAGAGTACAGGCTGTATGGCTACTCCTCATCAATTTTTTTTCCTTCCAATCCCCAAGGGAGACATTCCTGAGAGGCATGTTATCTACCAAGATCAGCTGGTGCTTACAAGTGTGTATGATTGACTCCGCCTAGGGCAGCACAATGCAAGTGTCATCCCACCCCAATCGGACCTGTATCAACACATGCTGAATCTACAACTTGAGTCCTTTGCAGGTACTGTCAAAGGAGCTGACATTGTCAGTTGGCTCCACTTCACTAAGACCCACATTTGTATCTGCCAGGTGCCTGAGCCGATATGAGTTGCCATTGCTTCAGGTTGCCTTACAGACCCTGCTGCAGTTTGGTTCACCAATTGGGCCAGCCAGTAAATAGATGTTACTTAGGCGTTGCTCAGGGATGCCACAAAGTCCTGCTACAGTGAAACCTTTTCACTTATTGTGGTGAGAACTCCCTTCCTAGCCATTAAGCAGACTGGGTCCTTTTCTGAATACCTTGCAGCCTGGCAACAAGCCCTTGCTGCCGCCTCAGAAGCTGTCACTGACAGGAATGCCATGCTCCTTACTCTAATAGTCAATAGGCTCAAACCCATATCTGCAAGTGGGTTTCTGTGGGGTGCTGTACCCTTATTGAGGACTGTTAGAGGCCATTATAGAGGCAATAATTAGGCTTTTGTGAGCCTTTTCAGATCCAATGACACACCACCCCAGTCTTTCCCTGCACCTGGCAGTGCTCACAATCAGGTGGGCTGCTGCCAGCCCTGCCAACAAGAGAATGGGGGTAAGTGTCCTTGTGAGGGGGAACTCTAATTAGCGCAAATTGAGGACCCAGGAAAAGCCTGGGGGTTGTAGATACAGGAGGTTCTACAACCCAACTTGGCCCTTGCTGTCAATTCTTCCTTGCAAAGAGCCCCTGTAATTACAATGTGCATGGTGTTGAAACTCTTGATGTCTTCCAGGTCCACAGTGATTACCCTGTTCTCCAAGCAAGCCATTCTTCAAATAAAGTAACCCGCTTGGCCTATCCCTTCTGTTTCTGTGGGAACACCCACAAACTTTTGGTAGACACTGGGGCCAATCACACTATGGTTGACCAGGCTTTGCAGATTCCCAGCAGCTGGACATAGTGCCTAGCTGATTCAAGGCAGCTTGAGTAGCTGACACCTGTAGAGTGGCAATTACCCATGAGACAAAACCCTTCTCAGTGAAAATGGGGAACATCCATGAAAGCTTTCTGGACCAATTATGGCAGGGCTCAGCCACAATGTCATTGCTGGCCTTGACTGGCTGCAGCACAATTGCCCCTATATTGACTGGGATACATCTGTCATCACCCTTAACAGGAATGGGATGGGTTTCCAGATTTACCCTATTGAAATGAGCAAGCTATTGCATGATGCTGTGTTCTTCAGAATCACATAGACAGGTACATACAACTTCAAGGGGGTGAAACTGGACTTTAATCAATATTCAGGCAAAGTTATCTCCACCAAATCACTTGTGGGTCCCCCCTGGCCACTCCTCCCCTGCCAGCACTTGCAGCACTCCATGATGATGTTGCAACTGAACCAATGAGGATTCAGTATTTGGAATTGGGAAAGACAACAGTCCAATAGAAAGGACAGAATAATAAGAATAATGTATTGTTTATTGTGGAATACTGTGATTAATATACCATATGGGGAAAGCCACTTGGCCACATGGGGGTGGCATGGTGGGAAGTTTCATGTAAGATTTGAAGCCAAGGAATAACTTGTGTGGGGATCAGAAAGTCAAATTGGTAGTGCTCCTAATTAGGATGAAGTACAGCCATTCAATATTGCCATCATATTAGTTCATGTTGTTAGATACGTCAAGGGGCAACTCATTGAGCGCCTCCTGTGTATTGTAAGATACATTAGAAGGCAAGTCTAGAAACCCAGTTGCAACACACACCCTTGCCCCCTGCTTGTTGTCAGACACCAAGACTAGAGTCTGCGGAAGGTCTGGGAAGGTCTGCACGGACAGCTTTTGTGTGGGGATGGCGCAGCAGGGGTGCAAGCAATCATGGTGGAGTCTTCTGGTGTTTCACTGGGCATCTTCCAATTGATAGGTGTGGTTGTCATAGACTGAAGCTATCTTGAAGGGCCCTAGGTGGTTGGGTTCCAACTTGGCAGAATTGGAATTGAGAGTGTAGATGGGGTCACCTACGGCGTATCTAGCTTTGAGGTGCTTTGTCCCTCCTGCAACCTGCTTGTGTTTAATTTCCCAGGCTTTGGCACGCCATTAATCTAGGGATAGAGTTGTTACTTGGGGTGGCTTTTTGGGAACCTTGGACCACATCTTTCCCTGTTCAACCCCTGTCAGGTGTCCCAAAGGCCAGGGTGCTGGGGCTATACCTATGCTCCTGTTGATTCTTGCTTGTAGAATAAGTAGAGCAGTGGACAGGTGTTCAGTCCATGAGGTGTTGGGGTGCTCTTGTGAGAGCTTGGCAATCAATTGAACCAATGAGCCATTTAACTGCTCCATGCGTCCATTGGCTTGAGGATGATAGGGGGTCGTAACTATATGTTGGAGCGTGTTCTTGGCGCAGTATGCCTTCATAATATGCCCAACAAGTTTAGGACTGCCATTTGTAATGAGACGTTTGGGTCGCCCAAAGCAGGCCACAATTTCCTTACCAATAAAGCAGGTGATGGTAGTGGTGATGTGGCTGGTTGTTGCCCAGGCCACTAGCCAACAAGTGTACTAGTTGATAGCAGTGATAATGTACTTCTTTCCCAGTCTGTCTTCAGGGAGTGGCCCCACAATGTCAAGGGCTCACTACTCAAAGGGTTCCATGGCCTTGATGGGCAGGACAGACTTGGGGAGTGCAGGTTTGGACATGTTCTTTTTGCACAATATGCATGTTTCAAGGAGGTCCAAGATGTCCTGACACATGCGCAGCCACCAAACCTTCTGTTTCATGATCTCAAAGAGGTTACGCCCTCTGATGTGACCCAGGGTTTGGTGGTAGTGCAATATTGTGTCCCCTTGTTGCGTGGTGGGAATGTAAGGTATCTTTTCACCTTTTTCTGCCCTACAGCAGACGTTACCAGCATTGGTGGTGAACTGAATTTTGTTGTCCTTCAATTTGGAGATGGTGATCAAGTTAAGGCCTTTATAGCGCGTTGCCTCAGGGCAGAGGTAAAGCATGTGTGAGAGAGGGGGGATAAACTAACTAAGTTCAGCTCCCATCTGGGCAAAACAACCCACCAGGATGCTGTCCAGTGGAGAACTGGGACAGCTGCTCAAAGGGGGTACCACAAGGAGGACACAGCTGACATCTGGGGCAAATATGCATTCAGTGCCATCTTGCCATGCCTGTGAGCAACCAGGGCGTACAGGTAGGGGCAGGAGGAGGCATCATGGGGGCGTGCAGAGGCTCTGAGCTGCCCTTCTCCAGGTCAGGAAAGGAGGGTATTGACCCCTCTTCACCCACAGGAGCAAGAGAGGCATAGACAGCGTTTCCCAAATCCAGATCATCACAAGTCAAGCTCTTCATCACAGCCTCCCAGAGTGGAAGAGGTTGCTGGGAAGGCTCAACAGGCTAGGAGGGTCTTTGCTCATGAGTTGCGCCAAAGAGGAGATTCTGGACCACAGGTAAGGAGAAGTTGACCACAGGAGAAGAAAAAGGGGGCCAAAGAAAATAGAACAAATTTGACTACTGGAAGTATCATAGTTGTGTTCTCCAGGCAATTCTGAAAAGAGTGGTATATTTTTTGTAGTAAAATTTGGTAAAATTGGCCCCAGTAGGGGTGATCACAAGCTGGTAGTGAAAGCAACAGCAGAAAGGGTCTAGGAGCTGTGGGGGTGGTTGTGGACACTGGGAACAAAAGCGTGAGTGGAAGCGGGTTTGAAACACAAAAACCAAGGTAAAAATTAAAGTTATAATAGAGTTTATATTGATTTTTAAAGGAAAATCTAGGTTCAAATTGTATTTTTTAAACCAAAAGCAAAAACCAAAAGAGCTATACGCTTGAGCTTATTTGGGATGATCCAGAGAAGAGGACAGGTTTGAACCAGGCTGCCTTAAGGTAAGCTTAACAGCCAATACTAACACTTCAAAAATTTTAATTAGGGAGACTCCAAACTGAGACTCCACTTAATGAAAACTTCAAAAATTTGACCAAAAACCAAACTTTAATCTAATCACAAAATAGACAAGCAGGCAACTGGGGGTCCCCTTGCTGTGTTAAAAGGGGGGTTTGATCACATGATTTTTGAGCTGGATCTGATTGGCTGGGGGAGAATTTTTGTGGGACAGAACCAGGTTGACTGGAATGTTTCAACCCAATTTCTGCAGGCCCATTTGATTGGCTGGAAGGGGTTTCATGGATTTGAGGTTCACTTGAGTTGCTGGTTGTCAATGCGGCCACCTTTGATTTATTGGTTCTTATAGTTTTTAAATGTGGATAACACCAAGCCAACAGGAAGTCCAAATTGACCAATGTTTCTTCCCAGGAGGGGGCAGCCAGAGGCAACACATCCACAGGGTAGTCCAACACAAACCTCTCGTCAACTGTGTGTGCCAAATCCTCTAAAGAAATAAGGGGTTTGGCTGGGGTTTTTGGACCTTTCTTGGTGCAGCAAGGGAAGATTTTGCAGTCCAATGCCAGAGGTGGCAGTGAATTTACAGCATGGGCCAATCTGGATCCAAATCATTTTCCCCAGTGATGGACGCTACGTAGAGTTGCAAAAGAGCGTCAGCTGTGACAAGTTGATTTCCAGGCTTGTACTTGATGCGCAACTGGTAAGGGGATAGACGTTCAACCCATCCTGCTTGGTGGTGTATCAAGTGGGACTGCGTGTTGGAGTACTGAAGATACTTGTGGTCTGTCAGAACGTGGGGTGGAAAGGTAGCTCCTTCCAGGTA
Source organism: Entomophthora muscae (assembly GCA_014839935.2). Taxonomy (NCBI): domain Eukaryota; kingdom Fungi; phylum Entomophthoromycota; class Entomophthoromycetes; order Entomophthorales; family Entomophthoraceae; genus Entomophthora; species Entomophthora muscae. Next base: position 295,668 of record QTSX02006394.1, read on the forward strand.
GCAGCACCACTTCTCAATGCAGTGTACAATGGCTGTCAGTTCTTTATCATGGATGGGGTAGCGTTGTTCCAAGTCAGTAAGTTTCCTGGACTCATATGCCACAGGGAGGAAGACACCATTATCAGTTTCTACCCTTGGGACTCCCCCTATAGCCCTGTCAGAGGCATCAGTCTCAAGTTTGTACTGTTAGTTTTGATTGGGGAACTGCAGTACTGGTGCTGTTGTGAGTCTTTGCTTCAAAGTATCAAAGGCTTGATCTCTGACAGGAGTCCAGTGGAAGTGCTATTTGGTATTGAGCACAGTGAGAGGTGCAATTAGTTCCCCGCAATTGGGAATGAACTTGCGAATGTAGGCAACCATGCCTAGGAATGTCTGCACCTGGCCCACATTAGTGGAGGGCAGCATGCTGGTGATTGCCTTGATTTTGGCAGGGTTGGTCTTTATCCCTTGGGCAGAGATGGTGTGCCCAAGAAATAACATCTCCAACTTTGGAACTAGCATTTGGAGGGTTTAGCTTTTAGCTGGTTTTTCCAAAGGGTGTTGAGGACAGCACGGAGGTATTGGAGGTACATGGTTTGATCCTGACTGAAGACAATAATGTTGTCAAGGTACACAACCACACATTTCCCAATCAGGTCCTTTATGCTTTTTCCATCAACATGGCAAAGGTGGAGGGAGCGTTAGTCATTCTGAAGTTCATGATGTGACACTCAAACAACCTGTAGCACGTGCAGAAAGCGGTTTTTGCCTCATCCCCTGGTGCAATGCGGACCTGGTTGTACCCTGCAGTGAGATCAATCTTGCTAAAGACCTTTTCACCTGCAAGTGTATCAAACAGGTTGCTAATCAGCAGCAGGGGGTACTTATTCTTAACCGTCACCTCATTTAGGGTGTGGTAGTCTGTGACCAGGCAAAGTGATACGTCCTTCTTGGCTACAAAGAAGACAGCCACTCCGTATGGAGAGAGCAAGGGGCAAATAAAGCCCTTATCAAGCGCGTCCACAAGGTGCTGGCGGAGGGTCTCATCTTCTTTTAGTGTAAGACATTATAATGATTGTGCTTTAGATAACAATCCTTGAAGTTTTACAGTGTGCTAGATCTCCCAGGGAGGAGGTAGTTGTTCAAGTGTCTCACTGAATATGTCCTTGTACACCTCAAGGAGTTCAGCAAGTGCTGATGGAGTTGAAGTGATCAAGGGAAGGACCACAGGTGGTTCTGCGCGGATAACTTTGGCTGAGTATTGGTTAAAGTCTAGTTTCCCCCTTGAAATTGTACAAGCCTGTCTCTGTTATTCTGACAAGCACAGTATCATGGAGTAACTTGGTCATTTCCACAGGGTAAATCTGGAACCTCACCCCATTTCTGTTGAGGGTGATGACAGAGGTATCCCAATCAATGTAGGGACAGTTGTGTCAAAGCCAGTTGAGGCCAGCAATTATGTCATGGCTGAGCCCTGCCATAATTGACCCAGAGAGCTTAACCTGGATGTTCCCCATTCTCACAGAAAAGGGTACTGTCTCTTGGGTGATTGCAACTCTGTAGGAGTCAGCTACTTGTAATGCTTTGAACCTGCTGGGCACTTGGTCCTTTTTTGAGAGTTGGCAAACACCTGGTCTACCATAGTGTGGTTGGCCCTGGTATCTACCAGTAATTTGTGGGTGTTCCCACGGAAACAGAAGGGGTAGTACAAGTGTGTTACTTTATTTGAGGAGTGATTTGCTTGCAATACGGGGTTGTCACTGTGGACTTGAAAGACATCCAGGGTTTTGACTTTGTGAATGTTATAATTGCAGGGTTTTTTTGCAAGCAGGGCTTGAGAGGATGGATCAGGTGGGGTTGCAAGGCCTCTTGTTGCTACAACCCCCAGGCTTTTCCCTGATCCTCAATCTGCGCTAGCTGAAGCCCCCCCTTGCGGGGGCATTTAGTCACATTATCCTGCTGACAAGGCTGGCGGCGATCTACTTGATTGTGACCGTTGCCAGGTGTGGTATGTGGTTGGGATGGAGCGTCACTAGTACAGAGGAAGCCCATTGAGGCCTGGTTGTTAGCCTCCACAATGGCCTAATAGCAGTCATCAATGGAGGTGCAGCAATCTACAGGGACCCACTTGCAGATATGGGGTTTTAACCCATTGACAATGAGAGTGAAAAGCATTGCATTTCCGTTGGTCATGGCTTTGGGGGCGGCAGCAAGAGCTTGTTGCCAGGCAGCAAGGTACTCAGGAATGGAACCAGTTTTTTTGATTGCTAGAAGAAGAGTTCCCACAACAATGGGGGAGAAGGTTTTGCTGTAGCAGGACTTGGCAGCGTCTTGGAATGCCGCCCAGGTAACGTCAAGTTCTTGACTGGCCCAGTTGGTGAACCACACAGCGGCAGGCCCTGTGAGGCAACCAGACACAGTGGTAACCCACATGGGCTCAGGAACCTGACAGATACAGAGGCGGGTTTCAGTAGATTGGAGCCAACTGACAATGTCAGCCCCCTTGACACCACCAGCAAAGGATTCTAGCTGAAGGTTGAGCATGCACTGGGACAAGTCTGATTGGGGTGGGGTGACGCTGGCGTCCCGCTGCTTGAGGCAGAGCCAGTTGTACACACTGGTGAGAACTAGCTGGTCTTGATAGATGACGTACCCATCAGAGATTTCCCACTTGGGGATTGGCAGGAAGGTCTCTTGTTGGGGAGTAGCCATACAGCCTGTACTATGTCCTTTCTTGGGGGGATTTTGTTTTAGGTAGGTTGTAAACCTACTGCTGCTACCACTGTTGCAACTGAACCAATGAGGATTCAGTGTTTGGAACTGGGGAAGACAACAGTCCAATAGAAAGGACAGAAGAATAAAAAAAGATATCATTTATTGTGGAATACTGTGATTAATATACCATATGGGGAAAGCCACAAGGCCACACAGGGGTGGCATGGTGGGAAATTCCATGTAAGGTTCAAAGCCAAGGAATAACTTGTTTGGGGATCAGCAAGTCAAATTGGTAGCGCTCCTAATTAGGAGGAAGTACCTGTCATTTGATATTACCATCAGATTAGTTCATGTTGTTAGATACGTCAAGGGGTGACTCATCAAGCGCCCCCTGTGTATTGTAAGATACATTAGCAGGAAAGTCTAGAAACTTGGTTGCAACAATGAGTACAAGGACGTCTTCAGTAAAACATTAGATCAACAGCCTCCTCATCAAGAAATACAGTATTCTGTACAGCTACAAGGGTCACTGCCCAAGGCACGCCCACTTTATTGTATGATGGCCAAGGAAGACAAAACTCTCTGTCAACACCTTGTTGATGCATTCAACAAGGGCTTCATCTGCCCCTTCTTATCACCCTATGGGGCTGCAGTTTTTTTTGCAGCCAAGAAAGACGGCTCCCTGCACTTGGTGATCAACTACTGAGCTCTAAACAAGGTGAAAGACAAAAAAAAACCCTTACCATATATTGACAACTTGTTTGATACACTCACAGGTGCAAAGATTTTCAGTAAGATTGATCTCACTGTGGGGTACAACCAGGTCCGCATTGCACCAGGGGATGAGGCAAGAAATGCTTTCCACACATGCTATGGGCTGTTTGAGTATTTTGTCATGAACTTTGGAATGACCAACACTCCCTCCACCTTTGCCATATTGATGAACAAAGCATTTAAGGACCTGATTGGGAAGTGTGTTATTGTTTACCTTGACAACATTATTGTCTTCAATCAAGATCAAAGCACATATCTTCAACACCTCTGTGCTGTCCTTTACACCCTTTGTGTAAACCAGCTGATTTCCAAGCCTTCCAAATGCAAATTCCTTAGGGCAGAGCTCCTATTCCTTGGGCACACCATCTCTGCCCAGGGAATAAGGCCCAACCCTGCCAAAATCAAGGCAATCACAAGCATTCCACCCACACTGATGTGGTTCAGGTGCTTGCCTTATTAGGCATGGTTACCTATGTGAAGAAGTTCATCCCCAACTGTGGATAATTGATTGCACCTCTCAATGAAATCTTAAACACTAATCATTGCTTCCAATTGACTCCTGCCAGAGCCCAAGCCTTTGAGACGTTGAAGCAGAGACCACAACTACACCTGTAATACAATTCCCAAATCAAAATTACCAGTAAAAACTTGAGACTGATTCCTCTGAAAGGACCATAGGGGTTGTGATACAGGTGGAAACTGACAAAGGTGTCTTCCTCCCCGTGGCCTATAAATCCAGGAAGCTCACTGACTCAGAACAACACTTCTCCATATATGATAAAGAGTTAGCAGCAATTGTTCAATGCATTGAGAAATGGTATTGTTACCTGGAAGGGGCCACCTTATCACCCTGCGTCCTTACAGACCACAAAATGCTCAAGTTACTCAATACACAGTCCCTATTTGATAGGACGTCAAGCAGGCTGGGTCAAACACCTGTCCCCTTACCAACTACACATTGTGTACAAGCCTGGAAAGGAATTTTTCACAGCTGACTCTCTCTCCAGATTATATGTAGCCTTCATTACAGGGGAAATTGTCTTAGAATCCAATTGGCTAATGCTCTACCTGCGCCCTGAAGCAACCTGCTGTAAGGGCCTCAACTATCTCCAAATTAAAGGACAAAAAAGTCAGTTTACCATTGATGCTGGCAATGTCTGTTTCTGGGCAGAGACTGGGGGAAAGATGCCATATATTCTCACCACCCAGCAAGGAGATACCATACTACACTACCACCACACCTTGGGTCATATCAGAGGACATAATCTCTTTGAAATAATGAAGTGTAAGGTCTGGTGGCCATGTATGCGCCAAGACATCTTGGACCTCCTTGAAACTTGTGTGCTGTACAAGAAGAATATATCAAAACCTGCACCTCCCAAGTCTGTCCTGCTCCTCAAAGCCATGGAACCCTTTGAACAGTGGGCCCTCAACATTGTTGGACCCCATCCTGAGGATGTACTAGGCAAGAAGTACTTTTTTAAGGCCATCAATTTTTTTCCTGTTGGCCAGTAGCGTGGGCAACCACTAACCATACCACCACCTGTTTATTGTTAAAGAGATTCTGGCCTGCTTTGGGCAGCCAAAAGGTTTAATCACAGATAGTGGGCTCAAACTTTTGGGGCATGTCATGAAGGCGTATTGCACCAAAAAACCCTCCAGAGAATATTCTTGGTCTCCTACCATCCCCAAGCCAATGGACGTGTGGAGTGTCTAAATAGTTCACTGGCCAACTCATTGCCAAGCTCTCATAAGAGTACCCTAACACTGTATGGCCTGAACATCTTCCCAGTGCACTGCTTATCTTGTAAGTAAGGATTAATAGGGGCACCAGGTTCAGTCCCAGCACCTTAGCCTTTGAAACACCTGACAATTTAATGGGGGTGAAACAAGGGAAAATACGCTCCACAGTTCCTGGAAAAACCTCCTTGTTACCTACCCCCTCCCTGAGACAGTGGCGTGCCAAGGCATGAGACATTGAACACAAGCGGGTTGCAGGAGGGACAAAGCACCTCAAAGCTAGATATGCCATAGGTGACCCCATCTACACCCTCAATCCCAATTCTGCCAAGTTGGAACCCAACCACCTAGGGCCCTTCAAGATAGCTGCAGTTTATGATAACCACACCTATCAATTGGAATATGCCCAGTGAAACACCAGAAGACTCCACCATGATTGTTTGCACCCCTACTGCGCCATCCTCACACAAAAGTTGTTTTTGTAGACCTTCCTGGATCTCTCATAACCTCTGATCCTGGTGTCTGACAACAAACAGGGGGCAAGGGTTTTTTTGTAACTGAGCCTTTTCATTGCCTGCTAATGTGGTACAACATGCCATTTCAAAAACATCTCTTGAAAAACTCTGTTTTGAAACACATTATCTCAATTTTTGCTATCTTAAATTCATAGTAAAAACACCATTTCAATTTACGGCATTTCAACTAAGAAAAATAGGGCTTAAAATTTTAGCCTTTTTTACTCCAAAAATAACTCATAAAATTCTCAAAAAAAATTAAAAAAATTCTAGGCTTAAAAAAGCCTTAGGATTTCAAATCTGCAATAAAAGTGGGGTCAATGAGTAGCAACAAGGTTGCGTAAAGCCCAAAAGTTAAAATAACCCAAAAACAAATATTTTTATCTATTATAACTATAGATCATACTTTAAAATAAGCATAGAATTGTAAAAATACTAAAAAAATTCAAAAATATTTGAACTGAAGGATAATAAGAGAGAAAATAGGGAAGTTTTTATTGGAAAAGGGCTCAAATATCAATAGAAAGAGCAACTGAGATAGCTTGGAGATTCTCAAGCTTTCTATCCTTAAGATAGAATGCAAGGACCACCTTGCTGATTTCAGTATATTTCTTTACAGCCTTAGTCTGCTTAGGGGGGTTGCCCTTGGACTTCATGCCAGTCTTGAAGAGCCAGGCAGAGATGGATTGCTGGGGTTTTAAATGCACCATTATCTTGTTAAATTTGTGCTTCTGAACCCTGACCCTTGTAGCAGACTGGCTATGCCATCCTTCAAGGGAAGAGGTGGTCTTGATGAGGCCGTCTTTTACCTGCTTATATAAGTTACACTGGATTGAGTCACCGCCTTTTCTAATGCAGCGTTCTCCCTGAAAGATAACAATCCATTGAGTTTCAAAATACTCAATAAAAGGTGCAAATGCTGCCTGGTTGGCAAGGATATAAGGATGGCAGAAGAGGGCATTGTAAAAGGCATTTGTCTTCTCTTTTCTCACAAGGGCAAGGGAAGAAAAGCAATTGAAAATGTATTTAGCTTCTTTATTGCCTTGTGAGTTGACCAGCTCATGAAGATCAGAGCACTTTTGGAGGCAACAGCAGAGTGCCTGCTGAAAGTGGAAGTAGCATCCCTACAGGGAGCTCTTGAAGACTCTTATGAAGGCATTTTCCTGAGCCTGTTTGAAATCCACTACCAGATATTCATAGTATGGTAGGCTTTCTGACTGTTTTTTGGGGGTTGTGGTGTCTTAATCCTGGGACTGGGCCTTCTTCTTGCGCCCTCAGGTTTCCTTTGGCTCCTCTTCAATAGTTGAGAGGATCTCATCCAACTTGCCCTTTAAAACTGTAATAGCACAGACATAAGTTTCCTGCTTCTTGTTTGGAAGGAAGTAGAAGACCAGGAGAAGAACAAGATTTACAACCTGCCCATGGATGTTCCAAAGCTGGATAAATTAGCTTTTGGCAGGTGAAGATAGTTCCATCTGCAAGCCAGGTCTTGCAGTTGAGAAGGTTGTGGAGATCTTGGGAATTAGTGAAGCAAATAATTTTCTCATGGGCATGTTGACTGTTGTTGTGGAGCATGAATCTCTCCTCATGACAAGATAGTTTTTATTCCTCTGTAAGGATCAATTGCTCAATTGATGAAGCACTGACGTCTTCAGTGCTCAGAGCATATCTCTGATCAGTGAGATATCTCTGTAATTTTGAGGCACCACCAACAGTGACAAGTTGGGTATCATTTAAATTAAGGAGGGCATCATTGACAACCTCATTAGCGGTTTGATTTTTGGTGGTTGGTATGATCTGGCAAAGAAACTAGCAGTTTAGTTGGTATAAGGGATCAAACAGCTCAGTGCAGTCATGCCCAGTAGTCAGGGCCTTGAATCTTGTAAACCCATAAGTGGTGAGCCTTGCTGAGCACCCAACATTATCACATTTATAGTGATGTTGGTAGATTGGTTTTTTTCATCATTACAGCTGAAGCTGTAGCCCTTGTAAACAAAACCAGCACCCCTTTCTTACTCATGATGGGGTAGCTGGCTGGGTATGTGGCAGGCACAGAAAAGGTGCCCTTTCAATTACAGATTTTATGCACATTGTATAGATACCAGAGCTCAATTTGCTCATCTGCAGAAGCACCAGGCTCAGGCTCCTGTTCTTCTTCCTCTTCCTCTTCAGGCTCTGAGGTGGGATCAGAGTGGCAGTTGAAGTTGAACAACTTCTCTTGGGGGTCTGAAGGGGAGTAAAAAAAGGAGAGTGGGGAGGGGTAGGACTGTTTTCCTCTGGTTCAGGGGAAGACATGGGTGTCTTGGGGGAGCTTTACCCTTACAGGCTGCTTTTTAGGGGTGGTTTTGGTCTTCTTGGCCTTGAGAGGAGTGATTTTGGACTTGGAGGCCTTGGTGGCCTTGGACGCAGCTTTGTTGATGGACTTAGGAGGCATCTAAAAGTGAATTAGTATCAAAATATTAGCAATTTGGGGGGTTTTAAAGAGAAAAATGAGAATGTTTTAAATAAAAAAGTAGCAAAATATTTTTACATGTATGTGTAGAGAGAAATTTGAAAATATATACTATTAAATGAAAAAGCCTTTTATCTTGTAAAAATATTTTTTGTTAGCAACACAGGTAGGCAAAAATTTTAGTTTTGACTAAAAACTTTCAGTCAAATGGCGTATTTGAAGTGACGTAAGTGAGGTGCCGTAGCTAAAAAAACAAGTGTTTTTGACCATTTTTTACATTAAATTAACAAATTCCCAGTGGGGCTACCTCAACTGGGCCAAAGAGTAAAGCTTGAATATTTCAAAAACTAGCTTATACAACTGGGGTTAAAATGTACCCAGTTGTTTATAGGAGGCCAAAAATATATATTTGCAAAGTTTCAGGCTATTTCTTACATTTTTTTCTTAAGTGGTTTTAGATGTGAAACCATACTTTTTAAAAGTGAAAAGCAAGAATTGTGATGGGGGAATTGATACAGCATAGCCTGGCATAATATGTAAATTCTCCTTATTTTCCCCTATCCATTGTGTGCATCAAATCAATTGGGTGATATGAAACTTGGTGGATTTCAAAGTGACATAAATAAAAATGGCGTAATCACCCCCTCCATATTAAAATCACTATTAAAATATTTTATTAAGGAAGCTCTTATCAATGTATCCATGTATAATAAAGTTATAAATTAAATATAACAAAACTAGTTTTTTTACCCAGCAATGACAATCACAACAAGGATTATCATAGTGGCATCTTTTTAGGTTGTTCTTATTATAAGTGTCTTAGACTAATACTATAGAAACATCTTCTGGCACTATACAACAGGCTTGGATTTAGTCTGAGTATAAGCTTATTTTAGTTAAAGATAAATAGCGCAATTCAAAATGACGTAAAGTCAAGATGGTGTAAATGCGCCCCACACTAAGTAATTTCATATGTAAATAAAGTTAGCAAAATAAGATTTAATTAAGCTGTCTCAAAAAGACAGAATTGAGATGACGTAAATTTGAGATGCCACATTATAAAAGTATATGTAAATTTTAACTATTTTATTGTTTATTTTATATTTTTGTGATTCAAAATCACCAACACAAAAATTGCCATCTAAAAATAAATTTGAGATGGTGTAAATTGAAGTGCTGTTTATGAAATGGCGTGTTGTACTGCTAACATATCTTAAAATACACAGGGGGCGCTCAAAGAGCCGCCCCTTGACGTATCTAACAGTATGCTGCATTCAGGTGGCAGCATCAAACTACGGGCACTTTCTCCTAATTGGAAGTGTTGCCAATTTGATCTGCTGATCCCTGCACAAGTTATTCCTTGGCGTCAAACCTTACATGGAACATGCCACTATGCCCCCCCTGTGGCCCTGTGGCTTTCCCCATATAGTATATTAGTCACAATATTCTACAATAAACAATAAATTATTCTATTCATTCCTATTCTTTCTATTGGACCATTGTCTTCCCCAATCAAAAACTGAACTCTAATTGGTTCAGTTGCAATACCCTTTATCTTGTTTACTATACTTTTCAGAAGTATATACTTGACATCTGCAAGCATCCAAGATTATGGAGAAAAGTGTATCCAATCCAATGTTTACAAGCGCAGCCCAATATTGTATTAAATTGTTGGGGTTTTATTGGAAGTTTATCCATTGGGTGTCAATCATTACTTGGCAATATCAAATACTGCAGATGGGTCTGCTTACAAGACAGAGCTCAATGACAGGCTGGAGGAATGGGCTACCCAACAATCTGTGCATACAGTTGTACTGAGTTCTGATATGGAGCAGCAGGAATGGGCAACCAAAGAAATTAGGGCTGCAGGGCATACCTGTTGGTCCTACCCCACCAAACACCCTGATATGCATCTTGCAGATCTATTTCTCTACAATTTGGTTTTGCTCTCAGGCACTCAAAGCCTGCCACCTACAATGAACTGTACACCCAAATTGAGAAGGAATATGAGCTTTTTCCTTCCATATTTGTCCAGGACCTATCAGATCTTGTCATATTCTATGCAAGTTCTCAACTTTGGGAAGAGGAGAGTTGATAGGTTCACTGTAAGGGAGGAGAGTATCAATTCCTTTTATGAGGACTAAGGATGTTAATACACAGTTACTAACTTCAAAAATACCTTTTACTTATCTAGGCAGACCAAAACACAGTCTTACTATCTTTAAACACAGATAAAACCTTAATAAAGAGTAAAATTGAAGAGAGCAAGAGTTGAATCTTTTATTATTGTTAGAAAAATATCCTTTTATAGGATTTTTATCTCATGGGCAGTTGACCCAAGAATCCTAGGGCCAGACCGGCCTATGTATTGGGGCTTTAATGAATAGTGTTACCCAAAAGGCATCTTGCCCAATGCTCCATTGCAGATTTATTATTATTGCATCATTTCTGCTCCTGACCTTGTCCTAAGGTGAGCGTGATGCCAGCTATAATGTCAAGCTTCTATTGTGGCTTTCTTCCTGAAAATCAGTCCATCCATCCCATGTCCTATGAGTGGGATCTACTCCATTGCAGAGTATAATAATATAACACATGAAAAATATATCAAGGAGTTTCTTTGAGGTTCAACCCCAGCCAATATAGGCAGAACTGGGTTAACCCATAGACTAACCATTATTGTGGTTATGATAATTGGGATACGCACCTAAAAGTGCATCAACAGCCAAGTTTTCTGCTCCTATGGAGCACTTGGACATTTTGGGGTGGTGCCACCACACCGCTGGATTGATCAAAGGTGGATACTTGATTTTTATTGGATTTAGGCAGACCAGTCTATTGATTTTGGGTCAGGAAGAATCATTCTTAATTCTTGGAGCAGTTCAGCTTTAGTGCCACTAATTTGACCAATGCATCAATGTTTGGGCCAAACATCAATTTATTCTGAATATCTTTCCAAATTCCAATCAATAGATTGATGGCTGAATTGTCAAGTCATTAAGCCAGGGATTTCACACAAGTGATAGTGATATGTCAAGAAAGGACTCCTGCCTCCCCACACACTCAGCTATCTCTTTTTCAAGCCTGCATATGTGACAGAAGAAGAATTTGAGCCATGAAGCAATCAGCTCTTGCCGCCTCTTCCCAGTCAACAAACCCTGCCTCCCCAACCTCCCATCAAGACCAAGCCACCTGCCTTCCAACCCTTACCCCCAAGCCATCACCCAATCCCTCCCAAATACCTCTGATGCCATCCCTCTTAAAGGTGCAGATGATGGCAAATTACATTCTGCCAATTCCTTCCCTACTTGTCCCTTGATGAGTAAAATAAAACCTTTCTTTTTGATAACTTTTAAAATTGGTATTATTTCCTTAAATTCATAATTAATAATATATTCTTTTTACATTACTGATATTCCTTAAAATTAATGAAATTTTGTACATATGGTATTGCAACATATAATTATATGAATGAATATTTTTATTATAAATAATAAAGTAAGGACCTACAAGTGTAAAGCTTGCATTAGAATATTGCAATTAGACGCTGACTCTTGATATTTAGATATTATGTGCATAACTCAATGTATTTTCTTTAATAAAATTCATTGTAAATATGATATTTTTCATTGTGATTTTATAATTGAAATGTGTCTTTATAAGAGAGATATTAACACTTATTACAAGTATTGATACAGTGTGCATTTTACAGAATCATTATCAATAGGTAAATATGCAAGCTGTAAAATACACTCTGTATCAATATTTGTAATAAGTGTTAATGTCTCCCTTATATAGACACAGTCCAATTATAAAATCACAATGAAAAATATCATATTTACAATGAGTTTTATTAAAGAAAATGTGTTGAGTTATGCACATAATGCGGAGTCAACATGGCTGGTAATACAACCTAGTATAGTTAACATTAAATAAAACATTCACAATCCAATGTTAGATATCAATAAAAAACTAGTTTTCAAATAAAAATGGTACATAATGGAAAAATATAATCTACATGTACTGATTCAGATGGCTAGTTTAGTACAATTTTGTAGTATGTTATCTTAGTTTTTGTATAGTTGAAATTTATTTGTATTATTTGCAATAATTGTCAATAAAATGAATTCATTATCTATAATTTTTTGATTATGTGTTGATGGTAGTAATATAAAAACCATGATTTGGGATGTAATTCAAACAATTATGTCTAATATTTACAGCCTTGTAAATGAAAAAGAGGCAGCCCTCAAGAATGTGATTGACTTTAAAAAACATTATGGTTATTTAACAGAAAAATTAGGAATCAGGACACTCAATAATGCAAGCAAAGAAAGTTGCCCTAAGTAACTTGGGAACTATCATAGATGAACAGAACAGGGAAAAATTGCTTAATCTCCAGAGAACTATTTTATCAAGCTTGAATTTTAAAGATGCAAGTTATAACACATCTGAGTTCTGACAAAGTAGCAGGGGAAATAATCAAAAAATTAAGCTGATTGAGGGGAATGAAATATCAAATTACATGAACAGAAATGAAAGGAATGAAGAGGAAATAATTCAAGTTGAAGAAAATGAAAATTTTGAAATGGAAACAGAATCAAACAAAGGAAATGAAGAACAATCAAGAGGCAGAAGTGCTTCAAGAATGGAGAAAACTTTATCATATGATGAAACTCAAAGGGAAGTTAGAATTGCAAGAAAAGTAAGGAATATCAAGCCCAGGAAGATTAATGAAGAGCATCCAATGCTCATGAAATTTGCTGAAGGGGCACCTGTGGCTGAGGGGACTGCAGGGGAAAGAATTGGTAGGTTCCTTTATATTTTACTTAACTTTCCTTTAGTTACTTCAAGAAATGGGGAATAGGTTTTGAGGTGGCAGCATATACACCAAGTGGTGTATATGGGGGTTATCAATTATTGATAGTCCCAATCATTCAAAGAATAAATCAAATGAATATGAATGAATTTTCAAACAAGGAATCAATGAACAGGGAATATTTGCCACCTGCTGGATGCTCAACTTGGATTAGGGAATCATATGAAAAAGTAGCAAATATAAAATTTTATTAAATGAATGAACTTCAAACAAATTTTCAAATGAATTTTGATGAATACATCTATGAATGCATTGAAAGATTCCCATTATCAAGCATGAATGAATATGAAGGGAATTTAAAGAAAATTGGATTTCAAATAGGAATCAATTGTTAAAAGTAGCAATTTTTATGAATTTTTCAGGTCAATATCAAATAAAGTTAGGGACACAAACCTTGTGAATAAATTAAAGTCTTTATTAATCTTGTATTTAGAAGCATGGGGGGCAGACTCAAGCAGGGCACTAGCAGGAACTCTATTTAAAATTTCAAATAGCTCCTATATCAATAGATTAATCTCAATTTACAAAAAAATCACATGTTTTCTGAAATATACACATCACTACATGTTCACTTAGCAATATATATTGGGATGATTGTGCACTGCATCATGAAATCAAATGTTAAAAATATAGAAGACATCCCCATTAAATGGGCATATGTTGACTGGCTTTTGGAAAAAAATTAAAAAATTCATGGAGATACTAAACAGTTGAGCACCTTCTGTACAACTGTTTCACACTACCATATATATATGGCTATTACTTTCCTCCCAAGAAAAACCTTCTCATCAATTCCCTCTCCCTCTTGCCTTTTATTAAGCACTCTGCCACCACTGGGGTGATGAGGGCCATCCCACTTGCAATTGGTGCCAGAGTTATCCTCCATGTACAGAAAAGTATGTGGTCCCAATTAGTGGCACTTGCAGAAAATCTAATTTTGGGGTATAATTCCCCAGAATAGCTCTCTTTCCCCTTTCAATTTGCTTTCCTAATAAAAATTCCTTCCCTTGCAATTTAATTTTAATTTTTAATTTTAAAAAGGTATAGTGATATCAATATAGAATATAACAATAAATAATTAGTTACAATAAAATAAACAAGTTCAATATTAAACTATAATTTAAAAATTATTTATTTAGTTGATTGGCAAGTATGGGTTCATATAATACATACTTAAAAATTGAGCTCAATTTACCTGCCTTGAAATGTCCACCTCAATTATGTTTTAAACAATTGGTTGTTTAGAACTTGAATTACTTTTACCTTTTTATATAATTTGATAAATATATTTGCTATTATTAACCTGTGTCATAAGTAATAATTAGGGCAAGTGCCTAAAGTCAAAGTGTGGAGATTGAAATCTCCAAATCAATGGATTTTTTGATCTCCGCACTTTTTTTCAATAAATTTTTTCCCAACAAATTTAATGTTTTTCTTAAATTTGACTTTTTTAAAATGGTTTTACTAGTAGCTAAAATCAAAAACCAAGTTTGAAGTGCCCAAATTGATGCAATTTAAAACATACCTTAATTTAATTTGGCTTTTAAAATAGAATTTATTTACCCCTTTGAATAGAGGGGACAAAATCAAAAGTGCAAAAATTGAAGTGCAAAAAAAACTTTAATTTAATATTTGATACATCAAAATTAATTTTTTTTTAAAAATTTAAAATTTTTTCTATATGTAAAAAAGAAATCAAGAGCTAAAAAAAGCTTTTTTGACTTTCAGCAATTTTTTTAATTTGTTTTGTTCAAATTTTAATATAAAATACTATTATAAGCTCTTTCTTTTTAAAAAATAAAATTTTGTCCCATAAAAATTTATTTAAAAATTTACATATAGTTTCTTAATGGGTGCAGAAATCAAAAAGTAGTCAAATTGAAATCCAAAAAGGAGCCAAAAAACTAGGTCCACTTAATATTAAATTTTTGCAAAAAATTAATATTTTATTCATTATGTTTTATTAAGTTCTTCAAATCAAAAGTGAGGAAATCAAAAATCAACTTTTTAGATTTAGTCATACTTTTTATAAGCTTATAAAATTTTAAATAATTATTAAAAACTTTTGAAATTCCTCATATAGATTCTTTAAGACCTGATATTTAAATATATGAAAAAAGAAATGAAGTTTTTTGGTAGGTTTTTATTTTATTGCAATATTGATATGTGTGTGTTTTGGAGGCAATTTCAAAAAAATTAAATTAATATAATATTGTACTATGTTTCCCTATGTTATTTCAGGGGACAAGATTAAAGTGCCCAAATCAAAGTGCACAAAACAAAGTGCAGAAATAGAAGTGCCTAAATAAAAGTGCAATAAGCTCTTGGTTTTTTTGAAGGTTTCTCCTTTCCACCTCTCATTCCTCCTTGAAACTTTTAAAAAATTTCTGTGTCATCAAGAGGGTGGATTATATAAAATCTGATACCAAGTAGAAAAAACTTTCTTCTCTTCTTCTTTTTTCTTCTCTTCTCTTCTTCTTCTCTCCTCTCTTCTCCTTTTCTTTTCTTTTCTTTTCTTTTCTTATCCTCAATTATCTTCTACTATCCTCTTTCCATTCTAACCCTTGATTATCTTCTATTATCCTCTCTTCATTATTACCCTCAATTATCTTCTACTATATCTTTTACTATATAGATTAGAGTAAAATAAGACGTAGAAAATGTTTCTCTTTGATATACAACTTTGAGCTATCTATATCATCTTTTGGTGAAAGTACTATCTTTTTAACATAAATTTTTTCAAATCTTCATTTTATGATATGTAAGTGGAAGATTCTTGATATCTTTGAATATTGTGACTTATAAATAAGATATAAGACTATATCTTTTATTAAGTATAAAATTGTATAGTATATCTTTAATAAAAAAGTAATGTAATTTATATTATTTTAATGATAGACTTCTATAATTTTTATTATTTAAATAAGATAACTAATAAACCAAAATACCTAAAATCATATGCTTGTATGTTGCAGGAAAAATCCTTTATTTTGCTTATACTGAAGTATTATTATAGCTTTACATAAGCTGGAAATTAAATTAACCTTTTTTTATTAAACTTATAGTTTGTAAAGCAGATTTTTGTGTAGTTTCATATCTTGTATTCAATTGAATACACTTAAATAAAAATTTTAGTCTAATTTTGCTTTTGAAACTAAAATAAACTTTCTTTTTAAAAACAGCTAATTTAAGGATTTTTTATTATCTAGCATATATTTTTTATTGCAGAAATGAATTTCTTGGGGTTTTTAGTTTAAAAAAACTTTAAAAATATATAGTTTTATATTATAAATTGTTTTTTTTCTGCTTTAAAGTCAACCTCCAGAAAATCAATTTTTGCGCTTTGATCTTCAATATTTTTGATTTTTGCACCCTACATAGTGTTTCAATTTTTACACTTTTTGGGGGTCCCATTTTTGATTTTTGCACTTTCAACCTTAGGAACTTTGACCTAAGGAATTTGCCTAATAATTAGTACTATAAACATGAAAATTATTGGTTTTCATGCTGGGTGTCTCTGGTGGCACTGAATTGGTAAGGATTGTGCAATAACTCACAAGTTCCAATCTGTGGCTCTAAAAAATAACAGCCCCTGTGCTAAAAAGGTATCACGCTTATTTAAATAAAAATAATCAAATTAAATATTATTTAATTATGTATTTGTTACAGTAGTTTTAAAAGCTATGACAACAAGCAAAAACAATCCAGATTTAAACAAAATAAATGAATTTATATTGATTTACAATAGATTTGGTTTCATTTCAATTTTGCTTAAATCTGAATTTATTTTGTTTAAATCTGAGTTCATTTTGTTTGTCACTATAGATTTTAAAACAACTGTAGCTGTACAGTCAATAAAAGTTTTGGTGTAGTATATTGATACTTATATTTGAATCTAATATATTTAGCCATATTTAACTAAATCTGAATTTGTTACTTATAGAATGCAAACTAACATCAGGTCATTATAACATAAAATATTATATTTCAAGCCCCATTAAAAACAAGAAAAATAAAAACAAGTAAAGCTAGGAACTCCCATATATCTGATTGGATTGAAAGCAAGAGCTTTGGGGAGGAAGGATTCAGAGCTCTTGCAAAAAGCTGTAACCACATCAGGTGGCATCATAAATTGACTGACTTCAAGAATCTTTGTTGTGTTTGGCTCCTGGGGACAACATCCAGGAGGACACAGTGGGAAATCTTTATAACAAAAGATTCGAGGTTCAAAGCTAGCCTTGGGTTAGCCTTCAGGGCAAAATTAAGGGCACATACCTTAATTTCCTGAAATACAAGATGTGAAAGTCCTATTGGCAAAAAGGACAGGAAAAAGCGTGAAGATTATTAAAGCCAACACAAATGTGGATAAACTTGTCTTTATTAGGAGAATTGATTCTACTTAAATAGTAGACAAGGGACAGTGATCACTCATTAGATAGACAGAGTGGCTGAGGGGGTCATGTTGGGATGAGGTCATACCAGGATCAGACAAGGGAAGGTATGGTATTCCAGAATGGGTGGATATTGGCCACAAACCATTTACAGAAAGTAAGGAATTCCTGAACTCAAAAGCAGAACCAGTCAAATCTTTGCATTTATCATTATTTGAAGGCCATATCAAAATAGCATTAATGGCGCAAGTTCTGACATCTTCCCCCTCAAGATGGGAAACAGGGAGTTGATATTTGCAAAGGAATTTGGAATGGACCCAAGCAAAAAGACGTCCAGAGGAAAGAAAATCACGGTATACTCAACACCCTTTTTAAATATGGCTTCACAGGGACCAACCCAGAGGGAATCCAGCTTATGAGGTATACCATCTTTACAATTCTGGTAGTAGAGAACCAGGTTGCCTATTTGATACTCAGGGAGGGGGGCTCTGGAAGTGTTAGAGGGCAAGAGTTCCAAGGCTTTGACCTTGTAAGCAGTGGAATAAGCTGTTGCTTGGATGTCAATGGTGCAATTAGTTAAGTCTTTAACATGGGCCTCAGGATTTGCAGACTCATCAACTTTGACCAAGGGGGTCCCAAGATTGAGGGGGTGGGGCTTCATGTCCATACAGCATGGCAAAAGGGGACTGACAAGTTACTTGGTGTCTACTGAGTTGGTAAGAAAAGAGGACAGCAGGGAGGAACATATCCCAATTGGCAGCGTCAGAGAGCGTGAGCTTCCTCATTATGAACACCAGGGAGGAATTGGCTCATTTGACAGTTCCATTAGTTGAAGGGTTATATGGCACAGAAAAAAATGGGTGGGTACCCATAGTTTTGACAATATTTGTGATGAGGCAAGAATTAAAGTTGTTGCCATTGTCAGAAAGCAGGACTTAAGGGTAGCCATATCGGTAGAAGATATCTTGCAGCAAGAAATTAGCAGTGGTCTTAGCAGTTATATCTTTTGTAGCTCTGGCTTCAACCCATTTGCTAAAATGGTCTATGGCAACCAAGATAAATTGACACTCAGACCTAGACAAAGAGAAAGGCCCAATAGCATCAATACTCACAGTGTGGAAAGCATGCTTAGGGGGGGATGAGCTTGAATTGGTGTTGGGACAGGCAAGGATGTTGGAGTTGACACAAATGACAGGAGGCAAGAACATTAGGGATCAGAAGGCGCATGTTTTCCCAGTAGAAGTTCTTGCATAGCCAGTCATGAGTTTTGGCTATACCCTCATGCCCAGTCTCAATTTGAGCTTGGAGGATAATGTTTATCCTCATGCTAGGGTAAACGTAGGGTAGATAGGCATTGTTGACTTTTTTGAAGAGCTGCCTATCTTGTATTACAGTGTCCTTGGATAGGGCTTTTAGTGCTAGTCAAATGTCTTCTGGCTTGGTGATCCAAGAGTCAGGGTACCCTATTAATTTGTATAGACAATCAGCGTCAACGGTTTGGATAGCTAGTATTGGCATTCTTGACAAGCCATCAGCGTTCTGATGTTAGGCCCCAGGACAGTGTATCACAGTGAAATTGTACTCTTGTAGACGCAGAGCCCAAAGTGCTAGTCAACCTTCAGGTTCCTTTAGTTGTTGCAGCCATTTGAGGGAGGAGTGATCTGTGACCACCATGAAGTGGGTCCCATAGATGTAATTCCTGAACTGTTTTACAGCATGCAGCACTGCCAGAGATTCCTTTTCAGTGACGCTGTAGTTCTTCTTGGGCTTATTGAGGACCCATGAAGAGTAGGCTACAGATCAATCCACGCCTTTGTTGTCAAGCTGGGCTAAGATGGCACCCACAGCTACTCCACTAGCGTCAGTATACAAGATGAAATCTTTATCATAATCAGGATAGACCAAGATAGGAGCCTCTTTGAGCTTGGCCTTCAACTCTTTGAATGCTTGTTGCTGGCTTTTGGTCCACTCAAAGGGGATGTTGAAAAGCAGTTGGACAAGAGGTTCACTCAGTTCAGCAAAATCAGGTATGAACTGTCAGTAGTAGCCCATCATACCAATGAATACTTGGATCTCTTGAAGATTTGTGGGAGGTAGCATCTTGTCAATGGCTTCCACCTTATTATTCATGGGGCAGATTCCTGTTTGAGTGACTTCACAACCTAAGAACTCAAGTCTCTCTTTAAAGAAGGAGAACTTGGAGGGTTTGAGCTTCAAGCCAGCTTTGAAGATCTTGATGAAGACAGCCCTGAGTTATTCCAAATGGTTGGTAAAGGTAGCACTGAATACAGTGATGTCATCAAGGTACACAAGGACACAAGAGAGCCTTAAATCTTGTAGGATGGAGTCCATATCCTGTTGAAATGTAGCAGGAGCATTGTAGAGTCCTTGGGGCATACAAGTGGGTTCAAAAAGGCTTTCTGAGGTGATAAGCACATCCTTTTCTCTATCTTCAGGAGATAAGTCAACTTGCCTTTATCCAGAGGCTAGATTCATGGCTGAGAAAAATTTGGAACAACCCAGCCGCCTGAGAGCATCATCGATTCTGGGCAATGGGTACAAGTCTTTCTTAGTGAGAGAGTTTAGGCAGCAATAGTCCATTACAATGCAATGTCCTCCATCCTTCTTCTTGAGGATCAGTAACAGGGAGGCCCAAGGGCTCTGAGAGGGAGCCAAGAGTCCAGCATCTAGGAGTTGTTTAAGCTCCTTAGATACCTAAGCATCTTCTATCCTACTACAGCGGTATGGTTTGGCACAAAAAGGGGCTGCATCACCAGTATCAATCTGGTGGATAACCCCTTTGCTAGTTCATAGTCCGTAGGTCCAGAGGCAAAGATGTTGCTAAACTAATTAAGCAGGTCCAACACGTCTTTTTGTTGAATGGGAGACAATTGGGGGAAGTTGGCAGCAGTGAATAAGGAGAGAACTTCAGGATTGTCTTCAGATAGATTAAAAATTGCTAAAAGTTCCGAGGGTAGAGGAATACCACTTGTTCTGCTCCCAGTATTTGACCATACCCTATAACCTGACCTCAGATCATCTGCATGGGCAGGGCCATCAGGTTGGCAAGCAGTAATTGTACAGGCTCTTTGTGGGTTCAATCTAGAATTCCTGGACACAGGCGGGGTTCTTTATGGCTTAGGGATTCAGGAGAGTAGAGTTCCAAGAACAACTTTTCAGGTAGTTTGTAAGAAATCTGAGAGTCAATCACCATCTGGGGGCCCAGAGGAATGGTGATAGCCGCTGGGGCAAGAAGAGGTACCCCTTCTTCCGCAGGGTAGGAAGGAGGAGGGGTGCATATGTTAGAGGAGTAAGTCCTATACTTGAGAGAGAAGATACCTGTGGGGTACTCCAGCACGCAAGTTTTAAGATGTTTTCCTAGGAGGCACAGTGGTTCCTCAAAAATCAAAAGGACCTCATATCCTAAGAGCAAAAGATTTCCGTCTCATAAGTTCACAATCCTGTTATACTCTCAAAGGAATTATGTACCAACCAAGAGGTCATAGCTTTTGTTCTCAAGGACTACAGCATGGGAAGCAATGATGAGTTTCCCAAACCTCATGGGTAGAGCAGAGTAAGCACCAATGGCCTGCATTGGTGCCATGCCAGCTGTGCCATACAACTGAGTGTAGTTGAGTTCAGGGGCCAGCTTAAGTTTCTTCATTAGTTTTGAAGATACTACATTGACTGGAGAACCTGTGTCCAAGATGGCTTTGATCTTAACCTTTTGGATTGATACGTCCACACAGGTTGTATCTCTCCCAAAGAAGGGCAAGACTGCCAACGCATCTTGTGCAGCTTCCTGTTGTGAATGCTGCTATTCACCATGTTTTGATTTTGCCTTTGGTGGGCAATTTTGAGGACAAATCTCTCTTTTTTGCTTTTGCCTCTCAAAATGAGTCAATAGCTGAATTGGGAAATACAATTTTTTGGTTTCTTAATTCTGTGTAACTCACTTGCCCCACTCATGCTTGTGGCAAGTGATCCTACAGACCTGGTAGTGTTTTGTGGTATCATCAACCACTATATATTCTTTTTCCTATTCACTAATAAAATTAAGTTCTATTCACATTTTTGTCTTTGTTTCTTCCAGTACTTTGGTGCCTCTCTCTAGCCACAACTAGTAGAGACTATTCATCCAGGGCCACAAGGTAATTGCATGGTCTTCCCTGCCATCTAACCAAGACTTAGTATGAATCCAATCCTAAGGTTAGGATTCCCTTTTGTGTGTCTGTGCTGCGCCTCAGAACACAGCACTTCCAATTCTTTCTCCCACTTGGCCAACATGCATTGTAAGGCAGAAATTTCCTTTTACACAGTCTGTAAGGGGGTATGGTCACATTCTGAAAGAGAGCCTCTGTTAGTTCAGCCGCCTCTTTGGAGGAGTCTACCAAGACAGGGGGACAATGGGCCTGTGCTAAGTAAGGACAAGCCACTATGACCTTAGCTTTGCTCAATCTTGGGCAAGTAGTAGTTGTAGTTTTCCCTGAACGCAGATTGTAAAGGACAGAAACTGTCTCCAGGACTGCCAGCACGGAGTAATCATAATCATCAGACTCATTGCAATCAGAGTCTTTGGGTTCAGAATCACTGGAAAGATTGTGGAACAGGTGAAGGATAGCTGGGCCAGCCAAGAGGGAAGATTCCTTGTCAGAAGGAGGAGAAGGGGGAGATTGGTCAGCAGAGGGTGTCTCTCCCTCTAAGCTGACCTCTCTTTTCCCGCCTGCTCCTTTGGGTTGCAACCCTCTACTTGAGGGTTGGTGCAGGTACGTGAGTGGTGTCCTATTTGACCACAGTTATGACATCCTTGCCTCTTAGATTGCCCACTTGAGCCCAGAGTCATAATGTGCTGAGTACAGGAGGTGAATCCCACATTGTTGGCCTTACTTTTGCATACCGCAGTACCCTCATAGGTCAAGTGCATATCTTGCAAGAGGGTCTTGATAAACTTCATTGAAGTAAGGGAAGCTTTATGGGCCTTAAAGTGCAGAAATAGGAGTTGATTAACCTTTAAAGCATTTGAACAAGCTGTGTAAGCTTCCCGGGGAGTTAACTGACAACTGGTGATTAACTGTTGTCCTTCAATGTAGAAGTAGTTATCAAATTTAGCCAGGATCTCCTTGGCCTTAAAATCAATGTATATAAATGCATTTTTCTTGACTTCCAGGCTTAGATCCCCTCCAAATCCCTCAATTAAGAAGCGCTTCATATCCTCCCAAGTGACTATCAAAGAAAGCTCAGGACCAAAACTTCTTAACATATGGGATGTTGACAGGTAAGAATATGCTCCTTCTTAAGATCATTGGTGGCCCTATGCATTGCAGTCTTGTAGATTTTCAGAAAGGCAGCAATGGTAGAGGTCTAAGGGTCAAATATCTGTTTGAATGAAGGCTTATAGTTGGGGTCAATGGAAAATGAGGTGGATTAGCTGTTGTCACCTGGGTTGAGGACGTTAATGTGGGGGTTGAACTCAAACTCAGATTTGGCAGCAGGTTGTCTAGTCCAGAGAAGTAAAAGGCTCTCCTCTAGGGTGTTCAAAGTAGAGCTGTTTTGCCCACTTATATCCCTAGTAGTAGTGGCAGCAGCTCCAAATTCATCAATCTTAATTTGTTGCACCAATAAGGTGAGAGCAATCTCATTGAGGCAAGTGGTCAGGGAAGTGGTCTGAGCAACCAAGGGGATGGCCTGTCCATTCATTGTCTTGGTAAAGCAAGAGAGGTTTTTTATCTCTCTATCCATTGTGTCCTGCCTATCAGCAACATCATTTGTTACTTCTTCAAGCTGATCCAGTGCACGTGCGCAGTTGACCTGGGGTTGGCCTTCCAAACCAGGGCAGCAACCATGATGTCCTGAGTGGGAGTATTAACAACTTTAGTTTCTCCTCACCTTCAGACTCAGAGGACAAGTCCTCAGAATTAGAGAGGTTTTGCCTTAAATACTCAATTTTTCCTTACAAAATAGCTACTTTATCAGTGAGCAAAGCAATGTGAGGGTCAGAAATAGGTTCAACTGGAGGGGGAATCTTAACAGAAGATTGACGCCAAGTGTAGCCTTGAGCTCAGCTATTGCTTCCCATTTTTGGCTTCAAAGTCAGATAGGACCTCAACAGGAGGAGCAGGAGGAGTCACCTCAATATATTCTACTCTATCATCCACATAACTTTGCACTTGGTATAGAGTTTTGCCTAGTGCAGCCTTATCCAGACCATATTGATGCTACAGATGGCAGACCCAAGTATCAACATGAGCTATGTTGTGTTCTGAGCGCATCACAGACACACAACAAGAAATCCTAATCTTAGGATTGGATTTGTACTAAGTCTTGGTTAGTTGACAGGGAAGACTATGTAATTACCTTGTGGCCCTAAAAGAATAATCTCTACTAGTTGTGGCTAGAGAGAGGCGCAGAAGTACTGAAGACACAAAGATAAAAATGTGAATATAACTTAATTTTATTTATGAATATGAAATTGAATTTATAGTGGTTAGGAATACCACAAAACACTACCAGGAGGTAGGATCACTTGCCACCAGCCTGAGTGGGGCAAGTGAGTTGCTCAGGATCAAGAAACCAAACAATTGTATTCCCTGATTCAGTCATCAACTCATTTTGAGAGGAAAAATCAAAAGCAAGAGATTTGTCTTTAAAATGGCCCACCAGAGGCAAAATTGATACATGGTGAATAGCGGTATTTACAGCAAGCTTCAACCAATTCAAGTTGAGAATTAATATGTTCTTGGAACTGGTTGAGTTTGCTAACCAGAGTCTCAAAATCCTGGTAATGCTTTAACAGAGAGACCTCAATTTGTCCACACCACACTGCTTGATGCTCATCCAATTCACATAGTCAACCTCATATGTATCCAGGGAGCAAGAAACAAAGCAAATTTAGTGAGGCAGTCAAGTACTTCTGGGAGGCCAGTAAGTTGCGCTGGTTATTGGAAATACACACAAAGAGGCTGTGGGACCATTCTTGATATAACCATATTCTGAGCATGGTTGTTTGAGACAGCAGTGGCTACAGAATTTATAAGTTGATTCTGGAATCCTAATGCAAGTTGATGGTGAACCAGGGCGGTTTGGATGAACTGGTTGACCAACACACCAATTGTATCCATGGACTCCATCAGCGCAGGGGGGAGACCAAAGTCCAAGAGGAAGGAATACAGGTCTTCAGAAGCATACCTGGGACAGAGACCAGGGATAGTATGCATTGCCAATGTGCCAGAGTGGAGCAGGGAGCAGGTGGCAGCACAAGCTTGCTTGTATTCAAGAGAGAAAGCTGGAAGGGGGGCCCACACAGGCCCAGGGAACAGCACCAGTACCATGGGAGTTAAGGGGGCATTGCTGATGTCTTCTAGAGGAGGACTAGAAACTTTAGGCTGCTTGGGTACTTCAGAAACAAAGGGAGAATGACCAGAGAATGCGTGCGGGAACAGGGTAATGGAGGGGCTTGTAGCACCTGTAGTGAGCACCATTTTGTTGTGTTTGGCTCCTGGGGACAACATCCAGGAGGACACGGTGGGAAATCTTTATAAAAAAAGATTCAGGTTCAAAGCTAGCCTTGGGTTAGCCTTCAGGGCAAAATTAAGGGCACATACCTTAATTTCCTGAAATACAAGATGTGAAAGTCCTATTGGCAAAAAGGACAGGAAAAAGCGTGAAGATTATTAAAGCCAACACAAATGTGGATAAACTTGTCTTTATTAGGAGAATTGATTCTACTTAAATAGTAGACAAGGGACAGTGATCACTCATTAGATAGACAGAGTGGCTAAGGGGGTCATGTTGGGATGAGGTCATACCAGGATCAGATAAGGGAAGGTATGGTATTCCAGAATGGATGGATATTGGCCACAACCCATTTACAGAAAGCAAGGAATTTCTGAACTTGAAAGTAAAACCAGTCAAATCTTTGCATTTATCATTATTTGAAGGTCATATCAAAATAGCATTAAAGGCACAATTTCTGAAAATATTGAAGAGACTTTTGGTGTCCTATGGGAGGCCTTTATTCACCTTATTCTTGATCAAACCAAACATCTGCTTGATTTGATTCAGAAATAGGGAATAGGGCAGGAGAAAGAGGAGTCTCATTAGACAATCAGTAAGGCAGTGACTTGAGGTGTGGTTATTTTTGTTGATGGGGAGAACTCAGAAACAACCAAATCCATCTTGTGGAGCCCAAAGTTATCCAACACAAAAATGTTGGTTGTGCCTTGGTAATTAATCCAAAGGTACCCCTTAAAGGTTTATAGAAAATCAAGGAATTTCTCACTGTTATGGGAAATCTTGATCATCTGATATTGATCTAACCCACAAGGACCAAGAAGCACTACCATTGAATAGTTCTGGGAACATACAGTTGCATAATGTGCTACACCATCCTTGGACCCCTTCTTGACCCACCCATGCCTAGACCTGAGTGAGGAGGAAAATGTCAATTCATCTATATAGAGAAACTGTACATTACCAGTTTTCTTTAGAGCCAGATAAGTCTTGGTATAAATATGGCAATCCTTGATGGTCTTATTGCTGTTTTGGTTGTACATAGAAAAGCCAATACTTTCCAGGAGAAGCCCAATTCAACCATGGTTTTGGAGAAAGAAAGCCCAAACTCTGTGGCCAGCATTGATTGGACAGCAAGTGAGTCCAGGTGGCAATCCTGGGATATCTGCTGCTTGATTGTATTAACATGCACATGTTGTAGTAGTTTGGGCTGCCACTTAGCCTTTGGATTTTTGACAATTTTCCTAGTGTCACTGTATTTTGTTTTGAGATCACTAATATATATGGCTGTGATACCAAATTGGGACACAACATCCCAAACTGCCATTCTTCTGTTCAGACAGTTGAGGAGAGCTTCATCTTCACTATCCAACAACTGATGCTGGCCCTTGGCGGGTACCACAACATCCAAGCTATTGGTGTCCCGGTAAATTCCATAACAACAGGAATTATTTGCCCAAGTAGAAAGGCTTAGAAAGCTTAGAAACCTTTAACAAAATTGACTGATTTGACGGACTTAAATCAAAAAGTTGATCAAAAATGGGTCACAGCTGCTCCAGTTTGCAGGTTGGATCTGATTTCCCCATGCAAGCTGACGTTGATAAATTGACGTAATATGAGAGTCACCCAATATGATCTTGTTTATCAGAATGGTCATCAGAAGTTGGTCACTCAAGGATTCTTTTTAAACTGGACCAGGTGCCCACTTGACAATGTGGAAGGAATAGGAGCCAAGGCTCCAGTGGTATTGCTTAGTCAAATTTTGATAAATATTGAATAATTTTCACTGCTTCAACTCTTAAGAGTTGAGTCCTCCCAAAAGGGTTACTCAATAAAATAAAATATCCCTTGGTCTAAACTTTATTTAAAAAGGCATCCTGTAGTTGGCCTGCTGAACTGCATTCCTTACAATTTAATTCTTAGCCAAATCAT
This sequence comes from Entomophthora muscae, assembly GCA_014839935.2. Classification (NCBI taxonomy): domain Eukaryota; kingdom Fungi; phylum Entomophthoromycota; class Entomophthoromycetes; order Entomophthorales; family Entomophthoraceae; genus Entomophthora; species Entomophthora muscae. Next base: position 322,551 of record QTSX02006394.1, read on the forward strand.
TACAGGAAGATGGAGCCCTGCTGTTGGCACTTTTATGTTGCCTCTGCCCAATGTTAATCCAATGCCTGCCTGTCTTGGAGTTGTTCTCCCTGCATCTGAAGCTGAGACACTGGTTACATAATAATGTCCTGAATTCTATGCTATGAACACTTTGATTCTATCACAGACTATTTATCTCAGGCTCTTTTGGTTAGGGTTAATAATTTTACTTAATCCTAGTATCTCATTTGGAAATTTCACAAAACAGTATTTGAAGCTTTTGTCAAGGGTCTGAATAAACAAGCATTCTGGCTACTGCCAACCCACTTAATATCCAGCCATTGCTGATTTAGTACCCTTCCAATATACCGTTTGACATATCAAGAATGGTAACCAAGCAATATCACTTGACCATCCAAGTATCCAGTGGCTTAAACCCATCTAGCACATGACCATCCCCTAGGTTTGATCCAACTAAATCCCCGCCACAGTCAAGTCTAATAAGTCTAAAGTATCATCCAATAAAATATACTTCTCTTCTTTCTTAATTCCATATTTTAGGCTTCCCCTAAAGGCGCTCCTTATCACTGGTAGCAGCTACAGTTTTTTGACCACACTCATGAGAAAGAAAATGAATGACCAAAACCCGCCCACCTTTGCTCACATACTCAACCAGGCCACATCTCAAGAGACCTGGAAAGCGTACTTCTGCGCCCACAACATCAATTAAGATATACCTAGTGGACTCATTGTATTTGAAGGTCTGGTCATGCCCAAAGCATGTGCCAAGATTATTCAATACAGTTGCTCTCTTCAACCACAAACAAACGCACAACCGCCTATCACAGGTGAATTTACCAATACCAAGTACATTGGTATTGACAAGTTCTTTGGTAAAAACAAAGAAAACGTCATCAACTGGCTAGACCACTCAGCTGCCAAACTCTGCGCCAGCTGCATCCCCCATGATATTTGGGTCCAGGAATCCAGGAAGCCAGCAAGCGCCTGTACAAGGCCGCAGCTAACTGGTTTGCCACCTGGGTTGGCTCACAAACTGGCTACCAGCTTGAAAACTGGGAAGAGTTAAAGCAGACATCAGGCACAATTTCCGCATCACTGAGTCTTTCCAAGACATTGCAATACAGCTCAGTGATATTCCTCAGAAGACCACTATCACAGCTTACGCCAACAAATCTGAGGAAATACATTGTAAGATCCAAAACCCAGAACAAGCTGACAACATACATACCAGAGCATCATTCATCAACAGAATGAAACCCTCTCTTGCTGCCCTCATTTATCCAGAGGCCAACACCTCCATGCCTGCGCTCATTGCAGAAGTCAAGCGCGCAGAAAAACACACAAACATGGAATATGCTGCACGCAATGGCAATCACTCCGCAAACAGCAATGGCAGAGAAAACTCCAATGGCAACAAATTCCAAAATACCAACCATAACAATGGCAACACCCATTGTAATAATGGCAATTGCAGCCAAAGCACAAACTGCTCCTGTCCCAAGAAAGAGGACACCGCTGAAGTTAACAACGCTGAAGTAGCAGCCTGCTATGATTCTGATCCCACATTCTCTGACCTCAAATGTCTCAAAAAAAGGAACAGGGAAAAGAGGAGGGGAAACAGGCTTAAGTGCCCTTTCCCCCCCAACTTGACAAGAAATTGTACCAAGGCAAAAACGTTGCTGTTTGCATCCCCCATGCCCCGCAATCCTCCATTTTTATGAACTTAAAAATTAAAGATCGCTCACAACTTCTTGTCTACCCATGCACTTATAAATCTCATACACATAAAATCATATTTGACTCTGGTGCACAACACACTATGGTAAGTAAACCATTTGTAATCAAGTAAAAAATACCAGTTGTCAAATCCAACTTCAAATATGCCAGAATGGCAGATAAATCAAAGGTTCTACTCAAAGGCAAAACAACTCCCTTCAGAATTGACCTCCAAGGCATAAAAACGTCCATCAAAGGGCTTGTCATGAACAACATAAATTATGTCATTGTAGCAGGCATGAACTGGTTCACCCAAGTGAACCCCAGCGTATGTTGGAAAACAAAGACCGTGACCATCAAACATAACGGAGTCAATTTTAATATCCTAAAAGAACCCAATGTCCTCATTCTAAGAGACACAGTAATTTTCCAGGTCATAAACCAAGATGACTCAGAACGTCTAACCAAGATAGTACCCTCCACATAATGAGGTACACTGAATTCAATAACATATAAACAACCAAAATCCAATGCTCAGAACTTGCGGCACTCCTAAATGAATACGCTCATGTATTCAAAGAGGAACTCACAGAGCTACCCCCAAACGGGAGGTCAAACATGACATTGACCTATGTAAAGCCATGCCTAAACCTACACCCCTCTACAGACTCTCTCCCATTGAGACCCAAACCCTTAAAACCCATATCAAAGATAACTTAGCTAAAGGCTTCATCCGCCTGTCTGAATCCCCATGGGGGCAGCAGTGTTCTTTGTAAAGAAAAAGGAAGGCACTCTGCATCTAGTAACTGACTACAGAGCACTAAATGCAAGCACAGTAAAAAATAAATACCCCCTTCAAATTATAGAGGATCTGTTTGCAAGACTCTCAGGAGCCAAATTTTCTCCAAAATTGACCTCACCTCAGATTATAACCAGGTTGAAGTAAAGGAAAATGACATACCAAAAACTGCGTTCAGTACGCAATTTGGATCCTTTGAGTGTAGAGTAATGAACTTTGGGATGACCAACGCTCCTGAAACACTTGTCACTATGATGAACCAAGCACTAAACAGTCTCTCAAATACATTATGCTACCTTGACAATATCATCATATTCTCAAAAACAAAAGAGGAACACCTCACACATGTCTGCAAGACACTCAATCAACTTGCAAAGCACAAACTTTATGCAAAACCAAGAAATTGCCAATTTATGGAAAAGGAACTCCTGTTCTTGGGACACATTATCTCTGAAAGTGGCATCAAAGCAGATCCAGAAAAAATTAAAGCCATAAATAACATGCAATGCTCCACCTCTGTTAAATAAGTTAGATACTTTCTTGGCATGGTAGCTTATCTAAGGAAAAACATCAAAGACTGTGGAAAACTAACTGCACCAATCAATTACTTAACCAAGGGTAATACCAAAAAGAAATTTATCTGGATTGCAGAATTTGACAAGAATTTCCAATTACTAAAACAAGCTTTGATTGAAGCACCAATCTTGTAATACCCTAACAATAACAGGTGCTACAAGCTCAAGTCAGATGCCAGCAACACTGCCATTGGCGCAGTCCTGCACATCTGCCAGCCAGTGCAGCAAGACTTCCTGCCAGTATGTTATGAAAGAAAAAACTAACTAATACTGAGCAAAGATACCCAATGCACAATAAGGAATTGCTAGCAATATATCACACATGCAAGAAATGAAGATGTTTCTTAGAAGGACATTTAAACGTCTGAGTACTAACTGACCATAAATCCTTAATATATTTCAAAACCCAGAACGCACTTGCACAGCAACAAGCCAAATGGATGTCCCTGCTGGAACAGCTTAACTTGGACATCCAATACAAAAAGAAGGCAGAGCTGGTCACAGCTGATGCCTTCTCTAGACTATGTCAGCCTAGAGAGGATCACTCTGACCACCTGGACCCTGACTGGTTAAACCTGTACACCACTGAGTATAAAACCAAAGGGAAAGACCCTTCAACACATCAACTGACCCACAATACATTAGTAAGGAACAAAAAGCACTTACATGTATCAAATGGCTTTGTATACCAAATCATTAACAACAAACATGTCCCATACATCCCACTTGCACAAAGAGTTGATATCATACTAAGACATCACTGCCTACTAGGACATACAAAGGCTAAAAACCTATACCTCACATTAAAAGAGATAGTATGGTGGCCCAACTTCAAACAGGATATAGTTAATGTTCTGAAAAAGTGCACAGTGTGCAAGAAATACACCAGCACAAAGGCTCTACAGCCAACAGTCAACCCAGTACTGGACCCTGAACCATTCAATGTTTGGGGGTTAGACGTAGTGGGCTACTTTCCAGAAACAAAGACAAACCAATGTTTCTTAATTATAGCTATCAACTTTACCACACTCTGGCACATCTGCTGGACAACAAAGGACCATAAAGCAGAAACCATTAATTGTTTCATTAACAAAGCAATTATAGCCAACTACGGCACTCCAGACTACATCATAACTGATGAAGTAACCAAGTTATTAGGGCACTTAGTGAATGATAACTTAAAATGAAAAAACATTAAACACTTCACAACCTCTTCATACAGGCCACAGGCCAACGGTAGAGTAGAACGCCTAAACAGCAGCCTTATCAGGACCCTAGAGAAAATAATGAATGGCAAAGCCAAAGAAACATGACCACTATACGTGAAACATGAATTACTAGTATCCCAAGTCTGCACCAATCAAGGAACAGGATATTCACTGTTTGAGCTAACCTACAGATACAAACCAGAAATAATAACCTGCAACAAATAGCCCTACATAAAGATCCCCCCAGGAAACCTCCCACTGTAGAGCAAGCACCAAACCTACAACACATCTGCCTCAAAGCTAAAATAGCTGAAATGAAGAGGAGCAAGACACAAAAGGTAACCTCCACAGAGGAACCACTTCCTATCAACTCCTCTGTCTGGATTCTAGCTGGCAACAGAAAGAAACTAGACTCAGTACACCGGGGACCAGGAAGAATCATCAGATACCAACCAGAAAGGAACACCTACTTGTTTAAGTTCCAGGGTGCCAAAGAGCCCATCACCAAAAAGTATCACAGAACCTGTCTCTGCCTCAGTAAAAGAGAGCACTTGACCAGACTGGTTCCAACTAGTAAACAGCTCCAGGAGCATCAGGCAGCAGTCATGAAAACAAAGCCCCCTGTTGATGCACCAGAGTAACCCCTTAAGGGGGGATGTCAAGGGTCTGAATGAACAAGCATTCTGGCTACCGCCAACCCACTTAACATCCAACCATTGCTGATTTAGTCCCCTTCCAATATACTGTTTGACATACTGAGAATGGTAACCAAGAAATATCACCTGACCTTCCAAGTATCCAGTAGCTTGAACTCATCTAGCACATGAACAACCCCTAGGTTTGATCCAACTAATCCCTGCCACAGTCAAGTTTATATAAAGTCTAAAGTATCATCCAATAAAATTTACTTCTCTTCTTTCTTAATTCCATATTTGAAGCTTCCCCAAAAGGCGCTCCTTATCACTTTGTTGGTGGTTAATCATCAACTTTATGTGGATTTGGGTGATAATTCCCCACCACATGGAGACAGCTTCTTACTATCTGGAAATTTCTGTCACATTACTCAACTCTTCCACATCTGAGTTTTTGGAAGCATTTTATAAAGAGTTTGTGTTTCTTTTCTCCTGTTCTGTTGAGATATCTGCATTTATCATATTTATTTGTATTGGCTCTTTCTTGAGTTTTCAGTTTTGGCTGTTATTTAATTTGTGGTTTACTTCTCTGGTAGAAGTTTTCAAGACTGGTTCATCTGTTTCCTGGTTCTTCTGTGTCATGTTGTTTTGGCACCCAAATTATTATTATGCTCTAGCTACTGATGAAAGTTTGTGTAAAGTTTTGTCAGCTTTATCATCCTATTCTGGCTCCACCCTCAGTCCCAAATTACAAGTTCACCATGTGATGACAAAGGTTTTGGAGGATGATTGTGAATGGCTGTTGTCAGCATAGAGTGCAATCCACATGTTTTAACTGAAAGTGCATCTCTGTACCCTCTGTTAAATAATGCTTGTGTATCTATTGAGGAGCTCAAAGTATATTGTAAATTGTAAGCCTTCCATCAGGGTACTACTCTGCTGTCAATATTACTTCCTCAGTTTCTTACTTACTGTTGCACAAATGATGTTACCAAAGTCAATAACCTTTCAGAGTTGTGGTTAGCAGTTGACTAGACTGCCCAGGGTTTGGCAGTTTGGGATTTACTGTTAACCACAACTGAGGCCCTGGTAAGCCAAATTCTTTCTCTGGTTCAAAATCTGTTGTCTTCCAATCAAGGTTCAATGGAAATTGAAGCCAAACCCGCTTCACATTCCTGGTTCTCTGGTACACGTCCTGCAGTAGCTTTGACTAGTCAAAGCCAAGAGTGTTCTCCCTGCCTGTCTTCTCAGCTGCAGTTGGCAATTTTGAAAAAACCTGCAGATGTGAATGAAGCACCAGTTGTGGTATCTTCTGAGAGCTTGCTGGCTATGCTCCATCATGTTGTGCCTGCAAAGTTGTTGGTTGTGGAATACAAAGAGTTGCCTCTTGTTCTTATTGGTTGTGATTGTCCTGTCCTTCCTGAAACTGTCCAAGAAATGATTGAGCGTTATTTTCAGGAGCACCCTTCCTCCTTAACCGCTGTCTGTACCACCAAAGAGAATTAAGATCCTGCTGAGGTTGCATCATTTTAAGCAAATAAACATACTTATGGTTACTTCTTGTTTTATGGTAGCATCAATAATGGTTAAACTATCTTTTAGCTGTTGTGGTGCTCAAGGGTTGTAGGGATGGTTTGAGAGTAGCTGAGCAACTGGAAACACAACAGGACTAATATCTTCTTACTCAGCAGAACCTCTATTGGTGGGCTCTGCAAGTAGTCTAAGATTTGTAAGTCAATTGTTATGTCTCTATGGTGAATGATTCTTGTTTATTGGGGACCTTTTGGGGGTCTTTTTATACTTAGAGGGGAGGAGTGAAAAGAAAGGGTGGGTCATACTGACTAGGGTCTAGACTGTCAGGCAATGAGCTTATTCTTGGAGGGCTGAAACATTTTGGGGAATATTCAGAAAGAAATGGGTTGGATTAGGCAAAAAATGAACACTTGGACATGTGATCTGTAGTCAGGTGGTTACAGCACATAGTAGGGCCGTCTCTGGGGAAATGAGTGTATAATAGGGTTTTATACTACTCTCTTTTAGGGTTCCCACTTTGGCAAAAAGAGGGACAGTAGATCATTATACTAATTTACATAGTGAGCACATGCAATGGGTCAATAATTGATGCATCTGCGGCTAGCTGCAGATGCGTCAATGGGTTGTTAATTGCCATATAATAAACCTCTTTTGATGGGTCACTAATTGCCATATGAAAACCCATTCTGATGGGTCACTCTCTGACGCATCTGCGGCTAGTTGCAGGTGTGTCAATTGGTCTATAATCAGATACAACACTATGTAATTTGGAGGGTTACCTTCCAATAGAAATAACAAAAAAGGGCAGCAGTTTCCCTTATGCTTTTCTAAATAAGGAATCAGTCCCAATATGGCAATACTAGGGAGTGGCACCCTGCACCACATATCCCCGGATCAGTATGGGGCTCATCCAAAAAAGGACATTTGAGGTCCTCATAATGGCAGGTGGATGTACACCTGAAACCAATCTAAAACAGCCAATCACTTGTTGAGTGGCCTAATGATAATCAGTGAATAGACTTAGAAGGGTGATTCATGATGAATCACCTGATGATCATCAAGCTAAATTAATTGGGTAAAATCAGGTATAAATAGAGGCGTCCTGAATGGTTCTCCTTAGTTAAAAATGTCATTATCTTCTGCTGCCTGCCGTGTCTGCAAATTATCCGCCTCATTACAGGCCGCACTAACTGCTCTTTGTCAAGCAAAGCTTGAGGCCCTTGAACAGGAGGCAGGCTCCTCAGTGGAATGGGAAGAACACATCTGGGAGGACCTCCCAGAGGAGGACCACAAAATTGTACAGGCCCCATTAACGTCTGTAGCCTTTGCCATTGCACCCAGTTGGGTGCACGCTGCTAAGGGGTGCCAATACCTCCAACTGGATGAGGAGGATGACAAGTTCAAAGCTACCCAGTCCAACACGCCCAAGCCTTCAGGGCCTGAGGCTCAAGAAGGATCAAGTTCACATCCTGATCCTAAAGATTGCAGCCCCCTAAGTTGCCCTGCTTCCCTGGCTTTTCAGTGCCAACGTCTTTGTGACCTGGCCCGTAGGGCAGAGGTGACCTCGCCAACCAGCAACAAACAGGCCTTACAGGAGGTGATGGCCCAGGCTGCTTGCAATGCAGCTGCTGTGCAAGCAGCTTCTGAGGCTCTTGTTGGCAAGCAGCGGCGCATAGCTCTTGAGGTGGCAGATTGTTTGGGTGCAGATAATTCTGTTGAGGACACCCTGGTCCCTCAGGTGGCCATCAAAGAGACTCTTACCAACATGGGGCTAGATAACATGACAATAATCCATCATGCGCCCAATTGTTCTGAGCAAGTTCTTGGCTCCTACAGTCAGATGGCTATTAATCCAGCCCAGCTTGACAAACAGTCTGAAAACAACTACCGGTAAGTTAGGGCCGCCCTTCAGGTTGAGCACATGGCGCAGATCCTGGAGCTAGTTTGGAACAAGGATTTGGTGTGGTTCCAGAACTCCTCAGTGAACGCTCACTTGTGTGTACCTCCAGTGGGGCGCCTTCCTTCCTTGTCAAATCTTATTGACATTGCACAGCTTGGTCTGGGATGTCAGGTAGGCAGGCCTGTTACTGCTTGGGTGGGTCACTTGGTGGAGAACGCCATGGCCATTGACACCTGTCATGCCCTTTTGTTCACCTTATCAGAATTTCCCTGACTGATTGCAACTTGTCCTTGCAAGATGGCGGATGTCACCTTTGCTTGAAACGCCCTGATCTTGGCGGTGGAGACTTGGGGTGTTGAGCAGGACGTTCAACCCATTCTTTTGTATCATGGGTTTGATGGGGCCTCTAAGAGTTGGCATTACCGCCTGTTTGCCAACTGGGTTGGGGAGTTGGACCCTAACTTGTACCACCAGCAGGTGCAAGCTCCCATCACTCTGGGCCTGTCCTTCAACCTTTCAAATCAAGCTAACCTGCCCTGCAATAAGGTGACCACTGCCATTAACAACATGCAAGCCCATCTTACTATGAGTTGCCCTGCCAAGAGATTTTGTCATATGAATACATAATTCACAACACGCTCATCCTAGCCGCCATCTACACTAGCCACCATCCTCCCTAGAAGTGCTGCATATACAATTGGATGCTGCAGGCTCCAATCAGCAACCAAGTAGCTGCCTACAACAATGATTGTATGTTCCTGTTCTTTGTGGCTGCCAAGGTCACTAATCACTACATGGGGTTCATGACCCCTCATCTGCTTCAGGAATAAATCCTTTTGCTTCTTCCATATTTATTTATTTCTTTTTTCTTTTATATTTATTTATTTATTCATCATCATTTTTTTTTTCTTTGTGGATAAATCCCTTTTTTTATGCAGACTATACCAACCATTGGTCTCTTCAGCCTGATCCTATAAAGGGGTAGTAAGATACCTTTCTTCATCAATTTTCTATATTCCTATGTAATATTTCCTCTGCTGCCCTATATAGAAGAGATAATAGCTAGGCCGGCTGGGGTTTTGTAAAGCCGCATGGCTTTACTGAGGGTTGCCCGTGTAGGCAGAAGTTGGCAAGGGGTGAGGAGACTCCTTGTCAACTACAGGGACTGCTTTCATAAACTTGGCATGCACTCTCTGATAAGTTTGACCAGAGCTAATATGTCAAACCGTATATGCATCAAAGCTACTTTTCTCAATTATCACAAATGGACCTGAGAATATTGGGATGAGCTTGTGGGGACGTCTGTAAGTCCAAGCCCTGGAGACAAGTACGTGTTGGCCAGTCTCAAAAGAAGCCAGCTTTGGACAATGCTTTATGCTGTAGGCAAATGCAGCATGCCAATTTGTCCCATAGTGTTATATGCTTCATGATGCAGAGTTATTAGCCCTTTGGTGAGGGCTCTCAGGTGGTCATCAGGGGATCTACCTGGTTCAAATTTTTAAGTTGCTAGAAGCCCAGGTAAGGAGGGTTGTTGTCCATAAACCATCTGGAAGGGGGAGCAACCAGTAGCAGTATGATTAGTCACTTGGTAAACCATAAGTACCAAGGGGACTAGAGTATCCCAAGACAAGCCTGAATCTAACATGAGCTTTTTGAGTATAATCTTGAGGATGCCATTGACTTTTTCAACAGAGCCATTTGTTTCTGGGTGATACAGAGTAGATTTTGTGTCCTTAATTCAGATGACCTTGTTTAATTCAGCCAGAAGCTTGCTGGTAAAGTTGGTCCTATTATCCTTCAAGATGGTGTGTGGACAGCCATGATTGGTAATGATATGTGATAGAACAAATCAGGTGGTGTGCTTGGCTGTATGGGCAGGAATAGCCTTGGCTTTGACCCATTTGCTGAAATGGTCAATGGCTACAATAAGATATCTATTCCCATGACTAGTCTTATTTGGGCCTACTGGTCCTACCACATCAATGCTAACTGTGTGAAACATGTGGGTAGGGGGATGCAGTCTATAGCTAGTGGCCTTGGGTAGGGGGCAGTACTTGGAGCAAGTCATGCAACTTTGACAATATTCTAATACGTCAGTTTACATACCTTCCCAATAACAATGTGATGCAAGTGTTGCCATCATGCGTTTTTTGCCTGCATGCCCGGTGGCTATATTATGAAATTTTTGTAATATGGCTAGCCGCCAAGAGGGGCAAATTTATGGCAGTTGATGTCCCTTGACTTCCTTATATAGACAGCTGTCTCTAATTGTGGTGTTATAAGCAAGTTTGGGTATTGTTTTCTGAGCCTCAGGAGGGATACTATCCCATTTTGAGGGAAAAGGAACAAGATCAAACAGGGCGTCTCCTTCAGGGGTGAGGGCTGCTACTAGTGGAAGTCTAGATAATCCATCAGTGTTGGTGTGCTTGGCTCCAGGGCAGTGTACAAGTTTGTAGTGGTATGCCTACAATCTCACTGCCCAGCAAGCCAATCTCCCTTTGAGGTCCTTTAGGTTAGCTAGCCACTTCAGGGAGGAATGATCAGTCACAACCTTGAAGTGTGTCCATACAGGTAGGGACAGCACTCTTTGATCCCATATAAGACTGCTAGACACTCTCGTTCAATTACTGAGTAGTTTTGTTCATGAACATTCAGGGTTCTAGAGAATTATCCAACAGGGTGATTTTGGCCTTCATCATCCAATTGCGCGAGGACCACTCCTACTGCTACTAAGCTGGCATCTGTGTACAGAATGACCTCTTTAGAGAAGTTGGAATATGCCAGAACTGGGGATTCTACTAAAGCTTGCTTGAGCGCCTCAAACCCAATTTGGCAAACATGATCCCATACAAATTCTATGTCCTTTTTTAGGAGGTTAAAAAGGGGTTGAGCCAGATTGGCAAATGCTTCTATAAAACAGCAGTAGTAATCAACCATTCCAAGGAAGCATTTTAGTTTCTTGATGGTGGTGGGGGCAGAAAGTTTAGAGATAGCTGTTACCTTGGCTGGGATAGGAGTGATGTCTTTTTTATTGATGATATGGCCTAGGAACTCAAGAGTTTCCTTAAAGTTTTTACACTTCTTTGGCTTGAGTTTCATCCCTATCTTGTCTAGCCTGATGAAGACCTGCTTTAAGTCTCTAAGGTGGTCCTCAAAGCTTTTTGAGTACATGTTGATGTCATCTAAATATACAAGGACACAGATGGACTTTAGGTCGCAGAAGGTGGTGTCCATGAGCCTTTGGAAGGTGGCTGGGGCGTTGGCTAGTCCTTGCGGCATCTGGATTGGTTGGTACAGACCATCCATAGTCACAATTGCACATTTCTCCTGGTCTTCAACTTTTATAGGTATCTTCCAGTAGCCTGCTACAAGATCCATGGCTGAGAAGAACTGTGTGCCTCCCAGTTTGTCCAGGGTGTCATTAATCCTAGGTAAGGGATACCTATCTTTCTTAGAGATGGCGTTCAACTTCCTGTAGTCAATTATCACTCAATTGGTTCCATCTTTCTTTTTTACCAGGAGCAAATAAATGGCCCAGGGACTATTGAATGGTACTAAGAGACCTCCTTCCAATAATTTGTCAACTTTCTGTTGGATTATCTGATTAGCCATGGGGGATTGACGGTACACAGTCTGGAATAGGGGCTGCACTTCCCCTGTGTTGAATTTATGGAAGCAGTTATTGGCACAACCCAGCTTGGCGTCAGAGTTGGCAAAAAGGTGCTCATAATTCTTGATGAGCTCCAGAAACTGTTCTTTTTGTTGCAAGTCTATGTCCCCAATTTGTTTGTCTTGTAGGATGGGTGCTATTAGGTCATGATCAGGGTTTGGTAGTCCTAGCTCATACAGCAATCCAATAGAATAGGCAGAGGAAATAGATTTATTTGAGGCAATTTTTAGGAAGGCTACCCCAGAGTTACAACTGATTTCTAGAGTAGAGGAGTGAGGGTTGGCCACCAGGATAGTGAGCTCATCAGTGGTCTCCCCTGGGATGAGATGGGTTGCAACCGTGGGCAGCCCAGGACATGGAAAACCTAGTGCCAATATTTCCCCATGCAACCCTTTAGGTATGCGTAGCTTGATAACTGTTCCTATGATGGCTTGGGATTTAGGAGGGATAATTACACTGTCCTTCAAACAAATCAGTATAGGGTCATTGTAGCAAATGGTGGTTGGTAGCTTGCTTACTTGAGTTTAGGTGGTTTCATAGGGGACCCTTATCATCCCAGATGGGCAGGCCAGCAGGATGCATCCTCTAGGGTTCATGCCTTTGGGAGGGACTCTAGGCCAGCCATCTGGTGTCAGGAGGGGTAATTCCTGGCCTAGGAGGTGAAACGTACAAGTCTTATGGTCTCTGGTGGTCCCAAACTGGTCCATAAAGGAGAAACCAATCAATACGTTGTAGTTCTTGGCTTCCAGGACTATGGCTGGGCAGGTGACCACAGTATCCCTAAACTCAAAAGGGACCAAAGAGTACGCGCCTTTGGATCTGGCAGGGCTATTGCCTGCTGTACCAAAGGTTCTACTGCACTCAACTTCTGGGGGAAACAAAGCCTACAGGTGAATTGGTAGGTTAGGATTAAGGTTGGTGTGCTGCTATCCAGGACAGCACAAATTGGGTTGCCAAATACCTCAGTTTGTACCCATGTACTTGAACCAACCAAGAGGCCATTTCTGCCTTCTACCTGGCAGACAAGGGGGGTCCTTCTTCCAGCTCTTTGATGGCTTTCTGTAGGGTGGGAAGGATGTAGACAATATCCTTTAACGGAATAGTGATCACATTTTTTGGAAGGGCTTTGGTTATGTTACTGATAGTGGGGTGGGTTTTCTGGAGATTCTGAGCCTGGAGGATGTATGGCAAGGCGGGATCAACCTTCAAGAAGTTTATTTTGTGGGGGGGTACTTCCTTTTGGGTTGAGGCTTTTGTGTGTGTGTGATTGGCCAGAGCCATTATTAATGAGTTGGGGCTAGGAAGATTGGGAGGGACCTTTTTACTAGGCGGAGACACACTGGTCCCATGTGCTCTGTTTAGTAGTTTTTTGGCCCTTCCAAGGCACTATCCTCTTGCAATGTGTTGGGCAAGGCGTGTACACTGGATTTTGAGTCAGCAGGCTCTTCTTTCATGTCTAGTCAGCGTTGTGGGCAGTTCCTTGCAAAGTGTCCTTTCTGTCCATACTTAAAGCATTCTTGTTCTTCCATAGGTTGCCTTTCCGCATATAGAACTCCGTCATTGTCCTCTTCATATTCCTACACCACATTTATTACCTGGCAGGATGGATACACAGGGTGTGGGGCCTGGCATAAGGTGTGTTGTTAGAGGAAGGCAACTATGTAAAGCACTGCTTGGGTTGAAGTAGGTATCAACAGCTGTGGGTGGAAGACAGACAAGTGTGGGAAGGGGCAGATTGCATGGAGAGGAGATGTTGCTGCCTCTCAGGGGGTCAGGAAGTTGATAGACATTAGGGTTTGAGCTCAACCCTAAATTTTCTACCAAATTCTGGAAGTGAATCATCTTTTTTCAGAGAGATAGTCAAGAAATTGGCCTTCTCATCCTCTAGCTGTTCAGGGGAACCATAGTTATCTTCAAGGATTTTTTAATTTCCTTGTAATACCCCCTCCCCTCCACTAAGAGAGGCAACCACGGTGGAGAAGGCAGTTTTGTCTAGACTATTCAACAGTTTAGCGCAGGTAACTGGCTCTGGGCTATCCCTGGTCATAAGCTCAAAAACTTTGAGAAAGACATGAATATTGATGGGTCCTCCTGGTTTGAACTTGGTGTTTAGCTTGAGACTGGGGCCAGAGCTTGCACAAGAGTCCCATGAAGGCAGGCCAGGGTCAGAAGGAACTGGTCCTGGAGGGCCAGGCAGCAGCCCTGGTGGTCCTGAGGGTTGGCCTTATGGGGGTCCTGGTGGCCCTGGGCGTCCTCCAGAGAAAGCTCTAGGATAGCTTTGAGGTGGAAGCAACAGCCCAGCAGGGGTGTAAGCCCCATAGGGGTAACTTGGATGAAAGAAAGACCCCTCTTGCAGATATGGTTGGGGGTTATGGCCTGAGTACCTGGAAGGAAGAAGCCGCCAAGGGTATTGCTGAGGATGTGAGTGTCCAGGATTTGGAGGGGTCTCCCAGTGTGCAGTTGCAGGGTCTGCCCTAGGATCATTAGCAGGGGCTGGTGATAGAGTGTTGGGAAGATGTTCCCCAGGAGTTTGATTGGCAGCAGTTGGTACTGAGGTGGGGCCAGGGGTCAAGATGTCTGGGATAGGTGGGAAGGAGGTTGGCATTGGGGCGGGGACCCCTTGGGTAGCCCAGGGGAAACTTTGATATGTCTCTCCAGCCAGGTGAGTACTGAACAAGGCCGTCATGGTTTCTACTGACTCAAGAAAAGAACACACTACTTCTTCCAAGGCCAAGGCAGAGGCAGATGTTGGGCTTGGTTGAGTACTACCTGACCCTCTTAGGGTTATTGAGATGAATCTTTTGGTCAGGTTAAAGATCAGCAACTGTAGGCTAGTGTCTTTCTCCCTAAGAGTGGAGAGTTCCTTGTTGTAAGTGGAGGCATGGGTTTCCTGCTTCTGAGTCAAGATGATCAGCTACTGTTCAGCGCTTAAGTTGGGTTGTCAATTGTTGGATGAGGCTAAGGTGTTTGGTCTGGTTGGCCTCACTTTCTGCCTTGAAGGCTACCTGGTCCAACTGAAGCGCTTCTACCTTAGTGTAGGTTGCGTTGCCATCAGTTCTCACAACGTCCAGGTCATCCTGTGGTTGTGCAAAATCATTTTAAGTAAGTCAAGGTCACTCTTCAGGACCTCTAGGTCATTGTGAGTCTGTTTGACTCTAGACACAGCATTCCCAGCCCACCAGTTGCAAGCCTCTCAAATATCTGTTAGCTGGGCCAGAATATCACTGATGTCTACGTCATGTTGGTTGGAGTGGCTTTTAAGGTTGGCCACTTCTTCAACCAAGAGTTGAATTACTTGCTGGTGAAGGGCGTAGTGGTCTTTGGTTATCTGTCAAGCAATGGTCACAGTGTCCGAGTGCATGGTTCCCAGAGCCTCATGCTTGTGTCTGATCTGGTGAAGTTGGTCTTGAAGGGGGGTTTACCGCTGACTCAGTATAGTCCCTTAGTCAGTTCAAAGCTGTGATGGTATGTTCACTGCTGATACGTTGTTGCTCCAGCCAATTTACCAGGGCAGTTACCATAGGGTGATTAAATTGGATCAGATATGCCTTGATCCTCTGGGTATTGTCTATGGTGGTGGAGGTGAGAACATCCCCATGCTAGCTCAGAAACTGGCAGACATGTTCCATATCTGATATGGTGGGGTCATCAGAGGGGCCAAGGTGAGCAACTTGGTGCATTGGTAGAGGGGGAGCACTAGGGAAAGATTGATAGGATAGAGGAGCAGTAGGGACAGAAAGGGGCTCTATATGTGAGACAAACAGGGCACAGGAGCTAGTTTGTTTGAGGGTCTGACGTCTTTGGGGAGGGGGTGCAGGATTTCCAGACAGAGCCCTAGGGTGACAATGATCTCCACTTGATGTAAATGACCAGGATAGAGTCTGAGGAAAATTGGTAGGAGGTTCTTCATCTACCTCAAAGAAGTCCTCTATGGGGTCCTTGTCTGAGACAGGGGAGGGGCTTTGCGGGCAGACTGAGGCTGGGCGCTGTCTTAGGGGCTCAACAGCTTGGGAAACGGAAGGGACAGAGGCAGGCAGGCAAGTTCTAGGTTGGGCTTGTGGGGGAAGGTCAGAGATTGGGGAAGCAGGTTCCTCAACCTCTATATGCAGTTGGGGAGATCCTGTGCTAGGGGCGGCTTGACCCTCAGAGTGGGAGACTTTGGTGGGAGTAGAGACTCAATCAGCGTTGCAGGGGCAGCCCTGGCCTCTGCGTGCCAGAATTGAGCAGACAGGGCGCAGGGGACTGGCAGTGTGTTGAGCGTAGTTGGAGGTGAAACAATGTGGGCAGTCCATGGAGTCACAGGTTTGGTCCCTGGACTAGAGGTCTCTGGCAGCAGTGCAAAGGGCAGTGGCAGATACCCCTATAGTGAGCATCAGAAAATGCGGTGCTCAAGGGTTGTAGGGATAGTTTGAGAGTAGCTGAGCAACTGGAAACACAACAGGACTAATATCTTCTTACTCAACAGAACCTCTATTGGTGGGCTCTGCAAGTAGTCTAAGATTTGTAAGTCAATTGTTATGTCTCTATGGTGAATGATTCTTGTTTATTGGGGACCTTGTGGGGGTCTTTTTATACTTAGAGGGGAGGAGTGAAAAGAAAGGGTGGGTCATGCTGACTAGGGTCTAGACTGTCAGGCAATGAGCTTATTCTTGGATGGCTGAAACATTTTGGGGAATATTCAGAAAGAAATGGGTTGGATTAGGCAAAAAATTAACATTTGGGCATGTGATCTGTAGTCAGGTGGTTGCAGCACATAGTAGGGCGGTCTCTGAGGAATTGAGTATAGAATAGGGTTTCATACTACTCTCTTTTAGGGTTCCCACTTTGGCAAAAAGAGGGGCAGAAGATTAGTTTACCAATTTACATAGTGGGCACAAGCAATGGGCCAATAATTGATGCATCTGCGGCTAGCTGCAGATGCGTTGATGGGTTGTTAATTGCCATATAATAAACCTCTTTTGATGGATCAATAATTGCCATATGAAAACCCATTCCAATTGGTCACTCTCCAACTCATCTGCAGCTAGCTGCAGGTGCGTTGATTGGTCTATAATTGGAGACAACACTATGTAATTTGGAGGGTTACCTTACAATAGAAATAACAAAAAAGGGCAGCAGTTACCCTTATGCTTTTCTAAATAAGGAATCAGTACCAATATGGCAATACTAGGGAATGGCACCCTGCACCACAGCTGGCCATTCTGTTTGATACTAGTGCTTCTGAGAATTTCATGAGTGTTGAGACTGCAGATTTGTTACAACTAAAGTATCATCCTGGAATGCTGGTCAGAGGAAGAAACTGTCAAACATTTATCTTGCTCCAACTTAAGAAACCAGTAACATTTGTGATTGCGGGTCAATTATTTACTGCAAGGTTCTCCATATGCACTACCCTCATGTACTCTATTATATTGAGGGTAGGCTGGTGGCAGGACCATAATGTATCAACTCTGCTAAAAGAAAATGAATTACAAGTGGATCACTCTTCAGGAATCACCATTTGTATACCTTTATTAGATATGTCAGAATTTGAGCAGTTGTCACAGAATATTCAGTTGGTTCCTGCTCCTACTCCTGTGATTTCAGACTTACCAGCATGCCTTCAGTCTTGGCTGCAGCATTTGACACCACTAGAGACAAGGGTCTCTTCAAGCATACTCAGTTTGACTTTGACTTTAAATCTACTGTTGATCTAATTTGTATTGTGTCTCCTATTTACCCTTTGACTTTAAAGGAGCACACATGCTGGGAGAGTGGACTTGTGACATGTTGGCAAAGGGATACATCTTCAAGAAGGCTTTGTTTATTTGCTCTTTGTTGCTGTTTGTCCAAAAATACAATGGGTCTCTTAGACCTTGAGTTGACTATTAAAATCTGAACAACATCACAATCCCCAATCCCTACCCTTTTCTTCTCAAAGCACAAATTTCTTGGTGTGTTGAGAAGGCAAAGGTATTATCAAAACTTGATCTATTGAATGCATTCAACCAGATTTCAATCACAGAAGGAATGTAGTGCTTGATGGTGTTCATAACCAAGAAAGATCTCTTCCAGTTCTGTGTTATGCCTTGTGGATTAAAAAATGCTCCTGCTTGCTTTCAGTGGTTGAGTAACTCAGTATTGGTAAATCTCCTGGGTGTATGTGTCATCATGTACATGGAAAATATCTTGGTTTTTTCTATGGATTAGGAGTCTCATAAGGCCCATCTTTTAGCAGTAGTAGAGCTTATCCTCCAGGCTAATTTGATTATAAAGCAAAGTATCTTGTAAATTCTTTAAATGTAAGGTTATCTTTCTGGGTAATATTATCTTTGAGGATGGCCACAATATTGCCCCTAATAAGGAAGCAGCAGTTTGCAAGTATTCCCCTCCAGTGACAGTATCTCAACTTTGTAACTTCTTGGGTACTTGCAATTTTTTGCAGAAGTTTATCCCTCATCTGTCTGAAGTGGCCACTTCTTTGTATTTGGCTAGTGGGAAAATAACTTTGATCTGGACGCCTGAGTGCACAGAAACATTCTCAGGAGTTAAGGCTCTCCTGTTGTCTTTTCTGGTTTTGCAATATGTGGATCTAGATGTCAGGGATCCAATCTTGAGTGGCGGGCCCATTGTTTTTAAAGGATCACTTGGGCCAGGTTTTTTGCAGGCAATGCCCACCACAAGAGGGGAGCTAACTTTAAACAATAGGAGGCAGACTTCCTCACCCAAGACCACAGGCTGGTGGCCGGGATTATAGTGTCAATCACCCCTGTGAGGGTGATGTACACAATTCCAAATAGCTTTTCATTGTGGTCAGTTGGGAGGCCAGGTGAGGAGGTGGGCATAGGCTTGGGGGTCACAGGCAGTTCCATGAGGAGGTTGTAAGCAGGAAGGTAGTTGAATTTTCCTCTAAAAAGTTTGGGTGATGAGAATATCCACGGGCTTTGACAGTTGTATCTAACTGCAGATTGTATGCAGACCAAAGGATCTAATTCAAGTATTTTCTCTGTGGTGTAATCCTTATACTCAGGCTTTAGAGGGTAATTGGTGAAATGAAAAGGACCAACAGGAGCATCAGGAGGACAGAAATATGTGGGTAGGGTGTCAGGAGGGCCAGATGATCTTGTACTAATTTGGTACATGGCAAATATAAAATAAGGCAATAGCTGTGTTAGACAAATCAACATAACCTTTATTTAAAAATGGTGATAAGTTTGAAGAATGGGGTCCTTGGGTTATATAGCACCCCCTCCAAACTTATCATTTTCCATTGGGGGCTTTTCAAGGCATTAGGGAAAGTAGGTCTGGGTGCTTGGATTCAGGGCAGTAGAATAGCACCTGGGCCGGGAGTTCTTTCATTGGCCAAAATTCTCAAGTTGGTAACTTGACTTTATGGCCCTATGGTTGCAGTCATGGGGTCAGGCCACAGGCCTGTGCCTCTTCCCAAGGTCGACTCTTGATTGGCCACTGACAAGGTCTTCAAACTCATGAATCTTATGGTTGGTGTTCATTGCCTCCATTAGGCGCCTTAAATAAATCATTATTTGGCGGGTTGATTGCCCAGGTTTGGCTTGCCTCATTGTTCAAACAGTCTATTTTATCCTTGGCTTGAAGGGGGTTCAATCATAGCAAAATGTGGGCCAGCAACCCCTTGGGCCTTGGGGCCTGCAGCCTGTAGGGGTATAGGTTTGGGGTTCAAATCCTGCTATTGAGCCTGGTTTTCCAGGGGTGGCAATTTATCATTCCTGAAACCAGAGCTTCTTTTTGTGGTCTCTACAGATGCTTCCAAATATGCTGTAGCAGGAGTGTTGTTGCAAACTGACAGTGACAGTGTTGAAAGACTGGCAGGGTACTTCTTCCAGAAAATGGAGACTTGGTAAATGCAATTACATGATCTATGACAAGGAATTGTTGGCAGTTGTGGAATATTTGAAGCATTGGCAGCACCACCTCATGTCAGCGCACCATCCCTTCATTGTAATAACCAATCATAAGGCTCTCCTGTACCATTGTCAACTCAGGATTATGTTGGTCTGTCAATCCAGATGGCATGGTGACCTGACAAAATACAAGTTTTGCTACAAGTTTATCAAAGGGATTGTTAACCACTTGGCTGATGTGAGAGAGGGGGGCTAAACTAGCTAAGTTTGGCTTCAATCCCAGGGGGAAAATCCACCAGGACACCATCCAATGCAAGACTGGTATGGCTGCTCAAAGTGGCATCCACAAAGAGGACACAATAGATAGTCAGGGAAAGTAGGAATCCAAACCCATCAAGATCATCTGGTCAAGCAATCAGGGAGAGCGTTTAGGAGCGTTCTCTTGGATATCCAAACCTTCTTCTTAGACCTGAGCAACTGGGTCCTCAGAGGGGGGAGGCATTGGGGAATCCAAGCTTGGGGGTGTTGAGAGAACTGGTTTGAGGGCAGATAATTCAAGATCATCACAGGTGAGACTTCTCACTATGTTTTCACTGGTAACATAAATATCCTGAGTACTTACAGGGATATCATTGAATATATGCATGAATTAAGTAGGGTTGATCCCTACATGGTGAAAAGAATGGGAAATACAACTCCAAAAATCTGGAGAAGTAGTCCATAGTATCACCAAGGCAGATGCCAGGATAAAAGCCACAAATTTCACTAAGGAGACCAGAATTTCACAGGAAGGAGAATGGATAACAAGAATTTCCAAACTTTCAAAAACAAACTGGCTTAATTGACAGGGACAGGCAGCAAAAAATCTGGTTTTTAAAGGGACTTTGGATCTAAGGAGACAATGGCCACAAACTATATGCTTAAGAAGCAAGCAGGAGAGGCTACTTTGGTTGTATATGTAGCAGAAGAGACGGCAAAGCAAACAAGAGATAAAATTGAATTTAAAGTAATCAGATATAAATATTCTACTATTAAATTCAAAGTTCAAACTAGATTTTTGAAAGCAAGAGTAGTAAGTGTAAGTTTAAATACTAACTTCAACTCTAGAAGCTCCAAAAGAGATGCCAGGAACCAGGGAAGGACCAGGAAGGTAAAGAATAATGAAAACATTTACTAACAAGCCAAATAACTATAGGGAACACAAAAAGGATCCCAAAGTCAGAAACTAAGATAGGTAAGTTTTTAAAAAAAATAATTGATAGAATGAGCAAGCAGCAAGATTTTAGTCCCCTGTAAAATTAGAAGGGATGGGTTATAAGATTCAAGGTCACCTGACCTAAGGATCAAATATGATTGGCTCAAAGTGAAATTATACCAGGGTAATCCAATGAGTTGGAAGGTTTTACAATAATTTCTGGCTTCAGCTCTGATTAGCTGGTACCAATGGGGTGCTTCAGGGCAGCATTTAATCCAGTTGAATTAGGATTTGTTGATTTAACAGAAGCACAACCTGATTTATTACACTTAATTTGTTTTAAATGCAGGCAAGCCCAAGCCAACAAATAGTCCATATTAATCAATGATTCCTCCCAGGTGAGAATATAAATGTGATCATTAGTGGTTACCACCTGAGAAAAATACTCCAGGACAAATCACTCATCAATTGTGTGAGCTAAATCCTTAAGGGAGTTAAGAGGTGTAGCTTGATTCTGGGCAGATTTCTTGGTGCACCAAGGAAAGATGGTCCTATCTAGGGCTGAAGGGGGAGTAACTTTACAGCTGATGTGTTGAGCAGTTACCCCACCTCCCTGATGCTAGTATAAACGTCAAGTTTAACACACATACTTTGATTCCAGATGAGGCTGTGGTCCCCTTTATACTGAATCCACCCGCTACGCTTGCTACCATGTCCTTAACTGAAGTACAGACTTAGACTTATATCCCAAAGTGATGTTTTTGCAGCCTTTGTCCAAGGGTTATGATAGATTAATGGAACTAGCATATGCACATCCTGTAGGTCAGCTGAAGGGTTATCATAAGATATGGCTAATCCTATATCATCAAGGTTGTCTATGGGTTCTGGAGGGAACCATTTGGGATGAAATCATGGAGGCATATCACACTTGTCCTACAGCAGGCCACCCAGGAAAATAAAACAGTTGAGTTAATTTGACAGCAGTTCTCTTGGAAGGGCTTGACAGTGCAAGTGACAGTTTATGTTTGAGGCTGTTTGGTATGTGTTTGGTCTAAGGCAAGCAGAAACAAGACTACTGGTTTGTTGGCTACTTAACAGCCATCCACGGGACCATGTACATTGGTGTTGGTGGATTTTATTGGAGAACTTCTGTACTCCAATGGGTCTAATGTAATCATGGTGGTGGTAGATCAGTTTATGAAAAATGGCACATTTTGTTCCTTTATCAACCACAATTACATTGGTGGAAACAGCAAGGTTGTTTGTGAATAGAATCTTCTCCTTAAATGGCATCCCATTGGAGATAATGAGTGATTATGGACCCCAATTTATTGCTCAGTTCTAGGAAGACTTTTCTGAGATTCTTGGTATCAAACTGTGTTGCTCCACTGCTTTTAACCCCCAATCTAATGGAGAAACTAAGAGGGTAAACCAAAGTTTGGAGGTCTACCTATGGTGCTACACTAATGTGCAACAAGATGACTGGTGTGCAAACCTACCTGTGGCAGAGTTCACATATAATTACACCCTGCACACATTGACTCAGATTTTGCCATTTTATGCCAATGTGGGCTACAATCCTTCATTTAACATAGGTCCTCAACTGGTTAGCAATGTGTATCTGCAACTGATCAGGCTGCTGCATTGAAGCAGGTTCATAAGGAGCTCCAGGTTACTCTTGCCACTGCTGTGACAACTTACAAGGAATACACAGATTGCAAGCGCCAGGAAGGTCCAACTTACAGGCCAGGTGATCTAGTCATAATAAATTCCTGTAATATGAAGTCTAAGGTCTCATGTTATAAGTTAGGACCTAAGCAAGTCAGACCCTTCAAAGTGGAACATCAAATTGGTTCCCCTGTGTATCAATTAGATTTACCACCATCTTTTAAGATTTTCCATACCTTCCATAAATGCTTACTCACTTTATTTTGGGGCACTGAGGTACTTTCTTCCCAATCTATTATTGTGGAAGGTGGGCCTGAGTATTAGTTAAATTGTATTTTGGCTTCACAAAAGAATTGCCACCAACTGGAGTATTTGGTGTCCTGGAAAGGATATCCTGTTTCTGAAAATTTGTGGGTTCCTCACTATGATACTTCCAATTCCCCAGAGCTTATTAAAGAGTTCTATAATTGCAAACTAACAGCCATTGGTCATACCAATCTTACTATAGCAGCAATGAAACTTCCTCCTTCCCACAAGAACTTCTCCTTGTCCCATCTTCCCAACAGCGGTATTGTACCCCAGGCTAAAGCAAGGGTAATGACACAGTAAATTCCATATACCGGGAATTATTTGCTCAAATAGGAAGGCTCAAAAATCTGGAGAACCTTTAACAAAATTAACTGGTTTATCAGACCTAAATAAAAATGTTGATTGAAAATGGGTTACAGCTGCTTCAGCTTGCCAGTTGTATTCAATTTCCCCTTGAAAGCTGACATTGATAAATTGACGTAATTTGAGAATCACCCAATTGTGATCATACAGCGTCACTGTTAAGTATTTAGCCAAATAAATACTCCAAAATATAAAGTTACTCTATTTTTGCTGTTTGTTTTATGAAAATAGATTTTTTTGGAATTCTTCAGATAAAGATTCCTGAAAACTGAATATCTATACTTAATAAAAGAACAGAAGGCAAGATTGGCCAAATTAATCTTGGAGACTAGGCATCTACAAACAAGTTAATTTACGGGGAAGGTTGATTAATAAATACATTGCAATATAATTAATGAGGATTTAATTATATTGGTTAATTTCCTTGACTGCATCAAGAGGTATGGTTAAGGTTAACCATAGTTAAACCCCCAAATTTGGGTTTAGAAACACTGTGGTGGTGTTTTGTTTGAGGTTCAAAGCGTTTTAACAGGTTTTTAAAATGCAAGAAAACCATTAAATGTAACAATAACTGAATAAAGGTAAAGATACCTAGGAATTCAGGCTTGATTAGCTGATCTCCAGTTGGAACATCAATAGCTGAGTTTTGGGATATGTAATCTACAGGGTTTTAGTGCTCGGAGCTGGGAAAGCTCCATGCTGAATTGGTACATTGGGATGAATGGAGTCAGGTGACTTCTTCCCATTGTAGGTTTGTTATCATAGGTTGAGAAATATTGATGATCTTTTAGGTAAAAATCTAGGTTTGGATAACTCAAATGTCATAGACTATGTGGTATAAATCATAGGTTGATTCAGGAACCAGAGGGGTTTTCAGCCAAATATGCCCTGAATGGTATATAAGCAAAATAGCTAATTTTAAATAAAGATATATTGTCAATTTTGACGCTTTCTCCTCAAACTTCATTTTAATTATCATGTTTTCTTTACTATCATTTGCAAGAGCAAAATTTGGGGTGCTTTGTGAAGAAACTGCTGCTGCTAGGAAGGAAATTCCTACCAGTTTACTCAAGGAGGCTTGGGTGAGTTTGGAGGTCTCTAAGATAGCACCTGATGAATCTTTGGTAGAAGTGAAGGCGGCTTTTGAAGAACTATATTCTGACTACTTTGCCAAAGAGGAAGCCCTAGCACAAGGAAAAAGATTTTATGCTTGGGACTCCTGGAACCTGCTGTTAGGGTTCAATGAAATTTTACAACAGGTGAAGGACAGAGCTAATTGTGAAGTTGAGGCGTTAAGAAATAGGGAGGAAAAAAGTGTCAAAATTATGGCTCATTGGAAAGATGAAAATAAAGTGTTGTCTCACAAAATTGCCTCCCTGGAGGCAAAGCTCCTCAAAGCTTTGTCACAGGGAGGTAACAGTAACAAGAGTCAAGGGCAAGATAACAGCAAGCTTGACTGGTTAGACCTGGATCCGTCACACCAATATGATCTTATTTAACAGCACAGTCATCAGAAGTTGGTCACTCAAAGGTTTTTGACAAACTAGACCAGATACTCACTTGACAATGTGGAGTCAATAGGAACCAAGAATCCAGGGGATTTTCAGGAAGCCAGGCATAGGCAGAGGCAGAGGCATTAGGCGGCTTGGGATGAGGTACAGCCAAGCCAGTGGGTAAAGCCCACCATAGAATGGGTGCTAACTTGATAATGTAAGATACAGATTGCCCAAGTAAGGACAAGGGTCTGGAGTTAGGGACCATAGATTCACCAATCCTGTCAAAGTAATATAGAGTACCCCAAACATTTGGGTATATGTGATCTCTGCTGCAGCAGTAGGTTTCATTGGGATGTCTAGCCTTGGGGTTAAGGGCAGAGTCATGGGGACAAAGTACGCTGGTAGATCATTGTACTTGTCTTTGAACAATAAGGATAGCACCTCAATACTCTTTCCTTTGAGTCCTATGCATCTGGTTTCTCTAGTCCTTTCCAAGGAATCATCAATTAGGATGGTTTATAAGCTGTACTCCAAGTAGGCAGGGCTTGGCGGTTATTCAGTAAAGTGCACTGATCTAAAGGGGGCTCTAGGGGGACAGTATAGTGCCTGAGGCGGTTTGGCAGGTTGGTCTCTGAAGGGGGCAGTTGCCTGATTATTGACTTGGCTGGAGTTGAGATTAAATATCACTAAGACTAGATAGGGTAGAATTTGTTTGAACCAAAGATTCATAAAACTTTATTATCAAAAATGATAATGTGGTCATCATCACACTGCCAGCGTTCTTATACCATGTGATTTTACTTCTTTGCTTTTTGCGGGCTTCAGGTCCATGGGCGGTTTGCCAGCAGGGCATGGATCTTGGCTTAGAGTCTTGAGAGCAGCAGGTCCTGGTTAGGTTTGCTCTGGCAAACAGAAGTGGCAATGTTTAATCTTGCCGCTGTTATTCACCATGTCATCTGAGCTTACTAATTACACTCCCCTTTCTGGACTGGGGACTGGCAGCAGTTGGTGCTTATTGGCAGGGCTAGTAGTGGGTCTTTTCTAAGCCATAACTTCTGCGTAGGTCTGGGCTCTCAGTGGCACCAGTTTGGCAGCAATCTGGCAACCATTCAGGGAATTCTCATTATTAAGCCGGCAGGCCGCAGGGTAGCTTAACAATTTCAGTCTGTGACTTAACAGGTTGGCGGGTCCTGGATCATCCCGGGGGACTTGATCTGCCTTCAGAGGACTGGGGTTCAATTCTTGGGTTTTCAATACAAGTATTAAAATTTCATTTTTGATAGTGGTATTGCTTAGTCAAATTTTAATATATATTGAATAATTTTCACTGTTTCAACTCTTAAGAGTTGAGTCCTCCCAAAAGGTTTACTCAATAAAATAAAATATCCCTTGGTCTAACTTTAATTTATAAATGCATCCTGTAGTTGGCCTCCTGCATTGCATTCCTTACAATTTAATTCTTAGCCAAATCATTACAGGAAGATGGATCCCTGCTGTTGGCACTTTTGTGTTGCCTCTGCCCAATGTTAATCCAATGCCTGCCTGTGATGGAGTTTTTCCCTCTGCATCTGAAGTTGAGATACTAGTTACATAACAATGTCCTGAATTCTATGCTATTAACACTTTGATTCTATCACAGACTATTTATCTCAGTCTCTTTTAGTTAGAGTTAATAATTTTACTTTACCCTAGTATCTCATTTGGAAATTTAACAAAACAGTATTTGATACTTTGTTGGTGGATAATCATTAACTCCATATGTATTTGGGTGGTTATTTCCCACCACATGGCGGCAGCTCTCTTACTATCTGGCAATTTCTATCACTATTGGGACCAACACACAGGATGGGGACCTTTGTGTAGAAGGTGAGATCATTCTTGCTTTCAGTGGCTCTGTCAATGGTGGAATACACAGCAGGTACAGATGCCTCCTCAGTTGTAGCCATTGGCTCATAGGAGGTGTCAAAAACTCAGGGGCAGGAAGTGGCAACTCTGGGATCCAGAGTGCAGGGCCGTGTCACAACAGGTTAAACAGTTGAGGTGTATGTAACCACATTCTCCTAATGATCTTTGCATGTTAGACTTTAGTAGCAGGCCTTGAGAGTAGCTTCTGCCTGGGATTCAAGCTGGTTGTTCTGGCTTGAGATGCAGGAGGTGATTGACTGGCAATGACGCCTTGGGAAGCCTGTGTATTGGCATTACTCCCCTTGAGTTGGATTCTGGGTCTACTCTTGGACTCTCTGAGACGCCCTTGTGGACAGGCTGCCCCAGGGGCTAGTGCAGGAGCTGGTTGGGAATGGGATTTTCTTTACATAAAAATTAAATAAAAAATATATTTTATATTAAATGTGTATTTATTTAGGTTTTTGAATTAGTTGTGTGTAGTTATTTTCTCTCAATTTAGCCTTGAATACTAACAGAATTTCTATATCTGTGATTTGAAGTGTATAATTTTGTATCCTTTCTGGGGTTGGTAATTTTAAAGTTTAATCAATTTTCATGTCTAAACATGGCTGTTGAGATTGAATTTTTCATTTGATTTTAGTCATGGTGGAGCTTCTCGATTTGGGTTAGTGTTTTCTAGTGTGCTTACTGTAAATTAAATTTGTATTCCAGTTCCTGCAATTATCATTTGCGTTTACTAGTGGCATTCAAAAGTGATTTGAAATTCGATTCTTGGATTTGAAAATCCCGCAATTTAAAAAAACATAGTAAACTTAATGAAAATGGTTAATGGATTTGAACGCTTCAAATCAGGTTCCAGTTAATTCATTTTGTCCATTTGAAATGTGCAGTTTGACTTGAAATTTTCAAAGTGTCTATGAGTTCCCAAAATTTCAGAAATTTCAAATAAAAATTCAAAGAATTCAATTTAATTAAAAAAGGCATCTCACAAATGTGATTTGAAATTCAGACCAAGGATTTGACAATCCCGCATTTTACAGTTAGGTTCTGAATTTACAGTAGAGGTAAGAGATTTAACTTAAAATTACTAACTAAAAAATCAAATTTTAAAATTGTTTAAAGGAAAATCAATTTTGAATTTAAAACTCAAATAATTTAAGTTTTAATGATACTAGCAAATGTCTACTTTCCCCAGATGACCCCCATGTTGTCCTTATGGACTGCTGTTTGAGCAGCTATTCCAGTGTTGCACTGGGTGCTGTCCTGGTAGATTCTTTCCCCAGGATGGGAGCCAAGCTTAGTTAATTTAGCCTCACTTACTCACACATAAAGGCATCAACTAATAGGTTTTCATACAGAATTAGATGTAAGATTTAAAGCTATCAATACTAAAAAAAATTATAATAGTAAAAATTTAAAAATATTTTTATAATTTTTTGTAATAATTTTAGAATTTACTTGAATTTTATAATTGATCTTAACAAAAATTTAGAAATTTATTATGATTTTCTTTCAGAAAATTTCAAGGTGGTACAATTTCATTTAAAATCCAGGAGCCAATACAGTTTTTTTAAAAGCTATGTTGACAAAAAAAACTCCATATTTAAACAAATTCAACTCAGGTGTAAAAGAAATCAAAATGAACCCAAATCTATTTTAAATTAATATAAATTCATTGGGTTCAAATTTTGGTTACAGTAGTTTTCAAACCTGTTGAGATAAACATATAATAGTCAGTTTTGAATGCATGAACTCACTCACAAAACAAATTTCAACTTGATAGATCTAAATAGAAGATAACTTCACAGAAAATGAGCGCTATTTGGAAAA
This sequence comes from Entomophthora muscae, assembly GCA_014839935.2. Classification (NCBI taxonomy): domain Eukaryota; kingdom Fungi; phylum Entomophthoromycota; class Entomophthoromycetes; order Entomophthorales; family Entomophthoraceae; genus Entomophthora; species Entomophthora muscae. The sequence continues at coordinate 351,209 of QTSX02006394.1, forward strand.
AATGTCCAGTCATACCAACAACCTACTCAAACTGAGGACAAATGCCTAAAAATTCAACAACAAGTGTACTAAACACTAGAACACATGAGTTTCAGTCACAGAACACATCTACTATGTTTACTATGGTTTTTATGAACACATGAAAATCAGTCATAAAAGTTACAAACTTGATCCAACAAAGAGCCTCAATATCAACTGAAACATGCAATGTAAAAATCAAATATCAAAACACATGAATGAATCTATAATAATATTACCAGATCATCCTAATTAAAAATGCACTCTTGAATACAAAAAGGAAAAAAATATTCTAAATGTCATTTTTGGGATTAGAATCAATAAAAAGATCAAATTTATCCAAACTCATGATCAACAGTGCACATTTATAACCAAAAATAATTAATATAGAAATCTAAAACCTAGTTGGAAATAAACAGTGGCAACCACAAGCTTTGATGCTACTATATATGGGAAGATAAAAAGTATAACAATTATATAGATAAACTGTTCTAATTTTATTTTATTTTTATACCAAAATGGAGACTTCCCAACAACAGAGTAACAATGGACCCATTGTGCGCCGCAGTTGTGGTTGCCCCTGTGGGTCTAAGAACAGAGTCAGTGCAACAAAAGTGCCTACTCAGGAAGAAGTCAGGAGAGGAGAGTTCAATATTAACGCTGCCCTGACACAGTCAATTCAAGAAGCACAAGCTTCTAGGAGGCAGAGCATCAACCCCTGGGTCCAGAAGCTGACCCAAAAATTCACCAAGGTCATCACCACCAAAACAGTAAATAATGTCACAACTGGGAGGGTGTCCTTAGTGTATGACCTTGTCTACTGCCGTGATGATGTTTTGGCAACTCTTCTGGAGAAGGTCAAGCTAGTCCTGGACACCACATATGAGCCTTACATGAGTGATTCAAAAGGGGGAGACAAGGACAAGCTTCCTAGTATTACCAAACAACAAAAGGGCAGAAGGTGCTAAAGAAGGTTGCTGCATTCTACAGCCAAGTGCCTATGCCCTGTGCTGTGGCTGAGCCCAAGGAGTTGCTTCCCAACGCCAAAAAGCCAAAATATCATGCATCCCCAATTCCACCCTGAAGACCTTCATGAGACTCATGGAGGAGACAACTGACTTCAAGAAAGCCTCAGCTATTATTGGGATTTTGGAGAAATCTGCCCATAGGCTTTGCATCAACTTACCTAAAAACAGGTGCTGTCCTACTATTAGAGAAATCCAAGCACAAACCAGTTCTATTGGTTAAGGAACACCTGTGGGCCATCTGAAAGTGGATCAAGCAGAACTGCCATCTAGAACTGGAAAAGATTCAGTCAATAGCTGAGACCGTTTTTGGAATCCAGGCTTTGGTTTCCACTTGCTACCACACATTCAAGAAATTGTTTGTCCTGGAATAAGCTCAGAGGATCTCCATATATAAAAAAAGCCCACACAATGTTGTCTATTTCCAAAAATATGAGAGCAGTTACTGCTCTCAAGGAAGAGGGGACAGACAAGTTCTATTACATCAACAAGTCCTCCTTTGTGTCCTCCATGAGAAACAAGTATGGGTATATCCCCAAAGGCAAAAATAACATCATGGCCCTATGTGTGGCTGTACGGTCTGTTGTGTACTTTATGGTAGCCCTTCTTGGTCCCCTTATTATTGAACTATACCAGATGATCAAGGGTTCCCACAATAGTGGGACTTTTTTGGAATTTATAAAATTGGTTTGGGAGCACTTCCAAGTAACCAGTTTGGGTGTCACCAATGTTATTGTGCTGGACAATGTTGGTCTCCATAAGGTAGTATAAGTTCTTGCAGAATTCCCAGTGATTGAGCCTGGTGTGGAAATTGGCTCCCAACAATTGACCATGTCATTTTCGTCTTCTCTTCCTCTCCTCCTATTTGCCATTTCTCAACCCAATCAAGGAGGTCTTCAGGTGGCTCAAACAAGTAGTTAAAAAAAGGGCACCACCTGGGCCCAATGATTTTTTCAATTTTCTGTAGGCCAGTTTTCATACCCTCCCAGCTGAAACTGTGGCCAAATTCTATGGTCACGCAGATTTGTTTCTCCCTGTGTGCCTCTCCAAGCAGCCAATCAATTAAAGGCTTTGATATTCTGAATGATCTATTTCCATTTTATTTTCTATATTTGTTTTTATTTAGTTTAATTTATTTTGACTTTATTTCTTTGATTCTGTGTGTATACTGTCAGGTATAATAAAAATTAACAAAGCAAAGCCAATTGAATGAATCAATTAAGAATTGAATAAAAAAATAACACACAAATGTATATATTTTATTACAATTTTATTTGGGTTAGTTTTTTCAACGTTTTCTATTCCAATTGTATACCGTTGGTATATAATAAAAATTAACAAAGCAAGAAGGATGAATGAATGAATACACAGAATATTTTTATTATTATGTATTTATTTTTAGAAAATAGATAATTTGATTAGATTATATTATAGAGAAATTATATATAAAGAATTTAAAAATATTATTTGGGTTTAGATCTCTATTAGGGGTGGTAGCAGAGGAATTCAAGGACAGTGCATTGGAATAGAGGTAGGACACACCATCTCAAAAACAGCACTTCAAATTACGCCATCTCAAATTTAATTCAAGATGGTGTTTTTTGCGTTAGTGATTTTGAATCACAAAATAATAAAATAAACAATAAAATAGTTAAAATTTACATATGCTTTTATAATATGCATCTGAAATTTATGGCATCTCAAGTTCATCATTTCAAGTCAAATTAATTAAATCTTATTTTTCTAACTTTATTTACATATGAAATCACTTAGTGTGGGGCATGTTTACACCATCTTTATCTTAAGTCATTTCAAATCACACTATTTATCTTTAACTAAAATAAGCTTATTCCTGCACTAAAATAAAGCCTGTTGTATACAATCAGAAGATGTTCCTATAGTATCAATCCAAGACATTTATACTACAAACAACTTAAAATAACGTCACTTTGATTGCAGTGCAGGGCACTGTCTGCAGATATTACCATATTGAGACTACTACCTTATAAGAGAAAGTATAGGGGAACTGCTGCCCTTTATTGCATTTTTGATTGGAGAGTTACACATTAAAACATAAAGTTCAATTTCTGATTAGCCACTAATTGACGTACCTGTAGCTAACCGCAGATGCATCAGAGAGTGACCTATTGAGGAAATTAGTGACTAATCTATGCATCTACAGCTAGCTGCAGATACATAGATTGGTTACTAATTACCATATGTATAGGGGCAACAGTGCCCATGTTGACACTGAGAATGTTGACAGTGGCATGTTGATTTTTATGTCAACACTTTTAATGTTGACACTATAGTAAAGTGACAACCTGGTTTTTTCATAATGTTTTCTCCTGGATGTTGACACTTTTTTAATTAAAAGCACACTTTAACCTGGACATTTTAATATAAAAATAATTTTTATAAATACATTATTATACTAAAATGACCCCAGAGAGCTCAAAATGCAATAAAAAATACCACAAGTAATAAGAATAAGGAGATATAAGCAAGTATTTTTCAATTTATTATGTAAATTACACTCTTTGAATAAAATTATTTTTTATTCCCATAAAAATTAATATTCCAATGAACCAAAAATAAAGATATTTTATATATTTAATAAACTACAAAATATAAGAAAATCCTAATTTTAATTTATTATACTTTATATAAGCCAACTGAAAATATCCCATACCTTAAAGATAAATTAACAAAATATAAGATATTTCTTACTAAGACCACATTAAAACTGTATCTGAAACTTACCATTTATACCATAAAAAGATTAGTTATACTATAAATAAATTAAAAAATATAAAATTTTAAAAGTAAAAAAAATATAGGCAAAGCAAAGCAAAGTTTATTAGGCTAATTAAACCCACCAGCAAGAGCAGTGGCAACATCTTCTGGGTACTTCTTGATCTTTGCCACCTTGTACTTCTTCTTCACCACCTTCTGCACGTCCTCTTGGTAGTCTTGCTCCTTGGACCTTTCCTCTTCTTGGGGGCCACCTAGTTGGCCAGGTCCCAAAACTTGGAGACAGTCCGGGCCTGCTCCTCCTGCAGCTTCTGGAAGAACTTGTTATATTTGGGGTTGGACCCAAACTTCACCTTCAGGTGCTTGTGCCAAACCTCAAGGCTAGAGGTGGTCTTCATCTCCCCCTTAATACAGGCACCCTGGCAGTTCCAAGGGGCAGTGGCCCTTCTCTTACCTCTCTGGGCAGTCACCTTCTTGCCCACCCATTGGCTTTTCAAAGTACTCCAGGTAGCCTTCAAAGATGGTGGAGTGCTTCTTGATATAAGCATCCTCCTGGAGGGCCTCAAAGCCAAGCCCAGTATGATCTGGGCGCACCAAAGCCAAGGCAGCAAACTGGGTCATGGCAAAGCGGCACTTCCCCTTACCATCATTGAGATACTTCTCAAAAAGCTCCTTCTTGCTCTTTAGATTCTTGACAAGGGCCTGCCAAAAATGGAAGAAGCAGCCCTGGACTTCTCCATCGAAGGTGGCCTCGAAGGCTCTGAACTGAGCCTGCTCAAAGTCCATCATTATAACCTTTGGCCCAAGTGAGTTCATGCATGAGCTAGCTGCTCTGCGGCTAAGGTGGCCTCATCCTTCTCGGCGGAGGAGGGATTGGCCCTTGTGGTGTGGGTGGGAGGGGGAGCTGGCTGGTGGGAAGGGAGCTCAAAAGCATCCCGGACAATTTTGAAAGCTCTGGCATAGACCTCCGTCTTGGCACCAGGCAGGAGAAAGAAGACAAGGGGGATGACCTGGTCATTGAACTGCCCATGCAGGACCCAAAGCTGCTTGAAGATAGGGTTTGGCAAGTAGCAAATGTGCTGTCAAACAGCCAGGTGGTAGCAGTGTTTAGCTGCTCCAGGTTTTAGGTGTGGAGTAGGCAATAATCATATCCTCCACTTCCTGCCCATTGTCATGGAGCAGGAACATCTCTCCATCCTTGGTTTTCTTGAGGGCATCAGAAAGGACAAGGTCTTTGATTTTGGTGGTACTCTTAGCAAGGGGTTTTGAGGCTTGGCGCCTATCACTAACAAACTTAACCAACTGGGTGTGGATTAGAACCCTCTTAATATTGGTGGGGGAGAGGTGCTTACAGGCAATCATGGCCAGCTGGGTGGGGGAAAGGTCCTTGGAAGTAGGCATGATCTGCACAAGGTACCATTTCAGGAGACAAGCAATGGTTGTATTGGGCATGATGCAGGTATGCTCACCCTTAATTGTTTGGACTAAGTCCCAGCGCTCAGTATTGAGCTGCACTGGGCAGGAGTGGTCCTCACAGGTATAGTGCCAGCTCTTGAAGCCCCAGATGGTGTTCTTGCAGGAGAAAATGTAACCATTTTCTAACATGGCTGTCCCCCTTTGACACTCATTATGGGGAAGTATTTTGGCAAGGTGGAAGGAACCTTGAACTTCCCACCAACATTGCAGATATTGTGGGCCACAAGAGGATCCCATGGGCCAGAGGGAGTATGGTGGAAGCCAGGGAAGTAATCAGGGTGGGGCTTTGTATCATCCCCAGATTAACTTGAAGGAGGGGATTTTGGTGGGGGAGAAGCAGAGGGGTTTATATTGGTGCTCCTCATGTGTAGGAGGCTTATCCTTTGGAGGGGACTTCTTGGCTTGGCGCTTCTTCTTGATAGGCTCCTCATCTGAAGCCAATTTGTAGAAACTGTTATCTGTAAGAGATTATCAGTTTCCTCTCATCCAGTGGAGTGAGCAGGACTCTTCTTGGGAAAGGGGGGGGGGGGGAGAGGGCTCAGGAGAGGGTTTCTTTGATGAGACAGGCTTCTTCTTGGCGGCTTTGGTGGGCTTGGAGGGACGCTTGGTACCCTTTGGTTGCTTTGAGATGTTCTTATCCTAAAATAATAAGTAAAAAGGTGTAAAATAAAGAAATTTATTTAAAAACAAAAAAACAACTATAAAACATACTAAATAAAAATTAAACCTTATAGGGTTTTTATTGGCATTTAAAAGTTAAAAAATACTTGTATAGTTTTTATTTTATTATAGTTTTAAATAACAAGTTAAAATTTGAGATATTTATATAAAAGTAGTAGCTCTGTATATAGATTTTATTTTAAAAATTAGAGAATATAAAAAAGAAAAGTAAAAAATACAATATATCAAAAAATCAGATGATTTTATTATGTAAAACATAAAGTTTTATATGTGAGAAGTGAAAAGCGTTGACATTATGAGTGGCAATTAGTAAAAAAAGCTGAATTCTCACTGACAATTAGAAAAATTGAAGAAATTATTATTGACAACATTGTCACTGTCAACTTTTTTTTTGAAAAATTACTATGAAAAACATAGTACACTTAATTAAATTTACGCAGGCTAGCAAATATTAACTGTTTTCTGTGTATTTTTGCTAACATAATAAAATTAAAAAATAACATATGAAAATAAGTTAAAAAAATCAAAGTTCTTTAATTCTATATCAAAAATTATATTTGGGTAGTGGCAATATGATATTTTACCATTTGGTATGCTAAAAATTGTTAACACATTGGTTAAGATAATGAAAAGGGTAAAGTGTTGAAAACATCACTTACGACATTCTTTATAGGAGGTGACATATCAATTTAAGCTTAATTGCACCACTCTAACTTGCTTAACTCCACCCCAGACAGATGATCACAAGCAAATAAACAACATTTCCAAGTGTCAAAATTATATTTTAATTTTAAACTCTATAGTAAATTACATAGTAACTCACACTTAAATTATTGGATCCCTGTTAGCCACCAATCCACATAATATATTAAAGCCGGAATAAGTGCCACATATATTTTTATAGGATGAACATTTTAACAATCAACTGTATGCGCAATGTTTTTTTCAATATAATAATTTAATAAAAAATATTTTTAAATCCGCAATTAAATTTTTATTGTAGATGTTTCAGTTTTATTATTAAGAATAAGTTTTGCTTAAAAAGTGTTAACATTGACACTTTTATGTTGTGAAAACAAATAAAAAATAAACAAATTTTTATTAGTAAAAGTAAAAAAAAATTTGGTTAAATTAAGTTTTTTATTAAGCTTAATATTAAATTGTGTTAAAATGGCCACAATTTTATTGTGTTTTCTGGGTTTGCACCCCTGAACTCTTTAAAAAAATAATTAAGCTAGCGCAACTAGCAAAAAACATAGGAGATTTTGAGTTTTGAGTCAACAGTGACCATGTTGACAAATTGTTGACATGAGCACTATTGCCTGTATAGGCTCCTCCAATGACTCACCAATCTACGCATCTGCAGCTAGCCGCAGATGCATTGGAGAGTGACCCATTGTAGTCACAAATTGCCATATGTATACAGTAGTTTTAAAAGCTATAGCAACAACCAAAAATACCTCAGATTTAAACAGAATGATTTCATATTTGAACAAAATCCAAGTTGCGCAAGATTCAGGATTCAAATAATTTAAATATTTTTGCTTAATAAATGAACTGTCAAACAAAAAACAAAATTTCACTAGCCCATTATACAAAATTATATCAAACATCAAGCAGTGTAGTTCAAACCACAAACAAAATGAACTGACACAAACAAGTGAGATGGATGGATGCCATCCCAGAGTATATTATAATCCAATCAGGATTTATATGAGGCACCAACAGAAGGACTAAAATGAAACAAAATTTGAGAAATCTAGAAGCAAGATTCCACAAGCACAAAATAAAATGAAGTCACACAAGATGTGTAGTGTGAGCAGCCTAAAATAGAAATATAACAATTTAATAGCCAATCAACAGCTAATCAATTTAGGAACAGAGAGATTTCATTCATTTTCATGGATCCTAATTTGTGTGAAATAGTTTTGAGAACCTTTCAAATATGGACTCAAGATTAAAATAAAAATAAATCATTAAATTTTAAAATTTCTACTTTTAGTGTTTTTCCTAGGTTTTAGCTCAATATGGTTTTCAACAGCAGCATTTTTGACGGCGCCAGCAGCGAAGCCAAGCCAGCTTCAATGGAGGCAAGACTCAGAACGTGGAGGCACCTGTTTACACCCAAGCCTTTGAGGCAGGTAACAAGGATGTTGACCTGTACCTGACCCCTGACCCATATGGCTTTGACTTGTTCAGTAGTCACTTAGTGTCTACCTCTGCCCCTGCCTCTGCTCCTGTACCCACCCCCACACAAGCTGCCTGTCAACCAACCAATCAGGATGGCAACCTTGATTTGGAACAACTTCCTGCCACCAGCCAACCTGCCCCCCTACATCCAATCAGGCTTCAGCTCCCCTAGCCCAGCGCCCCAAGCAACAAATCATCACCACCCAAATTCTTCATGAAATTGTGGCACTGAATCTACAGAGTCTGTCCTGGGAACAGATTGCCGCCCAGTTGCAATTCACCCAGACTACTATCATGCAGGAATTCAACAACCTGATGAACAAGGGGAATCTGATTGGGACAGCCAAGAAGCCCAATAAGGCCCCTAAGTCACAAATATCTTAGGCATACCCAATCATGCTTGACCTCCTCTAGCAGGATCCCAAGCTTCCCTTGACCCAAGTCCAGAAGCAACTTGCACACCATGGCATTTGGGTGTCTGAGCGCATGGTGCAGCTCTGGATGTGTGGGAATGTGGCTTTGATATGGGTTCTTACCAATTTTGCTAGCAACCAATGGGATGGCACTAAGGATTCCCCATATGACACCACCATCAAATCAACCCTGGTCCAATGCTTGACAAGTCTCCCAGATGACGTCATGTTTATCTCCTACTATAAGCTATCAATAGCTTTTACAATTTTGGTGAGCAAGGAAAAGCCGCTGCCAAGAATAGAAGGAAGAAGGTCAAGAAGGGGACGGCCATTGGTGCATTTCTGGCTGTTTCAGCTAAAGGTTTTGTCTACTATTGGACAAACCCAGATTTCACCAATGGCTACTTGTACAGCCACATCCTCAGTGGATTACTTATCTCCTGGGATGGCTCAAATTCCAAGCACCAGGTTTTCTTGAGCCATCAGATGAAGGGTAGCTCCACTGCCCTCAAGGCCATCCAGTAACGCGGGCACCAGGCCTCTGTGTACCCAGCTGGTCACACTGACATCCATCTGGCTGATGTTGTGTTCTTTAATATTGGAGATACACTCCAAAAGGCCGCCTTCAGGCTTTCAACAACCTCTATCTTGGGGTCCTTGACCACAATTCTCTCTTTGGTCACCAAATGGTGGCTGACTTGTTTGCCCAAATTGTCTTCCATGTGAACATGGGAAACCAATCATATAAAGATAAGCGCCTCCCACCCTGTACCACAGCCACCTATCAGCCCATCCAGCCAATGACAGATGAGGAATATAACAAGCATTATATGACAGCCATCACATGCAATCCTTCTACCCCTACCCCTGCCACCACCTTCCCCATCTTCCAGCCCCACCCACCCAATCCCAGACACCCCAGGCCAGCACTACCTCTACATCTTCCTTCCTGCAATATTCTGCCTACTAGGCAAAACTCTTCCCTGCCCCAATAAACCCCCTGTTGCCAAACATTTTCTATTTATATTATCATTATTTTGAATTTCAATTTTCATGTTCTCTTTGTTTATAGTTGTCTTTATTCTTTATGTTCAGCTTATTTTTATAAAATCATATATTTACTATGCCATGTATATAGATCCAGAACACAGTTATTTTTAGCACTTTGAACAGCCCCTTGTGAAAATATTAACAACAATTTGGTGATCAGCTAAATTTCAAATTAGAAAATCATAGGTTAACTGTTTTTAGATAAAGTTGTTACTGATCCAAGTTCAAAACCTTAATGATAATTTTTAAGCAAATCAGGAGCCAAGTGATAAAGTGATTGTTGTAACATAAAGGGTCATACTAATAATTCTTTGGTGCATATGCTCTAATTAATATGATTGGCTGGATCTTTTGCCATTGTGCACCATTGCCATTGCTGCTGTAGCAAGTTGTTGGTGGACTAGTGCATAATCAGCTGCTGGGTTAGCACTAGTCCACCAACAACTTTCCACAGCAGCAATGGTGCACAATAGCAAAAGACCCAGCCAATAATATTAATTAGTGCATATGCATCAAAGAATTATTGAATGACCCTTTATGTTACAACAATCACTTTATCACTTGGCTCCTGATTAGCTTAAAGTTTATCTTTAAGGTTTTGAATTTGGATCAGTAACAACTTTATCTAAAAACAGTTAACCTTTAATTTTCTAATTCAAATTTAGCTTATCACCAAATTGTTGTTAATATTTTCACAAGGGGCTGTGAAAAGCGCCAAAAATAATATGGCAATCAAAGAAACAATGCCAACACAAAGCAAACAACACATATTGAGAGGAGCTTAAAACATATACACAATGGGAAAAAAAGGATATTGGAGTAATGTGAAAACAAACAGGGATAAACAAAGAGGCAAAAGTATCAGAATAATACAGATTTCATTGGGATGAAAGCTATAAAAACATATGGAAAGGTTAGTAAAAAATCAAAGAGAGAATTGGAGAAGCTTTTGAAGGGACTTGACTCTGCAGTTGCGGAGATCAAAGAAATTGACTTCAAGGTCAAAGCAAAAGTCAAGGCCACCGCCCTCAAAGGCAAGAAACTTGACAGGGTGACATCTAAGGCATTAATGAACAAAATTCCTGACACATAAGAGCAGACCATAGAGCGCCTGCTCAACATTCAAAAAAGGTGGTTGGGGGCTTGCAATTCAAGTCCTTTTCCCTCTCTGCACCATCTGTCTGGACAGATGACCCTGAAATTTATGCCCACCTAAAACCTACCAAGCAGGCAAGGACAGAGGATAAAGAATTGCCCGTGCAACTGCTTGCGCCAAGAATAGCAAAGCCTGCCAAAGCCGAAGGCAAGGAGGAAACCCAAGAAGGTACATAAAAAGTTATAATTAATAAAAATTTCAAAATACTTATCTTTTTTTGGTAGAAAACATTGACAGCAAACTCCGCCAGGTCCTAGTTCCTTTTTTCCCCGCCATATTTTATGCTAACTATGCCAATCATGTGGCCAAACAGCTCTATCTGTCCCCCCTGTCTTTTGGGAGCTCAAAGACAGGAACCATGGTACCTTTCTGATGACAAGGGACACACTAGCTGGGCTGACACATGCCAAGGGGGCATCCAAGTGGGCAGTTACTGCCTACAAGGATGCCCAACTGGTCCTCCTTGACCCGGTGGTCCTCAGTGGAGTCTACTGTGTAAACTCCTTTGACCTTATTTGGGAATTCCTGGAGACGCTCCCATTCAAGAATGTACTGGAGATGGGCTGGGCCCATGCAGCCGCTTGCTTCTGCTTTCTGGTAGAGCATACCATCTCTTACCTCTTGGACAACTTTGGGCGCGTGGTAGAAAAACTGGCTGTTGCAGATGCAGCAGCCATGAAGAAGACCAAAATCCTCCTTGTTGACTTTGGGCTGGCCTGGAGTACCCACAAGACAGGGGTCCCACAAGAAATGGAGCTGACCTTTGTAAAGACAAAGCATGAAAAGAAGATCAGCATAATATATAACAAACTTTGCAAGTTTACTAAAGCCTTTGCTGGGCAAAGGCTTCACCTTGTTATTTACCTGGGGTTCCTCTTCTACTTTGGGATGGACGTGTCTATAGAGGACCTGGACAGGGTCCTTCTTGGGATTGACAATGCCAGGCTCTCCCTGGATGGGAAGAAGGTCCCCCCCCAGATACGACTTGGTGGACCATGTTATCCAGGAAGCCCTGGTCCTGGCTGGCATCTTTAGGTTTGCAGCCCCACCAGAGAAGCTGCTCCTGCATTCTCACCTAACAATACTCCCTTTCACCAGCAGGCAGGAGTATTTTAACCAGGGTGCATCTACTGTCCACAGTGTGGCGGTGAGGGTTGTGTGCCACCTCCATTGTGGGGTGGTTACATACTGCCAAACCCATTATAAGTGCTCTTAATTTTTTCTCTATATCAATAAACATCTTTATACTCTAGATTATTTTTAATATAAATAATTTTTTTCAAATTCTTGTTTTAGCAAACAAGATTTGCAAAATATATTGCGGAAACGGTTTTCATAAAAGCATAAAATTATACGTTAATAAAATATATTCTAATTTTTACATTTTAAATTTAATTTTTTTAATTTTATTTTTATATTTATTTGACAAAAGTGATATAAAAACATTTGCGTAATCCAGTATTGAGTGTTTGGGATAACCTCAGGTGGCAAAATAAAAAAACATATATATAATAAATAAATAACTTACATCCATTGATGGTCTTGCCAAATGTGATTGTGGGCTTAGAAGCTTCTAAACATAAAATTTTAATTAATAAATCTTAAAAAGTAGATTAGAGAATTTAAAAAAGTTGGAAACTCTAAGTCTTTAATTGATTGGCTGTTTGGCTAGGCACATAGGAATGAACAAATCAGCGTGGCCATAGAATTTGGCCATGGTCTCAGCTGGGAGGGTGTGGATCCCAGCCTGCAGCAAATCAAACAAGTCCTCATTCCCAGTTGGGGTTCCCCTCCTTTACAACCTGCTTGAGCCACCCAAAGACTTCCTTGATGGGATTTAGGAAGGGAAAATAGGCAGGGAGGAAGAGAAGTTGCAAATTTGCTGTGGCCAATTGCTGCAGGCCCACTGCAATGCTAGTATCAATCATCTGTAATTCCCCAAGAATATAAGCCACCTTATGGAGACCAATGTTGTCCAGCACAATTATGTTGGTAAAGCCAGGGCTTGTGCGCCTCAGGTGCTCCTGGACCAATTGGAGAAATAATAGGAAGGTCTAGCTATTGTGAGATCCCAATATCATTTGATACAGCTCAACCCCCTTTGGACCAAGGAGAGCCACCATCAAATAGGCTGTGGCACATACTGCAGCACACCAAGCCATCCTTTCATTGGAGCCTTTTGGGACATACCCATATGCATTGCGCATATACAAGGCAAATGCTGATTTGTCAATGAAGTAGAATCTTACTGTTCCCTTGGCTTTGAGGGCAGTGTACGCATCTGCATAGTTTTTCTGGGTCTCAACATTTGCTGAGCTATTACAATTGTATGGGGATACCCCAAGCTTTTTCCAGGAAAAGCACATTCCCTTGACCAGATGGTAGTAAAAGGAAATTGAGGCCTCAACCCCAAAAGTAGATTTGACCATTGCCCGTATATCTGCCAGTTCAAGATGGCAGTCCCAGGCTATCCACTGGCATATTGCCCATTTGTGCTCCTTGGTGAGCATGGTAGAAACGCACAAGGATTTCTCCACGGCAAAGACTTGACCAGTATTGATGAACTTGTGGAAGGTATTGCTGGCATACTTGGGATCCACGCCAACAATGGCTGCGGCCACCTTGTAGTCACCAGATTCATGCATTAGCTTAAGCAGGATGATGAATTTGATGTCAGGGATGCGCTTCTGGTAGGGCTTAGCGGGAGTAGTTGAATTAGGATCCTGCCCAGGGACTGGCTTGAAAGGCATGGGTACCTTGTTGTAGAAGGCTGCAACTTTCTTTAAAACCAACTGTTCCTCATCATTTCTGAAGAACTCAGGCTCCTTGTCCTCTTCCTGATTTCCATCACTGACGTAGGGCTTGTAGCTAGTATCAAGTACAGGCTTCACCTTCTCTAGAATGGCTGGTAGGACCAACTCTTGCTGGTACAAAACATTGAACACATATGAAGTATGTTCTACCTCCTTGTTTCTAACTTTCTTGGTGAAGGTAACCTTGGTGGGCTTCTAGGTCAGCTTGGGGACCCAAGGGCTTATGCTCTGCACCCTAGCAGCTTGTGCTCCTTGAACCAGCTGTGTCAGTGCAGTGTCACTATTGAACTCTCCTCTCCCATCTCCTCCTTGAGTAGGCACTTGGGTTGCACTAACTCTGTTCTTTGACCTGTGGGGGCAACTGCAGCGCACAACGGGCGCATTGGTACTCTGTGGTTGTGTTCCTTCCATTTTACAATTTAATAAAATACTAAATAAAATTCAATTAAGTTACTTCCTAATTTTAATTTAAGCTTTTATCTGAATATGGATATTCAATTAATATTTTTTCCCACCCAATATCCCAATTATAGATTTTTTATTTCTTAATTAGTTGTTTCTGGTTTTAAAACACCCATTTTTAGATACCCAAAATAATTCTCACCCATTTTCTCAGATTTTACACCAATTTAAGCACCCAAAATAATATTTTTAAAATTTATGTTTCAGTTCTTGTGTTTTATTTTAGATACCTTGGTATCATTCTTAATTACAATTCATTGCACACACTGAGTGAGTGATTTTGTTTACATAGTGAGTTGCTATTGTGTTTTGTTTTTGGATTGAGTTTTGACACACTGCGCTTGGGCATATTTTGTCACTGATTCACATAGTAAACATATGTACACCAAAAGTCAACTCACACCATTTTGTTTGTGAATCCATTTATTTTGGATTATATTTTGAATTGTTTTACTTTGTGCATGAGCACTTCTTTGCTGTGTTGATCCATTTTTCCCATTAATGCCAAAAATCCCTGTTAACAGAGTGTATATTTTAACCTGATAGTTGTAGCTTGTTACAAACCATTTTGTTTAAATCTGAGGTATTTTTGGTTGTTGCCATAGCTTCTAAAAATACTGTATGCTCCTCCAATGAGTCACCAATCTACGCATCTGCAGCTAGCCGCAGATGCATTGGAGAGTGACCCATTGTGGTGACTTTCATTGAGGCAATTATTAGCCTATCAATATTCCCAATTTTCAATTTGGTATAGAGACCTTCTTCTCCTTACCAACAAGTATGACACTCCCAGATGAACATTCTGAAACCCTGTTCTAGACCTAGTTCCCAAAAATTGGCCCACTTTTTCTGCAACCACCTGACCCAGAGATCACATGTGGTTAGATGTTCACATCCCACTCAATCCAATCCCTATCTTTCTGAATATTCTCCAAAAATTTTCAGCCCTTCAATAATAACTTACTTCCTGCCCAATCCTAACTTCAGTCAGGATGACTCGCCCTTTCTTTTCCCTCCCCCATTTCCAACTATATAAGGCCCTCAGATAGCCCAAATAAAAACATCATTGAATGGAACATAACAACCAACTTAACATTCTCATATTACTTGCAGAGCTTAAATAGAGAAGTTCTGTTGTTTAAGGAGATCATAGTCCTGCTGTGTTCCACCAGTTACTGCTCAGCTACACCAACCTTACCTTTAGAATCCTTGAGCACAACAATGGTAGTCCTAATAGTGATTTTCATTGCTAAAAAAACAGTTTTACTATATGTACTTTATAAGTTATCTATACATGGATATGTTGATAGGAGTTTCCTTAATAAAATATTTTAATAGTGATTTTGATTTAAAAGAAGGTGATTACACCATTTTGATTTATGTCACTTCAAATTCCACTGGGTTTCATATCACCCAATTGATCCAATGTGCACAATGGATAGGGGAAAATAAGGGGAAATTATATATGACGCCATGCTACACTATATCAATTCCCCAGTTGCAATTCTTGCTTTCCACTTTTAAAAAGTAAATTTTCACGTTAAAAACCATAGTATTAAAAATGTAAGAAATTCACTGAAACTTTGCAAATATGTATTTTTTGGCCTTCTTTAAACAACTGTGTAATTTTTAACCCCAGTTGTATAAGCTATTTTTTTGTGAAATCCAAGATTTACTCTTTGGCCTGATTGAGGTAGCTCTACTGCAGATTTCTTAATTTAATTTAAAAATGGTCAAAATCTATATGTTTTTGAGCTACAGCATCTCAATTATGTCATCTCAAAAACACCAATTTGACTGAAAGTTTTTAGTCAAAACTCAAAGTTTTGCCTACTTTTGTTGCTAATAAAAAATATTTTAACAAGATAAAAAGCTTTTAAATTTTGATAGTATATATTTTAAAACTCTCTCTACACATATTTTTAAAAATATTTTACTACCTTATTATTTAAAATATTACCATTTTTTTCCTTTGAAAACTTCCCCTAAAATGCCCATATTTTGATACTAACTCACTTTTAGATGCCTCCCAAGCCTACCACTAAAGCTGTGCCCAAGGCATCCAAGGCCTCCAAGGGCAAGATCAACCCCCCAAGGCCAAGAAGTCCATGACTACCCCCAAGAAGCAGCCTTCTAAGGCCAAATCACCTTCAAAGACACCCACACCTTCCCCTGATCTTGAGTAAAACAGCAATACCCCTTCCCACTCTCCATTTGTGTACTCCCCCCTCAGACCCCCAAGAGAAGCTATTTGAAATCAAATACCAATCTGATTTCATATCAGAGCCTGAGGAGGAGCAGGAGCACCAGTGCTCCTGTTGACAATCAAATTGAGCTGTGGGATACTAACACAGTCCATAAAATTTTTAACAGAAATGATGCCTTTGCTGTGCCTGCTACCTTTGCTCCTAGCTACCCATCATTTCCAAGAAGGGGGTGCTGGCTTTGTGTAAAAGGGGTAAAGCTTCAGCTGTAATGACAAGAAAAAAGCCATTTCTACAACATCAATTTAAATGTGACAACCTTGAGTGCCCAGCAAGGCTTACAACATATGGCTTTACAAAATTTAAAGCCTTAACAATCAGCCATGACTGCACTGAGCTTTTTGACCCCCTCTACCTACTCATCTGCTGGTTTCTTTGGCAAGTGATCCCCACTACCAGGAACTAAACCTCAACTGAGGTAGTGAACTTTCAGAAATCTTGCCATTAATTATATTTCAATATGGTCTTTGAATAATGATAGCTGCAAAGATTTGACTGGTTTTGCTTTTGAGTTTGGGAATTCCTTGTTTTCTGTAAATGGGTCTGGGACAATATCCACCCATTCTGGAATACCATACCTTCCCTTTTCTGATCCTGGTATGACCTCATCCCAGCGTGACCCCCTTGGCCACTCTGTCTCTCTAATGAGTGATCACTGTCCCTTGTCCACTATTTAAGTATAAACAAATCTCCTAATAAAGACAAGTTTATCCACATTTGTGTTGGCTTTAATAATCTTCAAGCTTTTTCATGTCCTTTCTGCAAAAAAGGACTTTCTCATCTTGTATTCCAGGAAATTAAGGTATGTGCCCTTAATTTCGCCCTGAAGACTAACCCAAGGCTAGCTTCAAACCTCAAATCTTTTATTATATAGATTTCCTGCCGTGTTATCCTGGATGTTGTTCCCAGGAGCAAGCACAACATGAACAATGCCCTGCTCAACCTGAATGATTTCCAACTTGCCTATGTTGGTGGCGCCTCAAAATTACAGATATATCTCACTGATCAGAGATATGCTCTGAGCACTGAAAATGTCAGTGCAACATCCATTGACCAGTTAATCTTAACTGAAGAGCAGAAGCTATCCTGTCATTAAGAGCAATTCCTTCTGCATAATGATGGACCAAATGCACAAGAGTGTATTATCTGCTTCACAACCTCTCAAGATTTGTGCAACCTCCTCAAGTACAAGACCAGGTTTGCAGATGGTACTTTCTTCACCTGCTAAAAGCTATTTAGCCAGCTTTGGAACATTCACAGGAAGGTGGAAGTACAGCTCTTCCCCTAGTATTTTTCCCTCAAAAATAAGAAGCATAAAACTTATGTACATGCTCTCACTATCTTAAATAACAAGCTTGATGAGATCCTCTCCACATTAGAAGAGGAGCCCAAGGAGACTAGAGGGAGAAAGAAGAAGACCCCCTCCCAGGATGAAGACACCACCACCCCCAAGAAATAACCTGAAATCCTACCATATCATGAATATCTGGTAGTAGATTTTAAACAGACTCAGGAAAATGCCTTCATAAAAGTCTTCAAGAGCTCCCCCCAGGGATGCTACTGTTACTTTTTGCAGGCGCTCTGCCACTGCCTTCAAAAATGCTTAGATCTGAATGAGCTTATCAATGCAGAAGGCTCAAAAGAGGCCAAGGACATTTTCAACTGCTTAGCTTCCCTTTCTCTGGTTAGAAAGTAGGAGAAAAATGCCTTCTACAAAGCCCTCTTCTGTCACCCATATATCATAGCCAACCAGGCAGCCTTTGCGCCTTTTATTGAGTATTTTGAAACTCAATGGGTTGGTATCTTTCAGGGAGCACACTGCAACAGAAAAGGTGGTGAATCAATCCAGTGGAACTGCTATAAGCAGTTCAAAGATAGTCTTGTCAAGACCACCTCTTTCCTTGAAGGGTGACATAGCCAGTTTGCAACAAGGGTCAGGGTTCAGAAGCCCAAATTTAACAAGATAATGGTGCATCTAAAAAATAGCAGGCCATCTCTGCCTGCCTCTTTAAGACCAGCATGAAGACTAAGGGCAACCCCCAAGCAGACTAAGTCAGTTAAAAAGTACACAGAGATCAGACAGGTTGTTTTTGAATACTATCCTAAGGATAGAAAGCTTGAGCATCTTCAGGCCATCTCAGTAGCACTTTCAACCAATGTATGAGCCTTCCTCAATAAACTATTGCACTTTTTATTTTTCAGCTTCATTTTTTGACTTCTATTTAGCATTTGGTATAAATATTTGCTTATTTTAAAGTATAGATATAGCTATATTAGATAAAATGGTTGTTTTTGTGTATATTTTGATTTTTGGGCTTTACACAGCCTTGTTGCTACCAATTGACCCCATTTCTTTATTGCAGATTTAGTATTCCAAGGATTTTTTAAGTCTAGAAATGTTTTTTGATTTTTATTTCTTGGATTTTTTGGCTTTTTTGGAGTTCAAAAAAAACTAAATTTTTAAACCCCGTTTTTCATAGTCGTGAAGCTGTAAATTGAAATGATGTTTTTACTATAAAATTGAGATAGCCAAATTTCAAGATGGCGTATTTCAAAATAATGTTTTTTGAGGTGGCGTGTTCTATCTAATAGACTAGTAGTTTCTATTGACAAAGTGTATGTTGACATTGGCCCTGTACTATATAAATTGGGGCGGCTTAAATACAGGAGCATTATGATACAATTGACCAGGAGGATCTTTTCTGGTGGAGCAGCCATTCCATATGTGGCAGCAAGAATAACTGAATCCTGAATAACACACTCTATTGAGCTGTATTTAGGGGCACTTCTTTTCTGTCTAATAAATAGTGCAATAAATCCAGTTTTATTATTACATCAGACCAGTCATGTGCTTCTGCTTTAATCCACATCAGTACAACAAGACCTAGGTAAACAATCAAGTCAAGTCTCTGCCCTGCAAACAGGGCTGAGAACTCATGAAATTTATTATACAGGGTACTGATTTTATTTTTAAATGACATATTGGTAAAGGGTTTCCCCATTATTTTGGTATTCCAGTCTCATCAGAGCACCAGGAGGCCTCAAAGTCTTCAAGGACGCCTACAACAGCAGGCATGACGGTGATGGAACTATAGCTAAACTTGGTTATTTTTTCTTTGAAAATTTTTGGGATATGGGATAGAATGTGCTTGGACAGGAAACAGAAACAGACTTCTTCTTGTCCTCTCTCCATCTCAGGTAGGGTTTGGTATGGCATAGTTTGGACAAAATCCCAGACAATTATGACAAAGAGCTTGTGGAAGCCAATATCTGGAACATACTAGTTGAGTTGCAGGTTGGGGGCAGTGGCCAAAGCCAAGAACCACCATTCAGTGTCATCTTACTTTGGTTAGAGTGCTGTAAGTTGTTCCTGTTTTATACGGTAATGTTTTTTAAAATTTTAATTATCTCAGAGGCAACAGCTGGTGTCAGGACCAACTGACGCCCTATGTGGGGGACATAGTTGCTATAAAATGTTTGATATATATAGGGTTTTAGGTACTGGCAGACAACTCCCTTGATTTCTTTTATAAATAAAAAAGTTAGTATAATCTTTTTATTTATTTGATGGTTTGTTTTTTATCTTCTTCTATATCTTTACCTGTTGCCCCCTTGACGGGGGCTGCTTCACAGTATTTGTCACTAGTTGGTTGCTGGTCTTCTGTTGGTTTCTGTTCCTTTTTATTTTTTAGTTGCTCAAACATCTTGGGATCCTTTGACCATGCATCTTCAGTCATAAACCCCTGTGGCTTGAACTGTAGGTTGGCAAGAACATCTTTTAGTATGTTTAGGAGCCTGGTTGCAAGTTTGTTGGTAGTATTGGGAATCTCCTTCTTCACAGCCTTCACGGTAAGTCTGTCAAGTTTGTTGCCTTCTAACACCACCTCTTTTAGCATGTCCTTTATCTTTTGGTTGACCTCCTTGATTTTGGCCACTACTGCATCTAATTCATTGATCATCACCTCCAATTCTGATATGAGTTTTTTGTTCTTACCCCAACCCCTTTTATAAAAATAAAATATCACAATATACTATATCTATTCTATTTTATCTAATAGAGATCTAATAAATATATCTTGATTTCAATATTATTTTATTAGCTTTAAGTAATAATATTCATTTGATTTTGATACTATGTATATTTATTGTATATACCCACCCATTCTGGGTATCATGAACAGCATATTTTGTCTAAGTAAAACATGATTTGTTCTTGAATCAGTATGCCAAGTTTGACCCAAAGTACATATTTATTAAAATATAGCCACTTTCACAGGTTATATGTAAATCATATATTCCAGAGTGAGTAAATCAATCCATTCTGGGTATCATGAACAACATATTTTTGTCCAAATAAAACATGATTGTTCTTGAATCAGTATGTCAAGTTTGAACCAAAGTACATATTTATTAAAAGGTAGCCACTTTCATGGGTTATATGTAGATCATATTTTCCAGAGATATACATGGTGAGATAGATTATTTTTATTAATTCTATTGTTTTCTATTATAAATTTAATATATTTGAAGTGCTACACTAAAGTACATTTTAAAAAAATAAAAGTGCTAAGGACTAGCTAATTGGAATGGGCATACATGTGGTGGCTTTATGTTTGGCTCAGACCAAATATGTCTCAGTTATTGTACCCAGTTTAACTTAATGAAATAAGCCTTTTGAAAATAAGAGATGTCTTGGTTTGAAAAATAGCACACCAACTTGTGGTCCATCTAGCACCATAGCACTGGGTTCTCTGGTGCTAGATTGACCACAAGTTGGTGTGCTAATTTTCAAACAAAGACATCTCTTATTTCCAACAGGCTTATTTTATTAAGTTAAACTGGGTACAATAACTGAGACATATCTGGTCTGAGCCAAGTACAAAGCCACCACATGTACGCCTATTCCAATTGGCTGGTCCTTAGCACTTGTAATTTTTTAAAAGTTACTTTAGTGTAGCACTTCAAATATATTAAAGTTATAATAGAAAACAATAGAATTAATAATTATTAAAGTAGCCAAATTTAACTTTTAGCACAGTAAAAATCAGTTATCACTTTATTTAAATGTAAAAGATATTATAGCAATAAAATATGTAAAGTTTAAGCCAATATAAATTAAAAAATAAAAATTATTGGGGGCAAGTTTCATTGGGGAAATGGGACTGTATGGGGCAAACTAATTGGCGGGCTGGATTGAGGGGGGAGGACTTGATTGTCTGGGGGGGTTATTACTGGTCACCTGAGAGGATTAGATGGGGACTAGGGCGGCTGGATGGCCAGGAGGTGATTGGGTGCCTTGTGAAACTTGGAGTAATTCATGATGCATTGTATCATACTTAGACTCAGAGAGGACAGTAATTGGCTTGTACGCCGGGGAATTGCAAGGGGGCAGCTGTGGGTCCTTTGGTGATTGGCTGCTGCTGAGAGCATTCAAAGCCATCTTTGTGAACATCTTGGTGACTTTATGGCAGGGAAACAGACCAGTGTGGTTGTTGGTTGTACCAGCCACCTGGCTGAAGGTTGTGGGATTGCGCCCACAGATGGTGTCTTCAATGTTGAAGAAAAACACATCACCCAGGTTAAGATCAGCATGCCCAGCAGGGAAAATAGAGATGTTGTGGTTATCTGCTTTGATCTTCTTGGAGGCCACTTCAGCATACTCTATTTGATGGCTCAGGAAGATTTTCCCCCTGAAATTGGCCAAGCTCCAGGTGGCAAGCAGGTTGGATAGGAATTTTCTGTACCAGTAACCATTGGTGTAACTTGTTGTTGTCTGGTAAAATACAGTCCCTTTTGGGGAAACTGCAAGGAATGCACCAATTGCAAACTATTTGGGTTCCTTATTTTTATCCTTGGGGGCTTTCTTTTTTCCAAGCAATCATAATCATGGAGTTTCAGTGTCAATTTATAGTAAGCTATAAACATAACGTCATCAGAAATTGTGGACAGGCAGCAGGTGATGATGGCATCAATCACAGGGTCACAGGGCAAATCAGAGCCATCATCTAACTCATTGGCTGGCAAATTTGTCAGAATTAGGACACTTACTACAAGCCCAAGCATCCAGAGATGTGCTTTGCAGCTAGCAATGAAAATTCCCTTGAGCCCAAGTAAGCAACAGACCTCAGTTAATTGGAGTTATGGGTCCCGCTGGAGGAAGTCAAACATTAGGGGATGTGCCTCCTTGATCTGTTTCATGAATGACAGTTCTTCTGAAATAAGTGGAAAACTCTAATTAGGAGAATTGAACTTGGGATCTGACTCTGATGGTTGTGAGGACCCTGCAGACCCTTGGGCTGTCTGCCCGTGTTTTTTGCATCTAGCCAATAAAAGAGCTAGAATAAGTTATGATTCAAACCTGGTTAATCAGCAAAATTTTCAGGCTTGTCGGGTCACAGATTCTCAAAGTATGGAGGAACATCATAGGACAGTGATTGATCTGGGCCAGTCTAGATTGCTAGAAGGGCTTAATTGACACACTGTCACTCCTATATTGACTGATGGTTCATCTGGGAAGTAATTTACTGCTCAGCTTGATAAGTGAAATTCTCAAGGAAACTCAGATGATATGTTAAAAGTTCAGGCTGCCAGGCCACATGATCTCTGGGCCTCTGGTGACCTTGAAGTGACTCCCAGAGATGTTCAGACCATGGGACCAGGGTTGACCCAGCTTAGGGTTTCTGAGGGTCACTTGGTCTAGAATGACAGTAATATCAGTGACAATAATGAGGCCATGAGGATATTATCTTTGGACCATCATATGGAAGTCATTCCAGCAGAAATGACGGGTCAGAAGATCCAGGATGGGGCCAGAGCTCTTGGGCCAGAAGAAACTGAGCAACTTAGTAATCAAGTGATGGGCTAGATTCTAAACTTAGCATTTGAAATTGTATTTAAACTCCATGAAGTCTTGACAATTGTTATTGCCATTTTGAAATAAAAATAAGATTATGGGACCTTGGTTCTACCAATTTATTCCTTATTTTGTCTTGGTTGTTTTATGTTTTACTACTGTTCCAACAGAAAATCTTGGGCTGACAGCCTGCATTCCTGAGGAGGCTCCCAAAGCCTGGCACAGGTTTCATTATTCACCAGGAGCACCCATTGGGCCACTGCATTTGTCTGACTATCTGCTTAAACCAGAGTACAGAGAGTTTAATGTGAAAGAGACCCCCTGCACAGGCCAGCTGGCCCAACAGATAACCCCACAAACAGTCTTCCACAAGGATACTTGTTGCAAGCAACCAGCCTCCAAACCCTGTATGTAATACAACTATTTGCCTGCCTATCAGACATATATGGAAGCACCCCTGACACCCAAACCTGACTGCCTACACCCCAGCCCAAGTCTGACTCCTCCCACAGCCACCCAATATGCAGGCATTGCCTACATCACCTTGGCTGGGTTAGTCAACACTATGGTTCCAGCCTCTGAACCCTGGGCCCTAGTAGGCCAATCAGCATTTTATCTCATCAAGTTAGAACTCCTCCTATGGTAGGCTCTACCCTACTCCCAGAAGAGCAAGTTGGCAGCTGAGGCTAACAGTCCTTTCCCTGGGACAAGGTACACTGACAATCTGTGAGTCAATCTTCTTCTTTGGCTTCTTGGCCAGCTTTGCACCACCTCTCTTAAAGAGGTCTTGGAACTCACACTTGACCACCTCTCAGTGAATTGAAGCTGAATTGCAATTTTGGAAAAATTCAACCCACTCTGTTTGAGGCTCACAATCTCCTCTACTACCTCATTGGTGATGACTTGCCGTTTTTGGCAGACTTGAGGAACAAAGTGAATCATATTGGGCAGGGCTTTCTCTTATTGGCCTGAATTCTCAAGCAATGATTGTATAGAGTTGGAGGGGGCCACAGCTTCCCAGTCTCTAAAATGTGGCACAGGCGCAGGTAGGGCCTGGTCTTGGGGAGCACCATATTGGCTATTAGAAAAGCCATCCATGGATGGGGCTGGTGACACATACAACTCACCCTCCTCATGACTTGTATAGAATTGGGTGTACACAGGAAATACAGTAGTTGTGCTCCCTTGCTCAGCAGGCTGATCTTGAAGTAGCTCCTGGTACTGCTCCTCAATAATGTTAAAGTTATCTTCACTGGTGAAACTCATTGTAAAAAAGCAATTAAAATTCTATAAAAAGCAGAAAAGCAAAGAATCTCTAGAAAATTAATTTTATTTAAGTGTTTGTTCCTTTTTTGAGATATTTTCTCAGACATAAATGGCCAAATTTAGAAGTGTGTACATTGAAAATAATGCTTTAGTTCCCTGAATAGATTTTGGTGGATTCACTCCTGAAATCTACTATTTCTAATTTGTATCCCAAAAATAATCAATATTTTCAAAAAATGAGTTGTTATGTGTTTGAGTTCATTACTTTTGTGACTGAACCTCATGTATTCTTTGTTTGTATAATATTTGCCACACACTCATAATCAAAATTGATGTAGAATACTTCAGGAAGTGACTTGATTGTGTGCATTTTGAATTTGAGTTCCATATGATTGGTATCTCATTTTTGGAATTTGATATTTGAATTTATTTTTGTTGTATGATTGACTATTTTTGTTTTACAGCCCTAGATAAATGGAATCTTTATTGAGTAAATTGACCTTCAACTGTTTCCAGTTGAAATTTTTTTGTGACTGAGTTCATGCGTTCTAAACTGACTAATATACATTTGTCTCAACAGGTTTGAAAACTACTGTAACCAAAATATGAACCCAATGAATTTATATTAATTTAAAATAGATTTGGGTTCATTTTAATTTATTTTACACCTGAGTTGAATTTGTTTAAATATGAAGTTTTTTGCTTATCAACATAGATTTTAAACTACTATATTTGTTTTTTTTGAAATATAGATAAAAATGAACTGAGTCAGTTTTGTAAAAGTGATCATTTTTATGGTCATTTACTTTTTATGAAATTTAAATACCTTGTACTTTTTTAAATGCCCATTAAATTAGTGTTTATTTCATATAAAATAGAATTTTATAAAGCTTTTAAAATATTATATTGGTAGCTTTTGGCATCTTAAAGAATAAAAAAGTTGATATTTTTGATATTTTTTGTAACACATTTAATTAGTCTCTCTCAGTAAATCTCTTTGCCAATAAATAAATTGACCTGCTGAGTAGAATGTGGCCCCAAGACTCAATCTATGTATAATATTGGGACCAATATCTTTTTCCCAGAAGCATTCTTCCTCATAAATTACATGACTAAAATAAACACTATGGGTATGGTTTTGCTTTATAAAGCTATCTTCTTATTTCATTTAAATTATTTAGTGTCTTTAAGCCCTACCCATTTAATTATTTATACTACCTAGAAGTATATCCACATTTTTATAGTTTAAGTTAAAGATTACAAATAATTTAATATGAAAATAATAAAATGTAGTTAAATTTGATCATGTGTCTTTTTAGAAATAATCAACCTTATAAATAGCAACTTGAACTGTATATTATTTAAAAAACTTAACACTAAAATATTCTTACAATTTTATATAATTTTTAAGCTCTGACACTCACAAACTCACACAATTGTCAAAATATATGAAGTTAAAAAACAATACACATTTCTCAAAATATTAAAAAAATACACATATTTACTTAATCTAGGTGAATTTTCATTGAAACTTATAAACTTTAATTTTATAGATAGTGTAGTATTTATATTGATTATAAAAGCCTTACTTATAGGATTAGAAGTTTTTTCCAAATAGACTTTTAAAGCTATTTAAAAGTTCAATAATATAAATATAAGAGTTATTAAATTTTAAGATTTGTTTTATAAAAATACAGTAATATTTCCTTTTCAAATTTAGATTGATTTTATATTCTAAACTATAAGACAAACAATTTTCAGAACTCCAGAATAATATGGTAGACTTGTTCATTATTCCCCTGACTTATTGGCCAAGACAACCAATTATCATGAAGCTGGATAACTTAAAGAAGTATCAGCTGATCTTGTTCCTGGCCTTGGGTAATCAGTGCTCTTATTATTACTCCAAAGATTGATCCTGATCTAATAATGGTCTTCTCATTGGACTGAACCTAGGTAATCAGGCTTGATGATCCTGACTATAATCACAGAACACTCATCAGCCAATAAGACTGAGGGTTCCTGAACAATAATGCAGGATATGCTACTGCTAAATATTTGCGCCTGTAGACGCATTGAAACCTACAATTAATATGGAAGGTTATTTAGAAGAATACTGCATTATGCAAAAACCCAATTGACAGTGTAACTAAACTTGCATATGCATGAACTGCAAACAGGATGCCGTCAATACACTGAAAAGATAAGCTGAGGTCTGTTAATCTATTGATGTCCCATGCCAGGCCGGCATGGCTGCCTAACTCTGGGGGCTGAAACTAGCAGTCTGGGGAACAGATAGACTGGCCAGTAAGAGTTGGAAGCGTCAGATAACAATCTGGAAAGAGGGCTTATCCACCCTATATAAAGTGCTCTCCTGATTAGAGATTGAGCAGAATATTCACCATTGAAGATAGAGATTGAATATCTCTATTGTTGTATCACTATTAGCCAATGCCTAGTAGTCAGAAGTATCTGAGTAGAGCGCACTGCTGCCTACTTGCAGACCCTGTGTATTTTCTCCTACAGCCAGACAAGACTCTGCCAGGCCATAGCTATACTCTAAGACCCAATTGGTAACTATAGATTGTTGCCATAAAATCACTATCAAAAAACCCCATCCAATGACCATTAATGTCAGAATTCTCCTTTTATTTTATTCCTGCTGCTAGTATTCACTTTACTACAATTGGTTCATTTCACTATTCTTTAGTTTAAGAACTTCAAGATTTTAATCCCTCCATTTAACCCTCCTCATTTCCTTACTTTCTGGTTCAAATTAACCTAAAATTAACGGTTAGTTTCTTTTTTAAACTTACCTTTCCTTTACAAACAAAATTTGAACCTGGTACCTCTGCGCTAGATTAGTTTAAACAAGTCTGAGATCAATTACTTTTTTGCTTTTGCTCTGATTCCCTTCCCACTTACGCCAGCAGTCTTGGACTAAGTTTTCCTGTATTTTGCCTCTGCTCTTCTTGGTTTAAGCAATACAATTAACCACTGGCTTCCCTGTTCTTCCCTTTACCTTGCTTTAACTATTTTAAGTTAAGATAACTGTAAACATGTGCTTATGGTTGGTTCTCATTCCTTAAACCCAACTAACTACCTTTGGTTAGTCCCTATACCCTTCATATTTACCTCAAAAACCCAGACTTGAATAAAAGCCTGAGTTTTACTCAGTCTCAACTTAAGTTGAGATTGTTTGACTTGCACCTCAAAAAAGGTACTTGTTAGATTTTGTGGCTTGTGTTTTCTTTTTTACCTTTGTATTTTCCATCTTAGATCCATGATACCATTTGACTATATTTTTCAGAAGTTAGGAAGTTTTTACAGTGGTACTCACAATTTGATTGTGGATAGTTTTAATCCACCAACTAGTGATGATCATTTCCCTGACCTGTAAATTGACTTTTTAACTAAAGCATCAGTCATTAAGACTGGGCTTTACTTTATTTTCTTAGGCTTAATAAACCGCCTTAGTCTTTATTTTATCTCATATAAACTCTTAGGAGCCTTTATTAAGCTACTGTTGCAAACTCCACCTACCTTTTTATATTTAACTAATATAAACATTATTAGTGAAAGGCTTTAGTTTATAATAATTTTCCCCAGGCCTTGAGACCTTACAATTAATAAAGACAATTCCTCAAGACCACAAAATCTTGACAAGATTTGATAAAAGCTGTTGTTTAGAAAATCTAGATATTTAATGCTAAATTAAATATTACAAAATTATTGACTATATTATAAAGAAAAGTATATAATATTTTTAATATACTACCTAAAAAGAAACTTTAAAAGAACTTTGCACTTTTTAAACCTATAATATTTTAAATATTATTCACAAATTAAGCTACATAATTAAATTAACATAGTTTTTCTAAAACATATTTTATGAATAAAACTGAATTAAATTTAACAATGGAAGAACCTAAAAAAATTTAAAATTAAGATTCTGAGTTAAATGCTAATAAAAACTTCATACTTGATTTAAAGCCCACAAGCTTTATTTCTTAAAATGTGATTTAAAATAAAATAATAATTTAAATTATATTTTATTTTATTTGCCTAAAATTAAAGAATAATTGTTTAATTATATTAACTAATAAGGTTATGTTATTGTCCTGCATCTAGCTGATATTTAGGTGCTTTATACCAACTATTATTTAAGAACTCTAAGTTAAACTGTTAATTATTTGTTTTCGGAGTTAAATTTTAAGTTAAGTTATATATATTAAATCAGTTTGATAGCATTTAAAAATATTTTAAGCTAATTATAAATTCTTTTAAATTAACTTCAAGTTAAACATTTTTAAATACTTTGCTTTTAACTTTTTTAATTCTCTTGGGAAATCATAAAAACTAATAAAGGTATAAAAAATCATTTTAGTAAACTATTTGCTTATGAATTTTATCTAAATTTATTTTGCAACTAAACTAAGCATGTTTTTGTTTTGATTATTTTTCATACAGTTTTAATCTAATTAAAAAATACATAATTTCTTAAATTTTTAAATTTTAATTCTTAAATACATTTTTTTCTTGTATCTATATTATAGTGCATCTTTGGCTTTGGAACATGGATTTTAAAAGTAAAGAAATTGTCAGGATGAAAGAAAATAGTCTAGACCCTTTTGGAATTAGATATGATATTGATAATAAGATTGAAAAAATAAATGAAGAACTTGAAAAGATTTATAGCTCTTCAGAAAATAATTTTGAAAGTAAGAATTATATATAAAACTAATTTTTGAGATATTATGGGCAATTTTGGTGAAAAACTTGAAGAGTTTTATAATAATATTAATGAGTTTAATAAAAAACATAATTCTGACTCTAAAGAAATTATTTTAGAAGAGTTAAATTCTATAAAAAATATCCATGAGAAAAAAAGTAAGTTAATATTTTTGCTCTTATTTTTAAAAGAGGAATGTGTTAGAAAAGTTAATCAGTTTATTGAAGAGACAGATAAAATAATAGATAATTTACTGTTTCATTAAGTAAGTGCTAGTCTTTAGTAATATTTTATTAAAACTAAAAAGATTTTGAAAGTTAAACTAAAAAATCAAAGGTATTGAAAGTTAATTTAAGCAAACTAAATGAAAATAACATAGCTTTCAGTTGTATCATTTTATATATTCTGTCACTTACATTAATAAAGGCTTGTAATATCTAAAAAAAGCTAATTTAAATATTAGCACAGATACTTAAGTATGATCCAAACCGTCCTTAAGAGAATTGTAGATTATATTAAACTTTAAAATTAAATTGGGTCAGAATTTCTTATCATATGCTCACAATAATGTTATTCTTTACTAGTATAAAGTTGAAAAAACTGTTATTATATTTAAGCTAAAAATATTGTGTACCCAAATAATTAATACTACCAAACTCATATAACTTAATGGGAAGGATTTTAAATTTAATATATAAACTTTCAAAATTTAATTAAAAGAAAATATTGTTTTTTTATGATAATTCAATTTATAATATACTCTGTAATTATCTTAAAAAATAGCATAGATAAAATCTAATTTAACTTAAAATAAAAAATTTCCATTATGTTTCTTTGATTTTAAGCTCCTCAAAAGTCTATTGAGCCAAGTCTCTGACTCTAAGCTCTTATCAAGTTAAAGAGTAGAAAGGCTGGTAGGCTACACCATAAGAAAAAAAGCATCTTGAATTACACTATCTCAAATTAATTTTGAGAAGGCACTTTTTTAAGAAAAATGTATAAAAATAAAAAATAGATAATTTTTACTTAAAATTTTAACCCATATTATCTCAAAAATACACCAACTCATTTTTTTGTATTAATTCAGAGTAATAAGTCATAACTATGTAAGAGTATTTTATATAATAAAATAAATGGTGTGTGACATATTTACACTATCTCAAATTTACTACATTGATTGTCTAATATAAGAAGCTTAACCAGCAAAAATAAAAGCTTATTTCAATGCCAGAAGATGTTTTCATAGTAACAATCCAAGATATTAATAGTAAAAACAGCTTAAAACAACACCACTACTGTAAATTCAGAACCTAAAGGTAAAAATGCGGGATTGTCAAATCCTTGGTTAAATTTCAAATCACATTTGCAGGACAGTATTTTTTAATTAAATTGAATTCTTTGTATTTTTATTTGAATTTTTTTAAAATTGTGGGAACTCATAGACACTTTGCAAATTTTAAGTTGAACTGCATGTTTTAAGTGGACAAAATGAATCAACCAGAATTAGATTTGAAGTGTTCAAATCCATCAACCATTCTCATTAAGTATACTATGTTTTTTGAAATTACAGGATTGTAAAATCCATGTTTCAAATTTCAAATCACAAATAAATGTCACTAGTAAACTCAAATCATAAATGAAAGAGCTTTAATCAACTTTGAATACATGTTAAGCACTCTAAGAAACACTAACCCAAATTAAGAAGATCCACTCTGGATAAAATCAAATGAAAAATTCAATTTTGATGCCCATATTTAGACATGAAATTAAGTGAAATATAAAATTGTCTAAACCTGGAAATGATACAATATTATACACTCCAAACCACTAATATAGCAACCACAAACCTCTTAATGCTATATGAGCCACCATCCTTATGATACATAATTTTTTTAAAAAGTTTTTGGGGCCCCAGTGTAGCCAGGGGCCAACAAAACTTCTTTTCAAGGAAGGAAGGAGAGATGGGAAAGAAAAACTATCAGTTTACTACACCATAATTTTAGCTCATTAATTTACAGATTTCTAATTGAGGACTTCAATTATTTTATGTACATAAACTTTCTTTTTCACTTTTTTATTGTGACTTAAATCAGGGTCTGCTGCTATAACAATATGTGTTTATGTATTGCTATTAAAGATGCTTGATTACAGTTGATTTTATAAAACACTGATAATAAAATAGATTTATATATTACAATCTTTTTTATTAAGTCTCCTTTTCCTTGTTGTGGCACTTTTTCATTTGTTGTTGATAATGTGCTTGCATTTAATTGAATGGTTTCACCTCTATTTGCCTTGGCAGTAGGAAATCAAGTTGCCTTTTCAAGGCCAGCTGTGGTTGCAGAGGCGGCTTGATTTCCTATTGCCAAGGCAAATGGGGATTAAAATATCCAATTAAATGCAAGTGCATTATCAAAAATGTTGTGTTCAGCTCCTGAGGACAACATCCAGGAAGACACAGCAGGAAATCTTTATACAAAAAGATTAGAGGTTTGAAGCTAGCCTTGGGTTAGCCTTCAGGGCAAAATTAAGGGCACATATCTTAATTTCCTGGAATACAATATGAGGAATTCCTTTTGGCAAAAAGGAAAGAAAAAATATTGAAGAATATAAAAAATCCAACACAGATGTGGATAAAATTGTCTTTATTGGGAGAAATTATTGTACTTAAATAGTAGACAAGGGTTGATGATCACTCATTAGGTAGACAGAGTGGCAGAGGTGGTCACATTGGGTTGAAATCATATCAGGATCAGTCAAGGGCTGGTACAATATTCAGGAATTGATAGACATTGATGTCAACCCATTTATGGAAGGCAAAGAGTTTCCAAAGTCAAAAGCAAAACTGACCAAACCTTTGCACATATTATTATTTGAAGACCATATCGAAATAGCATTAATGGCACAATTTACGACATCTCCCCCTCAATATTGGACACAGGGAGTTGATATTTGCAGAGGAATTTGGAGTGAACTCAGGAAAAAAGGACGGCCAGACAATAGAAGCTTTATGTTATACTTGACACCCTTCTTGAAGGTGACTTCACAAGGACCAACCCAGAGGGAGTCTAGTTCTTGGGCTCTACCTCCAGTACAGTTTTGATAAAAGAGGACTAGGTTGCCCACTTGAAACTCAGGGAAAGGGCCCTAGATGCATTAGAAGGCAAGAGCTCTAAAGCCTTGACCTTATAAGCAGTTGAGTATGCCGTTGCCTGAATGTCAATGATACAATTAGTCAAGTCCTTGACATGGGTTTCAGGATTAGAAGATGTGTCAACTTTAATCAATGAGGGTCCCAAGATTGAGGGGGTGGTGGCTTCCTGTCTATACAGCATGGCAAAAGGGGACTGACCAGTTACTTGGTGTCTACTGAGTCAATAAGCAAAGAGAGCAGCAGGGAGGAACATATCCCAATTGGCAGTGTCAGAGAGCGTGAGTTTCTTCATTATAGACACCAGGGAGGAATTGGCTTGTTTTAAAGTTCCATTAGCCAATGGGTTATATGGGGCAGAGAACAACTGGTGAGTCTCCATAGCTTCAACAATAGAGGTGATGAGGCAAGCATTAAAGTTGGTGCCATTGTCAGAGAGCAGGACTTGAGGGCAGCCATGTCAATAGAAGATTTCTTGCAGCAAGAAAGTAGCCGTGGTCTTGGTAGTTATATATTTTATTGCTCTGGCTTCAACCCATTTGCTAAAGTGGTATATAGCAACTAGGATAAACTGACATCCTAACCTAGACCGGGGGAAGGGCCCAACAGCATCAATACTCACCGTATGGAAGGCATGTTTTGGAGGGATGAGTTGGAACTGGTGTTGGGACAGACGAGGACGTTGGAGCTGACAGGAATGGCAGGAGGCAAGGACATCAGGGATCAAAAGGCGCATATTTTCCCAGTAGAAGTTTTTGCGCAGCCAGTTATAAGTCTTGGCTATGCCTCCATGGCTAGTGTCAATGTGGGCTTGGAGGATGATGGCTATCCTCATGCTAGGGCAAACGTAGGGTAGGTAGGCATTGTTAACCTTTTTGAAGAGTTGTCTATCACAAATTATAGTGTCCTTGGATAGAGTCTGTAGGGCCAAGCGGATGTCTTCTAGCTCAGTGGTCTAAGAGTCAGGGTACCCTATTAATTTTATATAGGCAATCAGTGTCAGCGGGGTGGATAGCTAGTATAGGCATCCTTGACAAGCCATCAGTGTTCTGGTGTTGGGCCCCAGGATGGTGTATCACAGTTAAATTGTACCCTTGTAGACACAGAGCCTAACACGCTAGTCAACCTTCAGGCTCTTTTAGCTGTAATAGCCATTTAAGGAATGAGTGGTTGGTGACTATTATAAAGTGGGTCCTGTAGATGTAGTTTTGAAGCTGCTTCACAGCATGTAGGACTGCCAAGCATTTCTTTTCAGTGATATTATAATTCTTCTCATGTTTGTTGAGGACACGTGAAGAATAGGCCACAGGTTGATTACTTGATCTCACTGTGCATAGTAGCTACTTGGTCTGTCAAAGAAGCAGTGTGGGGGTCAGGAATATGTTCTAATGGTGGAGAATTTGGACCAGATTCCTGGCATTGGGTAGTGGCTTTGAGTTCAGTTATGGCTTCCCAGACCTTAGCATCAAAAGAAGATGGGATCTCAACAGAAGAATTAGGGGGAGTCACTTCAATTGAGGTTACTCTTTAATCAACATAGTTTTGAACCTGGCACAGAGTTCTGCCTATAGCAGCCTTATTCAAGCTGTATTGCTGATGAAGATGTTGGCCCTGTCAAAAAAAACAGGGTTGACCCGTCAGCAAGGTTCCAAATAAGCAGGTTCTTGACCCGCAATCCAATTACCCAGTCACTCAAAGTCAAACTAGGAAGTCAACTCAAAATTCCAAATCCAACAACATGAACAAATAATGATCCCTTATGGTTGATATCTTTTTTTGGCGCTTGACTCATTACCAGGATCAAGCCACCCCCTTCACTATCCCACTGTGTGATCAATAAAATCATGTTCCTATTATCCATGATTTTCAATAAAGATTATTATCTAGTTTCTAAATATTTTTCCCCTTGTAACTCTGCTAAAACAGCACAGTTACAACATTGGTAGCAGAAGTAAGTTCTCCATCCTACTTTATCCCTCAAAATTCCACCTGTTGCCCATACTTGCCGCAGTCAAAAAATTCTTGATAGAATCATGTCTGGCCTCCTGCTAGACTGGACACCGTACATGCCGGGTACCAAGATACCAGAAGGATTTGTACTATACCAGAACATTCTTGTACCGGTGCCCTCCTTCAATTCCCTGTCAGTACAATGGTTCTTCCAGGCACCTATCATTCTGTCCCAAGCCACAACCAAGGAAGGAACTATGCCTGCCTATGTGGCCCAACAACTTTGAAGTGCCGCCTTGGAACCAGTTGCTGGGGTCAACAACAACAATGCCGCAGCTTGGATTCAATATGTCTAAAGTAAACTGGCGCAGATGGAATGCCCACAACACTTCTGGATTGCAGAGATATCCATCCAACTCACACACAATGCAGGCACTTGGTGAGACAAGAGGCATAAAGACCATACCATGAAAGACTGGGACACTTTCAAACAAGGCTTCTTGGCACAGTTTGTATTGAAGGACACTGCCCGCATGATTATCTTCCAAATGAAGAACCTGACCCAGACAGGCACCGTAAACAAACTCACATGTGCTTATGAAGAACTCTGCATACATTCCCCTGCAGATATGGCATTCAAAACTCTAGCCACACATCTCATATATTACAACGCCCTCAAGTCACACGTAATGAGACACATCAACCTGGACCAAGTAACCAATCTGCAAAGCCTGTATTGTGAAGCAGAGAAGGCGGAGCAAAATTCAATGCCCTTCACAAGATTCAGACTGGGAAGAAAGAGACCCAAATATTCTCACTCAACTGGGTGTGCCAATTGTCTTCCTCCTGGAAACAACAACTCAAACCATGCCTGCAGGCTCAAATGGGCACAGAAACAGGAGCAATGGGCATTCAAATTGTACCCATTTCTGTATCACTGTCACTAAAAGACAATCACAACAAGGGAGAAGCCTGGGAAGAGCATTAAGCAATCTAAGCTCTCCCTGCACAATTCCCAGCTTGCTCAACAATTAGTACCACCCCAAGGACGTGGACCAATGCCCAATGATCCAAGTGCCCTTGGAAGACCCAGTACTTTACACCATTGACAGACATCCCAATAACCTGATGGCCTATCCTTTCCACTTTTGCAGTTACACAGGCTCAGCACTCCTGGACTCAGGTGCCGACTGACCCCTAGTCAACAGCAGCTTTGTAGACAAGTTCAAACTGGCCACTAATCCTTTGCAGATTAAACACGTGGTCCTAGCCAATGAACATCACATTGCTGTGACAAAAGAAACAGCCCCCTTCTCCATTATGCTAGAAAACCTGCACTCCACTATCTAGGGACCTGCCATTGACTTCCCAAAATTTGATGTTGTACTGGGTTCAGGTCCCAGAATGGGCCAGACAAAACCCTATGTTGCATAGGGTCAACACCCGCAATGGAGCAACCAAACAATTGTGTTGTCAATCACACAGATTAACCCAAAAGAAACTTTAATTCTAAGTGGAGAATCAAACCCTGGTCAATGCCAAGCCTGGGGACAATTGAAAACTGTCCCAAAGCCGGGTGGAAAAGATTTTAATTGGCCTACACCCTCTGAAACCCAGAATTGGGGACTTGGGTTGCCAAATGGCCCCAAATTCCCCTTCCAGCTTCCCCAGGGCAAAAATAATGAAAGGATCTATCTAACTGACAAATCAGGAGTCATCAATGGAACTCAGCTTAAGAATAATCCATTGACAACCAATAAGAAGTTGCCAGTAAGCCAAATTGCAGTTTCCCAGCAGGATATAGCTGGGAACACTGGCATCCTCTTTTCTTTGTTGACATCTTAATAAAGCAAGTTTATGCCTAGAAATTATTACCTTATTGCAGGAATTGTCTATTTTTGCTCAAATTTAATTATTCTCTTTGCATCCATTTGTGAATCCACTACACAATACAAACTTTCATATCCATATCCTCCTGGCTACACTCCTGCTGCTCTTGTCAAACCACCCTGCGCCCTTGACTTGGAGTACTTCCATCCCCACCATCTGGATCTTCCACCAGCTATGAAGAAGATTCCTACTGCCCCTCCTCTCCCTGACACGCCTCCCACCCAGGACTTTAGCAAGCTGGGGTTTGTCTATATCCCAGTATTGGGGCTGGCCAACCAAGTTGTGCCCCATACTGGGAATTGGCAATCCCTAGCTACTGCAATCAACTATTTGGCCAGGATTGCGCCTATTGTGTACTTGGCCTTCCAGGCCCGGCCAGCCTCCCCTGTGGGAGTCCAGCTGGATTCTGGTATGGGCCATGACACTGGGACTGGACTGGCTACAAAGAAATAATCCCCACATAGACTGGGAAACCTCAGTACTAACCATCAAGCGTGAAGACGTCAATCATCATATTTACCCTGACTCAGTGGATCAATTCCTGTGACCATGTTTTTGTACACATTACTGAAACCCTAGACAAAAAAGAGAACCTCAAGGCAATTTATTGGGACTCCTGCCAATACAAGATCATACACTTCAAAGATCACCAGGATACTACTACGGCTCAGGACTGCAACATCATGGTCTGCCATCCTGAAATCTTCAAATAGGCATTACCAGGACTGCTGCCTGAGAAGCACATACAACACTCCATCCAAATCAAAGGAGCAGTACCTAAGGCACAATCCATCTATTGGCTCATCCCAAAAAAATACAACGCCCTATGTGCCTACCTCAAGGAGGCACTTGAGAAAGGACTTATTCACCCCTTGACGTCTTTTTTTGACGCTGCTGTATTCTTTGTGGCAAATAAAGATGGTAACCTCCAATTGATCCCAGAATACCAAGCCCTCAATGAAGTCACCATCAAGAATTGCTATCTGCTCCCACTCATTGACAACCTCTTTGATGCCCTTGGTGGCACCACTGTATTCTCAAAAAATTGACTTAACTATGGGCTATAACCAAATCCACATCAAGGAGGAAGATATACCCAAAACGGCCTTCTGCACTAAGTACAGATTGTAAAAGTGTGTGGTGCTCAATTTTGGAATGACAAATGCGCCTTCAACCTTTGCAACTTTCACGAGCAAGGTGTTTGCTCCCCATGTTAGCAAACACGCCCTAGTATACCTGGATAATATCATGGTCTACAGCCCTTTGGTAGAACAGCATCACAAGGACCTGGAAGCAGTCTTTGCTACCCTGGCACAACATAAGCTGCTGGTCAACCCCTCCAAATGCCAGTTATTTTGCAAGCAACTGCATTTCCTGGGACATATAGTCTCAAAGGACAGCATCAAGCCCAATGATCAGAAAATTCAAGTCATCTTCAAAATGCCACCTCCAAAAGATAAGTCAGAGCTCTTTACATTCCTGAGAATGGTTGCCTACGTGTGACAGTTCATCCCTGACTGTGGCGTCCTGAATGCACCTCTTTCTGCCATAACTGGCGCCAAATCCAAATTTGTATGGACTCCCCAATGTGACCTTTGTTTCAGATGTCTTAAGGAAAAACTCACCACCCCGCCTATCCTACAATACCCCAAATTTAATGGGGAATATCAAATGAAAAAAGATGCCTCCAACACATCCATTGGAGGAGTACTACAAAATAAGAAGAGCAATAGCAACTTCCTGCCTGTAGCTTACAAATCACACAAACTTACGGACGGTGAGTGCTAATACCCTATATACAACAAGGAATTGCTGGCCATTGTGAATTGTTTGGTCAAATGGCATTGTTACTTAAAACAACAGGAGGGGTTTACAGCCCTGACAAACCAAAAATTGTGCATATACTTTAAAACCCAGGCAAAACTCTCCTGCTGACAAGCACAATGGATGGAACTCCTGGAAAGGTTCAACATGATCATACAGTACAAACCTGGTACAGAACTCACCATGGAAGATGCACTTTTGCGCCTGTACATTAGAGCCACAAGAGGCAAGAATGAAATCAACCCAGACTGGCCTCTCCTGGTACTCTAAACAAAGGATGAGGGCTTCCCCCCTGGGACCACTGACATTAAAAAAGAGACATTTATCAAGAACAAGCACTTATTTGCAGATGTATACAGAACCTTACACCGCAAAATGACTGATGTAACCACCATACCTTAAAACCCTACACATCAGCAAGTGGACACCATCCTATGTTACTATAGAGCCCTAGGACATACCAAAAGCTGCAACCTCTACAAATTTCTTAAACACAAAGCATGGTGGCCAACCCTATACTGGGATGCCCAGGAAGTCCTAGAGCAATGTGAAGTATGTGAGAAATTTTCAAAAAGCAACACCCCTCCTAAATCTGTACTGCCTAACTGCTCACAACTGCCCTTCAAAGTGTGGGCCCTAGACATTGTAGAACCCATGCCAGGAAAACACAACAAAAAGAAATACATCATCACTGCTATCAACTTCTCCACTTGCTGGCTAGTGGCGCAAGCAGTAAGATCCCACACAGGCAATGCTGTGCGGCAATTCATAGGAAAAGAAATCATCAGTAAGTTTGGAAAGCCAGAACTCCTTATAACTGACGGAGGCAAGATATGACCTCTGAAGATACCAACGTTTAACTCACCAAAAATGGGGTCCAGCACAAGTGACAACACCTTACTACCCTCAGGTCAATGGACGTGTGGAGCGGCTGAATGGCAGCCTAGTGTAGGCCCTGGCCAAGCTCACTGCCAGGAGGCCTGAGGACTGGTATAAGCAGCTACCAACTGAATTGCTTGTATGCCAGACCCGCATGAACAGATCCACTGGGAAAAGCCCCTTTGAGTTAGTCTATAGCACACAACCTAATATTATCCAAGCGCTATCAGGACCCAAGCTGGAAATCCCAAGTAAAGTCCCCCTGCGCTCAGACCCTCAAGTTATAGAGGCCAACAGCAAGCAAACAGAAAAGGAAAATGAACATCTGCAAAAAACCTTTGTCCCCATCAAAGATAGATATGAAGTTGGGGATAAAGTTTGGGTCATGAACGTTGATAAAAGCAAACTACAACCCAAGAAAATAGGCCCAGCAATCATTCTAAAGGTTAAAAAAATAACACTTACCTTGTACAAGGACTCAGAAAGCGCAAACAAGGCAAGACCCTATACCATGATTGCCTGAGACCCTGCAAAGCAAAACAAAAACAATGCAAACCCTCCCTGCCTGCCACAGAACAACAACTAGTTCAATACGGCGCCTGGGCTCCTGACAACCTCCCTGATAACCTGCCCCCAGAGGAGGCTGACCTTCAGTCAGGGGGTGTCAAAACAGCATGATATACCACCAGCAAGGTTCTTAGTAAGCGGGATCCTGACCCATGATCCAATTACCCAGTCACTTGAAGCCAAACTTGGAAGCCAACTTGAATTTCCAAATCCAACAACATGAACAAATGATGATTCCTTACAGTGGATACCTTGTTTTGGCGCTTGACTCATTACCAGGATCAAGCCACCCCCTTCACCATCCCACTGTGTGATCAATGCAATTGTGTCACTGTTACCCATGATTCACAATAGCTATATAATTGCTAACTCTTAATAAAGATTATTATCTAATTTCTAAATATTTTTCCCTTGTAACTCTGCTAAAACAGCACAGTTACAACAGCCCCAATTGTCAATGTGGGCCCCAACCAACTCAAGTTGGGAGTTGACATGTTTTCAAAATTGATTGAGCTTGTTAACCAAGGTCACAAAACCTTGACAATATTTCAAGAGAGTCATTTCAATCTTTCCTTTCCACATAGCTTGGTGGTTGTCTAGTTCACATGGTCAATCCCTAATATACCCAGGGAGCAAGGAGCAAAGTGAGTTCAATGACAAGGTTAAGTATTTCTGTGAGGTCAATGAGTCACGCTGGTTATCAGAAATACAGGAGAAGAGGCTATGGGTCCACTCCTGAAGGCCATGTTCTGTGTGTGATTATTGGAGACAGCAGTGGCCACAGCAGACAGGAGTGGTTATGAGATCCTAACATCAACTGGTGGTGAACTAAAGTGGGCTGGATAAATTGATTGACCATCACACCAATAGTTTCCATGGACTTCATTAGAGCGGGGAGAGGCCAAAATCTAGTAGGAAGGAATACAGATCTTCAGAGCATAACCAGGGCGGAGACCAGGAATAGTGTGCATTGCTATGGTGTTGTGTGAAGGAGGGAAAACACAGTGTTGCAGGCTTGCTCATAATTGAGAGAGATAGCAGTAAGGGGGCCCATGCAGGCCCGGGAGATAACACCATTACCATTGGTGTAGTAGGGGAATTGTAGATATCCTCCTTGAGCGGAGGACTAGAGACTTTGGGTGGTTTGGGTACTTCAGAGACAAAGAGAGAAGACACAGAGAAACAGAGAAACAGAGTAACCAAGGGGCTTGCAGCCCCTGTAGTGAGCACCATTTTGTTGTGTTTGTGTCAGGAACCTATCCACTTGGAAACATACCACCCAAAAGGTGTATGGCTGTGGATGGGTTCAACCCTGTGATTAGAGAACCAATTGGAACGGAGACCATCCCCATATGGAACAATTCTCCAATCAGACGGTATCAACCCAAAAGGGGATTGAACCTTCCCAACATGAAGTAAGCTCCCAGATAGCTGAGGAGGAAAACAGAAGCCAAGGGATGAAATAATGAAGGAGCAGGCGGACTGGCCCCCATGACCTGTGGTTCCTCTGTGATGGGGGGATTCTGTGACAATGGAGTGGTGGTGTACCATACACCTGGTACCACTTGGCGCCATGACTTTTCTAGGTAACTAGGAGGAGATGAATCAGAATCTGCTCTGGTTCCAAAGGATAGGCTTGCAGTAACGGACTGTACAAGGAGCAACCAAACCAACCATTTATACCCAAATGGTCACCATTGGGATGACTTGGGTAGCATCATGGTGTTTGATTTCAGGATTTGAGAGCAGGCAAAAGAAAAATCAACTAGGTTGGTAAATTGACTTTATTAACTGAGCAGGTAATAATGCTGAAAACTAGAGCTTATATAGGCTGTCATTGATGTCCAATTTGCAGTTTCAAAGGGGAGTTGGGGATAATGTTGGGGGGAAACTTGGCAGGAGAAGCTTGAACTGGCTTAACAATTTTAAAAAACAATTATAATTGTTTTTTTAAATAACCATAACCACTGTTAGACCTCCCCAAACAGCTAGGTGTTATTTTTCCCAGATGTTGGAGAGGTCACAGCTTAGGGAACCTTCTGGTGGTTGATAAACCCACCAGAAGGAGAGGCTCTGTTGTTTGGATTAACCAAAACAACTACAGAGCCTCGTTTTTGATTAACAAAACCGGCTTTTGAAGTGTACGCAAATTTAAGAAATCCTACATTGGTCATAAGATATGATTGGCTGCAGGAATCAATTTTGCCAGACATCAAAGGTAAATTTGACTTTGAAATACTAACATTGTTTAGGTGATTCAACGATAAGCAAGAGGACCCAAGTTTGATCCCCGTGTTGGCCAAGGAAATGGCCTCCGGGCTTGATCCAAGGCAATTCAAAGGTAATTTAGGACTGATATTACATGCTAATAAACTATTTCTAGGACCTGGGGAAAAGCTCACATTAGGAGAAGGATTTTAAGACACTGGATCTATCAATATTTCCTTGTTGTTGTCAGGAAAGGTAGCAAAGGCATTCCTGACAGTTTGGCTCCTGGGGACAACATCCAGAAGGACACGGTGGGAAATCTTTATAACAAAAGATTTGAGGTTCAAAGCTAGCCTTGGGTCAGCCTTCAGGGCAAAATTAAGGGCACATACCTTAATTTCCTGGAATACAATATGAGGAATTCCTTTTGGCAAAAATGAAAGGAAAAGGTGTGAAGAATATTAGAGCCAACACAAACGTGAATAAACTTGTCTTTATTAGAAGAAATAATTCTACTTAAATAGTAGACAAGGGTTGATGATCACTCATTAGGTAGACAGAGTGACAGAGTGGGTCACATTGGGTTGAAAACATGCCAGGATTAGTCAAGGGCTGATACAATGTTCCGGAATGGGTGGACATTGATGTCAACCCATTTATGGAAGGCAAGGAATTTCCAAAGTCAAAAGCAAACCTGACCAAATCTTTGCACATATCACTATTTGAAGGCCATGTCAAAATAGCATTAATGGCGCAATTTACAACAAACAAAAAATGAGAAATTAACACAACAAGGAAAAAAGCAACTGATAAAAATAGATTGTAATATATAACTCTATTTTATTGTTAAATTTATCTAATTCAGTTAATAGTAAGCATCTAAATTTTAGCTGCCCTAAAATAGAATTGGGTGATTTTTGAGAATGCCTATGATTTCTAAAAGAATTAGCAAAAATTCACTCTAGATCCTTTTACTTCCTGTTTGAGATGCCCATAAATTATACTTATTTCAAATTCACCTCATTTTTGATCTGAAATTTGGTTCCTGGATTTGACAATCCCACAAATTTAAAAGCACATAGTGAACTTAATAAAACAGTGGGTGGATCTGAACAATCCAAATCTGATTATAGCCGCTTCATTTCGTCCACGTGGGATATACTGGCACAGCTTGAAATTTGCAAAGTGTTTATGAGATCCCGCAATTTGAAATATTCAAATAAGATGCTCAACCCTTATTTAATTGCTAAAAAGGCCAGATCAAAAATGTGATTTGAAATTTGGACGTTGCATTTGACAATCCCACATTTTCCCCACAGGTTCTGAATCTACAGTATAACTAGGTTGAATGTTGCACCTTCTCTTTTTAGGGCTATTTAGCAAAATAAAAATAATTCAGCACTGGAAGGCCAATGATTCTTATCTTGGAATCATGGTTGAAATAATCTGAACATCAATTCTAATTGAGGACACTGGGAGTAGGGATAAGTATATTCCTAGAGCTTAAAAAATTGTACACACGATGCTAACAGACTGATTTCAAAGCACAATGGACAGGAACCCAGACAAGTTCAAATCAAGATCATACGGTGACCCGAGGATTTATGTTCAGTCATCTGAATATGAATTCTGAAAATCTCTTGAGTTGAGGGGCATTGTAGTGAGCGGAGTAATTCGTTTCTACAGATTTGACTTGGCAGCTCACCTTTGAAAGCTTTATTTTCCCCAAACATAACTTGTCAGCCCACTCATGATTATCTTTAGATTGTGATTTATAACTGAATGAAGAAGAGAAATCACAAGAACAAATATCCTAAGCCCCTATAGCACATAGATGTCTACCTCTAGAGATTGAACATGTTAGATGAGAGACAGACTGGACAAATGAGAATTGGAAGCATTATATGTTATCCTTATAAGAGGGTTTCTGAAGCCATCAAACCTTAAATGATGGTGAAAGTAGACAATTTTATACTTGGATTTATAATCACTTATCCTTAACTAAGACTTCTTCTCAGTAGAAGCTATCCAAGCACCAGATCTCTCTTACCACCACTCGTAAAAAACAGCTGTGAACGTACTCCCTAATTGGTTGCTGCCTTTGTCAGCTCGATGCGAAGAATTCCTTCATATTGATCTCCCTTGATCCCAGTATGGTACACACCAGATCAAGACAAGTAAACTAAGTCAACATGAACAAGAAAACAACCTATAAAGATTGACCTACCAATGCCAGA
This sequence comes from Entomophthora muscae, assembly GCA_014839935.2. Classification (NCBI taxonomy): domain Eukaryota; kingdom Fungi; phylum Entomophthoromycota; class Entomophthoromycetes; order Entomophthorales; family Entomophthoraceae; genus Entomophthora; species Entomophthora muscae. The sequence goes on from QTSX02006394.1 coordinate 395,068, forward strand.
AGTATTGATATAAATCAAGTAGTATAACATAAAAAGACGACTTTCACATAAATGGCCTGGCTTTGAAAAATGAATGACAGAGATTGGGATTCTTCAGATATTTAAAATGAATAACGTTTCGTAGGATGATAATTTACTTTAAACTTTGGAGACATCTCTTATTTTTAGAACCTTGATTCTGGGGCCAACTCCACCCCACATTTTGCAAAACCTGTTTTACAGAGTCTTCTTGGTTGAGTGTGGATAGATGAACGCAGGGGAGATCGTTGTAATTCTCTCTTGACGAAATCAGATTTTCCATGATTTCAGTTGAAGTTTTAATACCCAAGGCCTCGATTTCTTTTTTACCCAGGTTGGCATCAAGTTGCCGCCTTAAAGCATAGGGAAGGTTGACTTTGGCTAAGCCAATCAACTTTTCAAGCGAGGTGGCATTCCTAAAGACCATCACATTGGGAATGATGGGGTGATTTATGCCTAATGCGCGCACCTTTCTTACCCAGGGATGGTATATACTTGCATTAAAGAAGAACTGTGTCAGTATAAAATCTGCTCCGCTATCAACTTTCTGTTTGAGGTATTTAAGATCTTCCTCTTCGTTCTTACTTTCAGGATGCATTTCGGGATATGCTATGTCGCTCATTTATATGATATAAACTAAGCTTACCTGCAACCCCAATACAAAAGGAATCACTGAATTTCTCGCGAATGAAGCTGACTAATTCATTGGCGTGATCAAAGGCATGAGGAGAGGCAACTGAATCCACGCTCTCTTTGACCCCTCGACTTGAATATGAATTGGGATCAACTCGATCACCTCGGAGAACAAGTAAATTTTTTATCCCTGCATCTTTTGCTACTATCAATTTACTAACAATCTCAGCAGACGTTGTGTTTGAAGTAGTAATGTGCATCAAGACTTCAAGCCCCTTTCCCTGAAGAGCAACCGCCATAGCAAGGCTTTTGTTGGTTGAAGTTCCACCAGCGCCCCATGTAACTGAAGCAAATGCAGGACTAGTTTTAGCTAAATTTGATATTCGCGGCTGTAACAAAGCCTCTCCCTAAATACAGAGTAATTTTAATGAGCTTGATTTCTAACATATTTATGTGATATGTTTTCAAGGGCGAAGCACAAAGAAAAGTATTAAACCCAGTTATTTGTTTGGAAGGGTTTAAAGTAAAGAGCGCTTAAATATTTTAAATAGAGTGCCTTGGGAGCTTGTATTGTATGGGATAATAAGCTAATAAACTTTTTTTAAAACAAGCTTATCGTATGAACTAAAAGCTAAAAACTTCATATGCTATTTTGCCTGTAAGGAGATAGGGGTAAAAATCACTAGCCAATAAGGACTGTTGAAAACAAGTTAAAATCTACATACCTGTGGAGTTGATGGGGGAGAAAACTCAAATGAGAAAAGCGGCAAAGTAGCATTGTGCAACTTCAAAATGTCAGTTATCTTCATTGAGCTAAATTCAGTGCTATAGGGGCTATGTATTGAAGCCCCCATGTTAAAGGCTGATGGACATGCGATGTGGATCAGGTACCCTATCTCTTTCCACTCCTTCGCAGCCCATCTATTATGCAGAGTAAAACATATTTGGGGATCTGTTATGTTAGCAGATAAAAAACAGATTAAACCATCATTTTATGAATAACTTAAGATAAGATAGAGATGAAAACGTGAGGTTTGAAAACACGATGACGCAAACATCAATTTTGCATTGTTTTGGTTTGCATAACGACGCAGTTTTAGATTTGGCCCCATCTGCAAGACGTGGATCCTCTTTCGATGAACTATGTTGATATCGGATAAATTGTAAATGATGCATCCAATCAAAGTCAAATAGCATATTTGATTTCAAATCAGCTTAAGACGGCAGCAGCTATTATGTATGCAACTAGAGATGCAGTGGATCATTCCAGAGTGGAATCTGAGCTTTTTCGTCTTAAGTAGGATGCTTCGGCTCAGCTCCGGCTAGTTTCCGGCTCTGGGCCGTCACAGCCAAAATAGAATTACTAAATACTTAATTTTTTCGAAATAAATCTTTGGATTACAGTAACCTCCATAAGTGATGGGTCATCTGTAGAGTTGGGATGGTCACAGCAATTGTGTTATCACAGAGTCATAAACCCGTTTTTAAGATGGTTTTAGATTAGGTTACAATAAAATCTGGATGAATTTGTGCACAATTTTTGGAGTAGGTCACAAAATATAAAAAGAAGGTGGTTTCCAAGGATGAAACAGATGATTTCATTTTGTGCAAGGCACAGGATGTAAAATTAGAGTAGGTTCAGTTGTCGGATTTTATTTTTTAACTAAAATTTATTACAAGCACTATCTGTCATTATCTCACAATGATAGTTTTGATTGAACCACAGTTTGTTTTAGCTAATTATAGTAAAATACTAATTTAATAAATGATGAAATACTTTTTAATTAAAAGGAACACTTGTCATACTTATGATTGGACATAACAAAAAATAAGATAGGATTGTTCTTAATCACAGCACAATTCATGCAAATTTGTTTTGTGACTTTAGAAGCTTGTCACAATTGTAACTATCACCTTTTGTGACCTGCTCCTAAAGTCAAAAAACAAATTATGATGGGTGAAGCTTGGTCCAACACAAATTGTAGCCATTTTAGCACCTGCCCTACTCTAGTCATCAGCATTATTTAAGTCAATACAAGATTTTGCAGATCAGAAATGAGTAAAACCAGCATTAAATGATGGACCACAAATTTTACACAAGGCTTTAAAAAATATGTGAAAATAAATAAAAGTGAGATAAATATAGGATAAACCCAAAAATAAACACTATTATAACTTTTTAATCTATATAAGAGTTATGCTGTCAGGAACTGCCCATCATTTGCACGCAGGATTGGTCAGTAGAGTTGATGAGGAGTGCACAAAGGGCCAGGTCAGATAGAGTACTGGTCCCAACTTCATAAAATAAAGAGGTCACCTGGATTAATGGATGTCAGGATTTGCCTTTTACTGCTACTATGAAGGGCTTGCTATTATTATCTACATAAATTTCCACTTTATTATTGTCCTGCAACACTTAAGTTTAAATCCAAAACCTTTGGATTCTCTGATTTCTTTACTTTTGCCTACTGTAAACCCAATCTCCTAGCTAATTTTAGGTTAGAATTTAAGTTCTAAAGTTCCTTATTTTTTTGCTCAGTTCCGGTTTGAAACTCAGAACCTTCATGTTATTGAAAATTAGTTAATAGTGCTGAAAATTACCTTATTTTTGCTTTTTGAGCTTTGCTCTCAGTTTTGGACTGGTTTACACCCAATCTTCTGTTTTTTGGTCTACTTCAATACTCATGTCATCCTCTGACCTTGCTTTTGTCATTGTCCTTGCCTCTTAACTAACTTTTAAAAGTTAGTAAGCCTTTTTTGGTGGGAAAATGAGTCTAGTGAATTGAACCTCAATACCATCTGAGATGGTAAAAAAATGAAACCATCTTAAGTTAAACCTGAAATCTAAAGACCTCATCTCATTTTATCAAGAGACAATAAATATATTGAGTTTTTACTCTCAACTTTAAATTGATATTGTTTGACTTTCATCCAAAAAATGTACTTGTTAGGTTTACAGATTGTTTTTTATTTGTTCATTTCCATTTCATTTTTAAATTTTTTTCTTGTTTATTGCCTTATACAACGGTTTTCTTCAATTTTCTGTACCATTGTTTAAGAAATTTTTACAGTAATACTCAGGCTTTAATTGGTAAAAGTTTTAATTCTACAGTTGATGCAGATCAATGTCCCAGATTAGAAGTTTACTTTTCAGACCAATTTTTCTTTTTAAGACTGGTCTCTACTTTATCTTCTTAGGTTTAATTAAATGTCACAGTAAATTCCATAATGTCAGGGATTATTTGGCCAAGTAGGAAGGCTCAAAAAGCTGGAAAACCTTTAACAAAATTGACTGATTTAATGGACTTGAATTAAACGGTTGATTGAAAATGGGTTACAGCAGCTCCAGTTTGCCAGTTGAATCTGATTCCCCTTGTAAGCTGACATTGATAAATTGACGTAATTTGAGGGTCATCCAATATGATCTTATTTATCAGCATGTTTATCAGAAGTTGGTCACTCAAGGGTTCTTTTCATTCTGGACTAGATACTCACTTGACAATGTGGAAGGAATAGGAGCCCAGGATCCAGGTGGTATTGCTTAGTCAAAATTATATATATATTGAATAATTTTCACTGTTTCAACTCTGTTGCAACTGAACCAATGAGAGTTCAGTATTTGGAGTTGGGGAAGACAACAGTCCAATAGGAAAGGACAGAATAATAAGAATAAGGTATTGTTTATTGTAGGATATTGTGATTAATATACTAAATGGGGAAGCCACAAGGCCACAAGGGGGTGGCATAGTGGGGAGTTCCATGTAGGGTTTGGAGCCAAGGAATAACTCGTGCGGGGATCAGCAGGTCAAATTGGCAACGCTCCTAATTAGGATAAAGTGCCCGCCATTTGACATTGCCATCAGATTAACTCATAATGTTAGATACGTCAAGGGGCGACTCATTGAGCGCCCCCTGTGTATTGTAAGATACGTTAGCAGGCGAGGCTGGAAACTCAGTTGCAACAACTCTTAAGAGTTGAGTCCTCTCAAAATTTTTACTCAATAAAATCAAATATCCCTTGGTCTAACTTTTATTTAAAATGCATCCTGTAGTTGGCCTCCTGCACTAAATTTCCTACAATCTAATTCTTAGCCTTATTATTACGGGAATATGGGGCTCTGCCGTTGGTACTTTGTCGTTGCCTCTACCAAATGTTAATCCAATGCCTGCCAATCTTGGAGTTGTTCCTCCTACTGTCAAAACTGAAACTCTGATTCTATCTCAATGTCCTTAATTTTATGTTGAAGACACTCTTATTCTCTTGCAGGTCATTTATCTTGGGCTCTTTTGGTTAAGGTTAATCATTTTACTTAACCCTAGTATCTCATTTAGAAATTTCACAAAATAGTATTTGAAGTTGCGTTGGTGGTTAATCATTAACTCCATGTGGATTTGGGTGGTGATTCTCCACCACTTGGAGACAGCTTCTTACTATCGGGCAATTTCCGTCACATAAGTGCCTTAGTCCCCACTTTACTTCTTACAAATTGTTAAGTGCTTTGATACAGCTGCTTTTTAAAGCTCTACCAACATTTTTATATTCAACCAACATAAATATATTGGGATTGGCAGCATTATTTTATAACCACCTCCCAAAGGGCTTCAGACCTTACAGGTCTGCTCCAGTTTCAAGTAGTACTGTTCCTTGGTATCTGAAAAAATGGAAATTATAGGTGAGGTGTTTACTTCCAGTTTGAGCGGCAAACAGTATGGGATTTCTGGAGGGTACTTAGATCATGGTAATTAAGTACACGTCTTGGTCCCTGTATGAGTCTTGTTGTGAATTGTGCTGTTAATAGCATTTTAATATGGCCTTTTAATATTGTCACTTACAATGGCTTGGTTGGGTTTGCATTCAAATTCAGCATTTGTTTTCCTTCCTTAAATGGTTCAACACCAATCTCCACCCATTCTGGGTTATTCTACCTACACGCCTCTGATCCTGGTACAAGTTCAGCTCATAATGACCTCATCAGCCACTCTGTCTACCTAGTGAATGATCTACATTCACTGTCTACTATTTAATTAGAATCACTTCCCCAAATAAATAAAAGTTTATCCACATTTTTGTTGGCTTTTATAACCTTCAACCCTTTTCCTTTCATTTTTCCAAAATAAAACTCTATTCTCTTGTTCCAGGAAATTAAGGTATGTGCCCTTAATTTTGCCCTGAAGGCTAACCTAAGGCTATCTTTGAACCTCAAACCTTTTGTAATAAAGGTTTTCTGCCATGTTTTTTTAGATGTTGTCCCCAAGAGCCAAACAAAACAAGTCTTGTAAAGTGGGAGGGAGTGACTTTCCTAAGCACTCCTCTAGGCTTTTTCCTCATTGATTGTAGTATCAGTACTCATCTGGTTCACCTGAGTTGTACAATTTCTGCCTCAAGGGTTAGGGTTATTGGCTCATTTGGTTTATTTGTTGGGCCGAGTATCCTTCTTTGCTGAGGGACTCTTATTTTGTTTATTAGATGCATGTGTGACGGAAATTGTGGGATAGTATGAAGTTGTTTCTAAGTGATGGGGAATTACCACCCAAATCCACATAGAATTAATGATTAACCACCAACGTGGCTTCAAATACCTTTTTGTAAAATTTCCAATTGTAATACCGGGATTAAGAAGAGCAATTAATCCTAACCAAAGTAGCCCAAGATAAATGGCCTGAGACAACATCAACAAATCTTCAGAATAAAATTCTGGACATTGGGAGGCAACACAATTTTCAGTTTCAAGAATGGGGGGAGGAGCTGCAAAATTGGTTGGCGCAAAATTAACATTGGGCAGCACCAACGACAAAGTTCCAACTGCTCGACTCCATCTTCCAGAAATGATTCTGTTGAGAATCAGATTGTACAGGATATATTGTAACAACCCAACCACAGGATGCATTTTTAAAAAGTAAATTAGAACTTGGGATAAATGATTTTTATTGAGTAAAATTTTGGGAGGACTCAACTCTTAGAGTTGAAACAGTGAAAATTATTTAATATATATCAGAAAATTGACTAAGCAATACCACCTGAGTCTTGACCTCCTTTTTCTTCCACATTGTCAAGTAAGTATCTGGTCCAGGTTGCAAAGAACCCTTGTGTGACTAGTTTCTGACAACCATGCTGATTGACAAGCTCATATTGGGTGACCCTCAAATTATGCCAATTTATCAATGTCAATTTGAAAGGGGGAACCAGTTTCAGCTGACAGACTGGAGCAGCTGTAACCCATTTTCAATTGACTGTTTGATTTAAATCTGTTAACTTGGTCAATTTTGATAAAGGTTTTCCAACTTTTTTAGCCTTCTTACTTGGGCGGATAATACCCGGCATGATGGAACCTACCGTGACAGCATGCAGATCATCAGACTTTTGAGTGTCTTGCTTTCCTTTCAAGAACAAATCTTGGAGGTTCTTGCATCAACTCATATTGAAATGGTGGCTAATGTGGGTGAAGATGCCATTATAGAAAACACAAACATGGGCCAGCTGTAAAGTTATGCCTCCCCCTTGAGCCTCCACTTCAATCCTCACCAAATTCTTGGGGGTCTCTTCCAAATTACTCCTAGATTTTTATCCAAATATTCAATGAAAAAGCCCATGATGAGTCCTCACACTATTACTTGCAGAGCTATTTCAAAGATTCCTATACCTAACTCACCCAAGATACACCCCTAGTTAAATATCATGTGCAAGAGTGGCTGGGAGCTGTGTTATGTGTATTCAAGATAGGTTCATCAATTTTAGTTGAGTCAGTTTATCTGTTTGATTTTATCCATTTGAATTTATTTAAATTTCCCTGCCCCAAGAAACACACTCATATCCCCTCATATCATTTGTCAATTTTTTGGGATTTCCAACCTCTCACTTCAAACCCATCTTCTCCTTTAAATGATTGCAAGAGTTGTAAAAGACCTTGCTTAATTATTATCTAATATAAAAAGTTCAAAATTTGTTAGTGGTTCTGGCCATTTGGGGTTGTCTGTTGCTTTTAATGTTCAGTTAATTTCTTCGCCAGTTAGCCTCCCAGGAATTGTTGACAACAACCTTTTGGTTGTTACTAAAACCTCAAATTTTGTTATGGTTGAGAGCTTGGTTTTATTTCCTCTTAACCTGCTCCCCAATTCTCACAGAGAACGTCCTGACCTTCTTCATATCTTCTCTAATCAGTAGGAAGTAGCATCTGCTGGGTCCTTTTCTTTGGAGGATTTTTTTAAGTTGTGTAAGTGTGGAAAACTTACCTACTGCTACCACTGTCAAGTATTTACTTCTGGGAAGTGTAATAAATGAAATAAAGAGGGATTTAGAAAAGAATGATACTTAATTTGATATGATTATGTTGAGTTTATACTTCTAGGAAGTATAATAAACAAGATAAGGGGAATATTTAAGAAGATAATGATACATTATTGAATATGAATATGGAAGAATATATAGTATTGTTGCAACATCTTCAATTACTCCATCTCAGAGAATTAACACCTAGAGTAAATCACCAAACAGCTTACTGAATGGTTTGCTGTCCAGTCAATAAACAGGTGGCACCATTATCAGTTAACCATCTATGACGGGATCACTCAATCCAGGTCCTAAATGGAACACAACTTGATTAAGCCTCGTGACTCAAGAGGAACATTACTCAGATAAGCCCCATGACCTCCATGACGTACATGGACAACATGTGGCTTGTCATGATACTATATATTAGCCTATATTCATATTCAATAAAGTATCATTCTCTTCTTAAATCTTCCCCTTATTTTGTTTATTATACTTCCCAGAAGTATAAACTTGACAGTATCATGACAAGCCACATACTGTCCATGTATGTCATGGGGCTTATCTAAGTAATGTTCACCTTAGGTCATAAGAAATATAAAAGTTGTGTTCCATTTAGGATCTGGATTGGTGATCCCTGTCATAGATGGTTGACTGATAATGGTGCCACCAGTTTGCTGGCTGGCCGGTGAACCATTTGACAATCTACTTGGGGCGTTAATTCCCTGAGAGGGAGTAATCAAAGATGTTGCAATATCACCCCCTGGGGTGCTGGAAGGCAGAGCCTTGGGAATTTTCTTAAGAGTGTCGGGGATGCTTGCTTGGTATTGATCCAGTTTGGCGTTGGGAACAGGGAGTCTGGAGTTTTGTTGGGCTGTTCTTGCTTTGCACAGGCAGAGTTGGTTGTGGTGCATACATTTCAGTTCAGTCCAAGCTCCAATTCCTTTGATGAGGTAGGTGTTATTGGGCTTGACTTCTATGACAATGCCTGGTCCACACAATCTTGGGTCCAATTTTTTTGGTCATGGTTGACAACCCAGATTTTGTCCTCAACTTGGAATCTCTCTTGTTGCAATGGGATTGCTTCCCTTTTGACCCTTTGGTGTTCCATTTCCTCTTGGTCTTTTCTGGCTCATAATACATTGGGGTCACTGTTGTCTGGCACCTTTTTGGGCAGAGGTAATCATGGTCCTGCAGATGTACTAACAACAGTGGGCTTTTTTCATAGACAAGCTTATAAGGTCTTTTGCCCCTATTGCGGTTAATTTGTGTTCTAAAGACAATGAGCACTGTTGGGAGCATGTCAACCCAGGCCTTTGGATTGTTAGCAGAAAAATTACTGAGGGCTTCTATGAGCAAGCCGTTTAGTTGTTCTACTTGTCCATTTGCTTGAGGGTAGTATGGCTGGCTGAAATGTGTTTTATCCAATTCTTGGCAAGGTAGATATTGGTGTCAATGGCCTTAAGTTTGGTGCCTCCAGGCAACCTCCAGAATTAACTCATACAGAATGGAACATCCTCCATGTTGACAATTCTCAAAAATAGTTTTCTTATTTTCAATATTAAAGATTAATTTTTTCTTGATTAAATAATTGACACTGATAATAGAAGCAATGTTTAATTTTTATTTTGAGCTTTTGATTAAAATTATAAAAGATAAAGCAAATTTTTTTGAAATTTTTGACATGGAGGATGTTCCATTCTGTATGAGTTAATTCTGGAGGTTGCCTGCCTCCATCTGTGATTAGGAGGTCAGGCTTACCATACTTAGCTATGATTTATTTCCCAATGAATTGTCTCACATTATTGCCTTTGTGCTCTTTGGTGGCTTGTGCCACAGGCCATCTGGTTGCATAGTCAATAGCTGTGATGATGTATTTCTTGCCCTTGTTTTTGCCAGGCATTGGTCCCACAATATCCAGTGACCATACCTTGAAGGGTTGTGTGATGGATACAGGTACTACTGACTTGGGTGGTGCTTTGGTTTGGGCGTACTTCTCACAGACTTCACATTGCTCCAGTAACTCTCTGATATTGTCCAGCATGTTGGGCCACCAGTAGCGCATCTTAAGGTATTCATGTAAGTTCCAACTACGGGTGTGTCCTAGATCTCTGTGGTATTGAAGGATTGTGTCAATCTTTTGTGTTGACGAGACGTAGGGTACAGTATCATCATTTGGAAGTATTTGGTGTAGCGTACCATATATAATTTTAAACAGGTATTTGTTCTTAAGGACCTTCTCTTGGATGTCCATTGGGGTTCCAGTTGGGAACTCTTCCTGGAGATTCCCCATGATTAACATGGGTCATTCTGGGTTGCCATCAGCGCAGAGGACATGTTTGCTGTATAGCCTTGACAGGGCATCTGCAGTAAGCATTTCCTGCCTGGCTTATATTCAATTTACATGGGGTATCTCTGTATGAGACTCATCCATTTGGCTTGTCTCCTTGACAAGTGCTGTTGTGTTTTGAAGAATATTAGCAACTTGTGGTTGGTGAGTACTTTGAACGTTTGGGCCCCTTCCAGATAGCATTGCCATTTCATGAGGCAGTGTGTCAAGAATGCTTTTGCTTTATTTCCTGACAACAACAACAAAGTCTTGGTGAATCCTGGGTTTGAAATCCCTTCCTCTAAGTTGGTTTTTTCCTCAGCTCCTAAAAAAGAATTATTAGTATGTAATAACTGTCCTAAATTACCTTTGGCTGCTTTGGAATCAAGTCCAGAGGTCTTCTGGATCAACAAGGGAATCAAACCTGCGTCCTCTTGGTTGCCTATTGATCACCTAGATAATATTAGTATTTTGAAGTCAAATTTACCTTTCTTAATGCACAAAATGGCTGCCTGTAGCCAATCAGATGTTACAACGGCTCCTGGAACTTTTGAATTTGATTTCAATTCAAACAATAACAATATTAAGTTATCAGAAAGCTCTGTACTTGATTTAAATCAAGTAAAACAAGTATCATCCGCTTCTGTTAAGCATCTGCTCCCTAGATGCCTCCCCCAAACTGTTGGTTCTCTAAAAGCTGGGGTAAATAACACCCAGCTGTTTGGAGAAGCCTCAGCAGGGGTTAGATAATTTAAAAATAGTCTTTTTTGAAATCCAAACCAAAGCTTCTCCTGCCAAGTTTTCCCCCAACTTATCCCCAAATTCCCCTGATTATTTTCAAATTGGACATCAATGACAGCCTATATAAGGCTCCAGCTTTCAGCATTATTATCTGTTCAGTTAATAAAGTCCTTTTCCAACCTAGTTGATTTTTCTTTTGCCTGCTCTCAAATCCTGAAATCAAACACCATGATGCTACCCAAGTCATCCCAATGGGGACCATTTGGGTATAAATTGTTGGTTTGGTTGCTCCTTTTACAGTCTGTTACTGCAAGCCTATCCTTTAGAACCAGAGCAGATTCTGGTTTTCCTCCTCCCAATTACTTGGAAAAGTTGTGGCGTCAAGTGGTACCAGGCGTATGGTACACCGCCACCCCACTGTCACCAAATCCCCCAATCACAGAGGAACCACATGTCATGGGGACCAGTCCACCCAGTCCTTCTTTATTTCATCCCATGGCTTCTTTTTTTCTCCTAAGCTATCTTGGAGCTTACTTCCTGTTGGGAAGATTTAATCCCCTTTTGGGTCAATATTGTCTTATTGGAGAATTGTTCCATATGGGGATGATCTCTCTTCCAATTGGTTCTCTAATCACCAGGTTGAACCCATCCGCAGCCATACACCTTTTGGGTGGTATGTTTCTGAACAGATGGGTCCCTGGCACAGTGTATGATGGCTACCAACTCCTTGTTGTGTATGGGATATCTTTGTTTGCTGTCAGATAACTTCCTTTATTCATATGCCATGGGGAGGAAGTCTTTTTCTGCCGTTTAGATACGGAGTAATCCTCCTATGGCATAATAAGAAGCATCAGCTTCTAGCTCATAGATTTCCTCACAATTCAGATATTGGAGGATAGGGGCAGTGACCATGCTTTCCTTCAGTTGGCAGAAGTGTTGATCACGTAGCAGTGTCCAGAAAAATTTGGTTATTTTGCCTGTGATGGCAGACAGGGGGGCTGTTAGAGCACCCCAGTCAGGGATGAACCTTCTTACGTAGGCTACCATTCCAAAGAAGGTGCAGAGTTCACTCTTATTTCTTGGAGCTGGCATCTCAGTTATGGCACATATCTTGTCTTGGTCTGGTTTAATTTTGTCCTTGCTGATAATGTGACCAAGGAATGGAAGTTCTGTTGAGAAGAATTCACACTTTGACAGTTTTGCAACCAATTGGTTCTCTTCAAGGGTGCAGAGGACCATGCAGACGTCTTCCCAGTGTTGTTCCAGGTTGGGACTGTAAATGATGATGTTGTCCAGGTAGATAATTGCTTGCTTTCTGATGTGTTCCTTAAAGACTTTGTTCATGAAGTTCACAAAGGTACTGGGAGCATTTTTCATGCCAAAGTTGAGAACAACACATTCAAAGGATCTGTATTTAGTTCTAAATGTGGTCTTTGGAATGTCTTCAGGTTTCATGCAAATTTGATGGTAACCTGCTGTCAAATTAATTTTTGTGAAGATTTGGGACCCCCCAGGGTGTCAAAAAGGTCGTCAATTAGGGGCAGGGGATACTTGTTCTTAATTATGACCTTGTTGAGCGCTCTGTAGTTGGTGACTAGGCAGAGTCCTCCATCTTTCTTTGACACAAAGAAGACAGCAGCACCAAAAGGTGACTTTGATGGTCTTATGAGTCCTTTTTCAAGGGCTTTGTCAAGGTAAGCTTTTAGGGCATCCTCTTCTTGTGGTGTGAGGCGGTAGATGGGTTGTGCTTTAGGTACACTCCCTTTTAGGTCAATTTTGTGTTGTATGCCGCGGTCAAGAGGTAGTCCTGGCAGCGTTTCTTGAAAGACAGCAAGGAACTTGTTAATTAGGTGGTCTTGGATGTGGTCCTTTTCATGTTGAGTCTCCGTATTTTTAAAGTGGATGACCTCATATGTGAAGGTACTCCAATTGATTTTGCTAGGGTTGGTTTCCTATTCTGTTTCCATGATTTTCACAAATACATGGTCCCTCATAAGTGTATCAAGGTGAGTTGAGTAAACATAATGATGTACCTCTCCTTGTTGTATGGTGAGAGTAGCACTATCCCAGTCAATGTGAGGTTTGGTCTTTCTCATCCAGTCCAGACCAAGTATAACATCATACTTGTGGATTGGTATGATAGGGCCGCTATTTGTTGTTTGTACATCTCCAATTTGGTTGCAGAAAGGTTTTGCCTCTTGCTTGACTGGTGTGCTTCTGTTATCTGCCATGATGACTCTCCTGATACTGCTTTGGGTGGTAGGTAGTTTCATGAGGTCAGCAAATTTCTTGTTGACTATGGATTGGTCTGCTCCAGTGCCAAATAGTGTGGTGCCCTTATATCTGCAAAAACAGAAAGGATAAGTGAGGAGTTTATTTCCAGTTTGGGCAGCAAACAGTAGAGGGTTGCTGGAGGGTACTTGGATCATGGAGATTGAATCCACATCCTGGTCCCAGTACAAGTCTTGTAGGTAAGGGGTAGGGCGGCTTGCCTAAGCGCTCTCCTGAGCTTTTCCCTCCTCATTGGTATCTTTAGTGCTTGCCTGGTTGGCTTGTGCAGTGCAATTTCCAGTTTGAGGATGGGTGTTGTTGGCTTGGTTGTTCTGCTTATTAGGTTGAGGATCCTTCTTGGCTGAAGGACTCTCTTTGCGCTTGTTGGTTGCATGTAGGTTGTCAGATTTTTTGCTGCGTGTTTCCCTTCCAAGAATACATCTTCAAGGTTCTTGCACTGGGTCATGTCAAAATGACATCTAATGTGTGTGGGAAGGCCATTGTGGAAGTCCAAGTGCAGCCCAGGTTCATCAAAGTTGATGGTGTTGGGTGTGCGGTCATGTAGGTCTTTGTATGAAGCAATGTACTCCTTGATTGTTCCTGTCATCTTGAAGGTTCAAAGTTCTGTCATGATTACTTTGTTGGAATCCTTAATGCAGAACTTTTTGAGGAATCCACTTTTGAATAGCTCCCAGTGTTCTAACTGTGCTGTTTTTAGCAGAGTTACAAGGGGAAAATATTTAAAAACTAGATAGTATCTTTATTGAGAGATAGTAATTATATAGTATTGTGAATCAAGGATAACAGGAACATGATTGTGTTGATCACACAGTTGGATGATGAAGGGGGTGGCTTGATCCTGGTAATGGTTTAAGTGCCAAAACAAGGCATCCATCATAAAGGATCATCATTTGTTCATGTTGTTGGATTTAGAAATTTGAGTTGACTTCCTAGTCTGGCCTTTAGTGGCCGGGTAATCTGATTGCAGGTCACAAAACTGCTTGGTTGGAACCTTGCTGGCAGGTTGAGCCTGCTGTTTTGACACCAGTTTTCCTTCTGGTTGGGGTGTTGGGCTAGCCATCTTCTTACAACATGTGATGCAGTTCCCGTAACATGAAGGGCAATTTCACTGACCCAGAGTCTTTGGGGGTAGTTCACTTGCTTAAATTTGCTTTGTGTACTGTTGATCCAAAGAGAGGCGTTTTCCTGGTGTAGTCCTGCAAATGCGCCAATTTTGGCTGTACTCAGGCGCTGGAATACAATATTGGGTATCTCAGGCTGCTGTGGTCATGTAGTGGTTGGCGCTGTGGGTAACAATCTGTGGGCTTTGAGAGTGTTGTATTGTTTGATGGGTTCAAGGATGTTGCCATAGATAATGAGGCCTGCAGGAACATCTTGTCCTTCTTTGTAGTCTCTCCAGCTCTTAGGGAGTACCATTGCTTGGGTCTTTTTCTTAGGAGGAATTCTTCCTTTGAGTTGGGTAGGTATGGATAACCTACCTGTGCTATCACTGTCAAGTTTATACTTCTGGGAGGTATAATAAACAAGATAAGGGAAGATTTAAGAAGAGAATGATAAGTTATTGAATATGAATATAGAAGAATATATAGCATCATGACAAGCCACATACTGTAAGAGAGGGGGGCTAGACTAACAAAGTCTGGCTCCCATCCTGGTGGGACCAACCACCAGGATGCCATCCAGTGCAATACTGGGATAGCCGCTCAAAGGGGCCTCCCAAAGGAGACGGGATGTGAAAGGGGAGGGAAGTATGCATCCAAAGCCATGAACATGGCTCCAGTAAGTAACCACATAGAGCAATCCTGAGTGAAAGGGGGCTCTGCATTTGACTCAGGGATTTGGCGCAAGGGGGAAGGATTGACCAAGTCAGAAGAAGGAGTTTCAGTAGCAACCAATTCTAAAGGTGGCAACAATTCTTCAAGATGAGAAGATGACCAAAAGAACAAACCATAGGATTCCGGTTTGATGGAAATCTGGGTGAGATATTCAATTACATTTACAAAAAGACCAGGAATAAACTCAGAAGATTGGGAAATCAAGGAAAGTTTGCTCCAAAAGACAGGGTTTGAGGACTAGAACAAGAGGGAAATAGGCACCAGTATCCACATAGCCATCTTGTACCAAGGTGACAACATGCTTTCTTCAGGTGCCCCTTTTTTTGCTAAAACTACCAGGCAGACAGATCAGGTGCACGGGTAAATAATAGGAAATTTCCCAAATTAATATACTTGGAACAATTCCCAACAAAAAACGACAGGCAGGCGGGCCAGGGAAAGCAGGGCAGGGATGACAGCGGGTGTTGAACCAGTTACATTTATTAGTAAACAAACTTTAATAATACAAAAGATTTGCAAAGTCAGGAGTTCATTCAACAATTGGAATTGGTAAGCAAGGGACCTGATAGCCCATGCTTCCATTTTATGCAAAGGGGGGGGTGATAGGACGGGAGGGGTTATAAAAGGGGATATTGGGGTGCAATCTAAAGGGGAGCCTATTAAAGAGTACTAGCTAATCTTATCTTGGTTTGAGACCAAGAAAAATAGGGCTGTGGGCCCGGATGTAAAACTCAGTCCCCCAATTGACTAGGAGTCTTCTGAGGACTCAGGATGCGCATTTCCCCTAATGCCTTTCTCTGACGTCTCCATCAGAGAGCTCCAGAACCCAATTATTTTGGGCTGAGGGACTTCCAAGCCAGGGGAATAGGCAGCCTGGGACACCACTGATTGCGGGATTTGATACCCAATTTCCCCAGGCCACAGGTTAGGCTTTTCTGGATTCATGCAGCCCCGTTTTTCTGTTGGCCTACTAGTTGTTTCAGGACCAGGCAACACCAGGACAACAAACAATCTAGCTGAATTAATGTCTCTTCTGCAGTTGGAGGGGACTCCAAAAGAGAAATGGGAACTTCAGCCGGAAAAGCCAACACAAAGCGTTCATCCACTGTGTGGGCCAAGTCCTCCAGGGTTTGGAGGGGTTTTTCCTGCACACGGACCACTTTTTTGATGATCTGGGTAATACATCCCAATCCAGGGCCAAAAGTGGGCCACAGAACTTTACACATACCGTCCATGTACATCATGGGGGTCATGGGGCTTATCTAAGTAATGTTCCTCTTGGGTCACAGGGCTTATTCAAGTTGTGTTCCATTTAGGATCTGGATTGGGTGATCCCTGTCATTGTTGTGGTAGGTTCCATCATGCCGGGAATTATCTGCCCAAGTAAGAAGGCTCAGAAAGCTGGAAAGCCTTTATCAAAATTGACCAAGTTAACGGATCTAAATCAAACGGTCAACCAGAAATGGGTTACAGCTGCTCCAGTCTGTCAGCTGAAACCAGTTCCTCCTTGAAAATTGATGTTGATAAATCAGCGTAATTTGAGGGTCACCCAATACAAGCTTGTTAATCAGCATGGTTGTCAGAAATTGGTCACACAAGGGTTCTTTGCAACCTGGACCAGATACTTACTTGACAATGTGGAAGAAAAAGGAGGTCAAGACTCAGGTGGTATTGCTTAGTCAATTTTCTGATATATATTAAATAATTTTCACTGTTTCAACTCTAAGAGTTGAGTCCTCCCAAAATTTTACTCAATAAAAATCATTTATCCCTAGTTCTAATTTACTTTTTAAAAATGCATCCTGTAGTTGGGTTGTTACAATATATTCTGTACAATCTGATTCTCAACCAAATCATTTCTGGAAGATGGGGCCCAGCAGTTGGAACTTTGTTGTTGGTGCTGCCCAATGTTAATTTTGCACCAGCCAATCAAGAAGCCCCCCTCCATTCTGGAAACTGAAAATTGTGTTGCTTCTCAATGTCCAGAATTTTATTCTGAAGATATGTTGATGCTTTCTCAGGCCATTTATTTTGGGCACTATGGTTAGGATTAATTGTTTTGCTTAATCCTGGTATTACAATTGGAAATTTTACAAAAAGATATCTGAAGCCTTGTTGGTGGTTAATCATTAGTTCTATGTGGATTTGGGTGGTAAATCCCCATCACTTAGAAACGGCTTCATATTATCCTGCAATTTCTGTCACAGTCATAGATGCTTGACTGATAATGGTGCCACCAGTTTACTGGCTGGCCGGTGAACCATTTGGTAAGCCATTAGGTGATCTACTTGGGGTGTTAATTCTCTGTCAGGGATTCTTTCCCTGACTAACTGAATTTTATTGACAATTTTGGCAAAAACATATCAGCAAACCAACACCACAACAAAGAAATGGAGTCCAGTGTTTATTTTAACAATAATGGCAACAGGTTTATAAACTCTGAACCCTAAAGAAAGACCTAGTGTTAGTACAGAATTAACTTTTCAACTTAGTTTACCTTTATATATAAATTGTATTCATTCAACTTTTGCTTTGGCTTTTGAACCAGGTTTCAAAAAGGTTAATAAGCTGCTTAACCACGTCACTTACCGCTCACGTCCTGATTGGCTACAGCTGTGTTCATTTCCGCTCCAGAAACAATTAATTCTATATATGAGCCAAGTTCTGTACTTTGTTTTAAGTGATGACCACAACACAACCCGCTTAATTATGAACAGCATCAGGGCTTGTCTTTGGATCCTCTTCTTTAACCTTCTAACAATCCATATTATTAAGTTCCATCTGTATCATCATTTAAGAAAAGGTATTAATTTGATTACCCATCCATGAAAATCCCTCTTATTTTAAAATATGCCACTTAAATGACCCAGCCTTAACTGTGAGGGTATTTAAGTGAGTTATTCTTATCATTTCTCTTTGTTCCAACAATAAAGATTTATTCTACTCATTGTTACTCCTTTATTTTCTGATAAAACACATTTTTGAAGCCATGAGAGGAATTCTATTCTATCCTGGTTTCTAGCTTACTTCTTGCCAGTGGTATTGGCCTTGGAAAACCCAACACCTACAACTGACTGGTACAACTCTTCTCCAGATGACATCCACCAAAAGAAATACCTCACCCATGGATGTTTTAAATACCCTTCTGGACATTGGGGACATAAATTCCACTATGATTGTTTGTTTACTACACTGCCTACTGAACCTACTCTGGTTAGACCTTACGCCTCCTTTTACCTCTTGATGTATTTGGTGGGTTACTATCTACTTGGTTGTTTCAGTTCTATGTTAAGAAGATTTGCTTACCTAGGACACCTTGGACATCTTGCAATGGTCACAGTTCCTATTGGCTCGGTAATAGCAGGTTTGAATGTAGGGGCTTTGGCCCATCAGCTAGGAAGCTTATTCCCTGTCAAATGGGTCCCTGACACTCTGAGAGGTAGTAATGGAAGATGTTGCAACAATTATATAGTATCATGGGAAGCCACATGCTGTTCATGTACACCATGGTAGTCATAGGGCTTGTCCAGGTAGTCTTCTATTTATAATTCAAAATGTTTGATCCCTGTATAAGATGGGCAGTCGATCAGAGTGTCAACAAATTAATTATTAATCAGATAATCTCTCAGGAAATCACTTCCCTGAGAGGGAGTAATAATAGATGCTGTCACATTTGGAATTTTTGTTATTGTAAATCTAATATATTTAAAATATAAAGTTACAGTTGGACTGAATTTGACTAAAATAAGTTATACATTAGATTTTAAACCTGTTGTGATAAACAAAAAATCTCAGTCTAAAAATGAAAACAACTCAGTATAAAAGCAAAATCAAAGTGGATCCAAATCTATTGTAATTTAATATAAATTCTTTAATTTTTGATTTTGTTTTTAGACATAGTTGTTTTTGTTTTTAAACTGAGATTTTTTTGTTTATCTCAACAGGTTTAAAAACTACTGTAGAAACATTAGTTGCTAGATTATCTTACTGCCTCAAGAAGAAAGTTCTTGATTAATGATCCAAGCACTATATATTAATATGACAAAGTTTTTGGGTCCAAAGGAAGCTATCTAATTTTCTATATCTATATTGACATTTATTGGTATACAACTCAATTATAAAAAGATCCATCCCTTTTCAATAAAATGATCAATCTCCTCTAATTTCACATCTTTCTTATTTAATATAATTTACTAAAAGCATATGGGTGACGATAAGCCCTTAACATGTGCGAAACAATGCCATTATACTTTTAAATGTTAAAAATAACGATTTTATTTTGAATTCATTAGCCAAAAGTCATATTAAAATAATATATGAGTTGTTTTGGTAGATCCCAACTATAAAGCAGCTACACAAGTCTCCTTTAGGGATCAAGTGCGGTCCAGGGGCCTAGTGAGCAGATACCCAATGAGCATACATGCTTAAGATAACAAACGATATTCCCGAGATATACTGGACATGGCAGCATTAATATAGATCAGCAAACTTTTTTGAAACTTGTAGGATGAACTGTGATTGCAAGGCTCCTGCGGATACCAACGGTGGGCTTTTAGGAGGGAATCAAGGAGTCTCCACATGATCGGCTTTGGTTAAGGCATCTGCCACAATGCTTGGCGACAATCCATCAGGTTTAATTTCACGCCAAGCACTTTATTCCAAAATAAATATCTTCTCTAGCAAGAACCCAGCCATACTCCAACAAGGGTTCTGGCATTAGCCAGATATAGCAAACAGTTGCAGCTCCTGGAAACTCTAACTGCATTTTAGATTGTAAATTTATCATACATGGATATCTACAGGAGCCAAACTTTAAATCCATGAAACGTGGACTATAAATTCATTAAAAAGTAATACTTGGATACGCCTAAGCAGATAAGTCCATACTTCCTTTTAAGGTTAAATACAGAATCACAATCCAATGACAATAATTTTGTGCGAAACTCAGCGCCTGACATGTGCCTCGTTGATTGGCTGCAAAAGGCTCATATCTGTAGGTGACTTTGATTGATTTTAGCAAGCAGGGCTGTGTAAATGGCAGTTTACATTTGGATTGGTTAAGTGATTGGCTGTCGTGAAACAAATCTGCCTGATTTAACTATCGGCTTGTTATTTGATTGATTAAATTCCAGCAAGCTTCTAACCTTTAATAATATTTGTTTTCTTACAAAAAAGTGCCCCTAATATATAGTTTTTAAGAGGTGCTTTCAAAACTTTAGTTTCTCTTTTTTAACTAAAGTCAATCCTCTCCAAGATCTGATTTAATTGTAAAAATACACTTAATTTAGCTCCCAAAAACTAGAATACTTTATTAGTTTATGAATAAATAAGTTCAAAATAATGGTAAAAACAATTAGCTCATTCATGTTGGCTAATTTAAGAGTAGCCAATGTTTCAAATACTTTCACCAAAGTCGTGTTTCAGATGTTGGTTAGATTAAGCGAATTGTTTCCTAAACAAGTTGTACAATAAACATGAGCTCCTGCCGCTTGAAATAATTTAAAAGGCAATATTTACAATTTTTATTAAATTTAATATTTAGTTTAATTATTCAATTTAGCTTATTTAGGATTTAGGAGTAGTTTTGCCGAACCTAAGTTGGGTTGTTTTTGGGACAAATTTCAGTTTCTTGCGACCTTGGAAGTTACAAACTTATCCTCTCTTTTTGGCAAGACCCCTTGATTCTGATCGCCAGGTCTAGACTAGATAATTTATTAGAGGATATAAATATCTGGCTTTGCTCTGGTGAGGCGGCATGGACCCAAACTTCGCTCACCACCAAATCCGCCTACCCTCGCTCCGTGAACTTGGCTTACTGCCATACCCTGCTCCAAAACCACCACATGAGGCTTTACCACGCTCTGCTCGTTGGAAGGCTAACCCACCCCAACTTAGCATCCTGAACCAAGTGTTCAAAACCAACCAATTCCCATCCAAAGATACACGCAAGTTCCTGAGCATGACTCTGAAAATACAACCGCGCACTCTGCAAATTTGGTTCCAGAACAGGCGACAAGCACTCAAAACCCGAACCCGTAAAACCACAGCTACTTCGTCAGAATCCCATTGAACCCTGGTGTACCCAATCCATATGGCTACATTCACATCTTTCCAAAAGAGCCAAGTTAACTAATCTATTTCCCTATGAGATATTTACTGTAATTGTATGTATGCTCGGCTAAATCCCAGAACCATTTGCAGAAATCAATGAATACCACACCTATAATTAAACAATATATATTATAAGCCCATGATCACAACTCAACTTTTGTACAAAACAAAATAGTCAAGTATTGTCGCAACATCTTTGATTAATTCCTCTTGGGAAAGTAATTCCCTGAGCAATTCCCCAACTAATCATTAAATTGGTGGCACTCTTATCAATTGCTCATCTAATACAGGGATTAAACCTTCCGAGTCCTAAATGGAACATTACCTGGACAAGCCCCATAACTACCATGGTGTACATGAACAGCATGTGGCTTCCCATGATACTATATAATCCTCTATAGTCATATCAATAAAGTATCATTTTCTTCTTAATTTCCCCCTTTATTTCATTTATTATACTTCTAAGAAGTATATACTTGACAGTGGTAGCAGTAGGTAGGCTATCCACACTTACACAACTTGAAAGAAAAATTCCTCCAAAGAAAAGAACCCAGAAGATGGTACTCCCCATTGGCTGGAGAAGATACAAAGAAGGTTAGGACATTTCTACAGGATACATTGTCTTCAACAATATCCTTGTACTAACCAACCAATACAACATCCTCAGCACACAAGCAGTCCTGAACCTGCCTCTAATCCCTGATATACCCAAAATACCCAACATTATATTTTGGTGTCTCTACTCAGAAGAATTTGAAACCTTCTCAGGACTATGCTGTGAAAACTCCAACCTCAGGATTCAAAGCACACAAAACAAGTTAACACAATAGAGCTACCCCATAAGACTCTGGGAAAGTGAAATTGCCTTACAAGTTACTGGGGCTGCCTCCCACTTTGTGAGAAAATGGTTCAAACAACATCCTGATCACAATGAAGACAGGGAAATGTTAAATAATGCCTTATTAGAGAAGTTTTCTATAAATGACTCTGATGTTGTGATCATGGCAGAACTCAGAACCTTTAAAATGACAAAAACCGTCAAGAAGTACATTTGTAGCATACAAAGGCATACATGATTAAGCTCCTGACACCATCAACTTTGATAAGGCTGGAATATGTCTAGATTTCTATATTGTGATCTGAGGCGCAGCACAGAGTCACAACGGGAAATCCTAACATTAGGATTGGATTTGTACTAAGTCTTGGTTAGAATGACAGGGAAGGCTATATAATTACCTTGTGGTCCTGATTGAATAATATCTGCTAGATGTGGCTAGAGAGGTGCCAAATTATGTGGAGACACAAAGACAAAAATGTGAATAGAACTTAAATTTTATTGTTAGAAGTGAAATGGAATATATGCTGTGTAGCTTTACCACAAAACAGTACATGGACGGTAGGATCACTTGCCACAAGCATGAGTGGGGCAAGTGAGTTGCACAGAATCAGGAAACTGAACAATTGAATTTCCCAATTCAGAGCCAGACTCATTTTGGAGGGCAAAAGCAAAAGAGAGAGATTCGTCCTCAAAATAACCCATCAAAGGCAAAATCAAAACATGGTGAATGGCAGCATTCACAACATTCTACAATGGTCTTCCTACACACATCAGATAACAGTTTGATATGAGCCGCTGCAAAAACCTCCAGTATATATTATTAGAAGGGAAACAAGCTGCTCATAAATCTGATAATATGTATGCAACCAATAAGCAAAAAGAGAGTCCCTCAGCAAAGAAGGATACTTGACCCAATAAACAAGCCAACTAAGCTAATAACTCCCATCCTTGAGGCAAAAATTGTACAACTCATGTGAATCAGATGAATACTACAATGTACCCAAGGAGGGAAAAGCTCAAGGGAGTGCTTAGGCAAGCTGCCCTCTCTCACTTTACAAGAATTTTACAGAGGCCAAGGCATGGACTCAATTACCCTGATCTAAGTACCATTCAGTGATATTATACTGTTTGCCACCCAAACTGGAAATAAAATTTTATTTATCCTGTCTTTTTTGCAGATACCAAGGCACAGCACTATTAGACACTGGAGCATACCAATCCCTTGTTGACAAATTTTTTGCCAACCTCATGAAACCACCTTCAATCAAGAGCAACATCAAGAGAGTTATCATGGAAGACAGCCAAAGCACCCCAGTTGTCGTGGCTCATACCAGAGTCTGGTTGGACTCCCATAGGGCAGGCTGGGCCTGAAAGGCCATGTACACAATAGTGCAATTCTGACCAGGTAGTTGACTGCAGTAGCTAGGGTACACCAACTCCCAGTATGTGGCACAACCTGGTTGACCAGCCCTAATACTGTGATATAGACAAACCCCAACTTACTGAAGTCCTGAGCAGGAGGCACGTTGGGCAGGGGGAAGTAGTAGGAATCTCCTTCATAGCAGGCGGGATGGTCTCTTTAGAATAACCAGGAGAGAGATCCAGATGATGGGGATGGAAATACTCCAAGTCAAGAGCGCAGGATGGATTGACTGAAGTAGCAGGAGTATAGCCAGGAGGGTATGGATAGGCGAGTTTATATTGAGTTGTGGATTCCCAAATAGATGCAAAGAGAATAATTAAAATTGAGCAAAAATAGATAATTTCTGCAATAAGATAATGATTTCTGGGCATAAACTCGTTTTATTAAGATGTCAACAGTGAGGAGGGCTTCTCCTCCTCACTATTTATACTTACTCATAATTTTGTGGCATTTAGTGCCACCAGAGATCTGATGGCATCATTATCAGTTAAACTTACAATTTTGACCGGAAATTATGTACTTGAGCCTGGAAGTGGATATTCATTGGTTGGTATAACATGAACCTTTCTTGAACTGCAGCATTCCAAGATGCCACAGTTATTTATAGATCTTGCAAGCAATCAAGCACCTGATTATGTGATCAAACAATTGCACTCACAGTGTATTGTTTCCTGCTAATTAAGAGGGCTAAATTTTTTAATGGAATTGAAGCCAGGGATTTGAGGCTTGTGTGCCTCTCAAATACCGGGTATTTTTTAATTGAAAGCAGATTTTTCTTGCTCTGGGAGACAATTGGTGAAGGTTTTCAGGCTGCGGGTAGTTTGGCCTCTAAGAAGGCCAGCTGGTTGTCCAGGGCTTTATGGTCCCTGATACCAGTCACTAAGGAGACAAAACCTTTCTGGGCACAAATAGGGGATGTACAAACTATCCTTAGTGGCCTCATCATCCAAATACCTAAATATGATGTAGTGCTTGGCCTAGATTAGATGAGAAAGACAAAACCCCACATTGATCTGGATAGTACCACACTCATTATACAGCAAGAAGAAGTACACCACCATGTATACCCTTCTCATATATGACACTCACATGAGAGATAATTTATTTGTGAATATTAACAAAGCATATGAGGAAAAAGGCGCCAGCAAGATTGACTGGAATACCTGTACATACAAAATAATCCATTTTAAAAATGTGGACTTCTTACAAGAACACAATCCTATACCCCAGTGATTTGTTCAAGAATTATCCTCTGCATTACAGAAAAAAGTTGGGCTTACCACCTGACAGAGGAATCCAATAGGAGATTGATTTAAAATAAAATGTACCCAAAGCACACCTCATCTATCAATTGACACCACAAGAAGACAACACATTAAAAGAATACCTGTATGAAGACCTGGAAAAGGGGCTCATTTGATCATAGAAATTCCTCTTTGGTACAGCTGTCTTTTTTTGTGGCCAAGAGAGATGGAGGCTTGCAACTTGTCACCAACTATAGAGAACTTAATGGAGTCACAATTAAGAACATGTATCCCCTGCCCCTGATTGACAACCTCTTTGAAACACTGGGAGGATCAAAGCTCTTCATAAGAATTGACTTAACAGCAGGATACCATCAAATCTGTTTAAGCCTTAAGACATCCCAAAGAAAATATTCAGAACTAAATACAGCTCATTCAAATGAAAAGTCCTAAAATTTGGTATGACAAACACCCCCAGTACTTTTTTGGCATCCATGAACAAAGTGTTCAAATACCACATTGTGAAGAAAGCCATAGTCTACCTAGAGGATATAATTATCTATAGCCCCAACAAAGATAAACACTGGAAGGGCATCCAGATGGTATTCAAACACTCAAAGATAACCAAATAGTAGCCAAGCCTTCAAAACGTGACTTCTTCCAACAGAACTCCCATTTTTAAGACACATTATCAGTAAGGATAGAGTACATTCAGACCCAGAAAAGATACAAGCCATAACCAACATGCTGGCGTCACAAAATAAGAGTAAGCTTTGTACATTCTTAGGCATGATAGCATATGTTAGAAGATTTATTCCTGACTGGGGTGCCTTGACTTCCCCCTTATCCACAATCACAGGCAAGACAACAAAATTTGTATGGACACTGTTGAGAGATCAACACTTTTGAAAGTTAAAAGAATATATGTTCACTGCTCCTATCTTGCAATATCCAAATTGTGAAGGAGTGTAAAAACTAGAAAATTACGCCTCCAATTACATAATAGGAGGAATAATCCAAATTTAAACTACAGAAAATGACTTCCTCCCTGTAGCATATGAATCAAGGAAGTTATCTGAGAGCAAACAAAGATATCCCATACACGACAAAGAACTGGTAGCTATTTTCCACTGTATAATGAAGTGACAATGTTACCTGGAAGGTGCACAGATAATCAAAGTGCTAAACAATCACAATTCATTGGTATTCTTTAAAAACAACAGCACCTATCTAGATAACAAGCTAAATAGATGAGCCTCATATAGAAGTCCACCATGATAATTGAGTATAAATCAGACAAGGAGCTGCTTACTGAAGATGCCCTTTCAAGACTATACAATAAACATGTCTTATGCACTGATGGGGACCCCAATTGGCCCATGTTAATCATGAGGAATATCCCAGAAGAGTTCCCACTTAGCACACCAATGGACATCCAAGAGAAATTCCTCAAGAACAAACATCTGATCAAAAACTTAGATGGCACACTACACCAAATACTTTCAAGTGGTGACACTTTACCCTACATCCTTTCAACACAAAAGATTGAAACAATCCTTCAATACCACAGAGATCTAGGACACACCTGTAGCTGGAACTTACATGAATACCTTAAGACGCGCTACAGGTGGCCCAACATGCTGGAAAATATCAAAGAGGTACTGGAACAATGTGAGGTCTATGAAAAGTACACCCAATCCAAGGCACCACCCAAGTCAATAATACCAGTATCCATCACACAACCCTTTAAGGTGTGGTCACTGGATATTGTGGGACCAATGCCTGGCAAGAACAAAGGCAAAAAGCACATCATAACAGCTATCAACTATGCAACCAGATGACTTGTGGCACAAGCTACAAAAGAACACAAAGGCAATGATGTGAGACAATTTATTGGGAAAGAAATCATAACCAAGTTTGGGAAGCCTGACCTCCTGATCACAAATAGAGGCATCAAACTTAAGGCCATTGACACCAACATCTATCTCACCAAAAAAAGAATAAGACAAATCACAGCCAGCCTGTATCACCCACAAGAAAATGAAAGAGTAGAACAACTAAACAGCTTGCTAGTAGAATCCTTTAGTAAGCTATCTGCCAACAATCTAAAAGCCTAGGTTGACATGCTACCAACAGCACTTATGGTGTGCAGAACACAATTTAACTGTAATATGGGCAAAATCCTGTATGAACTTGTCTATGGGCAAAATCCTGCCCTTATTAGTACAAACACAGTACCACAATTACCTCTGCCAAAAAAGGTGCCAGATGAAAGTGATCCCAATGTACAGCGTGCTAGAAAAGCCCAGGAAAACATGGATCAATAAAGAGTCAAGAGAGAAGCAATCCCACTACAGCAGGAAAGATTCCAAGTTGGGGACATAATCTGGGTTGTCAACCACAATCAGAAAAAGTTAGACCCAGGGTTGAGAGGACCAGGCATTGTCATGGAGATCAAACCTAATAATACTTACCTCATCAAGGGAATCAGCACGTGTACTGAACTAAAACATATACATCATGACCAACTCCGCCTATGTAAAGCAAGGAATGCACAACTCAACTCATAACTACCTGTATCTAATGAAAAACTGGATCAATATCAAGCCCAAATACCCAAAAATCTCTAGAAAGTTCCTAAGGTTCCACCTTATAGCACCCCAGGAAGAGATGTTGCAACATCTTCAATCACTTCCTCTCAGAAAAGCAATTCCTAATTAATCATTAACTTGGTGACACTCTTATCATTTGCCCATCTATTATGTGGATCAAACATTTTGAGACCTAAGTGGAACACAACTTGGACAAGCCTTGTGACTTAAGAGGAACAATCACTTGGATAAGCCCCATGACTACCATGACATACATGGAAAGTATGTGGCTTCCCATGATACTATATAATACCCTATATTCATATCCAATAAAGTATCACTCTCTTCTTAATTTCCCCCTTTATTTTGTTTCATATACTTCCAAAAAGTATATACTTGACATCAACTGACTTTATTTTAAATGAATTTCTGAGCTAAATACTACATTATGGGTAGTTAGCCCTTCTTAAAAACAATATTTAAAATGCACTATACTAATAGAATTTTTGCAATATGGATGAAGTTTGACTAATCAAACTCAATTAAGCTTAAAATTTTATTAAAGTAACAAAAATTCTAGTGGTTTTTATTGCACTATATTGGGTAATTATATAAATAATAAATTTTTAAAATAAACTAAAAAATGGGTTACCCAAATAAGATTTAAATATAAAATGGCTCATAAACCTTGAAAAAAAGGCTTAATAAAATACACTTTCTGGAATTATGTCATTTAAAATGAATTAAAATAAAGCTTTTTGTGTTTTGATATGAGCCTTTCACTTTTTAATGGGAATAAAATCTGAGAATAATCTTTTAACAGAGACTAGTCAACCCAAATTAAACCACTCTTATATTACTATCATCATATATCACTGCTACTCAAAAAGACCAACCTTTTAATAATTTTTTACTTATAATTTGTGGGTTTTTTAATTTATGATCTCATTATAAAAGATTCTAGTGGTGCTATAAAGTAAAATGTGCATTTATGTTATTGCAAAAACATCAGATCAAGACCTCAAGGTTTCTGAGTACCCAATAAATTTAGTATACACAAATCAGCCAGGAAAAACCACCTTTTTTCACAGCAACAGCGCCCATGTCAACAATAATAATGTCAACAGTGGCCATGTTGACACTTTTAATGTTGACACTATAGTAAAGTGACAACCTGGTTTTACTTAATGTTGTTTCCTGGATGTCAATACTTTTTTAATTAACAAAACACATTACCCTGAACATTTTTAATATGAAAAATTATTTAAAAATACTTTATTATACTAAAATAACTCCAGAATAATCAAAAATACAATAAAAAATTACTATAAGTAATAAGAATAAGGAGATATAAGCAACTATTTTACAGTTTACTATGTAAATTACACTCTTTATTATAAAATTATTTTTTATTTCCATAAAAATTAGAATTCTAATGAACCAAAAATAAAGATATTTTATATAATATAATAACTACAAAATATAAGAAAACTCTATATTTAATTTATTATACTTTATATAAGTATAACTGAAAATATCTCATAGCTTAAAGATAAATTAACAAAATATAAGATATTTCTTACTAGACCACATTGAAACTGTATCTGAAACTTACCATTTATACCTAAAAAGATTTGTAAAATATAAATAAATTAAAAGTTTAAAAGTAAAAAATATACAGGCAAAGCAAAGCAAGGCTTATTGTTCTAATTAAAGCCACCAGCAAGAGCAGTGGCAACGTCCTCAAGGTACTTCTTAATCTCTGCCACCTTATACTTTTTCTTCACCAACTTCTGAACGTCCTCCTGGTAGTCCTGCTCCTTGTACTTTTGCTTCTTGGGGGCCACCCGGTTGTCCAGGGCAAGTGCCTAAGGTTGAAGTTCCTAAGGTCAAAAGTGCAGTAATCAAAAATGGGACCCCCAAAAAGTGCAGAAATTGAAACACTATGTAGGGTGCAAAAATCAAAAATATCAAAGATCAAAGTGCAGAAATTGATTTCCAGAAGTTAACTTTGAAGCCAAATAAAATACAGTTCTTATATAAAACTATATAAATTATAAATCTTTTATAGACTAAAAAGACCTCAAGAAATTTATTTCTGTAATAAAAAGTATATGCTAGATAATAAAAATATGCTTAAATTTGCTGTTTTTAAAAGAAAGTTTATTTTAGTTTCAAAAGAAAAATTAGACTAGATTTTATATGTAACTTTATTCAATTGAATATAAAATACAAAAATAAACATAAAACTACTTTAAAATGTATTTGCATGGTAAGATCTTTAATATCACAACATAAAATTAAAAGAAAGAAAAACAATGCAAGATTTTATTTGGATTATTAAAGAACTTTTGCAATGTTCTCAAGATGAGTGAGCCAGTTGGAGGAGTTATAGGGAAGGAGGGAGTTTTTTGTGACTATCTTAAAGTTTTTGAGATCCTTGCTGCTCTTGGAAACACTTTGGCATCTATCTAAAAACTCCTGGAAAAGATTTTCATTGGTTGCTTGTTCAACTTTAAGCTTGTTGATCAGTACATTAAACTTGGGTTTCTTTACCCCAACACAGTTAGCAAACTTGTTGTGCCAGCCTTCCAGGAAGGAAGTGGTCTTCATGGTCTTATTCTTAACAAACTTTAACTGGTTCCACTCAATCTTTTTTTACTTTCTTCCATGGTGTCTGGTTTCAAGTTTTCTAATCCATTGGCGTTCAAAGTAATCAATAAATGGAGCAAAGACAGCTGCATTGTCCTCTGTATACTTGGTATTCTTGAATGCCTCATAATCTTGCTAGAGTCCTCCTTTCTCACCAAGGCAATGGCAGAAAAGGAGTTGAAGGCCACCTTGGGCTCCTGGGAAGTGGATCTGGTAACCAGTCTGTTGAGCTCAGTAAAGCTCTGCAGATTTCTTCTGAGGCATTGTCTGAAGTGAAAGAAGCAACCATGAGGCTTGCTCTTAAATACCTTTTTAAAGGTGTTGGCTTGAGCAGGCTCAAAGTCAACAAGGAGGTGGGCATGGTAAGGCTCTGATGTTTCCTCATTATCAGGTTGGCTTGGGGTTTTAGACTTCTTCCTCTTGGGGGTAGAAGTGGGGGCATCAGTAGGGGAAAGGAGATCCAACTTCCCCTTTATAATCTCCAAGGCATGAGTATAACCATCCTCATTTTTTCCTGACATCAGAAAGTAAACCATTGGTAAAACCTTATCACCATACTTCCCATGGATGCATCAAAGCTGAGAAAAGATCTTAGGACATGATGAGAAGGTCCCATCAGCCAACCAGATATTGGCTGTCATCAATCTCTTAAGGTTTTCCTGGGTGGCATAGCAGATGGTTCTTTTATGCTCATCTGGCCCATTTTTATGAAGGAGAAACTGTTCTTTATTAGAGATGACTCTGAGCTCATTTGGTATATCCAGTTCCAGGAGGGAGGTGGCACTTCTGCCCACATTGTCAGACTTCTGGCAATTATCACTGACATACTTCTGAAGGGATCCAAAAGTACCAACTGCTATCTTTTAAAAGCTGGTCAAGTTGTGAATAGCCCTAGTGACTATCTCCTGGGAGGTAAGGCCCCTGTTGAAAGGCTGCCTCTGGCGCAGATACCACTTTATTAGGCGCTGATATACCCCAGTTGGTTCCAGGCAGGTGTGCTGATTGTTCATCTTCTTAAACTGGATAAACCCAGTTGTAGTCAGGCGGGTGGGGCAGGCCCCTCACACTTCTAATTATGAAGCATCAAGTGCTTCTTCTCATCATTACACTTAAACATAAACCCATCATGGTAGAACCCAGCACTGCCCTTGGAGGACATTATTAGGAAGGAGATGGGTAGGACATCTGGCAGTCGGAACTCCTCTTCTTAGTTGCAAATATTTTGTACTTTCAGGATATCCAGGTCTCAAGGCCACCCTCAGTTGGTGTAGCATCTCCAGAGTCATACAGGTCTTCATGTTCTTCTTCTGAGATGTGGGGAGGCTTCTCCTCTTCATCTGCCTGGATGTAGACAAACTTGTGCCCAGTTGGCTTTCAGAGGGGCTGGGGGTAGGTTCCTCTTCTGGAGAGGGGGAGGGCTCAGGGGTCTTCTTGGTGGCTTTGTCAGCCTTCTTGGTGATCTTCTTGATGGTCTTGGGGCCAGGCTTCTTAGATCTGGAATGAGTGGCCTTCTTTGGGTTGATGTAAGTTGACTTAGGGGGCATCTAGATGGCTCAAATTTAGTATTTTTGGTTAGTAAAAAAAGAATATAAATTATTAATAAAAATATTGTTTTTTAAAAAAATCTAAAATTCAGAGTGCTGTTTACTATATAACTTATTAGTTTTAATAAATATTTTAATTGAGGTAGTCAACTCTATAATTCTTTTAAAAGGAACAAAAAAGGGGCTTTTGATCAGACAATTAGTGAGTTTTGATTTTGGCACTTTGATCTCAACACTCCCTAAAAACATAAGGAAACTGTTGTGAATTTGGCCTTATGGACGTCTTGGGGATTAACGTCTATAGTGCTAGCTTCGGAGAGTATGGTTTCAGGCCTATACACAAATTAATACAAGTCTTAAAGACTCTGAAGTCTTTACCCTTAAATCTAAGGTAACAACTAAGTAGAGTGTAAAAGCAAGTAGATAATGTGTGAAAGTATAAAAGTATATTTATTGGGAGAAAGAAGGGAAGTTTATATACTGGAAAGGCTATGTGATGGATGCAGGAGTGTTATTAACACCTGTACCATTGTCAGGAACATTACAGGATCTTTTGGTGTCCACCAGGCTCTTGCATCCGCATTCCTTCCATTTGGGATGATCTGGACAATCCGGCGGAGAATAGTGGATGCATGTTACCCTGGAGTGGCTGCATCTTGCAGCTGCCTATTATGGAAGCCGCTTTCAGTTCCTGAACTCAATCCAACTGGATGTAACAGGTTGGCCAAATCATCATAACATCCAAGATACAATTGGAATTGCAAATCTGTCAGATCCAACAGATTTGGGTGCAAACCAATTAGCCTTGACTACCAGGATTAATTCCACTGATAGCCTTGACCATTCTAATATGCACCTATTTTACAACATTTCCCACCACTAGAATGGGCAAAGGTTATAAATAGAGGGTACTAGACTCAAGGGCTGCATATATCAGGTAATTATTCCAATAAAGCCTTTTTCACTGTATATTGCCTTATTCCTTTCTTTCTCTGCAATCTGGACAACAAACCATGGCATTTTTTCATTAGGTTTTCTTTTTCCAGATTATTGTCCTAAAGGGGGCTTACTCACAAGCACTAGGAGCAGCACACATGTATTTAGTGTGTACTCTAGTAATCAAGTGGCCAGTATTTGGATTCTTAGTGTAGTTTACAGGATCCATTTTCTGGTTGGCCTTAATAGGCCCTTGCCATAGCATGATAAGTGTTTTTTCACATCCATACCCTCTATTACTATAGAAGTATACAGCATCACCCACCTTGTACAAGGGGAGGGTAGAATGGCTATTGAAAGCGTGGTCTACATCATTATTATTGATATTCAACTTGGCATGATAGACTTCAGCCTCTGTATTGATCAAGACCTGGGGCAACTTCTGGAGGTAGGCTTCTGGGGTGACAGACAATCTAGGCTTCATCAGGGAGAGCAGGCAGAAAGGCAAGTCAGGTGGGCGTCCATGAGAGAGTTGAAGGAGTGGCTTGTCAGCAGTTCTTCAGTACCTAATGTTAAGTACCATGGTAGGATGATAGAGCAATCCATTACATGCATTTGTGGTCTTGTTGTTGTGGGAGGTCATCAATTCCTGATAGTGATCCTGTTTGGATAGCGCTCTCTGTATGAAACACATCCTGTGGGTCCTTGATCAACAATCACTGAGTCCAGTTGCAAGGAGAAGCATATGTTAGCTATCCATAGGTACTTGTATTCCATGAATAGGCAATCATCCTTTACATTTGCACTCGCCAAAGAGTTCTCTAGAGCAGAATGTGCTGTGATGATCTCCTCCCATCACAAAGACATGTCAGTCAGTGGGTTAAGGTGCATCTCATCATGTAAAAAAGCAACAGGGACAATGTCTGGCAGTCTTGAGAGGCAGTTTTCCTTTTGTGTTGCATTACCAGAATAGTACAGGGCAATTTTCTCATCTGGATCTGCTTCAGTAGGGAGGCGTTCTCTTCCAACCATAGGATAGCTTCTTTGATAGAAGTTTGGAACTTCATAGCAATGACTAATGGAGAGTTCATAGCTACTCTCTTCTTGTTGAGACAGTAAATAACCCATGTCTGTGAGGATGAGAATGTTATGTTCAACAGAGGTCTTAAAGAGGATAAGATATAAGAAAGAGGCACACATAATTGCTCTCTTCAGTTCATCAAGGGCAACTTGGAAGGCAGCAGAGGTAATTATCAATCCAAGCTTTATACTGCTGAACTGTATCACCTCTTCTTAAATGTGGATGATGCACTTCTCCTGAACCTCAGAAGGCAAGCATGGTTTCAAGTAGTAATACTTCTGTAACCGAGCAAGGGTCTTTTGTATTCCTCCATATCCTGTAGCTTTGTGTGAGGCAACTACAGAGTCTGTTCTGAGTGAGAGGCATACATATGGCAACCAGTTATCCTTGTAGAGCTTAAAGAGTTGACCATCTTTAACTTTGGTGTCCACTGAAAGCTTCTTAAGAACACTTTGGATTTCAGTAGGCTCTTCCTCTCACAAAGATTGGTCAACCAGTAGTTTGTCATAAAGCTCATCAGCAATAGAGAACACAAGGGCAACAGTAGGCAGAGGTAGGCCCTGGGGCTCTTGCATCTCATCAGGGTGGAGAAGTTCAGCCTTGGAGTCTTTTTTGCAATGGGGTAGAGCAAGAAGAGGGATGAAAGAAGATCCATGTGGGTTGGTGCCAGGATCTTCAGGAGGAAAAGGTTCAGGAAAAGAAAAGGGAGGCACTACTATCTTTTCAACCAATGAGTCTTTCTCAACTTGACTGGTTGGAAATACCACTGATTACGCTTCTTGAAGATCTTTCTTGGTCTCTTCATCTTTGCTACAACACTCAGAGGACAAGGGAATCAATTATTGATCCTTATTGTTGCTGAATCTTATCTCTTCTGGCTCTGTTAGAGAAGGTACTTCACCATCCTTAAAGTCTCCCATATCATTGGAACAAACTTTTCTCTAGTCAGGTCAACTTTAGCACAGGATTGATGATCTTCACTAGGAAAGTGTCCAGGTTGGATATATCCATCTGTGATACCAGGGGAAGAGAATTGTACAGGGTTGACTTCAGTCAGGGCAAGGCTTCCAAAAGATTCCAAGTGATACTCTTTAGAAAGGCATTTATCTTCAATTCTCTTTCTTGAACAGTATTTGTTGTGAGGCTGTAGGATGAAGCTTGGTTCTTCAGGAGGCAAGGATTTTGTTAGAGAAAGGAGAGGTACTGTTACATTTTCAGCTAAGGATCTGTACTCAACTTGGCTGATTAACAGTTCTACTACTTTCTATTCTTGTGAAGCCTCATCATCTTCAGAGACTTTCTCATTTTTAAAGCAATCTCCAGCTCCAATAGGGAAGGGCTTGGAAGTTCCAGGATCTTCAGGAGACAAAGGTTTAGGAAGAGAGAGAGGAGGCTTTTTGAAGGTATGAAGTCCAACTATCTCAACTTCATGGAGAACAACATCATCATCCTTAGCTGAATCTTCACTTCTGATATTGTGATTAACAGGAGAGGGCTCCAATAGATCCAGATAAAGTAATGCTATAGGTGCAGCCAAGGATATACCTTTATCCTTGCTGATGTCAGGGACCCACTTGGCAGGGAACAAGTTCCCTAATTGATGGGCCAAGGCCCCTAAGTTAAGTCCTGCTATTAACAAGCCAATGGGAACTGTGATAATTGCGAGATGTCCTAGATGACCCAAGTAGATGAATCTTCCAAACATAGAGCTGAACCAGCCAAGTAGGTAGTATCCCACCACATACGTTAAAAGATAGAAGGAGGTGTAAGGTCTAACTAAAGCAGGTTTGGCAGGAGGCAGAGTGGACAAACAACCATATTGGAATTTACGTCCCCAGTGGCTGGAGGGGTACTTGAACCATCTGTGTGCAAGGGATTCCTTTTGATGGGCGTCATCTGGAGAAGAGTTGTACCAGTCAGTAGTGGGTGTTGGGTCTTCCAAGGTTGACACCACCAACAAGAAGGCAGCTAGAAACTAGAACAGGAATAGAATTCCTCTCATGGCTTCAAAAATAAGTTATCAGAAGGTGAGTGAATAGCAGGTATAAGATAAAGTCTTTATTGTTGGAACAACTAAGTTGAATAAGATTTGAACACTTAAATAGTCTCCAAAATGGAGGCTGAGAGTTTAAGTGGATATTGGGAGGGGATCAGAGGGATTTGACAATGATGTGCATAAATTACATGGTTAAAATTAATACCTGGCCAATATGAGCATTGATGTGGAGCAGGAGGTAGAATATGATCTTATAGTTATAGGAGAGAGAACCAAACCCAGCCACAAGATCATGATAATTTAAGCGGATATTCTCTTGAATATCAAGAGAAGTGAAGTGCAGAGCTTCAGTTTCATAGTCTAATGGTAGATCTGTGAGTGGCAAGGTGCTACCCAGCAGCCAATCAAAAATCAAGCGGTAAGTGACGTTTTCACTTAAGTTAATATCATTTTCAAATTTGAATTGACAAGCAAAAGCAAAAATCAAATCAATCAACCAGATACAAATAGGTAAAATAAGTGAAATAGCTGAACCTACACTAACAATATATGTTTGATGAAGGTTTGGGGTTTGAATCCCGGTTAAATCCAAGAAAAGAAACAAACTGGTCTCATATACTGGATAATTGTGTTGCTGTGTGTTTGTTTTGCTCCCCATATCAATAAAATTAAGAGAGTCAGAGAAAGAATCCCTGAAAGCTGATTAGCAACTCCATGAAATTTACTTCATGGTCCAAATCCTGTTTCTTTTCACTGTACTCTTCATTGATGATTGGTGATTTGGTGGGCTCAACTTCAGTAAGATATTCTTTAGGCTCAATGATATTCTCTAAAAATTCCACTTGGTCTTCTTCTGCAAGGTATTGAGCCTTACTAACTTGATTGACTTCACAAGCCAAAGAATCATGATGTTTAACCTTGTTCAATGATACAGTAATAAGAGTATTAGGTGACTCAGGGCTATTTCTGGAATAATTAGAGTTTTCAGAAGCATCCAAGTGGCAGTCCTGAGGTGTGCTAGTGATTCTCAAACCATTGAAGGGGATGGCTTTGGTACAATCTTGTGGGTAGTGAAGTTTTTTCTTTATCACTTTTTGGAGGTACTGGTAGGAGTAACTAAAGCCAAGGTAGGGCAAAATAGTATCAAAGGAATTTTGACACAAGCTTCCAAGCAGATATTTGATCTTTTGCTCTTCAGTATAGCCAACAGTAAAGGGTTTCACTTTATCCAAGAAGACAAGTACATCTTCACCAAAGTAGAAGTCAGGAAGAGAGCCATTCCCTCCCAGGGCTAAAACAGGACCATGGTGGGGGTGTCCTGCAGGTTTGGCGTATCTGGTAGAATACATATTGGAGTGAGCACCAATGTTGTGAATTTGGCCTTATGGACGTCTTGGGGATTAACGTCTATAGTGCTAGCTTTGGAGAGTATGGTTTCAGGCCTATACACAAATTAATATAAGTCTTAAAGACTCTGAAGTCTTTACCCTTAAATCTAAGGTAACAACTAAGTAGAGTATAAAAGCAAGTAGGTAATGTGTGAAAGTATAAAAATATATGTTTATTTAGAAAGAAGGGAAGTTTATATACTATACTGGCTGCACAATGGATGCAGGAGTGTTATTAACACCTGCACCATTGTCAGGAACATTACAGGATCTTCTGGTGTCCACCAGGCTCTTGCACCCATGTTCTTTCCATCTTGGGATGATCCAGACAATCAAACAGAGAAGAGTGGATGCATATTACCCCAGAGTGGCTACAGATTGCAGCTGCTCATTACAGAAGCTGCTTTCAGTTCCCAAACTTGATCCAAGTGGATGTAATAGGTTGACTGAATCATTATAACATCCAAGATACAACTGGAATTGCAAATCCGTCAGATCCAACAGATTTGGGTGCAAACCAATTAGCCTTGACTACCAGGATTAATTCCACTGATAGCCTTGACCATTTTTAATATGCACCTAATTTAAGACAGAAACATAGTAACATATTAAATTAATTTAATAATATTTTTTTCAAAATTGCCAAAAACCGCAGTTTTTACTAAACCCTTTAAAAGGTTACACTAAACTAACCCAAAATTCCTGAAACTCTGCTATGTTCTAAAGCCAGTCTTTAACCTTTAAAATACTAATTTTAAGCTTTAAAATTACATTGGTTGAATTATCATGGTTTTGTAAAGTAGAGTGTTTGTTTGGTTTAAATGCACTTTTGATTTCCGCACTTTTGATTATAACCTCCTATTGGAGCTTAGTTAATAAAATATTAAATTACAAATATAATTTAAAATATATTGGTGAGCACTAAATCAGTGTGTTTTGAATTTTGATTTGAAGCTTTTTAAATTTGCGCTTTCTATTACTACACCCAGTAAATTACTAAGTGATCATACAATATTTGTTTCATTCAGCACTCTATTTTTTACATAATAAAAATCACTGAAACTATAATCAAATGTTATACAGGTGATTGTGAACCTGTATGATAGGTTTTAGCTGATTTAGTTGAGTATGATATGTTTTTGAAGCTTTTCTGATCATTTACATAGTGATAGAATCAATATTAAGTGATGTTTTAATTTTTTAATTTTGGGGCCCCAAATATTAAATTGAAGAGACTTCCGGACTTTGATTTCTGCACTTTCAAATTTTTCCCCTATATTCAAAAGGATGAATAATATCTATTTTAAAAGCCAAATTAATTTAAGGTGTGTTTTAAATTTCATCAATTTGGGCACTTCAAACTTGGGTTTTCAATTTTAGCTACTAGTAAAAACATTTTAAAAAAAGTCAAATTTAAGAAAAATATTAAATTTTTTGGAAAAAATCTTTTATTGAAAAAAGTGCAGAGATCAAAAAATCCATCAATTTGGAGATTTGATCTCCGCACTTTGACTTTAGGCACTTGCCCGTTGGCCAGGTTGCAAAACTTGGAGACAGTTCTTGCTTGCTCCTCCTACAGCTTAGAGAAAAACTTGTTGTATTTGGGGTTGGCCCCAAACTTCACCTTCAGGTGCTTATGCCAAACCTCAAGGCTAGAGGTGGTCTTTATCTCCCCCTTGAGGCAGGCGCCCTGGAAATTCCAAGGGGCAGTGGCCCCGCTCTTTCCTCTCCGGGCAGTCACCTTCTTGCCCACCCATTGGCGCTCAAAGTAATCAAGGTAGCTCTTGAAGATGGTGGAGTGCTTCTTGATATAAGTGTCCTCCAGGAGGGCCTCAAAGCCAATCCCAGTATGCTCCAGGCGCACAAAAGCCAAGGCAGCAAACTGAGTCAAGGCAAAGCGGCACTTCCCCTTACCATCATTAAGATACTTCTCAAAAATCTCCTTCTCACTCTTGAGATTCTTGATGAGGGCCTGCCTAAAATGGAAGAAGCAGACCTGGACTTCTTCATTAAAGGTAGCCTCAAAGGCTCTGAACTGAGCTTTCTCAAAGTCCATTATGATAACCTTTGGCCCAAGTGAGCGCGCATGAGCTAGCTGCTCAGCGGCTAGGATCAACTCATCCTTCTCATCAGAGGAGGGATTTGCCCTTGTGGCGTGAGTGGGGAGGGGAGCTGGTTGGTGGGAAGGGAGCTCAAAGCATCCCAGAAAATCTTGAAGACTCTGGTATAGATTTCAGTATTGGCACCAGGAAGGAGAAATAACACAAGAGGGATAAACTGGTCATTAAACTACCCATGCAGGACCCAAAGCTGCTTGAAGAGAGAGGGGCAAGTAGAAAATGTGCTGTTGCACAGCCAGGTGGTAGCAGTATTGAGCTGCTCCAGGTTTTGGGTTGTGGCGTAGGCTATAATCCTATCCTCTACTTCCTGTCCATTGTCATAGAGCAGGAACATCTCACCATCCTCAGTTTTTTGAGGGCATCTGTGAGGACCTGGTCTTCAATTTTAGTGGCACTCTTGGCCAGGGGATTGGAGGCTTGGTGCCTATTGCTTACAGACTTGACCAACTGGGTATGGGTTGGCACCCTCTT
Organism: Entomophthora muscae; assembly: GCA_014839935.2. Lineage (NCBI taxonomy): Eukaryota > Fungi > Entomophthoromycota > Entomophthoromycetes > Entomophthorales > Entomophthoraceae > Entomophthora > Entomophthora muscae. The sequence continues at coordinate 434,578 of QTSX02006394.1, forward strand.
GAAGTTGGTGGGGGTGAGGTGCTTGCACACAAGCATGATCAGCTGGGTTGTTGAAAGGTCTTTTGAAGTGGGCATGACCTGGACAAAATATCACTTGAGGAGGCGGGCTATGGTAGTATTTGGCATCACCAAGTGTGTTCACCCTTGATGGTTTGGACCAATTCCCAGCGCTCAGTATTGAGCCACATTGGGCAGGAGCGGTCCTTGCAGATGTAATGCTGGCTCTTGAAGCCCTGGTTGGCATTGTTACAGGAAAAGATGTACATATTGACCACCCTATCTGGCCCACCCTTTACACTCATAATGGGAAAATACTTAGGCAAGGAAGAGGAAACCTTAAATTTGCCATCATCAATGCAGATGTTGTGGGCCAACAGAGGGTCCCAGGGGCCAGCAGGAGCATGGTGGAAGCCAGGGAAGTAATTGGGGGCAGGGATTTGAATCATCCCCAGATGAGCTTGAAGGGGGAGTTTAGTGGTGGGGGAAGCAGAAGGGGCTTATTGTGGTGCTCCTCATTTGCAGGAGACTTATCCTTGGGTGGGGTCTTTTTGCCTTGTTGCCGCTTCTTGGTTGGCTCCTTGTCAGAAGCTGAGTTGTAAAAACTGTGGTCCATAAGGGAGCCATCAGATTCCTCTCCCCCAGTGAAGTGAGAAGGGCTCTTCTCAGGAGAGGTGTCAGGGGAGGGCTTTGTGGTGGACTTTTTTGATGAGACAGGCTTCTTTTTGGTGGGTTTGGTTGGCTTTGAAGGACACTTGGTTCCTTTGGGCTGTTTGGAAGTGTTTTTGTCCTAAAATAATAAGTAAAATAGTTTAAAATAAAGCAATGTATGTAAAAAACAAACAAAAGAACTTAAAAAGCATAATATATAAAAAGTAAATCTTAGATGGTTTTTATTGGCATGTAAAAGTTAAAAAATACTTGCATAGGTTTTAATTTATTATAGTTTTAAATAAAAAATTAAAATTTAAGAAAAATATGCAAAAGTATTATATTTAGATATAGCTTTTTTTATAAAAATTTAAAAATATGAAAAAGCAAAGTCAAAAATACAACATATCAAAAAATGAGTAGTTTTTATTATGTAAAACATAAAGTTTTATATGTGAGAACTGAAAAGAGTCAACATTAAGAGTGACAATTAGTAAAAAAAGCTGATTTCTCACTGTCAATTACAAAAATTTTAGACATTTTTTTGACAACATTGTCACTATCAACATTTTTTCAATAAATTTACTATGTTTTTTCATAGTACGCTTAATTAAATTTATGCGGGCTAGAAAAAATTAACTGTTTTCTGTATATTTTTGTTCACATGTAAAAATTAAAAAAAACATATGAAAATAAGTAAAAAAGTATCAAGATTCTTTATTTCTTTATTAAAAATTATATTTGGGTAGTGGTAATATGATATTTACCATTGCGTATATGTGAAGTTGTGAAGAAAGTTGTATTCAGTATTGAAAAGGGTAAAGTGTTGACAACGTCACTTACGACATTCTTTATATGAGATGACATATTAATCTAGGCTTAATTGTGCCACTCTAATTTGCTTAACTCCACCCCAGGGGATGATCACAAGCAAATAACCGACATTTACGAGTGTCAGCATTATTTTTAATAATAAGTTCTATAGTAACTTACATAGTAACTCACGCTTAAATTATTGGATTGCCATTAGCCACCAATCCACTTAATATATTAAAGCCAGAATAAGTGCCACATATATATTTATAATATGAACATTTCAACAATCAAATGTATGTGCACTGTCTTTTTCAATATAATAATTCAATAATTTTTTTAAATGTGCACTTAATTTTTTATTGTAGATGTTTCAGTTTTGTTATTAAAAATAAGTTATGCTTAAAAAGTGTCAACATTGACACTTTTACGTTGTGAAACAAATAAAAAAATAAAACAAATTTTTATTAGTAAAATTAAATGAAAAATCAGGTTAAATTGAGTTTTTGATCAAGCTTAATATTAAATTGTGTCAAAATGGCCACAATTTTGTCGTGTTTTCTGGGTTTGCATCCCTGAACGCTATAAAAAAGAATTAAGCTAGCACAACTAGCAAAAAACATAGCATACTTGGAGTTTTGAGTTTACAGCAACCATGTCAACAAAGTGTTGACATGGGCGCTGTTGACGTTTTCACTTATGTATTATAGTATCTCATCTAGAACTCCCAACTCTCAAGTTTTGTGTCTATACTTTCCAGATTAAATTTTCACAGCTTTTAAATTAATGATGATATAAATAAACGTTATAATTTTTTATTTATATGTAAAAATCCCCTATAAACAGATAGTACTCATAAGTTTTTATTTTATAAGTAAATAGTGTTTTTAAGCTTTATAATTTGACTTGTTTAGGATAGCTCTAGCTTGGATTTATTTACATATAAAAACTAAATAAAAATGCCTATATTTTTGAAGCACATAAAAAATTAGTATATTTAAGATGGTACCTAAAAATACCAATGCAGCTGATGTCACTATAGTTTATAACTTCCATGAAATCAACTGCCCAAAATGCCACCTAAATGATGATGTGAAGATTGATCACATCAAAGTTAAGGATTGGAATGGTTTAAATCTCATCATTGGCTAGAGATGGGTTGTGGCTAGACCAGCTGCTAAAGAAGAAACTTTAAATACCAAGTTAAAAGGGTTCAACCCCACTCTCAAGTTATTTGGTATTGTAATTACAATAAAACAGATAAGAACACCATTTATTATTTCATAACATGTGGCCATCTAATCAAGCGCAGAAATGGAACCTCATCATCCAAAAATTCTCAAAGTACAGTAGTTTTAAAAGCTATGGTGACAAGCAAAAACAATTCAGATTTAAATGAAATGAACTCAGATTTAAACAAAATTAAAATTAAATGAATTTATATTGATTTACAATAGATTTGGGTTATTTCAATTTTGCTTAAATCTGAATTCATTTTGTTTAAATCTGAGTTCATTTTGTTTGTCGCCATAGATTTTAAAACTACTGTACATAAAAACAATCAAAAAGGCCATATATTATATCATACAGTGTTTCTGTACCAACTAGTACAAAAAGGGTTGCCCAAGCTTTCCAATCACTATGTTGGAGTCCTAGATTTCTTATAGGAGCTAAATAGCTGTATAGCTATTCTTATACATTAAATTTTATGATATACTTTAATTTATGTGAGTTTCTTTGGAGCTCTTGGTAGCAGTTATACCACTAGAATATGTTTTTGTAAGACTTCCATATATCACCCTAGAACCACTCTACCTCTAAGCTTCTGGTCTTCTGCAAATCTCAATCATTTTGATGATGCTGGTTTTGAATGAACATTTGTTCACTGATGACAATGTTTCTCCTCACTGGTTTATTGATCTTATTACCACTTGGTTTTCAAATTCTGTTGGCTTACCCTTGCCTGAGTTTGGTTACGTTTTCATTGAGGTTATCAACTTTGCAATTTTTTATTGGCAAACATGGTTTTCTTTTGGGTTATCATTCTGGTGGGACACGCCATTTCAAAAACAGCATCTCAAAAAACGCTATCTTGAAATATGCCATCTCAATTTTTATCTATCTCAATTTTATAGTAAAAACACCATTTCATTTTACAGCATCACAACTAAGAAAAAAAATTTAAATTTTTAGATTTTTTGAGCTCCAAAAAAAACCCAAAAAATTTCCCAAAATTTCTATGCTTAAAAAACCTCAGAATTTCAATCTGCAATAAAAAAATGGGGTGGATTAGTAGCAAAAAGGCTGTGTAAAGCCCAAAATTCAAAATATACACAAAAAAACCATTTGCATCTATTATAACTATGATCTATACTTTAAAACAAGCAGATATTTGTACCAAATACTAAACAAAATTAAAAGAATGATAAAAGTAAAGGAAATATGAGAGAAGATAAAGTGGTTCTTATTGGAAAATGTCTCAAACATTGGTAGAAAGAGCAACTGAGATAGCTTGGAGATGCTCAAGCTTTCCATCCTTAGATAGTATGCAAGAAAAACCTTGCTGATCTTGTGTAATTTTTAACTGCCTTAGTCTGCTTGGGGGTTTACCCTTAGTCTTCATGCCAGTCTTGAAGAGGCGGGCAGAGATGGCCTGCTATGTTTTTAGATGCTTCATTATCTTGTTGAATTTGGGCTTCTGAACCCTGACCCTTGTAGAAAACTGGCTATGCACCCTTCAAGGGAAGAGGTGGTCTTGATGAGACCATCTTTGAACTGCTTATAGCAGTTTCACTGGATTGAGTCACTACCTTTTCTGATGTGATGTGCTCCGTGAAAAATACCAACCCATTGAGTTTCAAAATACTCAATAAAAAGTGCAAAGGCTGCCTGGTTGGCTATGATATATGGGTGACAGAGGAGGGCTTTGTAGAAGGCATTTGTATCCTACTTTCTAACCATAGCAAGGGAAGCAAAGCAGTTGAAAAAGTCCTTGGCCTCTGTTTAGCCTTCTGCATTGACAGGCTCATGCAGATCTGAGCATTTTTGAAGGCAGTGGAAGAGTGCCTGCCAAAAGTGAAAGTAGCATCCCTGGGAGAGCTCTTTAAGACTTTTATGAAGGCATTTATCTGGGCCTGTTTGAAATCCACTACCAGATATTTGTGGTAGGGAAGGCTTTCTGCCTGCTTTTTGGTTGAGGTGGCTTTCTCTTCCTAGGACTGGGCCTTCTTTTTGCACCCTCTAGTCTCCTTTGACTCCTCTTTGATGATTGGGAGGATCTCATCCAACTTGGCCTTCAAAATTAATAGAGCATGGACATAAGCTTCCTGCTTCTTATTTGGGAGGGGAAAAAAGACCAAGGAAAAACTAGATTTCTCACCTGCTGTGAATGTTTCAAAGCTGGCTAAATAGCTTTTGGCAGGTGAAGGAAGTTCCATCTACAATCCAGGTCTTGCAGTTAAGAAGGTTGTGGAGATCCTGGGAGGTAGTGAAGAAAATAATTTGCTCATGGGCATGTTGGCTGTCATTGTGGAGGAGAAATCTCTCTTCATGCTGTGAAAGCTTCTGCTCCTCAGTTAGAATCAACTGATTGATTGATGTAGCACTGACACCTTCAGTGCTCAGAGCATACCTCTGATTGGTGAGGTATCTCTGCAATTTAGTGGCACCACCAACAGCAGCAAGTTGGGAGTCATTGATATTTATAAGGGCATCATTAACTACCTCAGTGGAGGGTTGATCCCTTATGATTGGGATAACCTGGAAAAGAAACCAGCAGATCAGTTGGTGAATGGGGTCAAAAGTCTTGGCACAATTATGGCCTACAGTTAACGCCTTGAATCTTGTAAACCCATAAGTGGTGAGCTTTGCTGGGCACCCAACGTTATCAAATTTGTAGTGATGCTAGTGTATTGCTTTCTTTTTGTTGTTACAGCTGAAGCTGTACCCTTTATATACAAAGCTGGTACCCCCTTCTTGGTCATAATTGGGTAGCTGGTAGGGTATGTGGTGGGCACAGCAAAGGTACCATTTCAATTGCAGATATTGTGCACAGTGTTAAGATCCCAGAGCTCAATTGGCTCATCAGCAGGAGCACCAGTCTCAGGCTCCTGATCCTCTTTCTCTTTCTCTTCAGGCTCTGAGATGGGATCAGAGTGGCGGTTGAAGTTGAATAACTTCTCTTAGGGGTTTGAGGGGGAGTAAACAAATGGAGAGTGAGGAGGGGTAGGACTGTTTTCCTCTGGTTCAGGTGATAGAGTTGGGGTCTTGGGGGATCTTTGGCCTTAGAAGGCTTCTTCTTTGGGGTAGTCTTGGCCTTTTTGGCCTTGGAAGGAGTGACCTTGGACTTGGAGGCCTTGGTGGCCTTGGACGCAGCTTTATTTATTGACTTGGGAGGCATCTAAAAGTGAATTAGTATCAAAACATAAGAAATTTGGGGCTGTTTTTTAAGAGAAAAATTAAAATGTTTTTAATATAAAAAATAGCCAATTTTTTTACATATTATTGTAGAAAAAGTCTTGAAATATATAATATCAAAATGGGTATGTCTGTTGCTTTGTAAAAATAATTTTTTATTAGTAACGCAAGTAGGCAAAACTTTGAGTTTTGACCAAAAACTTGCAGTCAAAATGGTGTTTTTGAAGTTATGTAATTGAGGTGCTGTAGCTCAAAAACATTGTGTTTTTGACCATTTTTTATATTAAATTAACAAATTTCTGGTGAAGCTACCTCAACCAGGCCAAAGAGTAAAACTTGAATTTCACAAAAACTAACTTATACAACTGGGTTTTAAAAGTACCCAGTTGTTTAGAGGAGGTCAAAAAATATATATCTGCAAATTTTCATATGTTTTCTTACATTTTTTATTACTATAATTTTTAACATCAAGTTGTACTTTTGAAAAGTGGAAAGCAAGAATTGCAGTGGAGGAATTGATATAGTATAGCCTGGTGTCATATGTAATTTCCCTTTATTTTCCCCTATCTATTGTGCGCATTGAAGCAATTGGGTGATATGAAACCCAGTGGAATTTGAAGTGACATAAATTGAAATGGCATAATCACCCCCTTTCATATTAAAATCACTATTAAACTGTTTTATTAAGAGATCCCTTATCAACATATCCATGTATAATAAAGCTATAAATGACATATAACAAAACTGTTTTTTTACCCAGCAATGATAATCACTAGTAGGACTATCATAGTGGCGTTATTTTAGGTTGTTATTAGTATAAGTGTCTTAGATTAATACTATAGGAACATCCTCTGGCACTATACAACAGGCTTTATTTTAGTTCAGGAATAAGCTTATTTTAGTTAAGATAAATAGTGTCATTCAAAATGACGTAAAGTTGAGATGGCATGAATACACCCCACACTAAGTGATTTCATTAATATATATAAAAGTGAGTCTGTCTGTCTGTCTGTAATGTCACCTCGAGTGGGCTCAAGCCGTAAGAGATTTGACTGAATTAATTTTTACTTAAATTTGATTTTAAAAGTTGATCGTTAAGCCAAAAGCTCAATTTGGCTCATCCTTACATTCAATCCCTTACATGCATCTTTGAAAGTACATGGATTGAATTCAGTAGAGTATGGTCTAAATCATGTTGAACTGAAATATAAGCCACTCGAACTTTAATAAATTTGTATTTGATTACGTGCATTTTAAATTAGTGGCTAACCCTATTCAACCATATCAAAGTGGCTTATCTTTCTAGATTACCCGACTCTAGAATGGGTGGATTAAAACTGGAAGAGAAGAAGCAATTGTTTTAGATTGTTTTATATGATTGGATGGTTATGCTCTATGCTGAGGATTGAATTGATAACGAAAAGAGAACTTGGTCAATTTAAAGCAATACAGTTTAAATTATAAATATAAATACTAGTTTAAAGAAGGAGATGGTTGGCTTGGACATTTCGAAATTCTTATTCTTCAAGTGAGATAGTAGACCATTCCAATTCGATGCCACCTGATCCAAGTGGCTCCATATTGTTTCAGAGTAGACCTTGCTTGACATAGCTTCATCCCAAAAGAACATCAGTGGAGTAAACTAAATATGATAAAATTATGTTTCCATGTGATGATTTTCATGAAATTTAGAGGACGTAGATCAATTTTTCAGACGATTCCGATCACAATAGTACCAAGCATGATAGCTCTAACTGCTCTAGATGCTGAGATATATAGTTAAGTGCTTGAATGGGGTCACGTCATAATCAAAGGCTCAGGCTCGATTTGAAATTATCTAAATTTACTTTTAATGCACACTAAAAAACTAAAATCAAGGGATCTCAGTGAATGCTAAGCCAATTTTGATGTCCAATAGCTTATTTTAAAGCTGCAGATCAGCTCTACATTGTGAATGGATTTAAAAAAGCAAATACTAAACTTTAAAATAATTGGTTTATCTTTACTAAACTTAAAAATGATACTATACTTATTTAGGTTTAGTTTTTATTTATACGTGGAGTATACAATTTTAATTTTAAATTTAAATAAATATAATTGAAATTACTTTTTAATAAAGCAATTAAATAAAATTTTAATTAAATACATGATAACTACTCCAAGCCTAAAAACACAATAAAATATATTTAATTGATTTATTAAATTCAACTTTAATTCTGTCCTTGGACGGGGCAACCACCTAGTATGTAAATAAAGTTAGCAAAATAAGATTTAATTAATCTGACTCAAAGTGACAAAATTGAGATGGTGTAAATTCAGGATGCCGTGTTATAGAAAATATGTAAATTTTAACTATTTTATTAACTATTTTATTAACTATTTTATTTTTTTGTGATTCAAAATCACTAACGCAAAAAACGCCATCTAGAATTAAATTTAAGATGATGTAATTCAAAGTGCTGTTTTCGGGATGGTGTGTCCTACCATTATTCCACACCTATAGATTATGTTGAAGCACATCAGCACTTTTCCTCTGCAGCTAAACTGCACAGGGAACAGAAATTTTTTCTTATAAACTGAGATTTTTTTCATATCTTTTACTTTAAATATGTCTGAGCTCTTTCTGCAAGTAATTTGAGATGCAATTAAAGTTTTGGTTTATTTTACTTTAAAGTGTGTACCAAATTACATAGATCTAGTGCTAGTTTCATTTTAAATGCTGCCAAGGTTAGCCAAAAAAACAAAGCCCCTTGGCTAATTCCACTCTCATCATGGCCATTAAGGCCTAGAATAACCCCAGAAAGCAGCCTGCAGCTCAAAACACTTCTCTCAAGACCTCAAAACCTCCATAAATACAATTATATAAGTTGTTTTAATCATGAGATCTGGGGAGAGATCTGTATGATTAGACAGTGTTATCAAGTCCACTTTATTTTCCTTACTAAGAGAATGAGAGGATTAAACCCCAATTTATTATGATCCTTATTCTAGGAGATCTCTTGTTTGCTTTTATCACTGCCACAATATTACATTATGTATGGGTATTTTATCTACCTATCCCTTGGGATTAAATTTGGTTAGTTGCAAAACTAAATGCTAGTTCTTGTAACCATAACCCAAATGAAAGATTAAACTTTTTTAAATCTGCTCATTTTCTGCTTTAACTTTAGGGAAAGCTAGGGAGTATTTCCCATCTTTCATTTCTGCCAAATATATCAAATTAATTGCCCCTTGCTAATTTTTATCCAGAATCCATAGCCACTACAGTGAGTGACAATCAGCATGCTGCTGTGTTGTCCCACCAAGTCAAACCTAGCATGGCACCCTTGGATAAGAGGTGTTTCTGGAAATGTAGAACAACTAAGCATGATTAGGGTTTTGGTGAGATCTGAAATATATTTCTAAAAAAGAGGGTCAACTTTTAGGCAGAAAGCATCCTGCTATTTTAGAAGGAAAAGAAGATGTGTAACGGTATCAATGATGGTAACTAAGAGGTTTGGAGCTATTGAAGTAAGCACAACTTTATCATAAATATCTGCGTATAAGGATATAGGTCACCAAAAGAAAATGCTGGTTGTGAAATTAAGCTTTAAATCATCCTGGTTTAGCCCTTAAAATAGGTATTATAACCTTGCCTTGCCTTGAGGCACTGGATCTATATCCAAGCAAAAGTGCTTCAAGCAGCTGTTAAAAAGAGGTGAAAAAGTACAGAACAATATGAAATATAGGGATAAAACATGGTATAGTGACGAGAATATTTTTTCTAAATAGTTATTTGTATCACCAAACATACCAGACCAATATAAAGATTGTTTTTTCACAAAAATAAGTGATATAAAATGTTTAAGTGTTGTTAATATTTTTCATCTTGTGGACATGATTTTCATTGTTATCTTTCTTCATAGTTGTTGATAGTTGGAACTGTATGGGGACAATTTCTAGCAACCAACCAGCTTTATGTACAGCAGGATGTGGAGTGACATTGAACCCAGGAGATAGAATATACAAGTTACCTTGGAGACTTATAAAACAAGGTAATGACAGAGGTATATACTCAAGATTCCTGCATATACTTTAAATGATGCCTAGTACCTGGATTCTTTACTACTAGTGGGTAGCTCAGTAGTAATAACTAGTGCAATAGAGGATTTTTACTCTCTAAGTACAGGAGTGTATTAATCTTCTTTTCTGTATTACAAAAAATACTCATATAGGGGGTTTGGGCCCTCTTTTCAGGATTAACATATGAGGCTTTTAACTTTTCCTGGCTAGCCTATCTGTTTCCAGACTTCCAGTTTCAGCCTCTAGAGTTAGAAATTTATGCTGTGCTAGCATAGAGTAACAATTGATTGCTGGATCTCTTATATTCTGTAGCTGCATAACAGGGTCCTAGAGGCTACTTGTCTAAGGGAGTGCAATCTTAAAAATAATGAAATACCCATTTGAATGAGAACAGAAGTATAGAATGAGAGGATATTTGTCCTTTCTTTTTGGAGATATTTTCCAGCATATTTCCAAGATACATATGGTTGGTGCATCATGTCCAGTGGGAATATTCTGAAATGAGTTGTTAGACCCTTGCTCTATTACTGATCAAGGCTAGCCATTCAGGCACCTGTCAGTTGATCCAGATAAGATTTGGAATAATGGGCTATTATCAGCACATCCCAATAATCCAAATCTATCCTCAGAGCCCTCTCATGGCTTCTATCAAGATTGATGGAAAAAATGATGACAGCCCCTGTCTATCTACTAGGTCAGGGGGTGTGGGCCCATACAGCTCAGAATTTCTGACGGGTGAATCAGGATCAAATGGGCTTGTTTTATCCTATTTAAGTAACTGTAGTTTTTTGGGAGAGAAGAGGGAGTAAAAGTAGTTGGATCAGACCCAAGGTTCTAACCCTGTCAGGCAACAAGAAACCATTGTAAATGTACCCATTCATACAGAACTAATATGGATATATATCATTAGGCTATAGCTACAATTATTGGTATTAGATGGGTGAGCTTAAAAATTCAAATAAAAAGCAGATGAAAAATTAATCAATATGAAAATAAGGATGAAGTTGGAAGTCATCATTGGATGATTTGAATGCCTTCAAGGGTTGAAGACGATGGAAGCAGTTAATGGAAGAACCGGACTACTTTAAATCCAATCCTGCTCAATCAGAGTGTAATCATGATGGGGCATGTCGATTGCTCAAATGAAATGGGTGCTCTATTGGGAATAATGAAGTTTATCTATTAATAATCTATATTTTATATCATGTAGCATTAAAAAATTTGTTTCCTTTTTCCCTGATATGCAGATATGGATAACTACTGCTACCACCACTGCTATGAGTATTTTATTAATAATTAGATTAATCGGAATAAGATAGGAACGTGTTTAAAATTTTGGAATGTGTTAGTAGATATCATGGTTTATTAACTAAGAGGAAAGTTTTGTAAACATGTAATAGACAGAGTTTATCTATGCATGGAGTGTTCTAGAAGTTTTCCGTGTAGGTGAGGCCATGTCGTGGTAAGGGATATGAACAGATGCCATTCTGGAGGCACCCTTAAGGTGACTGGGATTGAGTCTAATAAAATAGTTATACATAATAGGTTTTTGAACGGGATGGTTTCCTAAATAAGTTCATTTTAAGCTGCTCTTAAGGGATGTATCATATTACCGTTTACAGTTGAATGTATGTTTTAATATTTTTTATTTTATAGTGAATTAAAGAAGTTAGACTGGTGTTATAGTTTTATATAAACTAAAAAGTACAACTAGAGAAAATCTTACTTGTACATGCATAGTGTATGGAGTAAGTTACTCCTGAGGCGACTCGGAGTGGGGAGCTCTTGATTTAGTGGCTTTGAGTGTTTGGCGTCTGTTCTGGAACCAAATCTGAAGTGTCCGGGGATGCATTTTGAGAGATGTGCTAAGAAGAAGACGGGTATCTTTAGATGGGAATGGGTTGTTGATGAAGACTTGATTGAGGACATTGAGCTGATGGGTATTGGCCTTCCAGCGAGATTGGCGCTGTGGTGCTTCCGGAGTTGGGCAAGGCAGCAGGCCGAGTTCACGGAGAGAGGGTAGGCGGAGATGCTGGTGAGTGGGGCTTGTAGAGAAATGCATGTTGGAGGGATTTGGCTTTGCTGGTATTTATACAAGAACAAATTAAAAAGTCTCGCATTTCGGCGAAACCATCTTCCCTGACAATGTTTTTATTTTACAACGATCTCCATTTACCCACTTCCCTAAGTTGCTTTTCTTAAATTTGGTTCATTCCCCAGCCGCTTCCCGTTACAAATTATCCAGCATTAACAAGCCTGTTCGGTTTAAAATATCAGAATGGGTCTAGTCTTTTGATACCCGTTTTGGTTAGTAAGACCTTAAATTACAAATGTATAAATATAAATATTTACTTTTATAAAACTTTAATAATCGCTTTCATTTAAAAAGGAAACAATGATAATTTATTGGCCGATTTCAATTCTAAAGTCGACAGTAGGATCCTGTTTTCTTCAATTATCCTTTTTCTGGTGAGTATTTGACAAGGTCCCAGTAAACCCACCTTGTACGTAAGCCATACAAAACACCGAGCCAAGGACTAGTTTCTTTTGTAACCGCAGAAGGCTCCTTGGGGTTGGCCTGTGCCAAACCAATGCCGATCGTACCTGGGCTATAAGGAGTGAATTGCCGATATTCTTAAAGATTGATTCCCAACTGAAATTCTAAAACCAGCCACACTCATTTAACTCCAATCTATCCGCAAACCTGTTCAGCAGCCGAACCATTGATTCAGGCGTAGATCATGTACAGTGTCTAGAAGCGATCGAGTTGTTAATCTACAGACTAGAGGCTGCACTACAATATCGGACTATTATTTTATGTTTCACATTTAGCGCCAGCGCCCATCATAGTATTTTCCTTGCTGGCTATTTCTACTTATATGTTTTCTATAGACGATCATATACCATATGAAAAAAGGAGCAGGCTATCTTCAAAGTAATACATTGCTTTCCCCAAAAACGAATATCTAATGGCCGGCTTGCAGAATTAAACTTCGTATAAAACTCTACTTTAAAAGGCGATCCCGTTAGATGGATCTATTCTCGACTACGCCACCAAGTCGTTCGGACAAGCTGCTGCCAATTTATACCAGGTAAATATATGGATTTCACATCCAAACTTCATCAAAAAGCTACTTCAAGATGACATCCCGAACTTATTTCAATTGAAAACTTCTTTGAATTGTCATGATATTCCTTCTACTTAAGATTAAAATAAAACCGCACTCGAACTACAGTGATTATTTCATAAACTGTGTGTTGTTTCGTTCATTAAAGGTATAACCGCCTAAACCTGATGAGAAAATATTAGTTTAATCCTAGAATGATTTATGAGTCTCGGAGTTACTTTTTTTATTTTAACCCTTTTTTCGAGGGTGGTTGCAGGATGTCATGTCAATAGGCCAAAGCTATGCTACACCCAGCTTTACCCCTTTACGGCAGCCTGCTGGTAGGTGCTTCTGGTCTCCAAGCTGGTAAAAAGCTATGTTTAAAGATGGGGATCAATATGTATTTTTTAATAAAAAAATATTTAGAATTAATAGTTGAATTTTATGAGAGGTCAGTGATTAAAAAGCAATCAATAATGATGGATAGGACTGTAGCAGATATGAGATAGATGGCTGCTTTTTTATATCAAGCAGCCATTGTTTCAGATCCGGAAACGGTCTCAGAAAACCGTCCAAGCTGCAGTTTCCCGGAATTATAGCCGTACACATCCTCATGTGGATGTTTTTTTTGGATTTTTTAAATAAAATTTATTCTTTCTATCAAATTTTAAATTAATAAAATGCAGGAATTTGATTTCAAAACTTATTAAAAATTTATTAAAAAATATGTGAAATCTGGCTCTTTCAGAAAAAAGAAAGCCATCTTTAACTGTTGTTTTTTATATTTTGGATTTCCTTAAGTAAAGAAAATCCAAAAACAAAAAACCAATATATGCAATACAGCTATTACAACAAAGGCTATAATTGTTGTGTTTTTTCTTCACTGCAGCCCTAATGACGGAGAGGCTACTAAAAGAGCAAAGCTGTGCTAAGCTCAACTATAATCTTTATACAGCAGCCTATTGGTAGGCAACTGCATCCATGTTGGCAGTGGCCATGTCAAAAAAGTATCAACATAGTCACTGTTGGTCAGAAAAGTGGATTTAACTAAGGAAATTGCTAGTCATGTGAGCTTAATCCCCATTCTTCTTAGCTCTTGGAGGTGCAAACCAGAAAAATGATATGATTGTGGCCATTTCAACATGATTCAATATTAAGCTTAATAAAATTTCAATTTGACCCAATTTTCTCTTTATTTAGCAAAGAAAAATTCATTTTTCCAAGTTGAATACACAACATAAAAGTACTAAAGTTGACACTTTTTAAGCATAACCTATTTTTCATAATGAAACTGACATACTTACACTATAAATATTACTGTGACACTTAAAAATATTTTCTTTGGGTTAATATAGAGATAGCCTTAGTGTGCATGTGGTCTGTTGAAGTGTTCATCTTATATATTTATCTGTAGGACTCAATGTAGCTTAATATCATAAATTGATCTGTGGCTAACAGGATCCCATAATTCAAGCCCACTTTACTATATAAAAGCTATTGAATTTATAGTAAACAGTAACAACAACAAAAAATGGCTACATTTGTATGTGATCAATCACAGGGGCAGATTTAAGCAAAATGGAGTGGCGCAAATAAGCCTAAATTACTATGCCACAACCTGATGATAATGTTGTAAGTGGGGGAGTCAACAATTTACCTTTTTTTGTTACTCAAGACAATGTATTATCAACTTCTAGTATAAAAACAATGAAATATTATATTTCCACCCCAAAACATTATTTTTAATAAAGAAATGCATAACTTTGATGATTTTTTAACTTATTTTTAAATTTTATCATGTGAACAAAAACACACTGAAAACTGTTAATATTTGCTGGTTTGCTTAAATCTAATTAAGTGTGCTATAAAAAGCATAGTGAATTTTTAAGAAATTGTCAACAGTGCCAATGTTGTCTGTGTTAATGTCTACAATTTCCCTAATCAACAGGGGGAATTCAGCATATTTTTGCTGGTTGTCTCTCATAATGCTGACGCTTTTCACTTCTCACATGGGAAACTTTATGTTTTACATAATAAAAACATTGGAAATTTTAACATGTTGTATTTTTAACTTGTCTCTTTCATATTTTTTTATTTTTAAAATAAAATAATTTTTCTTAAATTAATACTTTTGCGTATTTCTGTTAACTTTTAACTTGTTATTTAAAATTCTAATAAAATCAAACTTTTCCAATATTCTTTATAATTTAAATTTAAATAAAATTATTATAAGTATAAAGTTTAAATAGGTTGATTTTTTAGTTATTTTGTTTTGTTTTTAAATGCAAAGCTTTACCTCAGAACTTGCTACTTATTATTTTAGGACAAGAATACTTCAAAGCAACAAAAGGGTACCAAGCGTCCCTCCAAGACCCCCAAATCCCAAAACAGAAGGCATCATCATCCAAAAGGCTTCCTTCAAGCCTTCCCCTGAGCCCTCCCCTGAGAAGAGCCCAGCTCACTCCAGTGGGGGAGAGAAATAAGATGGATTTATCAAAGACCATGTCATAAATGTGCTGTTTTAGCACAGTTATAAGGGGAAAAATATTTGGAAACTAGATAATATTCTTTATTGAGAGATGATTATATAGTTATTGTGAATCATGGTTAACAGGAACATGATAGTGGTGATCACACTGTGGGATGTTGAAGGGGGTGGCTTGATCCTTGTAATGAGTCAAGCAGCAAAACAAGTCACCCACCAGGGAGGATCAGCTTCTGTTCATGTTATTGTATTTGGAAATCCAAGTTGTCTTCCTAACTTGGCTTCGGGTTACTGGATAATTGAATCTTGGGTCACAAACCTGCTTACTTGGAACCTTGTTGGTGGTTCAAGCCTGCTGTTTTGACACCCCCCCAGCTGAAGGTCAGCCTCCTCTGGGGGTAGGTTATCAGGGAGGTTGTTGGGAGCCCAGGCACCATACTGAACTAGCTGTTGTTTGGTGGTGGGTAAGACAGTATCTTGTTGCTTTTGTTTTGCTTTACAGGGCCTGAGGCAATCATGGTGGAGGACTTTGTCCTGTTTTTGTTTACCAAGTCCTTGCACAAGGTAAGTGTTGTTTTTGTTTACCTTTAGGATGATTGCTGGGCCAACTTTTCTGGCTGTAATTTACTTTTGTTGGTATTCATGACCCAAGCTTTGTCACCAAACTCATGTCTGTCTTGGAGGGGGACAAAGGTCTTTTTTAGACGCTTTTATTCTTTTTCTGATTGGTTGCTATTGGCCTGTATGACCTGGGGATCTGAGCGGGGTGGAACCTTATCTGTCATCTCCAGCTTAGGTCCTGATAGCGCCTGGATGATATTGGGTTGTATTACATAAACTAGCTCAAAGGGTCTTTTGCCGGTGGATCTGTTCACGTGGATCTGGCATACAAGTAATGCAGTTAGTAGCTGCTTTTACCAGTCCTCAGGTCTCCTGGCGGTGAGCTTGGCCAGGGCTTGCACAAGGCTGCCATTCAGCTGCTCTACGCATCCATTGGCCTGTGGATGGTAAGGTGTTGTCACTATGTGCTGGACCCCATTCTTGGTGAGGTTTATGTTAGTATCTTCAGAGGTCAATTCTTTGCCTCCATTGGCTATCAGGAGTTCTAGTTTTCTGAACTTGCTGATGATTTCTTTTCCTACAAAGCGTCATACGTTGTTGCCGGTATGTGTTTTAACTGCTTGTGCTACTGGCCATTGTGTGATGAAGTCTATTGTGGGAATGATGTATTTCTTGTTATTATGTTTCCCTGGCATAGGGCCCACACCTTGAATGGCAGTTGCATACAAATAGAAAATACTGATTTAGGCGGGGTCTTGCTTCTCACAAATTTCTCACATACTTTGCACTGGTACAAGACTTCCTGGACGTCCCGGTATAAAGTTGGCTACCATGCTTTGTACTTAAGGAATTAGTAGAGGTTGCGGCTTTTTGTGTGTCCTAGGTCTCTATGGTAACGTAGGATTGTATTGACTCACTGATGTGTGAGAATATATAGGATGGTTGTTCCGTTAGACATCTTTTGGTGCAGGGTTCCATATACGTTGGCAAATAAGTGCTCATTCTTAATGACGGTTTCTTTCATTATGTCTGTGGTGCCAGGGGGGAAGCCTTTGTCCTTCTTTTGGAGCACCAGGAGAGGCCAGTCTGGGTTGAGCCCATTATTGCCTCTTGTGGCTCTGACATATAGATGTGAAAGTGCGTCCGCCATGGAAAGCTCTGGGCCAGGATTATATTGTATGAGCATTTTGAACCTCTCCAGAAGCTCCATCCAGCGGGCCTGACGGTGGGATAGGTTTGCTTGGGCTTTGAAGTAGATGAGTGACTTGTGGTCTGTCAAGGCTGTGAACTCTTCTTGCCATTCTAGATAGCAACATCATTTGACCAGGCAGTGCACAATCATCAACAACTCTTTTTCATGTATAGGATATTGGCACTCACCATATGTCATTTTGTGTGATTTGCAGGCCACAGGCAGAAAGTCACCATCATTGTTTTTGATTTGTAGTACTCCTCCAATGGATGTGTCAGAGGCGTCTGTCTTCATTTGGTATTCCCCATTATGTTTGGGGTATTGTAGGATGGGTGCCGTTGTGAGTTTCTCTTTAAGGTGTCTGAAGCAAAGGTTGCATTGAGGGTCCATACAAATTTGGATTTGGCGCCAGTTATGGCAGACAGAGGCGCAGTCTGGACGCCATAGTTGGGTATAAATTTTTGTACATAGGAAACCATTCCCAGGAATGTGTGGAGTTCTTACTTGTCCTTGGGCGGTGGCATTTTGCAAATGGCCTGGATTTTCTGGTTGTCAGGTTTAATACCATCTTTCAAAAATATGTGTCCCAAGAAGGGCAGCTGTTTGAGGAAGAATTGGCATTTGGAGGGTTTGGTTAGCAGCTTATGCTACGCCAGGGTAGCAAAGACTGCCTTCAGGTCCTTGTGATGCTGTTTCACTGAAGGGCTGTAGACAATGATGTTGTCCAGATATACCAGGACATGCTTGCCAAAGTGGGGGCAAACACCTCATTCATAAAGGACACAAAGGTTGACAGGGCGTTTGTCATGCCAAAATTGAGTACCACACATTTTTACAAACAGTATTTAGTGTGGAAGGCTGTTTTGAGAATGTCTTCTTCCTTGATATGGATCTGGTTATAGCCTGCAGTCAGGTCAATTTTGGAGAAAACTGTGGCGCCGCCCAAGGCATCAAAGAGGTTGTCAATGAGTGGTAGCAGGTAACAATTCTTGATAGTAACTTTGTTTAGGGCCCAATAATCAGTGAATAGGCGCAGGGTACCATCTTTCTTTGCTACAAAGAATACAGCAGCACCAAAGGGAGACTGTGAGGGGCGGATAACTTCTTTCTCTGATGCCTCCCTGAGGTAAGCACATAGGGTGTTGTCCTCGTTTGGAGTAAGGCAATAGATGGGTTGTGCCTTAGGTACAGCTCCTTTGAGTAGGATGGAGTGTTGGATGTGTTTCTCTTCTGGCAACCTGGGTAGGGCCTCTTTGAAGATTTCTGGATGGCGGGCTACAATTTCACAATCATGAGGTGTAGTGGTGTCCTGGTGATCCTTGAAATGTATGATCTTGTACTGGCAAGATTCACAGCCAATCACCTTGAGATTCTCCTTTTTTTCCAAGGTCTCCATGATATGTACAAAGACATGGTCACACAGGAGTTGGTCTACTGAGTCAGGGAAGATCTGGTGGCTGATGCCTTCACGTTTGATGGTCAGTACAGAGGTTGCCCAGTCTACATGGGGTTGTTCTTTTGCAGCCAGTCCAGTCCCATTACAATTTTAAACTTGTGAAAGTCAATGATGGGACCTTGAATGATGGAGTGTAGGTTCTATAGCATGACAGAGAAGGGGGCAGCTTCCCGTGTCACGGCAATGTGATGTTTGTCAGCTAAAACCATGTTTTAATCTGCAAAGGATTAGTGGCTAACTTGAACTTATCTACAAAGCTGCTGTTGACTAGGGTTCAATCTGGGCCCAAGTCCAGGAGTGCTGAGCCTGTGTAACTGCAAAAGCAGAAAGGGTAAGATATCAGTTTATTTGGATGCATGGCAATGGTGTAAAGTACTGGGTCTTCTGAGGGTACTTGGATCATTGGGCATTGGTCCACGTCCTTGGGTCAGTACTCATTGTTAGGCGAGTTGGGAATTGTGGGGGGAGCTTGGATTTCTTAGTGTTCTCCCCAGGCTTTTCCCTTGTCTTGGTTATCTTGAGTGGTAGTGACCCGAAAACAGGTTTGGTTTGACTGGCTGTGGTTCCCCTTTCCATTTCTATTTGAACCTGTGGGTTTGTGGTTTGCATTGCTGTTGTTGTTCCCAGGAGGAAGTTGGTTGGAACGCCCAGCTGGGTGAGAGTCTTTGGGCCTCTCTCTCTTTCCTGTTTGTGCCTTGTGGAGAGTGTCAGACGTTTGTTCTGCTTTTTTCACCTCAAAATATAGACTTTGCAGGTTGGTCACTTGATCCAGGTTCACGTGTCTCATTAAATGCAACTTGAGTGTGTTTTAGTACATGAGGTGAGTGGCTGGAGTGTCAAAAGCCATATCTGAGGGGGCACATAGTTAGAGTTCCTTGTAGGCGCAGGTGAGTTCCTTCACTGTGCCAGTCTGGGTCAAGTTCTTCACTTGGCAGATGATCATGAGTGTGGTGTTCTTCAGCACAAATCTTTCCAAGAAGACTTGCTTGAAGGTGTCCTAATTCTTTTTGGTGTGTTCTTCATGCCACTTGTTGCACCAGGTGCCAGCGTTGTGAGTCAATCAGATGGAGATTTCTGCAATCCAGAATTGTTGTGGGAATTCCATTTTTGCCAACTTGCTTTGGGCAGACTGGATCCATGCAGCAGCGTTATTGTCTGTCAGGGACCCACTTGAGAGGGAACAGGTTCCCAATCTGGTGGGCCAAAGCCCCTACGTTAAGTCCTGCAATGACCAAACCAATGGGTACTGTGACCATAGCCAGATGTCCAAAATGGCCCAGATAGGCAAATCTTCCCATCATAGAACTGAAGCGGCCCAACAGGTAGTACCCTACCAGGTATGTTAACAAGTAGAACAACATGTTGGGCCTAACCAACAAAGGTTCAATGGGAGAAGGAGAAGGGGAAGCACAACTGTGGGGTTCCTGGTCACCAGTCCCCATAGTATGTCCTGGGTTGTAGCCAGGGACTGGCTTGGAGGAGTCGTCATTCTCCAACAGGGGTGAAGGGTTGGTGAGAAGCTTATACTTTGCTTGCATGAGGGAAAACTCCTTCAGTATCTTTCCAATCACCAAGCAAGCGTCTCAACTGTATACCTGGACTTCAGCAAGCGCCAGCCCTCCTGTAGGCCAATACCAATCCTGCAGTAGTCTTGCAAACTCTTCTCCAATGAAATCTCTTCCTCTATTTGACATCTCAAAATGCCTAGTCACCTTCTCCCACTCCGCCTGGGTAGATTTACTAGAGGAAAACTTCCTGCACCCTAGGCAATAGGATTCCTCATCCCCTGGGCTAGGGTAGAAAATATGAGGTAATTGACTCATGAGACTTATATACTCTTTTCACACAGGAAAATCAGATAGGTGTCGTAAAGGCGCTTTAATCTCTGTCAGAAGGAAGATCCCCTTAGAAACCTTCTGAGATATTGCCTTGGGGTAGGGAATAAGAAAGGGTTTGTGCCAAAACTTGGAGTCCTTTAACAATATCTTGGACTCCTTGTACTTGGTCTTTGACTCCTGCTCCTTGATCTTGGGCTCCTTTGCTTTGGTCTTGGGCTCCAGCACTTTGGTTGTGGGCTCTGTTGTCTTAATCTTAAGCTCCTGTTGTCTGACTCAGCTCTGGCTTCCTATCCTTGGTCTTCTGCTTCTTCTGTAGCTTTGGTGGCCTTTTTAATCCACTTGATCCAGTCCCTGAAGAGTCTCAGATAGCTCTCCCTTTTATAGCCCCTTGTTTCAGACCAAAATCCTCTCTTAGAACTTTGGTTCTTTAAAGCTTAAACTATCCTGTTTTTCTTCTTCTATAATATATTAACTTTTAAACTTACTTCAGCCAATAAAAGCCCTGAATTTTCCGCTTCTGCTCCCCATTTTTTAGGCTTTAACTCCCAAGTTAAAGCCCTTAAAAAACTGATTAAGTAGGCTCTAGGTCACAGCCAATCAAACGCCTTGCTTTAACGGTTTTGCCAAAACAGTTTCCCTGGATGACCTGTTCCTGACCCTGGTTTGAACTAAAAGCTGTCTTGCTCCAGGTAAACAACTGCTCCGCGTTTCAAACAGTTTTGCCGTAATTCCTGTCACGTTTCCCTGGCAAATCTTGAGCGCTTTCACATATGTTTTACTTAGGCAATTTTTGATCCTTCAATTTTTCAACGTTTCTCCGCGTTTCTCCGTGTTTCTGTCAACGTTTTGCATCTTTGAACCTGCCTGTTGCTTGTCCTTTTGCTTCCCTAGTTGTTCTTGGCAAAATTTGCTCTTTTGCCCTCACAGTTTCTCCGTTCTTCTTCCAGCTTCTTTCTGGTCCATTTTCTCTTTAATCTTTTTCCTAAAAATAACATATAGTTCTTATAAACTATAGGTTATTTTTTCTCCTCTTTATTTTTCCTTATGTGATTTTCAATCCTTTTTTAATCATAATCAGGCAGTATTTAATTATTCTTTAACTGCTTCTTTATATTCAAATTTCTTCTCAAAAGTCACTAAACCAGCTCTTCTAGCCTCTGTATTCAGTCCAGCTAGGTCATCCTCTCAGCTCTTCAGTTCTTCAGCACCAACTTCTGGTCCTTTGGCCATTCTACACCATGATCTGCTAGTCCTTCATCATGTCTTCTTGTCCTTCTGCTGATCCTTAACTAGTTCCTCACCAAATCCTCACTAGGAACCTTATTTGTTCCTTTAACACATTGAACCATATTGGTCCATTCCATTCAATATGAATTAACAGTTCATCAACCAGCCTTCACTGTGACCAAACAGTCCCTCTTGCTAGTTTTCTCTGCTAATTATGTGAACCACCTTGGTTCTTTATCTCAGCCCCCATTACCAGAACTTGTAGACCCAGGCATGAGTCTACATTGAACTGGCATTTGACTGGGCCCTCACAAGTGGCAATCCACTTAGGCCATTCAACCATAAATCTATGTCTATGCCTTGTCTTTACCCGCCCAGGTGATGAAGTCTGGGCTTTCAGTTGCAGAGTAATCTTCTCTACTTCCCAGAGGCCTGATCACACCAAGTTCTGCAGCTTGCTTCCCTAAGCAAGCCACCTTGGTGACACCTCTGAGCATGCTTATACCCTCTAATGCTCACTTTGGGTTTCCCCAAAGCTCCCATAGGGGCATAAACAAGGACACCCTACCAGTCTGTTAGGCAGGGTGCTTGCTCACAGACCTCCTGTAAGCGTATCAGGGTACATTGAGCCCTCAGAGCTCTTCCCCTCCCTGGCATCCCGCGTTACCCGCCAGGGGTCCAAACTTACTCCCCCCAACAGACAAAGTTCCCTGCTTGCTATTTCAGTCTTCACCCTCCTGCAGCCACAGTTCCCTGCTAAGTGAAGCACTATAGTCCAAAGAAGCCAACATCTTCTTCTGGGTGGAGGCATCATCTGCCTCTGGCAGTCCTTTGTTACCTACCAGCCAGGCCTTACTTACCCTAGTAGACCATGTTACCTACTAGGGTTACCTCAATTCTCTTAGCAGAACAAGTTACCTACTAGGCTTAACTCACTTACCCCTAGTAGCCCTATGTTACCTACTAGTTTAAACGTCGCTAGATAACCACACATTGCTATTATTTAGCATATTTTCTTTATTTGAAGCCAAATCAACCCTCACCTGCAAAACTGCACACATGTGGATCACCACAACAACCATAGTGGAACTTCCTTCCCCAGTGGCCTGAGGGGTACTTGAACCAACCATGGGCCAGGGACTCCTTCTGGTGAGAATCTTCTGGGGAGGAATTGTTTCAGTCTGTAGTTGGAGTTGGATTCTACAAGGTCAACACCACAGATAGGAAAGATGCTAGAAACCAGAACAAGAAGAAGTTTCCCTGTATGGCTTCAAGAAAGGAATTTACAGGTAAGTATACTCAAGATTAATACAAGAAAAGTCTTTATTGTTGGAACAAGTGAAAGTGTTAATAAATGCTCACTTAAATACCCTCAAAATGGAGGCTGGGGCATTTAAGTGAATATTGGGGAATAAGAGGGATTTACATGAATTTATGAGTCAAAATAATACCTTTCTTCATGTGCTGGTAAAGTTGAAGCTTAATAAATTCCATAAAAACAACATGTGAGCAGAGGAGCCAGGAATAAGCCACAAGGTGAATATAATTAAGAGGCTTATTTGCAGTGTATCAAGGAATATCAAATACAGAGCTTGGTCCAAAGTTAAGTAGAGTGGTTTCCCAAGAATCAGGAACAGTTTTCTCAGCCAATCAGAATTGCTGCTGTAGATGACAAGCATAATAAGTGGTTTACATTCTTGAGATTGTATTTGAAAGCAAAAGCGGGAGCCAATTGAATACAATTTACATAAATATGTAATC
Source organism: Entomophthora muscae (assembly GCA_014839935.2). NCBI lineage: Eukaryota > Fungi > Entomophthoromycota > Entomophthoromycetes > Entomophthorales > Entomophthoraceae > Entomophthora > Entomophthora muscae. The sequence continues at coordinate 458,144 of QTSX02006394.1, forward strand.
TATGTACAATTATTAAGTTTAAACTAACATTTAGCATGAAATTAGGGTTTAGAGTTCAATCCCCATATGGCATTAAGCCAGGGTTGTCAATAGTGTTATAACTTTGATTGTTGGATTTCTTTGACTTAATGTCATCATATAAAGTATCCAAAAAACTAAGGGAGGTAGGGAAAATAAACCTGAAATTGTTGTTGGCTCCAGCAAAAGGTTCCAGGGCAGCACTTCAAAGTCTCTGTGCTACATAGGCGGGCATGGTATTTTTGTCAGTTGCTTGAGGAATGGCAGCGGGAGTTTGGAAAAAACCTTGTGCAGATAGAGTATTGAAGGCATAAAGTAGGATCACCTTGTTCCGGTACAGGACAAAGTCATCAGGTATTTTGGTACCTGGGGTGTATGGAGTCCAGTCTAGCGGGAGGCCAGACATGATTCTATCGAGGATTTGTTGACTGCAGCAAGTACAGTAGTTTTAAAAGCTATGGCAACAAGCAAAAACAATTCAGATTTAAATGAAATGAACTCAGATTTAAACAAAATTAATTTTAAACAAATTTATATTGATTTACAATAGATTTGATTTCATTTCAACTTTGTTTAAATCTGAGTTCAATTTGTTTAAATCTGAGTTGTTTTTGCTTGTCATCATAGCTTTTAAAACTACTGTACAGACAACAGGCAAAATTTTGCAAGAGGAGGTAGGATGGAAAACCTACCTGTGCTACTAATGCCGTAACTGTGCTGTTTTAGCAGAGTTACAAGGGGAAAATATTTAGAAACTAGATAACATTCTTTGTTGAGAGATGATGATTATATAGTTATTGTGAATTGTGGCTAACAGGAACATGATAGTGGTGATCACACTGTGGGATGTTGAAGGGGGTGGCTTGATCCTTGTAATGAGTCAAGTGCTAAAAAAAGTTGCCCACCAGGGAAGATCAGCTTCTGTTTATGTTATTGGTTTTGGAAATCCAAGTTGTCTTCCTAACTTGGCTTTGGGTTACTGGATAATTGGATCTTGGGTCACAAACCTGCTTACTTGGAACCTTGTTGGCGGGTCAAGCCTGCTGTTTTGACAACCGTAGTTTCTACCACTCAGCTTTAGATGAGGAGCCTACTAAGAAGCGCTGCCAGGCCCAAAAGACCCCACCCAAGGATAAGTCTCCCACACATGAGGAGCATTACAACAAGCCTCCTTCTTCTCCCCAACCACCAAGCTCTCCCCATTCCAGTTCATTTGGGGATGACTCCAAGCCACACCCTGACTACTTTCCTAGCTTTTGGTATGCTCCTTTTGGCCCCTGGGACCCTCTTTTGTCCCACAACATTTGATATGTTGATGGGAAGTTCAAGGGTTCCTTCCTCCTTGTCCAAGTACTTACCCATAATGAGTGTGAAGGGTAGCCGGTTGCGGTGGCCAATGGTTACTATAAATTCAGAAGCTGAATGTAAAAATGCAGGATTGTTAAGTCCTTGGTCCAAATTTTGAATCACTTTTGCGGGCAACTCAGCTGAGTGAAAATTAAAATATTTAATAAAATCAACCATTTAATTTGACTTTTTTTGGTTTATTTAAATTGGTAAATTTTGAATCCCTTGAACAGATAACTAAACTAACAAAACCAAAACTCAGCAAACAAATACAGGATAAATGAATCAGAAATACAGGATTCTAATGTACAATTTGAGATTTCCTGTATGTCAAACAAATCATAGACATCATGTAAAAATTAATGAATCTGAAATTGCAGAATTGTCAAATCCAAGAACCAAATTTCAAATAAAAAATGTGGGGAATTTGAAATAAATATAATTTATTGGTGTCTCAAAAAGAATGCTAAAGGATCTAGAGTGGGTTTGTGCTAATTATTAGGGGATCATAGGCATTCTCAAAAATCACCCTAATCCATTTTAGGGGGACTAAAATTTAGATGCTTGATTACAGTAGATTTTAAAATCTACTGTAATCAAGTATCCTTAATAGTAAAACATGAATACATAGTGTAGTAAACTGATGGTTTATCTTTTACCCCTCTCCTTCTTCCTTGAAATTTTTTAAAAAAAATTTGGTCCTGGCGTAGCCAGGGGCCTAAAAAACTTTTAAAAAATTTCTGCATCAGCATGAGGGCGGCTCATATATCATTATATGGGTTTGTGGTCTCTAAATTAATGATTTAGAGTGCATAATATTGTATCTTTTCCAGTTTAGACAGTTTTAAATTTCACTTAATTTCATGTCTAAACATGGTTGTTGAGATTGAATTTTTCATTTGATTTTATCCAGAGTGGAGATTCTTGATTTGGGTTGATTTGTCCTAGTTTCTTACTGTACATTCAATTTGGATTCTAGTTCCCGCAATTAATACCTGAGTTTACTAGTTGCATTCAAAAGTGATTTGAAATTTGGTTCTTGGATTTGACAATCCTGCAATTACAAAAAACATAGTAAACTTAATGAAAATGGTTGATGGATTTGAACATTTCACATCTGATTCCAGTTAATTCATTTTGTCCATTGGAAATATGCAGTTTGACTTGAACGTTGCAAAGTGTCTATGAGTTCCCACATTTTTAAAAATACAAATAAAAATACAAAGAATTCAATTTAAATAAAAAATGCTGTCCCACAAACATGATTCAAAATTTGGACCAAGGATTTGACAATCCCAAATTTTTATGTTCAGGTTCTGAATTTTCAGTACATTCTCTCATGTAATAATGTCAACCAGGGCTTCAAAAGCTGTAGTTACACCTGTGAGGGCCACTCTTGCCCAGTGTGACTCAACACTGAGCGCTGGGACTTGGTCCAAGCTATCAAGGTCAAGCACACTTGTGTCATTCCCAATACCACCATCTGTTGCCTCCTAAAGTGATACCTTGTGAAGATCATGCCTAACTCCAAATATATTTCCTCAACTCATCTGGTTGTGCTTCCCTGTAAGCACTTCTCCCCTAATAATATCAAGAGGCTGCCAAAAGAACTACCAGTTAGTCAAGTTTGTGAGCAATAGGTTCCAAGCCTCCAATCCCCTGACCATTAACGCAACTGACATCAAATACCTGGTCCTCTCATATTCCCTCAAGAAGTCAGAGGATGAAGAGATGTTACTGCTCCATGACAATGAGCAGGAAGTGAAGCATAGAACTATAGCCTACACCATAACCCAAAACCTGAAGCAGCTCAATACTACTACCACTTGGTTATGTGATAGCACTTTTTCTACCTGCCCAACCCTTATCAAGCAGCTTTGGGTCCTGCATGGGCAATTTGATGCCCAGGTGTCAGGGACTCACTTGAGAGGGAACAGTTTCCCAATCTGACAAGCCAAGGCCCAAAAGTTGAGCCCTTTAATAACCAAACCAATAGGAACCATAACCATAGTGAGGTGTCCAAAGTGTCCTAGGTATGCAACCCTTCCCATCATGGAGCTGAACCTTCCCAATAGGTAATACCCTATCAAGTATGTCAACAAGTAGAAAGATGCATTGGGTCTAACCAAGGAAGTTTTGGCTGGTGGAGGTGATGTTGTGGAGTGGCCATAGTGGAACTTTCTTCCATAGTGTCCTGAGGGGTATTTAAAACACCCATTAAACAAGGACTCCTCCTGGTGGGAGTCATCAGGTGAGGAGTTACACCAGTCTTTAGTGCATATTGAACCTTCCAGAGCAAGTATCACAGACAGGAAAGGAACTAGAAACCAGAACAGGAAATAATTTCCCTTCATGGCTTCAAAAATTAATTCAATGATAGGTGTAAGCAAGCTTAAATAGAAAGATGACCTTTATTGTTGGAACAAGTAGAGATAATAAATGGAACTCACTTAAATGCCCCAGTAGGGAGCTATAAACATTTAAGATGATAAATGGTATTGAGGGGATTTAAAATGAGATCTCACTAAAATTATGGCTGAAGATGTTACCTTTACCATTTGTGCATATACCTGAAGCTTAATAATATGATATGCAAAATATATAAAGGAGAGGTGCCAAGAAAAAGCCACAAGAACAACCACAATTAAGTGGTGGTTATTCTTAATATCAGTGTAAAACAAGTACAGAGCCTTAGTCAAATATAGTTTGGGTGGTTCAGAGAGCGCCAAGAGTGGCTTACTCAGCCAATCAGTGTTGAAGCGGTAATTGTCATTGCTTAATTGGATACTAACAATTGAGGAGCTAGTAGCAAAAGCAGGAGCAAAAGTTGAATGAGTTGGATCAATATAAATAGGTTATATATGTTGAATATATGGTTTTAGACTAACATTAGGCTTGTCTTTAGGTTTCTGGGTTTGATCCCCGTCTGGCATTAAGCCAGGATTGTCACTGGTGTCAAAAACTTGATTATTGATTTTCTTTGATTTAGTGTCATTAACAATAGTATCCAAAAAATTAATAGAGGCAGGGAAGAAATCCCTGATACCAGGTTATCCCCCTTGTCTTCTTCCTCTTTCCTGGTGCTAAGATATAAAGTCTACACTAGAGTGTTCAAGATTTTCCAGGATGTTTTAAGCTCTCTTCACACCATCAAGCTCCCCCTCCCATTCACACCACAGAGCAAAGCCTTCCTCCACTGAGAAGAATGAGTCTGCCCAGGCTGCTGAGCAGCTAGCTCATGTGTGCTCACTTGATCCAAAGGTGATTGTTACAGACTTTAAGCTTTCTCAGTTCAGAGCCTTTGAGGCCACCATCAATGGAAAAGTTTAGGGCTGCTTCTTTTATTTTAGGCAGGCCCCAATTAAGTGTCTCAAGAGCAAGAAGGAGCTCTTTGACAAGTACCTTAACAATGGTAAAGGGAATTGCTGCTTTTCCATGACCCAGCTTGCTGCCTTGGGATTTTTTGCGGCCTGAGCACCCTGGGCTTGGTTTTGAGGCCATTCAGGAGGACGCTTATGAGAAGAAGCACTCTGTTATCTTCAAGGGCTACCTTGAGTACTCTGAGTGGCAGTGGGTAGGCAAGAAGGTGACTTCCAGGAGAGGAAAGAGTGGGGTTACTATACCCAGGAACTTCCAGAGAGCCTGCCTGAACAGGAAGATTAAGACCACCTCTTGTTACGGTAGAAAATCAAATGGAAGGGATAGTACCTCCTTGTAAACCCAGAAATCAGCAAAGAACTGCAGCCAACCCCTTGAAAGAAATAGACAACTTGAAGCCGTCATAAACAAAAAATGGGTCAAAGCTGGGGTTGCACAAATAGCCCTGGAAAATCTGAACCTGCCTTATTTTTCCCCAAATAATTATGACAAGAAAATTATGTGTTATACACTATTTGGCAATGGCAGCGCTTGACCCGCTGGTTGCCAGAATTTTGTGAATTATGATGCCATTGACTCAAATTCCAATGCAGGTCCCCCAACTGCTGAAAATATTCTCACAAGCCAATCAGATGCTGCAGAATCCCCTCCTGCCCCATCCTGAACTCCCTTAAGAATTCCCTGTTCCCCCTCTAGAAACTTGTTTCTAGATAGCTTAATTTCCCAAAAATAAAAGGAAAGTTTCTCAAAATGATGGCTCATTTGGGGATGTTTGCCCTTATCCTCAAAAGATTAGCCTCTGTAGCCGTCAAGGTTGCCATAGATTCCATGGCTGCCACTTGGCCTGCTCTTTACATATTGACGCCATCTGATTCTCACTATAATTTACCCCTGCAAATCACTTGCCTATTGACAATTTCTATCTCAATCTTTTGTTACACCACCATTGGATCCAAGATGTTGAAGCCGTCCTCCTGATATGGTCTCCTGCTTGTCAAGCAACTTAAAATTTGTTTGTTATATCCTCATTGTATATCCTTGAATCACGCTGCGTACCACTTTGCTCTAACACCTCCAGGCTGGAGGTTTAGAAAAAGCACCTGAAGACAAAGTTTGGGGCCAAACTCCAAGTTCAACAAGCTCTTTATGAAAATTCAAGAGGAGTAGGCCAGAAACGTCTCCAAGTTCTGGGACCTGACCAACCAGGTGGCCTCAAAGCAGAAGAAGAGCAAGGGTCAGGAGCGCCAGGAGGCAGTAAAAAAGCAGTCAAGAAGAAGTATAAGGTGACCAAGATCAGAAAGTCCCTTGAAGATGCAACAACTGCCCTTGTTGGTGAGTTTGATTAGCCTAATAAACATTGTTTTATTTACCTTCATTTTTTTCACTTTAAAATTTTTATGCTTATTTTTTTTTAGATAATAATAATCTTTTTAGGTATAAATGGTAACTTTCAGGTAGATTTTAAGGTGGTTGTATAAGAAATATCTTGTATTATGTTAATCTATCTGTGTGTAATGAGATCCTTTCTGTTGTGCTTATATGAAGCATAATAAATAAAACTATTGGTGGCATATTTTTTGTAGCGGTCATAATATTTATATTTTGCCATATTTCTGTACCACTGGGACTTTTATATTTTTGAAAATAAAAAATATCTTTATGGTAAAATCTGTTTTTTACATAGTAAAATGAAAAATAATTGCTTATATCCACTTAATACTATTAGGTATGGTACTGCAAATTCAGAACCTGAACGTAAAAATGTGGGATTGTCAAATCCTTGGTCCAAATTTTGATTCACTTTTGTGGGAAACTCAGCTGGTTGAAAATTGAAATATTTAATAAAATCAACCATTTAATTTGACTTTTTTTGATTTATTTAAATTGGCAAATTTCAAATCCCTTGAGAAGATAACTAAACTAACAAAACCAAAACTCAGCAAACAAATACAGGATAAATGAATCAGAAATACGGGATTCTAATGTACAATTTGAGATTTCCTGTAAGTCAAAAAAATCATAAACATCATGTAAATATTAATGTGTCTGAAATTGTGGGATTGTCAAATCCAAGAACCAAATTTCAAATAAAAAATGCGGTGAATTTGAAATAAATATAATTTATGGGTATCTTGAAAAGGATTCTAAAGGATCTAGAGTGGATTTGTGCTGATTCTTTTAGGAATCATAGGCATTCTCAAAAATCACCCTATTCCATTTTAGGGACACTAAAATTTAGATGCTTGATTACAGTAGATTTTAAAAAATGCTAATAATAAAGTAGAATTATATAACATTCTATTTTTATCACATTGCCTTTTCCTTGATGTGTTGATGGTTCATTTGCTGTTGATAATGTGCTTGCGTTTAATTTGATAGTTTCACCTCCAGTTGCCTTGGCAATAGAAAATCAAGTCACCTCTGCAATCACAGCTGGTCTTGGGGAGGCAACTTGATTTCCTATTGCTAAGGCAACTGGAGGTGAAGCTATCCAATTAATTGCAAGCAAATTATCAACAGCCAATGAACTATCAACACATCAAGGAAAAGACAAAGTGATAAGAAAGATTGTAATATATAATTCTATTTTATTATTAGTGTTTATTAAAATCTACTGTAATCAAATCTCCTTAATAGCAATACATGAATAAATAGTGTATTAAACTGATAGTTTATCTTTCCCCCTCCTTTCTTTCTTGAAAAGAAGCTTTTTGGCCCCTGGCTAAGCTGGGGGCCAAAAAACTTTAAAAATTTTTTGCATCAGAAGGAGGGTGGCTCATATATCTTTATATGGGTTTGTGGTCTCTAAATTAGTGATTTAGAGTGCATAATGTTGCATCATTTCCAGTTTAGACAATTTTACATTTCACTTAATTTCATGTCTAAACATGGTTGTTGAGATTGTATTTTTCATTTGATTTTATCCAGAGTAGAGCTTCTTGATTTGGGTTGATTTGTCCTAGTTTCTTACTGTACATTCAATTTGGATTCTAGTTCCCGCAATTAATATCTGAGTTTACTAGTTGCATTCAAAAGTGATTTGAAATTTGGTTCCTGGATTTGACAATCCCACAATTTAAAAAACGTAGTAAACTTAATGAAACTGGTTGATGGATTTGAACACTTCAAATCTGATTCCAGTTAATTCATTTTGTCCATTGGAAATATGCAGTTTGACTTGAACTTTGAAAAGTGTCTATGAGTTCCCGCATTTTTAAAAATCCAAATAAAAATACAAAGAATCAAATTTAATTAAAAAGGTATCCCACAAAAGTGATTTGAAATTTGGACCAAGGATTTGAAAATCCCGCATTTTTACGTTCAGGTTCTGAATTTACAGTATGTTTTTTTATTGATTTTGAACTCTTTGGGGTTAACTTAGTATAATATAGTAGTATTAATTATCATTTAAATTGAAAATGCTCAGGTTAAAGTACACAGTCAATTAAAAATGACAAAATCCAGAAGACAATATTATTAAAAACCAAATCCACACTTTACTATAGGTTCAACATGGCCACTGCCAAAATGGGCCCTGTTGCTGTTTGAACACAGCAAGACATTGAAGAAAACAAGGAAACTGTCTTGGGCCCAAGGCAAAAGTACTTAATATTCTGCTTGGTGATACATCCTTTCCTATTTGGGGTTCATAAAAGCTACAGAGAAAAGCAAAGTGCTCCATACCTTTGAGGAGGATGGACGTTGATGGGATTAGTTGATTTTGAAGGTTATTTTGCTAGTGGGTTTCCTTTGGTGTAATAGCCTAAAGCTTTAATCAATACACTCAGAAAAAGTAAGAGAATTTAATGAGATTGACTAGATTAAGCTTTTAAGCTTAATTTATTATAGAAAAGTGAGAGTTTGAATAGTTTAAGCCTGAAAAAGAGCTAACCTAAAGGGGATTTGTCTTAAGAAAAGGGGGAGCTATATAAAGAGCAGTTGAATGAGCAGAAGCATAGGAATTTACTGTTGAAAGTTCTCAAGTTTGACCACCTCATGAGCTTTACACTTGGTGGAACTTCATCCCAAAGCAGCAGGAGAAGAGCTGATGACCCCCCCAAGGCATCCCCAAAGAGCCTCTGTCCCCCAAAGTTGACAAACAGCTGTGGTTCAGAAGGTTTATGAACAGTATTCATTCTATGGATAAAGACTTTCACAATCCCTATCTACTTTCAAGTGATAGGATCATGGATCCCTTCCCTGTGTCTTCTACCTAAATGCTGACAAGAGAAGTATAAGCAGCAGTGCATAAATTTATGCAGAAACCAAACACCAGAAAAGGTATGAAAAAAGCTGTCCAGAGGACTAGCACTCACATCAAGAAGAAGAGGGTCCTTAATAAAGGAGTTTAGCAAGCTCTTTCAAGAGCTGCACACCCCAAAGAAGGACAGACCCAGGAAGATGTCATGATCCATGGAACATATGCTAGAATGATGGTAGGGGTGGGCTTGAAGGAGTTTGATGGACTTTAGGCCAGGTAAAATATAATGGGCTTAGAACTCTGTCACCTGAAGAATGTCTCCCAGCCCAGTTGATCTCTGGCTTTGATCTGGGACAACCAATGGTTGCCTCCCAGGAGCAGGAGTGCCACGGTTCAGAAATCAAAGGAGTCAACAGATGTGGGGGTGTTTGAGCTTCTTTTTAACAAGGGGTGGAAGCATCTGCTGGTGGTGGCTTGAAAACATATCTTTGTGTTCTGATAAAGATCTTAGCCTTAGATTGTTCTCCTTCTTTGAAAATATTTTATGGTATGTTATGAAAGTAACTGTTTTAAAGCCCTGGACATGAAATGAACCTGCTCCTAGCTGCCAGGCGGGGCTAGCGGGTGAGGGAGATTTGCCTGCACCTGGATTTGCTTCAAACAGCAAAAATCTAGGTACAGTAACCATTCCTGCCCTGGTGGTAGCTGCAGGACCCATTCTGGTCCCTAAAAGCTACACCCAAGCCTTGGTGGGTTTAGCTGGGCCTGGGAAGACTAATTTTAGCTGCCCAGTAAACCCAGTTTAAGCCCATTCTCCATCAAGTAATTTGGTGTTCCCAATTGGGAACCCTTTTTTTAATCCAGTTTCTTTGCCTCAATAATGCCTGTCAAGCCAGTCCAAAAATAGTGATCAGATTGGGAAAACCCCCATGACTCCTGAAGCCAAACCTGTCAGAAACAATGACCAGCCAAGCCAAGATGGACCACCAAAAAGCCAAACAACTGTTCCTGAAAACCCCAAAAATGATCACAAAGCAGCCAACCAAACAGCAGAACCTGAGATGCCAAGCCTTGCCACACAGATAGCACCAGAAGAATGCCCAGAGGAACTTGCATATGAGTAAGTATATAAATCAGAAGAACCTGAAAAAAGTTCTGTATTATCATCCTTACCAATAAAGTTGTTATGAACCTTTGGTTTACCAATCTGTTTCCATACTTATTTTTGATACTCTTCCATCTGCAAACATCAAAGCGTCAGTACTCATCCACAGGGATAGATAGCCAGACTACAGTTGACAAAACCAAAGCCTTTGACTACTATTGACCACACAACACTCCATTTGGCACTGTGTATTTCACTGAGTATCCCCCAAACCCTGACCACAAACCTTGGACCTTGGAAGACTTTCAGTGGTACACTCGTCCAAACGCCCCCAAGAAAACCTACCAAATTTTCTGTGACCACAAAGAAATCACCTTTTACCCTTTGATATTCAATGGGAAATACAGAAATCCTGCTGCCTACCTGGTCCCCATGGAACCACCCCCAACACCCAAATAAAAAATCTCAATCCCACCCCCTTCTGATGCCACTGGCCAGAGTAGTTAATTTCTGGGAGTGCTTTATCTGGCGCTCACAGGGTTGATTGATTCTGCCTTGCAAACATCTGGGGCCTGAGCTGTGGCTGGGAAGGCCCTTTCCTACCTGGTAAAGTTAGGTCCCATCATCTAGTAGGCCATGCCAGTACCTACTTTGACTTCTCCCTCACCTGCTGGAGCTCTGCGGTACTCCTGGTATCCTGACATTGTAGATAGATCTGAGCTGCCTGCCTTCTGTTATCCTGATGTGATGGAGCTTATAAGGCTTCTCATTCCCTTTTGAAAGATTCATTTATCACTATATACTCTTTCTCAAGCCAACTTCCCAACCCCAGACTTCCAGCATCAACTCCCAGAGTTAGGCATCCATGCAATTTTGCTTGGGTCTAAACTGCTTAATAAATGGTGCAGAGCACTTTATAGATCATTGATATGTGCAATCAATCAGTGTGCTGGTGGTGGTAATGCTAACTGGCTATTGTATTTTTAGTGCATTACCTCCATTTATTGGAGGCACCTTTGGTGTATAAAATTTACTTGCCATCAGTGGTTCACCAATGTAATTTGCTATCAAAGTTATTATTTCTCAGAGAATCAGCTAGCAGCTTGGGGCCTTGATATCAACCCTATTTAATTACTAGATAACATGCTGTAAATTCAGAACCTGAACGTAAAAATGTGGGATTGTCAAATCCTTGGTCCAAATTTTGAATCACTTTTGCGGGCAACTCAGCTGAGTGAAAATTAAAATATTTAATAAAAGCGACCATTTAATTTGACTTTTTTGGTTTATAGAAATTGGCAAATTTCAAATCTCTTGAGCAGATAACTCAACTAACAAAAGACAAAACACAACAAACAAATGCGGGATACAAAAATAACCCTATTCCAATTTAGGACAGCTAAAATTTAGATCCTACTATTCACCAACTTAACATACTTAACAATAAAATTGACTAAAATATACACGTCTCTTTTTGAGTTTAAAATTTTTTTAATAAAAATTTATTATATCTTCTTTAAACAACAACCAAATAAAAAAGCTGTTCCCTGGCCTTGACAAAATCATGCAGGGCTACACTGGGTCTTACAATAGTGAAGTCTCTGTCTATGGCCACTCCCAACCCACAGGCCCCTCTGCAAGCACCACCCAGGAGTGTGTTCTTTCTTTTGCAACTTCAAGCAAGGCCCTGTTTGCCCACTATGCACAGGCAGCTGCCAACCCAAATCCTGTAGCAACAATGGCATCTGGAACCAGCCATTTGAGCCATGGGGTCACCCAGAGAGCCCAGAACCCTGAAACAGCCAATCAGATGGCATTGACTAGTTCCCAAGATAGACACATCCCTCCCCCAGCCAATCGGCCTGCAAGACCCAGAAGAAAATTAATCACTCCAGAGATCATTCTCAAAATGGTTGAAAAGCAAGGGAAGCTTATGTCCCTTGGAGAAATTCCAGCTGTGATGGGGTTTGCAAAGTCCACTGTGGCTGCAATCCTGCGAGCCCACGCTAACTGTGGCCCCCTACCAAGAAGACCCTGTATGGTGCCCATACTTTGACCAAAGATGACACAGCCCATCTCCTTATGATGGCCATTATGGAACGTGACCCGTGAATGCCCCTGGTCTAGGTACGTCTCCAGTTGGGACTCTACGGCATCTTCACCAACAAAAGAATGGTGAATTTGTGGATGCACAGAGTTGTGGTTGCTACTAGAATCTTGTCCAATCAGGTTCTCACTGGCCCCATTTTGGTGGATACTAATCCCTACAATTCAACTATTATTAATTTTATCAAAGGAAGGGCAATGTGTGCCCGTAATGAAGTCGTCTTTCTGTTATATGCTAAGATATCTGCTAGTATCCAAGACTTTGGAGAGTAGTGTATCCAGTCTGACATTTATAAGCATAGCCCAATCTTGTATTGTTTTGTTGGGGTTTTATTGGCAGTTTCCCCATTGGGTGTCAATTATTACTTGGCAATATCAAACACTGCAGATGAGTATGCCTACCAGACAGAGCTCAAGGCCATGCTGGAGGAGTGGGCCACACAAAACGCAGTTCACACAGTTGTACTGAGTGCAGAGATGGAGCAGCAGGAATGGGCAAACCAAGAAATCAGGGCTGCAGGGCATACTTGCTGGTCCTACCCCATCAACTACGCGGATGTGACAGATCCAGGCCTAACCAGTCCATCCTGCCGTTATCCTGCCCTTGACTTTTATTGCTGTTACCTTCCTGGGACAAAGCTTTAAGGAGCTTTGCCTCCAGGGAGGCAATTTTATTGGATAACACTTTATTGTCATCCCGCCAATGAGCCATGATTTCAACAATTTTTTCCTCTTGTGCTCTCAATGCCTCAATTTCACAATTCACCATTTCTTTTACTTGTTGCAAGATTTCATCCCATCCTACCAATAAGTTCCAAGCATCCCAAGCATTAATTTGGTTCTCTTGGGCAGGAGTCCCTTCCTTTACAAAGTAATTGGAATACAGCTCTTCAAACACAGCCTTTACTTCTACTAAAGATTCTTCAGGTACAGTCTTAGTGACCTCCAGGCTGGTCCAAGCTTCTTCCAATGTACTTGTAGGAACCTCCTTTCTTGCTGCAGCGGTTTTCACACAAAGGACCCCAAACTTGGCTCTCTCAAATTTTAACAAAGAAGGCATGATAATTGAAAAATAGGTGAGGGGAAAGCGTTGAAACCAACAATGTGAATATATCCTTTATTAATTTTTAATTGTTTTTGCTTATATACCATTTGGGGCATACACGGCTGAAAACCCCTCCGGTTCCTGAATCAACCAATGATTTGCGTCACGTGGTCTATGACATTCAAGTCATCCAACATAGATCTTTACCTAAAAGATCATCAACAATTCTCAACCTATGAGAATTGACCTACAATGAGAAGGAGTCACCTGACACCCTTCATCTCAATGTACCAATTTGGCATGGAGCTTGACCAGCTCCTGGCGCCAAAACCCTGTGGATTGCACATCCCAAACTCAGCTATCAGTGTTCCAACTGAGAACCAGCTGATAAAACCTGAATTCCTAGGCATCCCTGCCTTTATTTAGTTATCTTTGCATTTAATGGTTTTTTGCCTTAAAACCCATTAAAATGCTTTGAAACTCAAACCAGACACCACCACGGCACTTTTAACCCTAATTCTGGGGGTTTTCCCATGGTTAACCTTAACCAAACTTCTTGACACAGTCAAGGCCATTTTAATATAATTAAATCCTTGTTAATTATATCCCGTATTTATTAATTAATCTTCCCAATTAACTAACCCGTTTTGAGACACCTAGTCTCCAAGATTGATTCAGCCAATCTTGCCTCAATTCTTTTAGTTAGCCTAACCTAACTAAACATCCATATTATGTTCTTGTATTAAACATAGATATCCAGTTTCTAGGAAACTTTCTCTCAAGAATTCTAAACAAACCTATCTATATGTAATAAACAGCAAAAACAGAACATCTTTATATTTTGGAGCATTTATTCAGCTAAATACTCAGCAGTGACTGTAGTACGGTCACAGCCAACATGCATCTTGCAGATATATGTCTCTACAAGTTTGGTTCCGCCCTAAGGCGCTTAAAGCCTGCCACCTACAACAAACTATACACCCAAATTGATAAGGGGTATGAGCTTTTCCCTTCCGTGTCTGTCTAGAATTTTTTGATCTCATCATCTTCTATGAAAGTGATAGTGATAAGTCCAGAAAGGACCCCTGCGTCCCCTCATGCCAGTCCATCTGTTTTGTCAAGCCAGTATATGTGAAGGAAGAAGAATTCAAGCAATTGAAGCAATCAGCTCTTGCTGCCCCTTCCCAGTCAACAAACCCTGCCTCCCCAACCCCCCCCATCAAGCCACCTGCCTTCCAACCCTGACTCCCAAACCACCACTTATTCCCTCACCACTATCTCTGATGCCTCCCCTTTCACAGACGCAGATGAAGGCAATGTTCATTCTGCCCATTTCCTCCCCTTCACGTCCTATGATTAGTAAATAAATCTTTTCTTTGGGACAACTTATTAAAATTGATATCTCTCTTTCAATTCATAATTAATAATATTTTCTTTTTACATTATCAACATTTCCCATAATTAATACAGTGTTGTACATTTTACAAATAGCTTAAAATTATGAGCATACATATTTTTCATCATCATTAATAAATTAAAGACAATAAACATAAATATTGCATTAAAATATTGCAATTAGATGTCAACTCTTGATATTTTTGATATTATGTACATAACTCAATGCATTTTTGTTTAATAAATGTCACTGTAAACTAGGCTTTTTCATTGTAATAATCTAAATTGACTGTGTTTATATTAGAGAGCCATTAACACTTAGTACAAATATTGATACATAGTGAATTTTACAGCCTGTATATTTACCTATTGGTAATAATTCTATAAACTTTTTAGTTGGATTTTGCGAGGTAATAATAATGTAATGTGTTAATAAAATACTGTTTATTATCATTAATTGGCTGATTTCTTTGCTGTGGCAATTGTGAATTTTCTGATATTTATGCACTAGTATCTAATTGGTTGGTTTTACATCCAATTGCACAGGCAATAGGAAATCAAGCTGCCACCCAGACCACATCCAGTCTTGGGGTGGAGACCATGTTTCCTATTGCCTGTGCAATTGGATGTAAAACCAACCAATTAGATACTAGTGCATAAATATCAAAAAATGCACAATTGCCATAGCAAAGAAATTAGCCAATTAATGACAATAAACAGTATTATATTAACACATTACATTATTATTGCCTCACAAAATCCAACTAAAAAGTTTATAGAATTATTACCAATAGTTAAATATAAAGGCTGTAAAATTCACTATGTATCAATATTTGTACTAAGCGTTAATGGCTCTCTAATATAAACACAGTCAATTTAGATTATTACAATGAAAAAGGCCTCGTTTACAATGAATTTTATTAAACAAAATGCATTGAGTTATGCACATAATATCTAAATATCAAGAGTTGACGTCTAATTGCAATTTTTTAATGCAATATTTATGTTTATTGTCTTTAATTTATTAATGATGATGAAAAATATGTATGCGTTGAAGATAGTATTATAAAAACCAGTTTTTTGATGGAATTCAAACAGAATGTCAACTATCTATAACTTGATAAACAAATTAGAAGTACACCTGCAAAAGGTTGTTAAAATAGAAAAAAGTATCAGGGAAATAGTGACAGGAAAGCTGGGTAACAAGGGCCAGCCACTAATCCAGTCAAAAGAAGATGCTATGAACAAACTAGGAAATATTATAGACAAAAAGAATAAAGAAGCATTATTAAATCTCCAGGGAACAATTATATCAACTCTGAAGTTCAACAATGCGGCCTACAATTTGTGGGAGTTCTGGCAGGAGGCCAAAGAAAATAATAAGATCAAACTAATTGAAGGAATGAAGTTCCAAAGGAAATTAACACCAATGAAGAGGAAAATAATCAAATGGAGACAGACAAAAAAAAACACAAGCAAGAAGCAGGAGCGCTTCACAAAATACAGAAACTTTATCAAATGAAAATCAAGAGGAAGCACAAGTCAAAAAAAAATAAGAAAAATTAAGCCCAGGAAAATTGATGAAGAGCAGCCAACATTCATGAAGTTTGCCAAAGTGGCGCCTGTGGCTGAGGGGGCCATAGGGGAAACAATTAGTAAGTCTTTTTATGTTTTACTTATATTTATTTTAGTCATCACCAGGAATGGGGATGAGGTCGCAGAAGTGGCAGCTTATACACCAAGTTGGTTTTACGGGGGTTACCAGTCACTGTTAGACCCTGTAAAACAAATAAATAAAACCAAATAAATAAAATAATTCAACAGAATATGAATAATTTTTCAAGTAGTGAAGCTAAAAATAGGGAACATTTACCACCCGCGGGGTGCTCCCTGTGGTTGAGGGAAGCATATGAAATAGGATCAAGTATCAACTTCAAAGAAATGAATGAAATTTGTGGGGATATCAAATTAAACTTCAATGAATACATATACAAAAGCATTCAATGATTCCCCTTCACAAACATCAACAAATATGAAAAGAATTTAATAAAAACCAACTTTTAAAAATGAAATAAATATTTGAAATCTGCAATTTAAATGAAGTATTTGAGGCACTGTCAAATAAAGTTGTGGATGCAGTCCTTGTGAATAATTTTAAACCTTTATTCATTTTGTTCACCAAGGCCTGGGAGGCTGATTCAAGTTTGGGCGCCCCCTGGAACCCTCTTCAAGTTCAACCAAACATCCTATATCAATAGATTAGTTCAAACATTCAAAAAATTATGCATGTTCTCAGAAAAGTATACCTTGCAAAGAATCCACGTCGCGGTATACCTGGGAATCCTCCTTCACTGCATATTAAAAACCAACGTCAAAAAGTTGGAGGATGTACCTATTCAAATGTATATTTGCCGCGTAGCCCTCAATTGCCAGAAGACACCGCGGGGATATAGGACAGTCAAGCACATCCTGTATGACTCATTTGCATTGGCAACGTTATACGGGTACTATGTGCCCCCTGAAAAAAACCTATTTATCAATTTGCTCACCTACCTTCCTTTTATCAAACAATCAACAACCACTGGGGTACAGGGTGCCACCTCTCTAGCAATTGCATCTAGGGTTGTCCACCACGTACAGAAGAGTACGTGTATCCAATTAGACGCTTTAGCCAAAAAATTAATTTTGGGGTATAATTCCCTGGAATAATCACATTTCCTTTGCAATTAACATCACCCCAATAAATATTTTCCCCTTACAAATTAAATTTTTTTAACTTTTTATATTTTAATACTAAAATTTTAAGATTCAACTATGTAATATTAAAATTTCACTATAAAATTTTTAATATTACATATTTCAATATTAAAATTTTAGTATCTAAAAGTTAATATTAAAATTATAATAATACATATAAAATACTAAGATTTTTAATATCAAATATTTCAATATTGAATAAATCACAATTTAATAAAAATAGTTAAATTTTGAATATTTAAACTTTAATACAGTAGGTTTAAAATCTATGGCAACAAACAAAATGAACTCAGATTTAAACAAAATGAATTTGGATTTAAGCAAAATTAAAATGAAACCAAATCTATTGTAAACCAATATAAATTCATTTATTTTTAACTTTGTTTAAATCTGAGTTCATTTTGTTTAAATCTGAATTGTTTTCACTTGTTGCCATAGCTTTTAAAACTACTGTAATTAAATTTTAAGATTTATAATTATAATTATACTTTTAATAATTTAATTTTAATTTTAATATTTAAATTATAATAGTAATATATAATTAGGTTGATAATAATAAAGAGACAGTTTAATAAAGTGAACATGTGTAATAATAAAATATGATTTATAAACTTGTTTATTTACTAGCTTGTCAAGTACGGGTTCATTTATTACATATACAAACAATAAGAATTGAATTTATCCTCATCATACGGCCCGCTCCACTTATATTCTAAACAAGTGATTGTTTAGAACTCAAATTATCTTTCCCTTGTAATATGATTTGATAAATATATTTGATATACTTGACCTACATCCTAAGTACTAATTAGTAAGAGATACATGAAAATCCTTGGTTTTCCTGTTGTGTGGCTATAGTGGCACTGAAATAACAAGGATCATATGATGACCTGCAAGGTCCAATTTGTGGCTTAGAAAAGCCAAAGTACCAACAAGGATTAACAATTATTTAAATAAAAAATTCTATTTCTATCTTTTTTAATTTATTTATTTGGTAGCGCAACAGTCAATAAAGTATTCAGTGCATTATAATAAAAATATATCCATCTTACCTAGTATAATTAATTTTACTTACCTTTTCTATGTATTCTTATATGTCTATATAACAATCAAACGTCTCATTATTATATATAAATAATAATTTTTGAGTCCTAATAAAAACAAACTAAATAAAAATAAAAACAGATAAAACCCAGAGTGCCCATTTATCTGATTGGCTCAGAGGCCAGGGCTTTAGGGAGGAAGGATTCCGAGTGCTCATAGAAAGCTGCTACCACATCAGGTGGCATTGCAAATTGGCTGATATTGAGAATGTTGAAGAGATCCTCAGTATCCTGAGGGAGGCCTTGTTTCACCTTATTCTTGATCTAACCAAACACCTCCTCAATTGTATTCAGGAATGGGGAATATGGCAGGAGGAAGAGAAGTCTCATTGGATAATTGGTAAGCCGGTGGCTGGAGGTGTGGCTGTTTTTGTCAATGGGGGGAACTTGGACACTACCAGATCCACTTTGTAGAGCCCAACATTATCAAGCACAACAACATTGGTTGTGCCGCTGTAATTTATCCAAAGGTACTCCTTGACAGCTCAGAGAAAATCAAGAAATGTTCCGCTGTTATAGGAGCCCTTAATCATTTGGTATTGGTCCAACTAGCAAGGACCAAGAAGCGCAACCATTGAATAGGTCTGGGAACGGAAAGCTGCACAATGGGCTACACCGTCCTTGGACCCCTTCTTGACCCACCCATGCCTAGACCTGAGTGAGGAGGAAAACAACAATTTGTCAATGTAGAAGAACTGGACATTCCCAGTCTCCTTTAGTGCCAGATATGTCTTGGCATAAATGTGTCAATCCTTGATGGTCTTTTCACTGTTCCTGTTGTATGGAGAAACTCCAAGCACCTTCCACAAGAAGCCCAAATAAACCATTGCTTTGTAAACAAGGGTTTTAGAAACAGAAATCCTGAACTCTATGGCAAGCATTGATTGGACAGCAAGTGTGTCCAGGTGGCAATCCTTGGCTACCCACTGCTTTATTGTGTCAATGTGAATAGGCTGAAGGGGTTTGGGCTGTCTTTTTGCCTTGGTGCATTTGGCAATTTACCCGGTATTGCCATACTTGTTGTTGATGAATCAATGTATCTGGCTGTGACACCAAATTGGGACGCAATATCCCAAACCACTATTCCCCTGTTCAAGCAGTTGAGGAGAGCTTCACACTCACTATTCATCAACCAAGGCTGGCCCTTGGCAGGTATCATAGCATCCTGGATACCAGGCTCAACACAGAGGACAGGGACCTTTGTGTAGAAGGTGGGATCACACTTGCTTGCAGTGGTGCCATCAATGGTTGAATACACATTAGGTTCAGATGGTTCCTCAGTTGTGGCCAATGGCTGATAGGAGATATCAAAAACGCGGGGGCAGGAAGTAGCAACTCTTGGGTCAAGAGTGCGGGGCCTGGTTACAAATGGGTATACAGTGGAGGTGTATGTAACCTCATTATTCCCAATGACCTTTAAGTAAGAGACTTTGGTTGCAGGCCTTGAGAGTGGCTTCTGTCTGGGATTAAGGCTGTGTGATCTGGCTTGGGATGCAGGAGGTGATTGACTGGCGCTGACGCCTTGGGAGGCCTGTGTATTGGCATGACTCCCCTCAATTTGGGTTCTGGGTCTGTTCTTGGACCCTCTGGGATGCCCTTGTGGACAGGCTACCCCGTGGGCTGGTGAAGGAGCAGGTTGGAAATGTGATTGACAGTCCATAAAAATAAAATAAAATATATATTTTAGATTAAATATGTATTTATTTGGAGTTATTGGTTTAGTTGTGGGAGGTTGTTTTCTCTTGATTTATCCTTGAATAGTAGCAGATTTTATATATCCGTAATTTGAAGTGTATAATATTGTATACTTTCCAGGTTTGGATAATTTTAGAGTTTAATCACTCTTTATGTCTAAACATGATTATTGAGATTGAATTTTTAGTTTTATTTTTAGTCATGGTGGAGCTTCTTGATTTGGGTTGGTGTTTCCTAGTGTGCTTACTGTACATTCAATTTGGATTGCAGTTCCCGCAATTAATACCTGAGTTTACTAGTTACATTCAAAAGTGATTTGAAATTTGGTTCTTGGATTTGAAAATCCTGTAATTCCAAAAAAACATAGTAAACTTAATGAAAATGGTTGATGGATTTGAACATTTCACATCTGATTCCAGTTAATTCATTTTGTCCATTGGAAATATGCAGTTTGACTTGAATGTTGCAAAGTGTCTATGAGTTCCCACATTTTTAAAAATACAAATAAAAATAAAAAGAATTCAATTTAACTAAAAAAGGCTATCCCACAAAAGTGATTCAAAATTTGGACCAAGGATTTGACAATCCCAAATTTCTATGTTCAGGTTCTGAATTTTCAGTAAATTTTCTCTTGTAACAATGTCAACCAGGGCTTCAAAAGTTGTCATTACACCTGTGAGGGCTGCTCTTGCCCAGTGTGACTCAACACTGAGCGCTGGGGCTTGGTCCAAGCTATCAAGGTCAAGCACACTTGTGTCATTCCCAATATCACCATCTGTTGCCTCCTAAAGTGATACCTTGTTAAGATCATGCCTACCTCCAAATATCTTTCCTCAACTCAGCTGGTTGTGCTTCCCTGTAAGCACTTCTCCCCTAATAATATCAAGAGGCTGCCAAAAGAACTACCAGTTAGTCAAGTTTGTGAGCAATAGGTTCCAAGCCTCCAATCCCCTGACCATTAACGCAACTGACATCAAATACCTGGTCCTCTCATATTCCCTCAAGAAGTCAGAGGATGAAGAGATGTTACTGCTCCATGACAATGAGCAGGAAGTGGAGGATAGAACTATAGCCTACACCACAACCCAAAACCTGAAGCAGCTCAATACTACTATCACTTGGTTATTTGATAGCACTTTTTCTATCTGCCCAACCCTTTTCAAGCAGCTTTGGGTCCTGCATGGGCAATTTGATGCCCAGGTGTCAGGGACCCGCTTGAGAGGGAACAGGTTCCCAATCTGACAAGCCAAGGCCCCTAAGTTGAGCTCTTTAATAACCAAACCAATAGGAACCATAACCAATGTGAGGTATCCAAAGTGTCCTAGGTATGCACCCCTTCCCATTGTGGAGCTGAACCTTCCCAATAGGTAATACCCTATCAAGTATGTCAACAAGTAAAAAGATGAATTGGGTCTAACCAAGGAAGTTTTGACTGGTGGAGGTGATGTTGTGGAGTGGCCATAGTGGAACTTTCTTCCATAGTGTCCTGAGGGGTATTTAAAACACCCATTAAACAAGGACTCCTCCTGGTGGGAGTTATCAGGTGAGGAGTTACGCCAGTCTTTAATGCGGGTCGGAGCTTCCAGAGCAAGTATCACAGACAGGAAAGTAACTAGAAACCAGAACAGGAAATAATTTCCCTTCATGGCTTCAAAAAGTAATTCAAAGATAGGTGTAAGCAAGCTGAAATAGAAAGATGACCTTTATTGTTAGAACAAGTAGAGATAATAAATGGAACTCACTTAAATACCCCAGTAGGGAGCTATTAACATTTAAGAGGATAAATGGGTATGAGAGGATTTAAAATGAGATCTCACTAAAATTATGGCTGAAGATGGTGCCTTTATCATTTGTGCATATACCTGGAGCTTAATAATATGATAGGCAACATATATAAAGGAGAGGTGCTGAGAATAAGCCACAATAACAACCATAATTAAGTGGTTGTTATGCTTAATATCAGTGTAAAACAAGTACAGAACCTTAGTAAAATATATGTAGGGTGGTTCAGAGAGAGTCAAGAGTGGCTCACACAGCCAATCAGCGTTGAAGCAGTAAGTGATGTTGCTTAATTGACTACTAACAATTGAGGAGCTAGGAGCAAAAGCAGGAGCAAAAGTTGAATGAGTTGGCTCAACATAAATAGGTTATATATGTTGAATAGATCATTTTAGACTAACATTAGGCCTGTCTTTAGGTTTCCAGGTTTGATCCCTGTCTGGCTCCAAGCCAGGGTTCAAAATGGTTTACAAAACTTGCTTGTTGGTTTTCTTTGTTTGGTGTCTTCTAAAATGGTATCCACATAATTAGGGTAGTCAGGGGAGAATTCCCTGCCACACTTGAGGTAAACATGACAAGGGAAAGCCAGGAGAGAGCAATGAGTAAGCCAAGCTCTCCCCAACAATTAACTGCCTCACCCAATAATGAATATTGACCTGAGGACGCCAACCAAGGCCCAATGATACAAGTACCATCAAGCAACCTGGTAGTCTAGACAATTGCCAGACATCCTTATACGTTGATGGCCTATTCTTTCCAGTTTCAAAGTTGCCCTGGCTCAGCGCTCTTGGACTCAAGCGCAGATTGTACCCTAGTCAACAGTAACTTTGTGAACTAGTTCAAGTTAGCTACTAATACTTTGTGGATTAAGAATTTAGTTTTGGCTGATGAAAATCACATTTCTGTTACCTGGAAGGCTTATTCCTTCCACATTGCCCTGAAAATCTCTATTTCACTATTCAAGGACCTGTCATTGACTTCCCCAGATTTGATGGGGTACTTTTACTGAAATAGTTAATAAGAAACACCCCTCACATGGACTGGATTACATCATTACTGAATATCAAATATGAGGGAATCAACCATCAGATATCCCCAGACACAGTGAATCAGCTCCTAAGGAACCATGTGTTTGTATGTATAACTGAGGCTCAGAAAGAGGAAGAGAACATAAAGCCCATTGAATGGGACCCCTGCCAGTACAAGGTTATCCACTTAAAGGACAAACAGGACACTATCACCCCCCAAGATCAGGAGATAGTCTCATGTTTTGTTCGGCTCTTGGGGAGTACATCCAACAGGACATGGCGGTAAACCTTTCTTATGAAAGGTTTGAGGTTTGAAGCTATCCTTGGGTTATCCTTCAGGCTAAAATTAAGGGGATATAGCTTAATTTTCTAGAAAAAATAAAGAGATATTTCCTTCTGACAAAAGGAAAGTAATAATCTTGAAGAATATGAAAGCCAATACAAATACGGATAAACTTGTCTTTATTTAGAGTGGACATTCTACTTATATAGTAAAATGAGAACAAGGATTGTTCAATAGGTAGACAAGGGGTTGATTTGTGTATGAAATTGTACCAGGATCAGAATAACCAAGGTAGCACAATCTGGAATGTGCGGACATTGATGTTGACCCATTTACAGAAAGGGAGTGACTTTAGTATTCAAAAGAAAATACAACCAAGTCATTAAAAAAATTTCAATTTGTAGACCATTTTAAAATAGCATTGATAGTTTCAGAGAGCCAGCCTGTGGCATGTTCAGGAGAACTTGCGGGCAGGCAGCCTGCAGGCCCAGTGGGGAGGGCCCACCACAGGATGGGAGCTAACTTTACAATGTAGGAGAGAGATTTTCCAAGAAAGGCCCAGGGACCATTAGTGGGCACCATGGAGTCAACCAGGCCTGTGAGTGTTATATAGAGGACACCAAACAGTTGGGTGGAGGTTGATTCAGAGATGGCCACTGTTTCTTGTGGTTGGTTGGGCCAGGGGGTCAGGGGAGAAGTCATGGGTACTAAGTACGCAGTCAGGTGGTTGTATTTGAAGCATAATAATAGTGGCTGCTTGGTGTACCAGGTGCCTTCACATCCAATAATTTCAGGCTCTCTCTACGGTCTTTGGGGTTATAAATTAGATTTCTTCTAATGTAAATTTGGAGTAAGCAGGATTTGGGGGATATTCCGTAAAATGTACCGGGCCAAAGAGTGCTACTGGTGGATGGTATAACTCTGGCGGCTTGTCTGCTGTTTCTTGGGGTTGACTAGTGAAGGGAGTGGAGCCGCTGAAACCAGTCTTCAAATGAAAAAGTGCTAAAATTAGGCATGGTATTACCTGAGTAAACC
The DNA here is from genome assembly GCA_014839935.2 of Entomophthora muscae. Taxonomy (NCBI): domain Eukaryota; kingdom Fungi; phylum Entomophthoromycota; class Entomophthoromycetes; order Entomophthorales; family Entomophthoraceae; genus Entomophthora; species Entomophthora muscae. The sequence goes on from QTSX02006394.1 coordinate 482,419, forward strand.
AATGGTTCATAACACTTTATTGTGAAAATGATGATGAGCAACTTTGTGGCAACCCCAGAGTATAAGTATGCCGGCAACAGCGCCCATGTTGACACTTTTTCAACATGGTCACTGTTGACTCAAAACTCTAAATTTGCTGTTTTTTCCTAGTCGTGCTAGCTTAATTCTTTTTTTAAAGCGTTCAGGGGTGCAAACCCAGAAAACACGACAAAATTGTAGCCATCTCAACACAATTTAATATTAAGCTTAATAAAAAACTTGATTTAACCAGATTTTTCCTTTACTTTTACTAATAAAAATTAGCTTATTTTTTGTTATCACAACATAAAAGTGTCAATGTTGACACTTTTTAAGCATAACTTATTTGTAATAGCAAAACTGAAACATCTACAGTAAAAAATAAGTGTACATTTAAAAATATTTTTTTATCAAATTAATATATAGAAAAAGACATTGCGCATACAGTTGATTGTTAAAATGTTCATCTTATAAATATATATGTGGCACTTATTCCGGCTTTGATATATTAAGTGGATTGGTGGCTAACGGAAATCCAATAATTTAAGTTTGAGTTACTATGTAAGGTACTATAGAACTTATTATTAAAAATAATGCTGACACTTGTAAATGTCGGTTATTTGCTTGTGATCATCCCCTGGGGTGGAGTTAAGAAAATTAGAGTGATGCAATTAAGCCTAGATTAATATGTCACCTCATATAAAGAATGTTGTAAGTGATGTTGTCAACACTTCACCCTTTACAATACTGAATACAACTTTCTTCACAACTTCACATATATGCAATGGTAAAATGTCATATTAACACTACCCAAATATAATTTTTAATAAAGAAATAAAGAACTTTGATACTTTTTTTACTTATTTTCATATGTTTTTTATTTTTACATGTAAACAAAAATACACAGAAAACGGTTAATTTTTTCTAGCCTGCATAAATTTAATTAAGTGTACTATGAAAAAACATAGTAAATTTTTAAAAAAATGTCAACAGTGACAATGTCATCAAAATTAATGTCTACAATTTTTGTAATCAACAGTGAGAATTCAGCTTTTTTACTAATTGTCACTCTTAATGTTGACGCTTTTCAGTTCTCACATATAAAACTTTATGTTTTACATAATAAAAACTTCTCATTTTTTGATATGTTGTATTTTTAACTTTTCTCTTCTATATTTTTTAATTTTTAAAATAAAATCTATATCTAAATATAATACTTTTGCATATTTCTCTTAACTTTTAATTTTTATTTAAAACTATAATAAATTAAAAACTATACAAGTATTTTTTAACTTTTAAATGCTAATAAAAACCATCTAAGACTTAATTTTTATATATTATGCTTTTTTAAGTTGGTTTGTTTGTTTTTTTAAATACATTGCTTTATTTTAAACCCTTTTACTTATTATTTTAGGACAAAAACACTTCCAAACAGCCCAAAGGAACCAAGCGTCCTTCAAAGCCAACCAAACCCACCAAAAAGAAGCCTGTCTTATCAAAGAAGGCCACTCCAAAACCATCCCCAAAGCCCTCCCCCAAGCCCTCTCCTGAGAAGAGCCCTGCTCACTCCACTGGGGGAGAGGAATCTGCTGGCTCCCTTACAGACCACAGTTTTTACAACTTGGCTTCTGACGAGGAGCCAACCAAGAAGCGGCAGCAAGGCAAAAAGACCTCACCCAAGGATAAGTCTCCTGCACATGAGGAGCACCATGATAAGCCCCCTTCTGCTTCCCCCATCACCAAACTCCCCCCTTCAAGCTCATCTGGGGATGATTCAAAGCCCTGCCCCAATTACTTCCATGGCTTCCGCCATGCTCCTGCTGGCCCCTGGGACCCTCTGTTGGCCCACAACATCTGCAACGTTGACAGCAAATTTAAGATTCCCTCTTCCTTGCCTAAGTGTTTTCCTATCATGAGCATAAAGGGTGGGCTGGCCATGGTGGCCAATGGTTATATTTTATCTTGCAATAATGCCAACCTGGGCTTCAAGAGCCGCCATTACACCTGCAAGGACTGCTCCTGCCCAGTGCAGCTCAACACTGAGCGCTGGGACTTGGTCCAAACCATCAAGGGCGAGCATACCTGCATCATGCCAAATACAACCATTGACTGCCTCCTCAAGTGGTATCTTGTCCAGGTGATGCCCAGATCCAAAGATCTTTCTGCCACCCAGCTGGCTGTGCTTGCTTGCAAGTACCTCTCCCCAACCAACTTGAAAAGGGTGCCAACCCACAATCAGTTGGTCAAGTTTGTAAGTGATAGGCGTCAAGCCTCAAACCCCCTGGCCAAGAGCACCACTAAAATTGAAGACCTGGTCCTCACAGATGCCCTCAAGAAGACAGAGGATGGTGAGATGTTCCTGCTCCATGACAATGGTCAGGAAGTGGAGGATAGGATTATAGCCTACGCCACAACCCAAAACCTGGATCAGCTCAACACTGCTATCACCTGGCTGTGTGACGGCACATTTACTACTTGCTCCTCTCTCTTTAAGCAGCTTAGGGTCCTGCATGGGCAGTTTAATGACCAGGTTATCCCTCTTGTGTTCTTTCTCCTTCCTGATGCCAAGACTGAAGTCTACACCAGAGCCTCAATATTGTCTGGGATGCTTTGAGCTCCCTTCCCACCAACCAGCTCCCCTCCCCACTCACGCCACAAGGGCAAATCTCTCCTCTGATGAGAAGGATGAGTTGACCCTAGCCGCTGAGCAGCTAGCTCATGCGCGCTCACTTGGGCCAAAGGTTATCATAATGGACTTTGAGAAAGCTCAGTTCAGAGCCTTTGAGTCCACCTTTAATGGAGAAGTCCAGGTCTGCTTCTTCCATTTTAGGCAGGCCCTCATCAAGAATCTCAAGAGTGAGAAGGACCTTTTTGAGAAGTATCTTAACAATGGTAAGGGGAAGTGCCGCTTTGCCTTGACTTGGTTTTCTGCCTTGGCTTTTGTGCGCCCAGAGCATACTGAGATTGGCTTTGAGGCCCTCCTGGAGGACACTTACATCAAGAAGCACTCCACCATCTTCAAAGGTTACCTGGATTACTTTGAGCGCCAATGGGTGGGCAAAAAGGTGACTGCCTGGAGAGGTAAGAGCAGGGCAACTGCCCCTTGGAATTGACAGGGCCCTGCCTCAAGGGGGAGATGAAGACCACCTCTAGCCTTGAGGTTTGGCACAAGCACCTGAAGATGAAGTTTGGGTCAAACCCCAAATACAACAAGTTCTTCTCTAAGCTGCAGGAGTGGCAACCAAGAACTGTCTCCAAGTTTTGCAACCTGGTCAACCAGGTGGCCCCCAAGAAGAAAAAGTCCAAGGAGCAGGACTACCAGGAGGACGTTCAGAAGGTGGTAAAGAAAAAGTATAAGGTGGCTGAGATTAAGAAGTACCTTGAGGACGTTGCCACTGCTCTTGCTGGTGGCTTTAATTAGCTTAATAAACCTTGCTTTGACTGTATATTTTTTACTTTTAAACTTTTAATTTTTTTAATTTATTTATAGTGTACTAATCTTTTTATGTATAAATGGTAAGTTTCAGATACAGTTTCAATGTGGTTTAGTAAGAAATATCTTATATTTTATTAATTTATCTTTAAGGTATGAGATATTTTCAGTTATTCTTATATGAAGTATAATAAATTTAAAATTAGAATTTTCTTATATTTTGTAGTTATTATGATATATAAAATATCTTTTTTTTGGTTCATTGGAATTTTAATTTATATGGGAATGAAAAAAATTTATAATAAAGAGTGTAATTTACATAATAAACTGAAAAATAGTTGCTTATATCTCCTTATTTTTATTACTTATAGTAATTTTTCATTTCAGTTTTGAACTCTCTGGGGTCATTTTAGTATAATAAAGTATTTTAAAATAATTTTTTTATATTGAAAATATTCAGGGTAAAGTGTTTTGTTAATTAAAAAAGTGTCAACATCCAGGAAACAACATTAAGTAAAACTGGGCCATCACTTTACTATAGTGTTGACATTAAAAGTGTTGACATGGCCACTGTCAACATTATTATTGTCAACATGGGCGCTGTTGCCAGTATGCCCATCAGCCATGTGAAATCTTTTGCACAATCTTTTGGGCAGGTGGTAGCATTTACCAGGGCTTGAAAATCTTTGGTTGCATCCAAAGTAGAAAATTCATCATTGGCTGGGCTAGAACAGGGAATCTCAATTTTCTTCTTTGAGACATGAGATTTGTCATCATTTGGCAGCCCTTGTTCTTTGGGAAATTCCTGCAGCACTCTATTGGGGGTGGCCTGGGTTATTACAGGGGTATTATTTGGGTTGGTGCTCATATTGGCTAGGCTAAGAGGATCCCTTATAGGCAAGGTTTGATTGTGGAAAGCGCCTCATAGGTAGGTTTTGGAGGTTTCCCCAAGGTCAAATATGTTCTTTACTCTAGCCCAGAAAAACACGGGCAGCCAGGCAGCAGGGCCTGCAGGCTGGAAGCCTGTAGGAATTTGGGGTTTAAATCCCGGGGATAGGGTTCCAACTTGAGAATCAGTAATAAATTACTATCACTCATGACAGATATTGTGATTTACAACATCTAACACACCCAGAAATTTTCAAGGAGCTCTTACCAGGACTACCTCCTGAGAAACACATCCAGCACTCCATACAGTTAAAGGGTGCTGTACCTAAGGCATATTCCATCTACTGCCTCACTCAAAAAAATATGATGCTCTTTGTGGGTACCTGAAATAAGCCTTAGAGAAAGAACTCACCATACTGTCTCCATTGCCCTTTGAAGCAGCCATATTCTTTGTAGCTAAAAAAGGTGTTTCCCTACAACTAGTCACCAATTACATAGCCCTAAACAAAGTCACCATACAGAATTGACACGCATTACCTTTTATCAATGGTCTCTTTGATGCACTTGGAGGGGCCACTGTGTTCTCTAAGATTGACTTTACTGTTAGATATACTCAGATTAAAATAAAAGAAGAAGACATTCCTAAGACTGCCTTCCACACCAAGTATGGGTCTTACAAGTGTGTTGTTCTCAACTTTGGTATGACTAACATGTTGTCTACGTTTTTCATATTCATGAATTAAGTATTTGTACCCCACATTGAGAAGCATGCTCTAATTTACCTATACACCATTGTTGTGTATAGCCCCAACGTTGAACAGCACCACAAAGACCTGGAAGCAGTGTTTACTACCTTATTCTGGCACAAACTACTAGCAAAACCCTCAAATACCAGTTCTTCAGGAAGCATCTACCATTCTTGAGCCACATAGTATTCAATAACAGGATTCAAAAAGACAAAAAGAAGATAAAAGCCATTTGAAACATGTCACCTCACAAGGAAAAAAGCAAACTGAGAATCTTCCTTGGAATGGTCGCATACATACACTTTTTCATTCCAGACTGTGGCATCCTCACTGCGCCTTTGTTGTCTATTATAGGCACCAAGTCCAAGTTTGTGTGGACTCTGTAGCGTGACCTTTGCTTCCGCCACCTCAAAGAAAAGCTGACATCTGCTCCCATCCTTTAATACCCCAAACAAGACGGAGATTATCAGATGAAAACCAACGCCTCAGATGCCTTCATTGGAGGGGTATTTCAAATAAAACAGATAATGGTGATTTTCTACCTGTGGCCTAAAAATTGCACAAGATGACATATGGCAAGTGCTGCTACCCAATTCACAATAAGGAGTTGCTGGCCATTGTCCATTGCCTTGTAAAGTGGCGCTGCTACCTGGAGTGCCAGGAAGAATTCACTGCTCTAACTGAACATAAGTACCTCATTTACTTCAAAACCCAGTCCAACTTATCCAGGCGCCAATCACACTGGATGGAGTTCCTGGAAAGATTCAACATGAACATTCAATATAAGCCAGGGCCCGAGTTGGTCATGGCTGACGCCCTTTCCTGCCTGTATATCTGAGCCACAAGAGACAAAAACGGGCTGGGCCCTGACTGGCCTCTCCTGGTACTCCAGACCAAGGATGAGAGTTTTTTCCTGGGTACCACTAATATCACAAAAGAAACTTTCATCAAAAACAAGCACCTCTTTACCAACATATACAGCACACTACATCAAAAAATAACTGGCAGAAGCACCATCCTGTACATTCCCACACATCAAAGAGCCAATATCATCTTGTGTTACCATCAATATCTAGCCCATATAAAGAGCCGCAATCTCTATGAATTCCTAAAACATAAAGCATGGTGGCCAACCCTGTGAAGGAAATCACTGGATAATATGAAGCCGTTTCTAAATGATGGGGAATTATTTCACAAATCCACATAGAATTGATGATTAACCACCAACACAGCTTCAGATATTTTTTTGTAAAATTTCCAATTGTAACTCCAGGATTAAGTAGAACAATTAGTCCTAACCAGAGTAAACCAAGATAAATGACCTGGGAAAGCATCAATGCATCCTCAGTGTAGAATTCTGGGCATTGGGAAGTGACACAATTTTCAGTTTCCAGAATGAGGGGAGGAGCTACAAAATTGGCTGGCATGAAATTGACATTTGGCGGCACTGACGACAAAGTTCCAGATGCTGGGCCCCATCTTCCTGAAATGATTTGGTTCAGAATCAGATTGTACGGTATATACCGCAACAACCTGATCACATGATGCATTTTTAAAATTTAAAATTAGAACTTGGGATAATTGATTTTTATTGAGTAAATTTAGGAGGACTCAACTCTTAGAGTTGAAACAGGGAAAATTATTCAATATATATCAGAAAAATTGACTAAGCAATACCACCTGAGTCTTGACCTCCTATTCCTTCTACATCTTCAAGTAAGTATCTAGTCCATGTTGCGAAGAACCCTTGCGAGACCAGTTTCTGACGACCATGCTGATTAATAAGCTTATATCAGGTGACCCTCATATTACGTCAATTTATCAAAGTCAGTTTGCAAGGGGAAGCTGGTTTCAGCTGGCAGTCTGGAGCAGCTGTGACCCATTTTTGATTGACTGTTTGGTTTAAATCTGTTAATTTGGTCAATTTTGATACAGGTTTCCCGGCCTTCTGAGCCTTCTTGCTTGGATGGACAATACCCAGCATTATGGAACCTACCGTGACAAACCCTGTACAGTAGTTTTAAAAGCTATGGTGACAAGCAAAAATAATCCAGATTTAAACAAAACAACTAAGATTTAAACGAAATTAAAAATAAATGAATTTATATTGATTTACAATAGATTTGGGTTCATTTCAATTTCGCTTAAATCTGAATTCATTCTGTTTAAATCTGAGTTCATTTTGTTTGTCGCCATAGATTTTAAAACAACTGTACTGAGATGTGCAAGAGGTTCTCAAGCAATGTGAAGTATGAAAAAAGTTTACAAAGAGCAATACTTCCCTAAAATCTGTGCTGCCAATTTGTTCTCAACTACCCTTCAAAGTGTGGGCCCTTGACATTGTCAGGCCAATGCTGGGGAAGCATAACAACAAAAAGTATATCATCACCGCCATTGACTTTGCCACTTGCTGGCCAGTAGCACAAGCAGTGAAGACACATACTGGCAATAATGTCTGACACTTCATTGGGAAGGAGATTATTAGCAATTTTGGTAAACCAGAACTACTGATCACAGATGGAGCAAAGAATTAACCTCAGAAATCACCAATGTTTACCTCAAAAAGAATGGGGTCAAGCACACAGTAACCACACCTTACCATCCTCAGGCTGATGGCCTAGTTGAGTGGCTAAACAGCAGCTTAGTTCAGGCCCTCACCAAGCTCACGGCCGGGAGACCTGAGGACTGGCCCAAGCAGCTACCAACTGCATTCCTGGTATGCTGCACCTGGGTGAACAGATCCACTCAGAAGAGCCCCTTTGAGCTAGTTTACGGTACACAGCCAAACATAGTTCAGGCTCTAACAGGGCCCAAGTTAATAATTCCCAAACAAGTTTCTCCCAGATCTGACCCTCAAGTCCTCCCAGCCAATGTTGACCAAAAAATCAGGAAAGAGAAATATCTACAAGATATGTTTGTTCCTCTGAAGGAGAGACATGAAGTAGAAGATGAGGTCTGGGTAATGAACACAGACAAAAGCAAATTACAACCCAAGAAAGTAGGCTCTGATATTGTCCTAAAGGTAAACGACAACAATACTTACCTGGTACAAGGCTTGGGCAAGAGAAAACAGGATAAGGTCCTACACCACAATAGGCTTCAATCATGTAAGGCCTGCCAGAAACAGTGAGTCCATCATCCCAGCAACTGAGCAACAGCTGGTGGAGTACGGAGCCTGCGCCCATGACAACCTTCCTGCAGACCTTCTAACAGAGGAAGCTGACTTTCAGCCAGGGGGTGTCAAAACAGTGGGGTTGACCCTCCGGAAAAGTTCCACATAAGAGACCCCATTCCACTCAAACTGACTTCCCCAAAACCCGAAGCCAAATGCAGAAGTCAAATCAAATTCACAAACAAGGCAACAGAACCCAGTGACAATCCCTACTCAGTGGTCAGCTTGATTTGGCACTTGACTCATTACAAGGATCAAGCTACCCCCTGTTCAATCTAATTGACTGATTAGCACAGCCATGTTCCTCTTAAAACAATTCTCCTAAAACTATATAAGTGATATATCTCAATAAAGATAATCATCTAGTTTCCAAATATTTTCCTCAAGTAACTTGCAAAACCAACACAGTTACAACATTGGTAGCACAGGTAGGATTTTCATCCTATATTTCTTTTCAAATAAAGTATCATTATCTCCTTAATTTTCCACTTAACCTTGTTTTATATACTTCCAAGAAGTATATACTTGGCAATGACATTCTTGCTGAGATGTAAGACTCTTGGACTTATCACATCCCAGGGCCTTAAGGTAACCTTCTTTATTAGTTCATGAAGACTAACCAATGGCTAGCATTGAACCTTGAATCTTCCATACAAAAGATTCTCTGCCTTTAGCTTTGGTATTACAAATCCAAAGATCAATACGGCAATAGTAATGCTATTGTCTTAAAATTTATAGCGGTTTGTTAGAATTAAATAAATTCAGAAAATGTTTTAATTAAAAATAAAGCTTTTTAAAACTAAATTTGAGTTAGTTTTATTTTTTAAAAAATAACATACTAATTCTTTAATTATGAGCTTATGTAACATATTTTAAGATCCTTTATAATTATTTTTCCTATATAAAGTTAATATTTATATTGGAGTAAGCTTATAAATGTATCATTAGTGAAAAAATCAATGATTTTATTTCTATAGCCGAAAAAAGCTATAAAAAATAGTTCACGGGAAGTCCTCCTGGCCTGCAATAATTGAAATTTTGAGGCCAATTGTCACTTTGAGGTAGATTGTTGTATGGCTGGCTTCATGGCGGGGATAAAATTATATGGTTGAAATCACTTTCCAATTAAGAAGATTTATAAATGCATCGCCTAACTTTGAGTAGTCACTGTTCAAAATGCATATACCTAAAACGCCAACACCACAAAAAGTCATATTGGTGTGAAGAAGCACAAAACCCCCAAACAAAAAAACAGGGGATTTAGATAAGCTCAGTGATTCTGGTTTTGTAGCGCTTAGATAGCGCTATCTAATTCGATTAATATGAGCAACTAATTTATAACATTATTAAAATGTTAAACCAGTAAATAAAAAATTGGATTGGTAAGTCTGCCCGGATAGTTATGTTTGACCTATGCTGCACATTAAAGTGGCAAAAGCCACAAATAACAGTCAATAGTGATGGAATTGCATGAGGGCTGGACAAAGTTAAATGCTTACCAGAGGAGTTTCAAAGCTGTTAATGCATTCAATTTAACAATTTTAGGATCCATTAAAATTTTCTGACACGACTAACTGCCAGATGACCGAAGGTTGAGGGAAAGTAATATTTATTTAAAGGTCTTAATGATTTCAACTTTAGTAAAGTTTTCCTCAGATTCAAACATTACATGCGAAATGGTTGCCAGGTTGGATTCACAATCGAGCACAATGCCACTTCTTTGAAAAGTTACATTTACTATTTCAGTTAAGTCAATCCAAAACGTCTCATTCCAAGCCTTGATCCGAGCTGATGAATCCAGCTGAATCGCCTTGTTTTCACCAAGAGTTGATATGGCGCAGATTTTTAATAAGCTTTACTTTAAAGGAACCTTTTGGTATAAAATCTCATATTATCCAACCTCACAACTTGGCATAATGCAAGTCTAGTGGTAAACACTTTTTGGCAAGAAGCGGGTTTTATATCCTCAATTTATGCCAATTCTAAATAAACTTTGTCTGATTTTCAAGTGTTTAAAGCACACAATTTTAATTATGCCCAAGATATAATCAACCTATACTTTATTTACCTTTAAAAAGTAAAAACAATACATATGGATACAAATGATACAAGCAACATGGATTCACTTTCTAGCGCTCCCAAGAACTTTGTTCCAGGTTGGCTTACTAGTTAAGATTTTCCCCTTTTTATTTTAAGACTGATAAATCTGGCTAATGGCTCTTCATTTTAAACTTGGTCTAATATCAGCATGACTTCAGGTTTAGCTGACCTCGGCGAAAAGAGAATAACGTTAACGCCGGAACAACTTTCAGTCTTGTACAAAGCTCGTTTTCATCTCATCGAACTTCAAGCTTCTCTTCAGTCTTCTAGCAATCAACCCAAACGAAAAGTATCTCCCTTTCCTTGCCCCCAAACCATCTCAACCCTATCTCGAATTTACATAAGTTCAGTTAGTGACGAATTTGATGAATCCTATATCAGACTCTTTTATAGTCAATTTGGCTTAGTAAGACATGTATCCATGTCGAGGATCAATGACTCAGAAGCCCATTTAGGGTACGGATACGTGGATTTCATATTTCCGGAATCTGCTAATCTTGCATACGAATTGATAAAGGGAGAGGAAGTAGACGGAAAGTAAGCTGTCTGTAAATGCTTTATTAATTATTACAGATCCATGATAGTAAGCAGGCCGAATAACTTCCAAGCAGCAATGTCTTTAAGTAAATTGTCATTTTTAGTATGATTCATTAAGGAAACATAAGCTCATCTTCCACGACTTATCAACTCTATTCTAACGACACACTATAGTTTCCGATTTTGGGGCTTCTAAACGGCGGCTCTACATCAGCAATGTCCATTCAAGTGTGACCCTTAAAGATATCAAAAGAATATTTGAGATATTTGGGAGCTTGAGGAAAGCAATCCTGATGGTAGGCTTTTTTTTAGATTTTCCTAAACTTTTGGCTTAGCCTGATGGGGTTGTCGGAAAACACCGAGGCTATGGGTAAGCCAGTTATCAAAAACTAACTTAAAGAAGGTTTCTCGAGTTTAAAAGATCTGCTTCGGCTGAAGAGGCTAAATGTACAATGAATGGGTATCTATTGAATGGATTGCCACTCCGGATAGGACAGGCTTTAATCAATAGGGATTTGTCACAACACTATCTTTCTCATTGTAAGAACTAATTCATACTTCAAAAAAATGGTTAAGCTTAATCCATAAACTAACCTGTTTTCACCTCCAACATGTAAATATATTTAATTGTCCGCTTTTTCGTTTACCTTCATGATAATCGTAAAAATATATTTTGGCCTTATTCGATGCATAAGATGCTACTTATTTTCTGGAAGCCCAAACATTTTGTCACTAGAAGCTTTAAATTGGCTCATAAAACTATCGAACTTAGATGTGAACTATAGCTTTAATTTTAAGCTAAAGCAGGAATCCTGGCTTTAAATCCTAGCCTAAAGTACTATTATTTGAATTAACTTAGGAAAAATCAGGAGCTTTAGCGTAAAGGCTGATTATACATGTATAGGTTTCCCTATTTTCTGATTCACTTTGATCCATAGAATATTCTTTTGAGGCAACATGTGAAAGACTATTTATTTTCTATATAATATAAAGTTCTATCTAATCCAAAGAGAAGCTAGAAAATGTTGCAAATTATATAAATAAAAGCTAGTTTATATTAAAACTGATAATATTATATATACAACTTTAGACAAAAGCAGTACCTTCAACAGAAACTTCTAACTGTGATGTACTATATATTTATAGTGTATATTCTTCCTAAATCCTATGTATGTAAGACATATTTTACTGTTATCAGGTAGTCATATTTTACCAATTATGTGTTACAATACAGTAGTTTTATAACCTGATGAGATAATGTCATAACTGTGCTGTTTTAGCAGAGTTACAAGGGGAAAAATATTTGGAAACTAGATAATATTCTTTATTGAGAGATAATGATTACATAGTTATTGTGAATCATGGATAACAGGAACATAATAGCGTTGATCACACTGTGGGATGTTGAAGGGGGTGGCTTGATCCTTGTAATGAGTCAAGCGCCAAAACAAGTCACCCACCAGGGAGGATCAACTTCTGTTCATGTTATTGTATTTGGAAATCTGAGTTGTCTTCCTAACTTGGCTTTGGGTTACTGGATAATTGGATTTCGTGTCACAAACCCGCTTACTCAGAACTTTGCTGGCTGTCAGGAATATTCCTGACATAAACCAGATTTTAACTGAGGAAAAACCCTGGAAACAAGTGAAAGAATGCCCAAATAAGGGGGCAAAATTTGATAATGAATTTCCCCCATTATCAGGGGAAAAGAAAAATCAATTTTTGAAAGAGACAGAACTTCATAAAACCTGGAATATTTTATCATCAGAGCAGGCGCCTGCGGCCACTGCGCAGACGCCCGCCCCACCCGCCAGCGCGCCTGTCGCCAGCCACCTGCTTGCCCACCCAGCCACCATCTCCCAGGGCCCACTCCCCAGCCAACCAAAACCCACCATGACACCCAGCCAATCAGAAAAGTCCCCTGAAGCAGGGGAAAATTTTAAAAATAATTCTTGGGCCGCAGAAGAAGGGCAAATTCAGATTTTACAACCCAGGCCAAATTCTAAAAACATAGAGGAAAAGCCAAAAATAACCCCCAAAGATAAAAATGCCTTGACCTCCAGCCAATGGAACCAGGTGGATAGTAACAATCATCTAGGCCTAGACTCTAACCAAACTAGCATCCCCAAACCAAAAATAGAAGTGTTTAAAGCCAAGAGTTGTCATCACCACCTGACCACCCATCCAGAGGAAATTATTGGCCCCAAGCAGAACTGTCTAAAACCCCAACAGATTGCCCAGGAACAAGGGTTTGGCCATCCCTTCAAACACCAATTCCCAAGTCCCATGACCAAACTTTTGGGGACTCCAGTCCCCTGTTTTTATTCCCATTTGCAAAACTTTGCAAGTGGGGGCTCACTATAAATAAAGGATCCCCTCTCAGTAATAGCTTGTGCTATTATTGAGACTAATACCCTCAATAAAGTGAAATTTCCAACTTCAACTACAGTTAAACTTACAGATCAAGCCCCTGCCAACCTTCCAACCCAGTGAAGATGAATCACCTCATCTTCACAGCTGTACTCACAGCTTGCCTTGGTATTGGAGGCTACTAACAGAGTTCAGAGTTCTTTGGCCTCTCCACAGAAGGACTAGGTTATGACCCATACCATGACCCTGGCCAAATTAACTCTTCAAACACTGGACCCTGGCCGCCTCTGGTATCTCCCCATTTGACACTCTCCATAGCCATGTATATGTTTGCTTACTACATCCTCACCTACTTCGCCAGGAGCTTCAGATGTTTCAACATACACACCAAAGTATTTCGTTGGCTAATGACGGTGTATCCCATAATCACCGCCTTGACGGGCTTCCAGTTCTCCAATTTGCTACCATACATACTCCAAGTGGTGCCCACCATTCTAGGGTATTACAGACGGGTTGAGCCTGCTGTTTTGACAATATACAAAATCAACTCAGTCTAAAAACAAAATTGAAGCGGATCCAAATTCATTGTGATTTAATATAAATTACTTTATTTTCAATTTTTCTAGACTGAGATGATTTTGTTTATCTCAACAGGTTATAAACTACTGTAAAAATACCATAATAGATTATTATTACTAAAGCTTTATCATATCTGTGCTGTTTTAGAAGAGTTACAGAAAAGGGGTATCAAAACAGTGGGGTCAACCCCCTGGAAAAGTTCTTCACAAGAGACCCTGTGCCACTCAAACTGACTTCTCCATAACCCATAGCCAAATGCAGAAGTCAACTCAAATATCCAAACATGGCAACAGGACCCAGTGATAGTCCCTACTCAGTGGACAACTCAATTTGGCGCTTAACTCATTACAAGGATCAAGCCAACCCCTGTCCAATCTAATTGACTGATGTCAGGGACCCACTCATTGGGGAATTTTTCCCCAATAGAGTGCAAAAAGGCCTCAATATTAAACTTCACAAGCGAGGCCCCAAACAGGAGTCCCACTATTATCATGATGATTGCTTGTCTCCACAATCTGAATCAGCCAAGTAGGGGGGAAACTGTTAGAGAATGTAGTATAGGCCAATATATCCTATCACATACCAAGGGGCATTAGGGTAAATGATGGAACAAATAGAAGCCTTTTCTATATAAGGATAGTGTAAATACTGAGGACCAAACCTATACCAGATTGATTCTTTTACAGGTTCAGTGAGTGTGGATGGAGGTTTAGGTATTCCATCTGCTGCTATTCATGAGAGGTTAATCCAGAACAGGAGAAATATCCACACAATTTGGGTAGGATTGCTCATAGCCTAGAACAAGAAGTTATTCTACTAATCAGTTGAAAATATAGGATTCATTTATTCAGCAAAAGAGGGATAGTTGAAGTTGTTGAAGAAAACTCTCAACATTGCCGTGTTTATACTTCTGGGAAGTATAATAAACAAAATAAGGGGAAGATTTAAGAAGAGAATGATAATTTATTGAATATGAATATAGGCTAATATATAGTATCATGACAAGCCACATGTCGTCCATGTACGTCATGGAGGTCATGGGGCTTATCTGAGTAATGTTCCTCTTGAGTCACGAGGCTTAATCAAGTTGTGTTCCATTTAGGACCTTGATTGAGTGATCCCTATCATAGATGGTTAACTGATAATGGTGCCACCAGTTTATTGACTGGACAGTGAACTATTTGGTGAGCCGTTTGGTGATTTTCTTGGGGCGTTAATTCCCCAAGAGGGAGTAATCTAAGATGTTGCGACATCTCCCCCTGGGGTGCTGGAAGGCGGAGCCTTGGAATTTTCTTGAGAGTATCTGGTATGCGGGCTTGATATTGATCCAGTTTGGTGTTGGGCACAGGGAGCCTTGAATTTTGTTGGGCTGCTCTTGATTTACACAAGCATAGTCAGTTGTGGTGCATACGTTTCAGTTCAGTTCAGTCTGAGTTCCAATTTCTTTGATAAGGTAGGTGTTGTTGGGCTTAACTTCCATGACAATGCCCGGTCCACGTAATCCTGGGTCTAATTTGTGTTGGTTGTGGTTGATAACCCAGATCTCATCTCCAACTTGGAACCTTTCTTGTTGCAATGGGATTGCTTCCCGCTGGACCCTTTGGTGCTCCATCTTTTCTTGGTCCTTTCTGGCGTGTAGTACTTTTGGTTCATTGCTGTCTGGTATCTTCTTTGGAAGTGGCAGTTTTGGACCCGTGGTTGTACTGACCAGTGAGGGTTTCTGACCATAGACAAGTTTGTAAGGGCTTTTGCCTGTATTGTGGTTGACCCATGTTTTGAAGACCATAAGGGCGGTTGGTAGCATATCAACCCAGGCTCTTGGATTGTTGGCAGATAGCTTACTGAGGGCTTCCACTAGAGAGCTGTTTAGTTGTTCTACACTTCCATTTGCTTGTGGGTGATATGGGCTGGCTGTGACGTGTTTTATTCTGTTTTTGGTAAGTTAAATGTTGATGTCAATAGCTTTAAGTTCAGTGCCTCCATCTGTGATTAAGAGGTCAGGTTTCCCAAAAGTTTGCTATGATCTCTTTGCCAATGAATTATCTTACATTGTTGCCTTTGTGTTCTTTTGTGGCTTGTGCCACAGGCCATCTGGTTGCATAGTTGATAGCTGTGATGATGTACTTCTTGCCTTTGCTTTCACTGGGCATAGGTCCCACAATATCCAACAACCATGCCTTGAAGGGTTGTGTGATGGATACGGGTACTACTGACTTGGGTGGAGCTTTGGTTTGGGCATACTTCTCACAGACTTTGCATTGCTCCAGAACATCTCTGATATCATCTAACATGTTAGGCCACTAGTAGCGTGTCTTGAGGTATTCATGCAAGTATCTTCTACAGGTGTGTCCCAAGTCTCTGTGATATTGGAGGATTGTGTCAATCTTTTGTATTGACGGGACATAGGGTACAGTGTCACCATTTGGAAGTATTTGGTGAAGGGTACCATACACGTTTTTGAACAGATGTTTGTTCTCGAGGACTTTCTCTTGGATGTCCATTGATGTGCCAGGTGGGAACCCTTCCTGGAGATACCCCATGATTAACATGGGCCAGTCAGGGTTGCCATCAGTGCAAAGGATGTGTTTATTGTATAGCCTTGATAGGGTGTCTGCAGTAAGCATCTCCTTGCCTGGCTTGTATTCAATTTTCATGGGGTATCTCTGTATGAGACTCATCCATTTGGCTTTTCTTCTTGACAGGTGTTGTTGTGTTTTAAAGAATATCAACAACTTGTAGTCGGTGAGTACCTTGAACGTCTGGGCTCCTTCCAGATAGCATTGTCATTTCATGAGGCAGTGTATGATGGCTTCCAACTCCTTGTTGTGTATGGGGTATCTTTGTTTGCCGTCTGATAGCTTCCTTGATTCATATGCCACAGGAAGAAAGTCTTTTTGGGCCGTTTGGATACGGAGGACCCCCCCTATGGCATAGTCAGAGGCGTCAGTTTCTAGCTCATAGATACCCTCACGGTTTGGGTACTGTAGGATGGGGGCGGTAACCATGCGTTCTTTCAGTTGGCAGAAATGTTGATCTTGTAAGAGTGTCCAGAAAAACTTGGTTGTTTTCCCAGTGATGGCTGACAAGGGAGCTGTTAGGGCGCCCCAGTAGGGGATGAACCTGTGTATGTAGGCTACCATTCCAAGAAAAGTGTGGAGTTTGCTCTTGTTCCTTAGGGCTGGCATCTCTGTTATAGCGTGTATTTTATCTGGATCTGGTTTAATGCCGTCCTTGTTGATGATATGTCCAAGGAATGGAAGTTCAGTTGAGAAGAACTTGCATTTGGACGGCTTGGCAATCAATTGGTTTTCTTCCAGGGTACAGAGCACTGCACAGACGTCTTCCCAGTGTTGTTGCAGGTTGGGACTATAAACGATGATGTTGTCCAGGTAGATGATTGCTCTTTTTCTAATGTGTTCCTTGAATACTTCATTAATGAAGGTTGCAAAGGTACTGGGAGTGTTTGTCATGCCAAAATTGAGAACAACATATTTAAAGGATCTGTATTTAGTTCAAAATGCAGTCTTTGGAATGTCTTCAGGTTTTACGCAAATTTGGTGGTAACCTGCTGTCAAATCAATTTTTGTGAAGATTTGGGACCCCCCCAGGGCATCAAAAAGGGCATCAATGAGGGGCAGGGGATACCTGTTCTTAATTGTGACCTTGCTGAGGGCCCTGTAGTCTGTGACCAGGTGGAGTCCTCCGTCTTTCTTTGCCACAAAGAAGACAGCAGCACCAAAGGGTGACTTTGAGGGTCTGATGAGGCTTTTTCAAGTGCTTCATCAAGATAAGCCTTTAGGGCGTTGCTTTCTTGTGGTGTGAGGTGATAGATGGGTTGTGCTTTAGGTACACTCCCTTTCAGGTCAATTTTGTGTTGTATACCCCAATCAGGGGGTAACCCAGGTAGTGTCTCTTGGAATACGGAGGTGAATTCACTGACTAGCTGGTCTCTAATTGGGGTCTGTTTGTGTCAAGTTTTTGTGTTCTTGAAGTGGATAACCTCATACGTACAGGTGCTCTAATTGATTTTGCTGGGTTTAGTTTCTTCTCCTGTTTCCATAATTTTCACAAATATGTGGTCCCTCATGAGAGTGTCAAGGTGTGTTGGGTATACATGGTGGTGGACTTCTCCTCGCTGTATGGTGAGGGTGGTACTGTCCCAGTTGATATGAGGTTTGATCTTTCTCATCCAGTCCAGGCCAAGTATAACATCATACTTGGAGATTGGTGTGATTGGGCCAATGAGTGTGGTTTGTACGTCTCCAATATGGGCACGGAAAGGTTTTGCCTCATGGGTAACTGGTGTGCTTTGGTTGTCCGCCATGATGACCCTCTTGATCCTACTTTGAGTGGTAGGTAGCTTCATGAGGTCCGTAAAGCTCTTGTTGATGAGAAATTGATCTGCTCCAGTGTCAAATAGTGCTGTGCCCTGGTATCTGAAAAAGCAGAAAGGATAAGTGAGGAGTTTATTTCCAGTTTGGGCAACAAACAGTAGAGGATCACTGGAGGGTACTTGGATCATGATTGAATCCACGTTCTGTTCTCTGTACAAGTCTTGTGAAGTGGGAGAGGGCGGCTTGCCTAAGCACTCCACTGAGCTTTTCCCTCCTCATTGGTATCTTTGGTGCTGGCCTGGTTAGATTGTGCAGTGTGATTCCCAGTTTGAGGATGGGTATTGTTGGCTCGGTTGTTTTGCTTATTGGGGCGAGGTTCTCTTTTAGCTGCAGGGTTTTCCTTGCGCTTGTTGGTGGTGTGTAGATTGTCAGACTTCTGAGCTGCGCACTTTCCCTCTAAGAATACATCCTTGAGGATCTTGCAGCAAGTCATGTCAAACTGATGTCTAATGTGTGTGGGAAGGCCATTGTAGAAGTCTAGGCACGGCCCAGGTTCATCAAAGTTGATGGTGTTGGGTGCTTGGTTGCGTAGTCCTTTGTATACCACAATGTACTCTTCAATGGTTCTTGTCATTTTGAAGGTTTGAAGTTTGGTCATGATCACTATATCTGAGTTCTTCATGGAGAACTTTTTGAGGAATGCGGCCTTGAACATTCCCCAATTTTCCTTCTGGTCAGGGTGTTGAGCTAGCCATTTGGTTACAAAACGTGAAGCAGTTCCTGTGACGCAAAGGGCGATTTTGCTGACCCAGAGTCTTTGAGGGTAGTCCACTTGTTTGAACTTGCTTTGCGTACTGTTGATCCAGAGGGAGGTGTTTTTGAGGCGTAGTCCTGAAAAGGCGCCAATTTCAGTGGTGCACAGGCGCTGGAATACAATATTAGGTATCTCAGGCTGTGGCTGCGCTGTTGTGGTTGGTGTGGTGGGCAACAGTCTGCGGGCTTTGAGAGCATTGTACTGATTGATGGGCACAAGGACATTATTGTAAATGACAAGGCCTGCGGGAACGTCTTATACTACTTTGTAATCTCTCCAGCTGTTAGGGAGTACCATTGTTTGGGTTCTTTTCTTGGGAGGAATTTTTCCTTTAAGTTGGGTAGGTATAGATAACCTACCTGTGCTACCACTGTCGTGTTTATACTTCTGGGAAGTATAATAAACAAAATAAGGGGAAGATTTAATAAGAGAATGATACTTTATTGAATATAAATATAGGCTAATATATAGTATCATGACAAGCCACATGTTGTCCATGTACGTCATGGAGGTCATGGGGCTTATCTGAGTAATGTTCCTCTTGAGTCACGAGGCTTAATCAAGTTGTGTTCCATTTAGGACCTAGATTGAGTGATCCCTGTCATAGATGGTTAACTGATAATGGTGCCACCAGTTTATTGACTGGACAGTGAACCATTTGGTGAGACTATTTGGTGATTTACTCAGGGCGTTAATTCCCCAAGAGGGAGTAATAGAAGATGTTGCAACAATAAGGAATGTAAAGGCTTAAATATTATGCTGGGGATTTGAGGGGTAATTTGTGCTTACATCTTGTTGGTTCTCCATGTTTGAGGGTGAGGCTTTCTTGCAGGCCTGCAGCCTGCAAGAGTGAAAAGTAAGGCTTGGAAAGTGACCAAGGTGACTACTTCATTGATTGGAATACAAATCTTTCATTGGTCAATGGATACTGGATCTGGGGAGACTGATTGGTTTTTAATTTCATGCTGGTTGTCTGTGCCAACTATTACAAATTTAATTTTCACATCATTGACTTCTTATTGGTTCTTCAAATCTGCATGTTTATTTTATCAATGAATCTGCATTAATTATTGGAACTCTTGGCTTATAATTGGCTACTAGATACTACACAGAGGTTGTTATTATCATTTTTTCATTCAAAATCTGATCTGGCTTGATCTGATTAGCTGTTGGCTAAGGTATGGCTGTTTCTTTTATCAGCTCCACATTCAAAATTTGGTTTCACTCAATCTGATTGGTCACTGGTTAATATATGTTTATTTTTTCCCTCAATTCCGCATTTTAAATTTGATTCCACTTGCTCTGATTAGTTGTTTTTTAAGTCCTTAGTTTTTTTGCACTTAAAGATGCATTCATTTTCTGGATTTAAGTTATCTAATTGGTTTTCATCATTCAAACTATCTTGGCTCTTTAAGTTTGTGGATCTTGATTAGCTGGAGCATGAGACAGTTAAATTTAAATTCTGAACTCCCCATTCAAAATTTAAATTACCTTGAATTAATTGAAAAGGCTGACATTGTTGGTTCTTTACACATTCATTTTTACTCCTTATTTCATAAATTGGATTTTCATTCAATTATCTGTTAAATAAAGCTTCAGGTCAACCATCGTTTATTGTTATTCCTAAGAAGACTTTGACCAGTGAAGTGGGGTAATGAAGTAATTTCCTTATGCTTTCAAACATGCTATGGGTTGTTCAAGTGTCAGGTTATGAATTTTGGGTTTGTCAAAACTTCAGGGTTGACCCTCTGGAAAAATTCTACACAAAAGACTCTGTACTGCTTGACTTGACTATCCTGGCACTCAAAGCTAAATCAGGAAGTCAACTCAAAATTACAAAACAAGGAAAAAAGAGCCAATGACAATATAAACCCAGTGGTAACTTGATTTAGCGCTTCACTCACTAGTAGGATCAAGCCTCCTGCCCATAAAAATGATTGATCAGGAAAAACATTGTTCCTCTTAAGAAATTCACCATAACTATATAATCCCTAATATCTTAATAAAGATGATTAAATATTTTTTAAAAAATATCTCTCTTGTAAATCTGCCAATACAGCACAGTTTCAAAAGTATGGTTAATGCATAATCTACCTTTACAATGCTCATGGATAAGGCTTATGAGGAATTGGTTGGCAATTGTATCATTACATACCTAGGTGGCATTATTTTGTTCATTAAGAATCAGAAAAACAAATCCACAGCACCTTTGTGCCATCTTTAACACCCTTCACAAACATTGATTGAAGGCCAAATCATCTACATATGGGTTTCTTCATTTAGAATTGCTATTTTTAGAACACAAAATACTGTCCAACTTGGCCCTAGGGGCCCCAGGTTTAAATACTGGGGTTTTTTCCCTTTAGCCCAGCATCTAAAGAAATGATTAAATATATATTGGGATCTTAATTTGAGGCTGCAAATATTATAGGAAACTTCAGCCACAGGTACCTGTGAGATATCTAATGTTTACATTAGGACCTTGATTTGAGGATCAAATATTGTAGGGAAAGTTCCATAGGCACTCATGAGATACCATTACATTAATGACCCAATTTCCACATTTCCTATCCCTGATTCCCTTAAGCTATGGTTTTTCTACTATCATTTCTGACTTTAATAAAGTTATTTTAAAAATTGAAGCACACAATCTCAGCTAAAGAAATCAAACCTGATCCATTTAAAACCAAAGCAATCACTAACATGCCCCCTATTAGTCAGGTTAGCCAAATTTTTATCTTACTGTGAATGATAACATATGTACACAAGTTCATTTTTACTTGTGGATAACTCATTTCCCTTTTTATTAAATTAACAATTGCTAAGCAGAAGTTCAACTGGACTCTGGTGAGATATCATAAATTTGAGGAACTTAAACAGAGTCTAACCACTGATCTTATCCTTAATTTCACAATTTCAACCAACAGTATGAATTAAAAAGTGATATATCTGACAGGGACATAGGAGTCATTCTCTTTGTGCAAACAGAGGGTGGTGTCTTCTTCCTTGTAATGTATTAATCACAAACTTGCAGAAATAGAACAATGAAATTACATCCAAAATCATAAGTTGGCTGCATGAATAGCAATTAATTCATTTTCAAGCCCCAAAGCACAGAATAGGAATTGAAACCTGGTTGGCCCAGCTTACCAGCCCTAGGGACCAGGTTATTGGCTGCCTTCATTTATTGGGTAACAAATTCTCTCAGATTTGATCCAACAATTTCCTTGCTTTTAAAGAATTCTCTATAAATTCCCCCAGAGTTGTCTCAAGAATCTTGCAACCACCATCCTAATGTAGTAGAGGAGTCCTCAACTGTGGGATTAAATATAATTATCTCTAATAAACCATCCAAAAGAACCAGTGCTGAAACTGTGGGCTACCCACCACTGATGAGTATACCAGCTATCAGACCACTCCCAAGGATAGCACTCAGGAGCAGAATAATCAAACCATCATTCTACTTGAGCCTGCCAATGAAATTCCACCCTACTCTAGTGTCATTTCAATACCCAAAAACCCAGAAAGCCCATCCTCTCTACCCCCAAATACCTAATCATTAAATCCCTGACCTCTGGAGAAAAAGCCTGGTAATGGGAAACTATATGAACCTGTGGACCCAGCACAAGGCTGTATTAGCATTTTAAAAAATATGTGTTATGAACTGTTGGTTTCCCTAATTGCTTTAATATTTTATTCTTTTTATTTAGCATTTGAACACTATTTCCTCTGGCCTGATTGACCCTTGTTAAAGCTGCCTGTCATTCCAACTGCCTGCAACTTTCTGTCTACCTGGAGCACCCTAAGAGCCTGTTTGTTTCACACAATATTCTCTGAAGCCAGGATTAAAAAGGATAATATGTCTTAAAACTATATTGCTATATGACCCTTTGGCATGTAATAAATAATTACCTAGAGTTAGTTTCAAAGGCATCTGGAATATTAATGTAAATTCAGAACCTGAATGTAAAAACGCGGGATTGTCAAATCCTTGGTCCAAATTTTGAATCACTTTTGCGGGATGGCCTTTTTTAATTAAATTGATTTTTTATGTATTTATTTGAATTTTTAAAAATGCGGGAACTCCTAGACACTTTGCAAAGTTCAAGTTGAATTGCATATTTTCAATGGACAAAATGAATTAACTGGAATCAGTTTTGAAGCGTTCAAATCCATCAACCATTTTCATTAAGTTTACTATGTTTTTTGGAATTGTGGGATTGTCAAATCCAAGAACCAAATTTCAAATCACTTTTGAATACCACTAGTAAGCTCAGATATTAATTGCAGCAACTGGAATTCAAATTTAATGTACAGTAAGAAACTAGGACAAATCAACTCAAATCAAGAAGCTCCACCATGACTAAAATCAAACTAAAAATTCAATCTCAATAACCATGTTTAGACATAAAGAGTGATTAAACTTTAAAATTATCCAACCCTGGAAAAAAATATTATACACTTCAAATCACAGATATAGAAATTCTGTTACTATTCAAGGCTAAATTGGGAGAAAATAACTACTCACTACTAAACCAAAAATCCAAATAAATACATATTTGATCTAAAACATATTTTTTTTATTTTATTTTTATAGACCATCAATTGCATCCCCAATCAGCTCCTGCACCAGCCTGCGGGGCAGCCTGTCCACAAGGGCGTCCCAGAGGCTTCAAGAACAGACCCAGAACCCAACTTGAGGGGAGTCATGCCAATATACAGGCCTCCCAAGGTGTCAGCGCCATCCAACCACCTCCTGCATCCCAAGCCCAATCAACCAGCCTGCATCCCAGACAGAAGCCACTCTCAAGGCCTGCAACCAAAGTCTCCTACACAGAGGTCATTGGGAATAATGAGGTTACATACACCTCCACTGTATACCCAGTCATCACCCGGCCCCGCACTCTTGATCCAAGAGTTGCTACTTCCTGCCCCCGCGTTTTTGACACCTCCTATCAATCATTAGTCACAAATGAGGAACCATCTGCATCTATTATATATTCAATCATTGACAGCACCACTGCAAGCAAGTGTGATCCCACCTTCTACATGAAGGTCCCCATCCCCTGTGTTGAGTCTGGTAGCCAGGATGCCGTGGTACCTTCCAAGGGCTGGCGTTGGTTGACGGATAGTGAGTGTGAAGCTCTCCTCAACTGCTTGAACAGGGGAATGGCAGTTTGGAATATTGCCTCCCAATTTGATGTCACAGCCAGATATATTGTCAAAATCAACAAAAAATACAGCAACACCAGGAGAATTGCCAAATCTGTCAAGGCTAAGCAGCAGCCAAAACTTTTGCAGCCTGTGCATTTCAAGGCAATAAAACAGTGGGTAGCCAAGAATTGCCACCTGGACATGCTTGCTGTCCAATCAATGCTGGCCACAGAGTTCAGGCTTTCTGTTTCTAAAATACTTGTTTATAAAACCATGGTTAATCTTGGTTTCTCTTGGAAAGTACTGGGGATTTCTCCGTACAATCAAAACAGTGAAAAAACTACCTAAGATTGACACATTTATGCCAAGACTTATCTGGTCCTAAAGGAGACTGGGAATGTGCAGTTCTTCTACATTAATGAATCGTTGTTTTCCTCCTCACTCAGGTCTAGGCATGGGTGAGTTGGGAAGGGATCAAGGACAGTGTAGCACATTTTGTAGCTTTCTGTTCCCAGACCTATTCCATGGTAGCGCTTCTTGGTCCTTGCAGGTTGGACCAGTATCAGATGATCAAGGGTCCCCATAATAGCAGGACATTCCTTGATTTTCTCCTAGCCATGAAGGAACACCTCTGGATCAATTACAGCAGCACAACCAACATTGTTTTATTGGATAATGTTGGGCTCCACAAAGTGGATCTGGTTGTGTCCAAGTTCCCCCCCATTGACAAAAACAGCCACACCTCCAGCCACCAGCTTACTGATTGTCCAATGAGACTTCTCTTCCTCCTGCCATATTCCCCATTCCTGAATCCAATTGAGGAGGTCTTTGGGTTGATCAAAAATAAGGTGAAAAAAGGCCTCCCTCAGGACACCAAGGATCTCTTCAATATTTTTGAGATCAGTCAATCTGTGATGCCACCCAATGTGGTGGCAGCTTTCTATGAGCACTTGGAATCCTTCCTCCCTAAAGCCCTCAACTCTGAGCCAACCAGATAAATGGGCACTCTGGATTTTATTTGTTTTTATTTTTATTAATTTTGTTTTTATTAGGACTTGAACATATTATTTATATATAATGATGTGATGTTGAATTGTATTATAAACATATAAGAATATTTACAAATGTAAGTAAGATTAATTATACTAGATATGGGGACACATATTTTTATTATAATGCACTGAATATTGTATTGACTGTTGAGCTAACAAATAAATAAATTTTAAAAGATAGAAATAGATTAATTTTATTTAAATAATTGTGAATCCTTGTTGGTACTTTGGCTTTTTTAAGCCACAAATTGGACCTACAAGTCATCATCTGATCCTTATTATTTCAGTGCCACTATAGCCATACAACACAAAAAACCTTGAGTTTCATGTATCTCATACTAATTAGTACTCATGACGCAGGTCAAGTATATTGAATATATTTATCAAATCATATTACAAGGGAAAGGTAATTTGAGTTCTAAACAATCACTTGTTTAGAACATAAGTGGAGCAGGCTACTTGATGAGGATAAATTCAGTTCTTGTTGTTTAACTATGTAATAAATGAACCTGTACTCAACAAGCTAGTAAATAAAACATTTTTAAATTATTTTTTATTATTTGTTGTGTTTGCATACTATAACTGCTGTCTTATAATATATTTTTAGATATGTTACTATTATAATTTAACTATTAAAATTTAAATACATTAGTTTTAAAAGCTACGGCAACAACCAAAAATACCTCAGATTTAAACAAAATGATTTCAGATTTGACCAAAATCCAAGTCGCGCAAGATTCAGGATTCAATTTATTCAAATATTTTTGGTTAATAAATGAACTGTCAAACAGAAAACAAAATTTCACTAGCCCATTATACAAAATTATATCAAACATCAAGTGGTGTAGTTCAAACCACAAAAAAAATGAACTGACGCAACAAGTGAGATGGATGGATACTGTTACAGAGTATATTATAATCCAATCTGGAGTCATATGAGGCACCAACAGAAGGACTAAATTGAAATGAAATTTGAGCAATCTATAAGTGAGATCTCACAAGCATAAAACAAAATGAAGTCACACAAGATGTATAGTATGACAGCCTAAAATAAAAAATAGCAGTTTAACAGCCAATCAATAGCTATCCAATTTAGGAACAGAGGCATCTTATTCATTTCCATGGCTCCTGATTTGTATAAAATGATTTTGAGAACCTTCCAAATGTGAACTTGAGATTACAATAAAAATAAATCATTAAATTTTAAAATTTCTACTTATAGTGATTTTATCCTAGGTTTTTTTTCAAGATGGTTTTTACTAGCAAGTTTTTCAACAGCGCCAGCAGCCAAGCCAGCTTCAATGGAGGTGGGGCTCAGAACGTGGAGGCAGCTGTTTACACCCAAGCCTTTGAGGTGGGTAATAAGGAAGCTGACCTGTATCTGACCACTAATCCATATGGCTTTGACTTGTTTGAGAGTCACTCAGTATCTAACTCTGCCCCTGCTCCCGTACCCACCCCTGCACAAGCTGCCCACCAACTAATCAATCAGCATGGCAACCTTGATTTGGAACAACTTCCTGCCACCAGCCAACCTGCCCCCCCTCAGCCAATCAGGCTTCAGCTCCCCTGGCCCAGCGCCCCAAGCAACAAATCATCACTGCCCAAATTCTCCAAGAAATTGTGGCACTGAACCTGCAGGGTCTGTCCTGGGATCAGATTGCTGACCAATTGCAATTTACCTGGGCTACTGTCATGCAGGAATTCAACAACCTGATGAATAAGGGTAATCTGATTGGGACAGCCAAGAAGCCCAAGAAGGCCTCCAAGTCCCAAATCAATAAGGCATACCCCCATTATGCTTGACCTCCTGCAGCAGGATCCCAAGCTTCCCTTGACCCAGGTCTGGAAGCAACTTGTGCACCATGGCATTTGGATGTCTGAGCACATGGTGCAGCTCTGGATGTATGGGAAGGTGGCTTCAATATGGGTTCTTACCAATTTTGCCAGCAACCAATGGGATGGTGCTGAGGATTCTCTGTATGATTTTGACATTGAATCAACCCTGGTCTGATGCTTGACAAGTCTATCAGATGACATCATGTTTATCTCCTACTATAAGCTATCAATAGCTTTTAACAATTTTAGTGAGCAAGGAAAAGTCACCACCAAGAATAGAAGGAAGAAGGTCAAGAAGGGGATGTTCATTGGTGCATTTCTGGCTGTTTCAGCCAAGGGTTTTGTCTACTATTAGAAAACCCCAGATTTCACCAATGTCTACTCATACAGCCACATCCTTGGTGGATTACTCAACTCCTGGGATGGCTCAAATTCAAAGTACTGGGTTTTCTTGAGCCACCAGATGGAGGGTAGCTCCACTGCCCTCAAGGCCATCCAGCAGCACGGACACCAGGCCTCAGTCTACCCTGCCAGCCATGCAGACATCCATCTGGGTGATTTTGTCTTCTTCCACATTGGATCCTCATTACGGGAGCGCCACCCTCAGGATTTCAACGACCTCTATCTTTGGGTCCTTGACCACAATTCTCTCTTTTTGTCACCAAACAGTGGCTGACTTGTTTGCCCAAATTGTCTTCCACATGAACATGGGCAACCAATCACGTAAGGATAAGCTCCTCCCACCCCGTGCCACAGCCATCTACCAGTTCATCCAGCTAATGACAGACAAGAAATATAACAAGAGTTATATGGCAGCCATCACACACAATCTTTCTACCCCTACCCCCCACCACTACCCCCCCACCTTCCAGCCCCATCAACCCAATCCCAGACCTCCCAGGCCAGCACTGCCTCTACATCTTCCTTCCTGCGCTATTCTGCCTACTAGGCATCACTCTTCCCTGCCCTAATAAACCCCATGTTGCCAAACATTTTCTATTTATATTATCTTTATTTTGAATTTCAATTGTTCATGTTCTCTTTGTTTATAGTTGGTTTTATTCTTTATGTTTGGCTTATTTCTATAAAATCATATATTTACTATATTGTGTATCTAGATCCAGAACACAGTTATTTTTCTACCCAAACACAGCCCCTTGTGAAAATATTAACAACAATTTGGTGATCAGCTAAATTTGAGTTGGAAAATTATAGGTTAACTGTTTTTAGATAAAGTTGTTACTGACTTGAATTCAAAACCTTAATGATAAACTTTAAGCCAATAGGAGCCAAGTGAAAAGTGATTGTTGTAACATAAAGGATCATTCAATAACTCTTTGATGCATTTGCGCTAATTAATATGATTGGCTGGATCTTTTGCCATTATGTGTCATTGCTGCTGTGGTGAGTTGTTGGTGGACTAGTGCTAACCCAGCAGCTGATTGGGCACTAGTCCACCAACAACTTGCCACAGTGGCAATGTTGCACAATGGCAAAAGATCCAGCCAATCATATTAATTAGCGCACATGAATCAAAGAATTATTGAATGATCCTTTATGTTACAACAATCACTTTATCACTTGGCTCCTGATTGGCTTAAAGTTTATCATTAAGGTTTTGAATTCAAGTCAGTAACAACTTTATCTAAAAACAGTTAACCTATAATTTTCTAATTCAAATTTAGCTGATCACCAAATTATTCTTAGCATTTTCACAAGAGGCTTTGCAAAGCGCCATAAATAATATGGCAATTAAGGAAACAATGTCAACACAAAGCAAACAACATATATTAAGATAAGCGTAAAACATATACACAATGGGTAAAAAGATGGTATAGTGTAGCAAATGGGAAAACAAACATGGATAAACAAAGAGGCAATAATATCAGAATAACATAGAGTTTATTAGGGTGAAAGCTATAAAAACATATGAAAAGGTTAGTAAAAAATCAATGAGAGAATTGGAGAAGCTGCTTAAAGACCTTGACTCTGCAATTGCAGAGATCAAAGAAATTGACCGCAAGGTCAAAGCCAGAGTGAAGTCTGCTGTACTTGAAGGGGAAAAATAGACAAGGTGTCTGCAAAGGCCCTAATGACCTAAATACAAGACACCCCCAAGAAGACAATTGAGTGCATACTCAACATTCAGAAGACAGTGATTGAGGGCTTGCAATTCAAGTCTTTTTCCCTCTCTGCACCGTCTGTCTGGACGGACAATCCTGAGATGTATGCACATCTCAAGCCAGCAAAGCGCATCAGGAAAGAGGACACTGAATTACCAGTGCAATTGCTTGCGCCAAGAATGACTAAGCCTGCTGAAGCTGCCGGCAAGGAGGAAACCCGCAAAGGTACATAAAAACTATATTTATAAAAACTCCAAAATACTTACCTTTTTTAGAAAAATTGACAGTGAACTCCGCTGGGTCCTGGTTCCTTTTTGTCCCCCCCACCTTCTATTCAAATTATGCCACTAATGTGGCCAAACAGCTCTATCTGTTCACCCTGTCTTGCAGGAGCTCAAAGATAGGGTCCATGGTACCTTTCTGATGACAAGGGACACGCTAGCAGGGCTAACACATGCTGAGGGGGCATCCAAGTGGGCAGTTACTGCCTACAAGGATGCTCAATTGGTCCGCCTTGATCCAGTGGTCCTCAGTGGAGTTTACTGTGTAAACTCATTGAGATTGTTTGGGAAGTCCTGGAGACGCTCCCATTCAAGAATGTACCAGAGAAGGGCCGGGCTTATGAGGCTGCTTGCTTGTGCTTCCTATTGGAGCACACCATCTCTTACCTCTTGGACAACTTTGGGCGCGCAGTGGAAAAACTGGCTGTTGTAGACACAACAGCTGTCAAGAAGACAAAAATCCTCCTGGCAGACTTTGGGCTGGCCTGGATTGCCAACAAGACGGGGGTCCCGCAAGCAATGGAGCTGACCTTTGCTAAAACAAAACAAAAGAAGATCAGTGCATTTTTTAATAAATTGTGCAAGTTTACTGAAGCCTTTGCTGGGCAAAGGCTTCATCTGGTGGTTTACCTGAGGTATCTCTTTTACTTTGGGATGAGCATGTTTTTAGAGGATCTTGACAGGGTCCTCCTAGGGATTGACAAGGCCAGGCTCTCCCTGGATAGGAGGAAGATCCCCCTGGGTTACAACTTGGTTGATCACGTTATCCAGGACGGCCTGGTCCTGGCTGGGATATACAGGTTTGCGGCCCCGTTGGAAAAGCTGCTCCTCCATTCCCACCTCACCATCCTCCCTTTTACCAGCAGGCAAGAATACTTCAATAAGGGTGTATCCACCATCCACAGTGTGGTGATGGAGGTTGTGAGCCACCTATATTGCGGTGTGGGTATATATAGAAGAACTCACTACAGGCGCTCTTAATAAATTCTCTCTTCCAAATAATTCCATTGCAATTTATATTATTTTTATTATAAATAATTTTTAAAAGTCTCATTTTAGCAAACAAGATTTGCAAATTATATCCCAGAGAAGGTCTTAATAAAAGCATAATAACATATGTCAATAAAATCTACTTCTAATTTGTACACTTTACATTTAACTTTTTTAATTTAATTTTTATATTTATTTGACAAAAGTGATATAAATACATTTGCGTAATCCAGTATCAAGCGTTTGGGATACCCTTAGATGCCACAATAAAAAATGATTATAAATAAATAAATTACTAACCTTCATTGATGGTTCTGCTGGATGTGATTGTAGGCTTGGAAACATCTAAATATAAAATGATGATTAATCATTCTTGAATAGTAAATTAGAGAATATAAAAAAAGCAGAAAAGCTAAGCCTTTAATTGATTGGCTGTTTGGCAAGGCACACAAGGATGAAAAAATCAGTGTGGCCATAGAATTTGGCTACAGTCTCAGCTGGGAGGGTGTGGATCCTGGCCTGCAGCAAATCAAAGAGGTCCTTGGCCCCAGTTGGGGTTCTTTGCTTGAAAACTTGCTTGAGCCACCCAAAGACTTTCTTGATGGGATTTAGGAAGGGCAGATAGGCAGGGAGGAAGAGAAGGCGCAAATTTTCCATGGCCAATTGCTGGAGGCCCACTGCAATGCTGGTGTCAATCATTGGAAATTCCTCAAGAATATCAGCCACCTTATGGAGACCAACGTTGTCCAGCACAATTATGTTGGTGAAACCTGGGCTTGTGCGCCTCAGGTGCTTGTAGACCAATCAAAGAAATGATGGGAAGGTCCAGCTAAGTGTGAGATCCCAATATCATTTGGTACAGCTCAACCCCCTTTGGACCGAGGAGAGCCACCATCAAATAGGCTGTGGCGCAGACTGCAGCACGCCAAGCCATCCTGTCATTGGGGCCTTTTGGGACATACCCATACCCATTGCACATTGACAAGGCAATAGCTGATTTGTCAATATAGTAGAATTTGACTGTCCCCTTGGCTTTGAGGGCAGTGTACGCCTCAGCGTATTTTTTCTGAGTCTCAATGTTGGTTGGGCTGTTTCTATTATAGGGAGATACCCCAAGCTTTTCCAGGAAAAGCGCATTCCCTTGACCAGATGGTAGTAAAAGGAAATTGAGGCCTCAACCCCAAAATTAGATTTGACCATGGCCTGTATATTTGCCAGTTCAAGATGGAAGTCCTGGGTTATTCACTGGCAGATTGCCCATTTATGCTCCTTGGTGAGCATGGTAGAAATGTGCAAGGATTTCTCCGCAGCAAGGACTCGGCCAGTATTGATAAACTTGTTGAATGTCTTGCTGGCGTACTTGGGATACACTCTAACAAGGGCCACAGCTGCCTTGTAATTGCCTGATCATGCATTAGCTTAAGCAGGATGATGTGTTTTATGTTGGGGATGTGCTTCTGGGCGGGCTTTTTAGCGGTGGGGATTGCTTGTTGGCATTGGGCACAACACAGGGCATGGGTACCTTGTTGTAGAAGGCTGCAACCTTTTTGAGCACTAGCTGTCCCTCATCAGTTTGGTAGAACTCAGGCTTCTCATCCTCTTCCTGGTTGCCATCACTGACGTAGGGCTTGTATCTAGTATCAAGTACAGGCTTCACCTTCTCCAGCATGGCTGACGGGACCAACTCTTGCTGGTCCAGAACGTTGAACACATATGAAGTAAGTTCTACCTCCTTGTTTCTAATTGTTTTTTTTGTGGTAACCTTGGTTGGCTTCCAGGTCAGCTTTGGGACCCAAGGGTTGATGCTCTGCACCATAGCATCTTGTGCTCCTTGAACTGGCTGTGTCAGTGCAGTGTCACTATTGAACTCTCCTCACCCATCTCCTCCTTGAGTAGGCACTTGGGTTGCACTAACTCTATCCTTTGACCCGCGGGGGTGGCCACAACTGTGGTGCACAATAAGTGCATTGGTACTATGGTGTTGTGTTCCTTCCATTTTGAAAATTTAATAAAATATTAAATAAAACTCAATTAAGGTATCCCTTGGTTTTTTAATTTTTGCTTTTTATCTGAATATGGATATTTAATTAGATTTTCCCCACCCAATATACCAATTATAGATTTTATATATCTTAATTAGTTGTTTCTGGTTTTACAACGCCCATTTTAGAATACCCAAAACAATTTCCACCCATTTCCCCATATTTTACGCCAAATTAAGCACCCAACACAATATTTTTAAAATTTATGTCTTGGATTGTGTGTCTTATTTTAGATACCTTGGTATCATTCTTAATTACAATCCATTGCAGACACTGATTGAGTGATTTTGTTTACATAGTGAGTTGCTATTTTTTGTTTTGTTTTTGGATTGAGTTTTGGCTCACCTTGCTTGGGTGTATTTTGTCACCAATTCACATAGTAAACATATGTACACCAAAAGTCAACTCACACCATTTTGTTTGTGAATCAATGTGTTTCAGATTGTATTTTGAAGGGTTTTGCTTTGCACGTGAGCCCTTTTTTGCTGTGTTGACTCATTTTTCCCATTAATGCCAATAGACCCTGTTAACAGAGTGTATATTTTAGCCTGATAGTTGGATTTTACTTAAATCTGAAATAATTTTGTTTAAATCTGAGGTATTTTTGGTTGTTGCCATAGCTTTTAAAAATACTGTATTAAAATTTAAATATTAAAATTTAAATATTAAAATTTAAATATTAAAATTTAAATATTATAATTTAAAAAAGATAAAATTTAAGTTGCAAGGGAAGATAATTTATTAGGGAGATGCAAATTGCAAAGGGAATGTGATTATTCCGGGGAATTATACCCCAAAATCAAATTTTCAGCTAGAGCGTCTAAGTGAATCCATGTACTCTTCTGTACGTGGTGGACAGCCCTGGATGCAATTGCAAGAGGGGTGGCTCCCTGCACCCCAGTGGTTGCCAAACACCTAATAAAAAGGAGTCAGGTAAGCAAATCAATTAACAGGTTCTTTTTTGGAGGCACGTAAAACCCATACAACAATGCCAGTGCAAAGGAGCCGTACAAGACCTGCTCAACTGTCCTATACCCCCGTGGTGTCTTCTGGCGTTCTAGTGTTAATTGGCATATATCAAGTTGTATTGGTACATCCTCCAACTTTTAACATTAGTTTTTAATATGAAATGTAGTAGGATTCCTAGGTATACTGTGATGTGAATCCTTTGCAAGGTATGTTTTTCAGAAAACATGCATAGTCTCTTTTGTATTTGAGCTAATCTGTTGATGTAATAATATATTTCTTAATTTGAATATGGTTCCAGAGGGCAACCAACTTGTATCTACCCCCTCATGCCTCAGCAAACAAAATAAATAAAGGTTTAAATGTATTCACAAGGACTGTGCCCCCAACTTTATTTGATAATGCTTTGAATACTTCATTGAAAATTTCAGGTTTAAGATATCCATTTCCTATTTGAAAGTCAGTTTTTATTAGATTTTTTTGTATTCATCAATGTTTAAAAAGGGAATTGTTGAATACTTTCATAAATATATTCATCAAAGTTCATTTTGATATCCCTGCAAATTTCAGTCATCTCTTTGAAGTTGATATTTGCTCCTATTTTATATTCTTCCCTAATCCATGGCAAGCACCCCACAGGTGGTAAATATTCCTTGGCTTTTGCTTCAATATTTTCAAAATTATTCATATTCATTTGAATTATTTAATTTATTTCATTTTTATTTATTTGCTTTACAGGGGCTACCAGTGATTGGTAACCCCTGTAAACCCAACTCAGCGTAAAAGCCGCCACTTTAGTGACCTTGTCCCCATTCCCAGTTATAACTAAAGTAAATATAACTAAAACATAAAAAACTTACTTATTGTTTCCCCTGCAGCCCCCTCAGCCACATGCTCCCCTTCAGCAAACTTCATGAGTGTTGGCTGCTCTTCATTTGTTTTTCTGGACTTAATCTTCCTTATTTTCTGTGCTAATTGTGTTTCCTCTTGATTTCTGTTTGTTGAATTTTCATTGTTTCTTGAAGCGCTTCTGCTTCATGATTGTGCTTTGTTTTCATCTGTTTCTGTTTGATTGGTTTCCTCTTCATTAGTATTGTTTTATTTTGATATTTCATTTCCTTCAATCAATTTGACCTTTTGAGTATTCTTTATGTTGTTTTTTTTGCAAATTCCCATGAGTTGTAACTTTCATTTTTGAACTCTAAACACTTGAGTATTTCCTTTTGTAGATTTAAAACTATTTCCTTGTGTTCTTTGTTGACTATTGTTCCCAGGCTATTTTTTGCAGTTTTGTTTTGCTGGACCAAAGTCCCTCCCTCATTTCCCAGCTAATTTACTACAATTTTCCTTATGTTATATTCAAGCTCAACAACCTTTTGGAGGGCTAACTATAATTTATTGATAAGGCTATAGATATTTGACATTTTGTTTGAATTACATCAAAAAACTGTTTTTTATAGTACTACCTTCAACACATGAATATTTTTCATCATCAATAAAAAATTAAAGGCCTTTAATTCTAAATATTACATTGGAATATTGCAATTAGACATCAACTCTTGATATTTAGATATTATATGCATAACTCAATGCATTTTGTTTTATAAAATTCATTTTAAACAAGGCCTTTTTCATTGTAAATTATTTAAATGGACTATGTTTATATTAGAGAGCCATTAACACTTAGTATAAATATTAATACATAGTGCGTTTTACAACCTGTATATTTACCTATTGGTAATAATTCTGTAAACTTTTCAGTTGTATTTTATGAGTTAATAATAATGTAATTGGTTAATAAATTAATGTTTATTATCATTAACTGGCTGATTTTCTTTGCAGTGGCAATTGTTCATTTTCTGATATTTACACACTAGTATCCAATTGGTCGGTTTCACATCCAATCTCACAGGCAATAGGAAAAACATGGCTGCCACCCCAACAGCATCTAGTTTTGGGGTGGCAACCATATTTCCTATTGCCTGTGCAATTGGATGTGAAACCAACCAATTGGATACTAGTGTGTAAATATCAGAAAATGCACAATTGCCACAGCAAAGAAAATCAGCCAGTTAATGGCAATAAACATTAACTTATTAACCCATTACATTATTATTACCTCGCAAAATTCAACTAAAAAGTTTACAGAATTATTACCAATAGTTAAATATACAGGCTGTAAAATGCACTAATTATCAATATTTGTACTAAGTGTTAATGGCTCTCTAATATAAACACAGTTATTTATAATAATTTACAATGAATAAGGCCTCGTTTACAATGAATTTTATTAAACAAAATGCATTAAGTTATGCACATAATATCTAAACATCAAGAGTTGACGTCTAATTGCAATATTCTAATGCAATATTTACATTTATAGGTCTTTAATTTATTATTGATGATGAAATATATTTATGCAAATAATTTTATGTTATTCATAAAATATACAGCATTTTATTAATTATGGGGAATGTCAATAATAATAAAATATAATTTATTAATTGTGAATTGGAAGAAATAATATCAATTTTAATAAGTTGTCACAAAGAAAGGTTTTATTTTACTCATCAAAGGACAAGTAGGGGAAGGAATGGGCAGAATGTACATTGCCATCATCTGCGCCTGTGAAAGGGAGAGCATCAGAGGTAGTGGAGAGGGAATGAGTGGTGATTTGGGAGTCAGGGTTGGAAGGCGGGTGGCTTGGTCTTGATGGGGGAGATGGAGAGGCTTGGTTTGTTGACTGGGAAGGGGTGGCAAGAGCTGATTAATTCAATTTCTCAAATTCTTCTTCTGTCACATATGTGGGCTTGACAAACCAAATGGATAGACTGGTATGGGGGGAGGCAGGAGTCCTTTCTGGACTTATCACTATCACTTGCATAGAATATGACAAGATCAGATAAATCCTGGACAAATATGGAAGTGAAAAGCTCATACCTCTTCTCAATTCTAGTGCACAGTTCATTGTATGTGACAGGCTTTAAGCGCCTAAGAGCTGAACCAAAATTGTAAAGACATACATCTGTAAGATGCAAGTCAGCGTGGTTGATGGGGTAGGACCAACAGGTGTGCCCTGCAGCCCTAATTTCCTTGGTTTCTCATTCCTGCTACTCCATCTCTGCACTCAGTACAACTGTGTACATGGCTTGTTGGGTAGCCCACTCCTCCAGCATGTCCTTGAACTACGTCTGGTAGGCATACCCACCTGCAGTATTTGATATTGCCAAGTAATAAATGACATACAATGGGGAAACTGCCAACAAAACCCCAACAAATTGATACAAGATTGGGCCACACTTGTAGACATCAGATTGGATACGCTTTTCTCCATAATCTTAGATGCTTGCAGATATCTTGACATACAACAAGAAGATGACATCATTGCGTGTCTTCATTGCCCTCCCTTTAATAAAATTAATAATGATTGAATTATATGGGTTGGTATCCACCAAAATGGGGCCAGTGACAACTTGATTGGAAAAGATTCTAGCATCAATCACAACTCTGTGAATCCACAAATTCACTGTTCTCTTATTGGTGAAAATGCTGTGGAGTCCCACTTGGAGACAGACCTGGACCAGGGGCATCTGCAGGTCACACTCCATGATAACCATCATGAGAGGGTGGGCTTTTTCACCTTCAGTTGAAGTACAGGCACCAGTTGGGGTCTTCTTGGGAGGGGGCCACAGTTGGCATGGGCTTGCAGGGTTGCAGCCACAGTGGACTTTGAAAAACCCATTGCAGCTGCAATTTCTCCAAGGGACATAAGCATCCCTTGCTTTTCAACCATTTTGAGAACAATTTCTAGGTGTAATCAATTTTCTTCTGCATCTTGCAGGCTGATTGGCTGGAGGAGGGATTTGTCCATCTTGGGAACTGGAAACTTCCATCTGATTGGCTGTTTCTGGATTCTGACTTCTATGGGTGGCCCCTTGGCTCAATTGAATGTGGAGATAGGCTGATTGACCACAAAAATCAGGCTAACATGCACCAGTCTAATCAGCTACACGCCGTATTATCACTTGGTTATCATTTAATCAAGTGTAGTAATTATACACTGTATAATATAGTTTATTATAATAGATATGGCAGTACACGCCGGTAATTGTTAGTTTATTATAATAGATGTTGCAATTATACGCCGTATTATCACTGATCATCATTCCAATGTGTACTGATTGTATGCTGTATATTACTTGCTTATTATAATTGATGTAACAATTATACGCCGTATAAAAGTTAGCCAACATAGTGATTATCACTGATTCTACGCTGTATAACCTAAATATCATCAATCACTCACCTCCCAATCCACCCTACTAGACGTTGTATCAACCCAGCCCCACACTGCCCAATGGGCGTATATGATCATATCAAACAAGTGATATGCAAAATATCAGGAAATACCGAGTTTGGGTCAGAGCTACACAGTGTATAATTGGGTTTCTTATTGGCTTGGATCAGTATACACGGCGGATAATTCACGGGTTGATACTGGATTGAGTCTGCTACTATACGGCATATAATCCCTAATTTGACCTGTTGCATTAATATGCAGAAGACTCGCACCAGAAAAGGATCACTGATTAAACCCTGCAAATGGAATACCAAAATTCCACCTCCAATGCTGGAAGACAGATTAAGGACCATTTATAAGCGTCAACTAAATATGGCGAGTTTCCCAGCGCAATAATAGGCGGTAAGATACAGCCAATTGATAAATGACAGTAGGCTAGCTCAAGAAGAGCGTAGGCTGTAGCTGAAGTGCCATGTACACCGCAAAGGCCAGTAGCAACACATGGCCAAGGACAGCCAATCAGGATAGGTGCAGCTAGCAAAGATGGATCTATTGTGAAGGTAGCCACTGAGAACTGTCTGAAAGGACAAGAACAAGGATTTTGCAGATATATTGATACAGACTCATGAAAGGATGAAAACAAGTCTTATATACCTGGATAGATTGCAGCCGCTGGCTAGATCATACCCAGTATCAATAAACGTAATTATCTCAAGGTTCTATTCTATTGTAGTCTGTAGTGCTCCTGCATAGGATTAGGTAGAGTACATTGGCAAGGCTAACATCTATCTGTAGCTTTGAACATATCACAATAACACAAGTTGCTCAACAGACTGGTTCTGGATGCCATTGTTGATACATGATTTGGGTTAACAGCTGCCTGTGCATGATGGGCAAACAGGGCCATGCTTGAGGACGCAGGAGAAAGAACACACTCTTGGGTAGTGCTTGGGGAGGGGCCTGAGGGTTGGGAATGACCATAGACAGAGGCTTCACTGTTGGAAGACCCAGTGTAGCCCTGCATGATTTTGTCAAGGCTGGGGAACAGCTTGTTTATTTGGTTGTTACTAAAATAATTCATAATAAATTTTATATTAAAAAATTAAACTCAAAAAGAGAAGTGTATATTTTAATCAATTTTATTGTTAAGTATGTTAAGCCAGTGAATATTATGATCTAAATTTTAGCCATCCTAAACTGGAATAGGGTGAATTTTGAGAATGCCTATGATTCCTAAAAGAATTATCACAATTCCACTCTATATCCTTTGACTCCTGTTTGAGATGCTCATAAATTATATTTATTTCAAATTCACCTCAATTATGATTTGAAATTTGGTTCTTGGATCTGACAATCCCGCAATTTTGGATTTGTTACTTTTTACATGTTGCCTGTGATTTGTTAGACATACAGTAAATCTTAAGTCGTACATTAGAATCCTGCATTTCTGATTCATGTATCCTGCATTTTTTTGTTATGTTTTGTCTTTTCTTAGTTGAGTTATCTCTCAAGAGATTTGGAATTTGCCAATTTAAATAAACCAAAAAAGTCACATTAAATGGTTGATTTTATTAAATATTTTAAATTTCACTCAGCTGAGTTTCCCGCAAAAGTGATTCAAAAATTTGGACCAAGGATTTGACAATCCCGTATTTTTACATTCAGGTTCTGAATTTACAGTACTGAGCTCATGTTATTCAAGGATACATATAATTTTCTTCAAGCCTAACAAATCAATATGGACCCTCACCCTACACCAAGGCCTTCATATTTATCTGCCCCTGATATTCCCACTGACAATACCAACATGCTATTTAAATTAATGTGAATTATCCTCTCTGGGGTAATTTACATTTAATTCCTGCTACTGCCCCCTGTTCTTGGATAATATTTTTCAGGATGGAAAATTTCTCCTTACCCAAAACCCAAGAGATGGGACCATATTTGAACCCTGAGCCTAACTCTTTGCGGTCTGCCAGTTCAGGAGACCAGGGGTTTGGCTGCTTACAGCCTATTAATAGCATACCTGTTAGT
Organism: Entomophthora muscae; assembly: GCA_014839935.2. Classification (NCBI taxonomy): domain Eukaryota; kingdom Fungi; phylum Entomophthoromycota; class Entomophthoromycetes; order Entomophthorales; family Entomophthoraceae; genus Entomophthora; species Entomophthora muscae. Next base: position 522,191 of record QTSX02006394.1, read on the forward strand.
AAAGTCAATGCAACCCCGCCAGGATGTGAATCCTTTCCTACACCACAGAGTTTTGTAATAAAACTGCCAGTGCCTAATGACGGAAGTTTCCCCAAAGTGACAACTTGCAATACTGGCTGTTTGGGCAGCAAAATCAGCAATCCTGCTAATGAGGAATCCCCTGGACCTGCCCCCATCCAAAGTGATACTTCCCCTACAACCCCTCCCTACACTATAGCACCCAATGATAACCTGCCAGCTCCAGACGCCAGGAATTTTCCTAAGATATCAACATGTGACACTGGTGGGTTGCTTGGCAAAATAAGCAAGCTTTCAGGGATCCAGCCTGTGAGGGGTTCTTGAGAACTTACAGGCAGATGGCCTGCAGGTAGGGCCCACCACAAGATTGGTGCTAACTTTAAAATATAAGATAACAATTTGCCCAGGAGAACCCAGGGTCTGCTTGCAGGTACTATTGAATCAATCAGGCCAGTGAGAGTGATGTACATCACCCCAGATAACTGAGTGGAGGCGTATTCATTGGTTGCAACAGATTCCTACGGGTGGTCAGGCCACAAGGTGAGAGGTGGTATCATTGGAACTAAATTGGCAGGCAAGTAGTTGTACTTATTGTGGAATAGTAGGGGAGGTATGGTGACTTTAATATTTTCTCTGTAAATGGTCTCTGTCTCTCCAGTTCTGGCCTCTGGATTTTAGATAAGGATTTCCTCTAGAGTGAACTCCAAATACACCAGGTTGGGTGGATATTCTGTGAAATGTACCGGGCCAAAGGGAGCTCCTGGTGGACAATATAGTTCAGGTGGTTAGTCCTTGGTTTCTTAGGGTTGATGGGTGTGAGGTACACAACCACAGGAGGTGGGCTGCAAAAAACAGAAATAAAATCAAATATGGAATAACCTGGTTGAACCAAAGGTTCATATCACTTTATTTCAAGAATGGTGATTGGCAACTTCCTGGCAGCCCAGGGTATAAGCATACCCATCTGCCATGGAGAAACTTTTAAAAATTCCTTTGGGCCTGATGCTACCATCTACCAGGTTTTTGCAGCCCTCAGTGGCATCCATTGCAGGAGTTATTTCATTGGCTGGTTTTAACTGAGAAAACTCAAATTTCCCTTTCAGGCCCAAGGATTGGTCATCTTTGGGTGGCCTGCATTCCACAGGAAGTTTCTTGGCTTCCCCTGCTGCAGTAGACCAAGTTATTTTGGAATCTTTGGCTTTGCCTGCGCTCTCATTGGTTGGGTTAACAGGAACCTTTGGTGTGGGGAGCCTTGATGCAAGTAATTTTAATTCATCAAGCCTTAGGAGATTCCCCAAAGTCAAATCCTGCTCTGGTTTGAGCCCAGAAAACTGCAGGCTGGCAGCCTGCAGGGTGTTGGGGTTTTAATCCCATAGTGGAGGTTTTCTCATGAGCATAGTCAACAGGAGTTTATCATTTGTGACACAAATCCACCAATGAGATTTGCCCAACCCTGCCCAAAGTCTTGAAAATGGCACTGGTCCTGAATACCTACCCAACACCAATATCCAAGTTGTTGAACAGAAGGGTTTGAAGGACTATTCTGCAGAGATGGCCAATGGTGATCTGTCTGTGCCTGATGCCACCATTCCCCCTCTAGAATTCTGACACCAGCCTGCCTGAGCTGAAGAAACCCAACTAGACAATGGGGCCTGGCAGAGCAGTATAAGTACCTTCCAGGCCAAGATCAATCCCCATTTTCATCTTTAAATAAAGGTTATGAGATATTGGTTTCCCCAAATATTACCATATTTTATCTTAGTCATCTTCCAGTTAAGCCCAAAATCATCTGATCCTCCTGCTAACCTGCCAGCTACCTATTGTCTTCCAGGTGCTCCATTTGGTTCTGTCTATTTTAAAGAATACCCCTTAAAGCCTGAGTATAGATATTACACCTCTGATAATATATTAGCACAGGACTCCTTGATCCAATCTAAATGTAACCAGATACAATAGTAATGGCCCTTGGCACTTTACCAAGCCCTGTCTATTTAGATATAAATACAACTTCCCCCCTGCCTATCAATTAGACATGGAGCCACCTGTCACCCCCAAACCAATGCCCATGTCCACCGCTGAGCTCCCTCTGGACCATACCAACAAGCTATTTGGGATTGTATATATCTTTCTTACTGGAGTTATTGATACTATCATCCCAACCACCAGCCTGTGGTCCTGGGTGGGAAAATCAATGTCCTAAAGCATTATGTTAGCACTAATTTTTTGTTGGACCCTGCCCACTCTGCCCACAACCTGCCAGTTCCTAGACTCTAGCAAGCTGTCAGCCCAGGGTTAATTCCCTGACAGTATGCTCCCGCTTTTACATTTTCATGTTAGTATCAATCATCTGGTAGTCTCTATCTTCCTGGCCTGTGATCTTCCCTATTCTCACTTCTAATAGTCTGGCTGCTTGCAGAGGATCCAGGAAATTCATACTTTCTTTTTCATTATCCTGTTCTAACTCTTTTACAGTTTGACAGTAAATCCTTTATGTGAGCTTTGGTGAGCTTGGATTCCAAGTGAGCAATCCTGGAGTTTAACTTTTTTCCATCTGGTAATTACTTTCACAATTTTTACTTCCCATAGCCTTAGCTGCAGACCATATCTCTAATTATATGATATTCTTCTTCCAGTTAAAAGCCAAATACATAAAACTTAAAATGATTGACAGGAAAGCAACAATTTCCATAAAAGCTCATTTATTTATTATAATCATACTTAAATTATATACTGTTTAGGGTATAATTGTCTAAAACCCTCTCCATTTCCAGAATAACACCTGGATTCCTATTACATGATCAATTAAACAAAGGTTCCATTCAATCAAGATATTTACCAAAAAGATCTTCACATTATTATCCTATAAGAATGTGCCCTGGTAAATTTCAGAATCACCTGATCTCTTATGTAGATATGTACTTTCATGGCTTGAAGTATTCCAGACTTTTGGTGCCAAAACCGGTGGAATAGTTTTATTCCTGATTCAAGCTTTCATTGTTTTAACTGATAAATAGCTGATCAATCCTAGGCACCCCTGTCTTTGATTAGAACTTTTTGTGCCAATTGATTTTTTCACTATTGATAACCAACAAAATGGTTCAAAATTTAAACCAGATACTACTGTGGCTCACAAAAAAATGTTTCTAGGTGGTGCCACAGTGCCTCAGCGCCTGAAACATGCACTAGATGGCACTTTACAAAATTGATTAGGCAGCACAGTGGCACTTTTAAACCAAATAAATTTGCTAAAAGCATTTTTAAACCAAAATTTGTGGTGTTTACCTTTGGTTAAACTTAAGAAACTCTTGATTCAGTCAAGATTATTACAGCCCTATGATTAAATCATCATTAATCTTATTCCTTGATACACATTAATTAACCTTCCTGGTTAACTAATCACTTTGCAAGACACCTAGTCTTTACATGATACAGTAAAATCTATTTGAGCCCTATAATTAAATCATCATTGATTAGATTAATGGGCATCAATTAACCTTCCCAGTTAATCAATTGGTTTGAGACACCTAGCCTTTATTTGACACATTCAAGTCCATTTCAGCCCTATTATTAAATCCTCAATAATCATATTCCTTGGTATCAATTAACCTTACCTTTAAGGAACATCAATTTGATTATTCCTTCCAACTGTTTAATTAACTCCTCTTCCACTGCTGAAATTAATCTAAACCCTAAAAAGGAAATATTAGTTGGTAATAACTGTTCAGAATTACCTTTGGATGTTGAATTAATTCAACAATGTCAACCCTCTCTGGAAGAGACAGGAATCAAACCTGGGACCTCTTGCTGTCTTTGATGTCACCTATTTGAAGTTAGTTGTTTGAAAACAAGCTTACCTTTTGCTTTGCCCAAGCTAGGGGCCCATAGCCAATCAGAGTTTACGCCCAGGGCAGCAGGGTTTGAATCTGCCTTTGTTTTGATCCCTAGATCAATTTCCAATACACCAAGTACTGTACTTAACCTAGAGCATCAAAACAGTGGGTTATCTTCTTTGGTTGGTTGTTACAACCACCCAAAGCCCCCCTAAAGTTTGGGCTTTCAAATAGCTGGGTTAAATGATACCTAGCTGTTTGAGAGCCTCATTAGGGGGCATTTTTAAATTATAAAAATGACTTTAATGTTGTTTTTGGTTAGGATGCTCCCTGCCAAGTTTGCCCCCAATTTCCCCAACATTTGTCTCCATTTTCTCCTTGAAACTGTAATTTAGAAAATCTCTTGACAGCCTATATAAGGCTCCATCTTGTCAGGATTTTTAATTGTTCAGTTAATAAAGTCAATTCCTTAAAACCTAGTTGATTTTATCATGCTTGTTTCCTTATTTGAAATCCAAAGCCATAAGATTACCCAAGTCCTCCCAATGGGAGCCATTTAGGTATAAATGGTAGGTTTGGTTGCTCCTTGTGAAGGCCTTTACAGCAAGTGTATTTATTGGAACCAGAGCTAATTTTGGGTTGTCCCCTCCTCAATATCTCAATAATATGTGGCGCCAAGTGATACCAGGTGTATGGTACACCGCCATGCCCTTGTCCCAGAACCCCCCTGTTACGGAGAAACCACGTGTTATGGGCAACAGTCAGCCTGCTTCACCCTCCTTATTACATCCCTTGGCTTTGAGCCTTCCTACTTAGTTACCTAGGAGCCTACTTCCTTCTTGGAAGATCCAATCCACTCCTTGGTTGATATTGTTTTCTTGGAGAGCTATTCCATATGGGAATGGTCTCCGTCCCCATTGGTTCCCTGGTTACAGGTTTGAATCTTTCTGTGGCCATACACCTGCTTGGTGGTATGTTTCCAAGCAAGTGGATTCCTGACATTACCAGTTAATCAATTGGTTTTGAGAAACCTAGTCTCATAATCTGAATTGGTCAGATTATTCATTTAGTCTCTCAATCAGTACATCCTAATTGATTCTTGGGTAATCCATCACCACATTTGAAACTTCTACAAAACTGATCCTATAGTTTTGAATTTCAACCTATGAAGTTTGTTAAAATTCAACCACTTTGTTTATCCACAGCCTAACATGACTTTAATATGGTCACTATGCTCAAGGATTGTTCCCTGATACTACCTGACATTTTTAATTGTGTAAAAAAAGGTGTTATTTCCTAGAAGGAGCCACCTTCCCCCTTGAGTGCGCTTAAACCATAAGTCATTAAAATATTTTAATATCCAGCACCTTCTGACTCAGCTTCATGCAGGTTGGGTTGAACACATGTCTCCCCATCAGCTTTTTATCAAATATAATCCAGGAAAGGAGATGGTCATGGTCAACACCCCTTCTTGTCTATATATTCAATTTATTGCAGGGACAACAGGCTGGATCCTAAATGGCCCTTGATATATTTATATTTTGAGGCCAACTGCTACAGGGGATCAAAATCTGCAACTATTTATGAACTTAATGGCAAAAAATCAGCTTTAACTAATGCAAGAAATATCTATTGATGAGAAGAAACAGGGGGAACATTACTTGCATCTCCATCACTTAACAAGTAGGCATAATCCTATACTAAAATTGTACCTTGGGGCACATATGCTATTATAACCTGTACAGTAGTTTTAAAAGCTTTGGTGTTAAGCAAAATCAACTCAGATTTAAATAAAATAAAAAACCAATGAATTTATATTGATTAACAATATATTTGGTTAACCTTATATTTTGTTTAGATCCGAGTTTATTTTTCTTGGCACCAAAGCTTTGAAAACTACTATATAAAATCATGAATCAAAAGTTTTGTTAGCCCTGCATATACCATATATACTAGATCTCTTCAAGACTTGTGTACTATATGAAAAAATCAGGTCTAAATCTGCTCTGCTTAATTTTGGTATTACCTGTGAAGCAATGGAACCCTTCAAGAAGTTAGTAACTGGTCATTTTAGGTGCCTTTCCTATATGCAAACTTGGTAATAAATACATCATTACTATAATAAACTACTTCATCAGATAGTCTGTGGCCTAGGGAACCATTATTAAACCACCCTCATCATAACCAGCTTCATTAGGAAGGAGATAATAGCTTGGTAGGCCACCCCAAATAACTTAACACAGATGGTGGACCAGAGTATGTGAGACTTAGTTAAGGCTTGTTGTGGAGCAGAAAGATGTTCAGTCAACTGGGTTTCCTACAACAGATTTTTGGTCAATTCTGATCCAACTATAATTTTTCCATGTGTAACTTTTTTAGATTTACAGTAACAAATTTTTTTTAATTCCTGTTATTTATTAATCAAAACTTTAATCAATATTATTAATTATTTTATTTTTTATTATTTGCACTTAACAGGCTTAATTTTTAAAATTACACTTTTAAAGGTCAGCTAAATCAAATTTCACTAGTAAAAGACAAAATAAAATTTTTAAATATTTTTAAAAATAATATTCATAAAATTTGGTTCATTTATTTTTCATTTTAAAAGTTTACTTTTATAAATCTAAAAAATGTATATAGGGAAAAATTATTTTGTATCAAAATCAACAGAAAATCTGTTGTAGGAAAACCAGTTGATTAAACATTTTCCTACACCCTATTGTGCTAATAACACCCTCAAGTGTGTAGTGATCTCCCCTTATCACCTGCAATCTAACAAATGGATTAAAAGTCTCAAAATGTTCTTGGTACAGCTAATAGTCAAACTCTTGCAATAACATTCCACACCACATGAATGGATCACTTTTCCACTACTCTCCTCATCTTACAAGCCAGAATTAACTATGGCACCAGATTCACCCCAAGCACTATAGCATTTAGAACCTCAGATGGTGCAGCAGGCATTGCTCAGGGAAATTTGGCATTAATAGTCCCCATCAAACCACCTCTTGAGGTTATCACTTTGCTTGTTCAGCGGTGTACAAAGGCCTACAAAGCTGAACAATTATGGGTGAATGTAAAGCTCATACATCATGGGGAACTTGGAATTGAGGAGTTGGGATACCTGGCTGAAAGAAAATTGTGTGAGATGGAAGTTTATGGGTCAATCTATCATTATCAGTCTGGAAAACTTGGCTACTTGTTTGGACCACCCAAAGAAGCTGTTCATGCAACCAAATATATGCTATATGTCAGCAAAAGAAAGTAGTGCAATTGTATATTATGGATTTGATTGTGGCCCTTGAAAGTAGATGTTATCAGGTTAGGGCTTAAAAAGGGTCATATTCTAGGTTAGGGCCAGATTGGTAGTGTGTAGAGTAAGAAGAGGAAGGGTCTCTCATGAGAGAAGACAGGAATACCAGAAACATGATTTTACCCATCTTCTGTTAGATAATATTTAATTTAATTAAGCTTTAATTGGATAGATTATAGACTCAGTGATAGAAAAAGGCTAGCATCAATTTTTTATTTATACTTGTAAGATTTGGAAGTGAATAATTTGGTATCATCAATTAAAGGATTTTTTTGGAATTGTATGTATAATATTATTTTGAATATTAGGTCCTTTTCTCAGATGACTTTAATTCCTGGTTTAGCTGGTCTTAAATACTATTTTGGGTGTCTCAAACTATTTCTATATCTCTTTGGCTCATATTAGAGAGATGTTTTGCCCTGCCCTAAAGGACAGGCTCTTTAAAACTATAAGTTTTAAATACAAACTTAAGTTTGATTTAGAATATTATTAGTTTTTTAAACCAATATTCTTACCTTGGTTTTCTTTTTTGCTTTCAGGTTTTATTTTGCTTTCATGTGTCCCCTCTTTATTCATTTTATATTTCGTTATAAATCCTATTTTAAAAATAGGTTTTTCCTTTTCCTTTGTTGCTGATGCAACCGCTTCCTTTCCCAACCACTGCAGTTGCAGATCTTTGGGTTGTTGGTTCCAAGACTATCTTTCCTAACTACCAAATGTTTTCCCTGGACCATCAGTTCTACCTGGCCAAAAACTCCCTGTTTTACTTTGCATATTTTTCCCAAGGCTCATGTTTCTTTACTATAAATAAAGGCCTTGGAAAAATAGGCTTCTGAGCTGAAATTATAAGTGGTTTTTCCCCAAATCACTATCTGCAGGTTTTTTCTTTGATCTTTTAAATTTACCTTTCAATATTTAACCCTTTTAAAAATTTAAACTTATATTTTTAGTCATAGCTTTTGAAATTAACCTTTAAAGTCATAGTAAATACATTCCATATCAGATCTCCGTTTTTCTAAATTTGCTAGTGTTTTAATAGTTAGGATAATTAGAATGGATATAGCCAAATAACAAGCAATTGGCTTGTTGTCACCATTCTTTTATATGAGGGATAATGTCACAGCCCATACCAGAGTCTGGCTGGACTCCCACAGGAGAGGCAGGCCGGGCCTGGAAGGCCATGTACACAATAGGCGCTATATAAACCAGGTAGTTGAGAGCAGCGGCTAGGGGGTGCCAACTCCCAGTATGAGGCACAATTTGGTTGGCAAGACCAGATACTGTGATATAGACAAACCCCAGCTTGCTAAAGTCCTGGGTGAGAGGCGTGTCAGGGAGAGGAGGGGCAGTAGGAATCTTCTTCATAGCTGGTGGAAGATCCAGATGATGGGGATAGAAGTACTCCAAGTCAAGGGCGCAGGGTGGTTTGACAAGAGCGCAGGAGTGTAGCCAGGAGGATATGGAAATGGATATGCAAGTTTGTATTGTGTAGTGGATTCACAAATGAATGCAAAGAGAATAATTAAATTTGAGCAAAAATAGACAATTCCTGCAATAAGATAATAATTTCTAGGCATAAACTTGCTTTATTAGAATGTCAACAAAGAAAAGGGGATGCCAGTGTTCCCAGCTATATCCTGATGGGAAACTGCAATTTGGCTTACTGGCAACTTCTTATTGGTTGTCAATGGATTATTCTTAAGCTGAGTTCCATTGATGACTACTGATTTGTCAGTTAGATGGATCCTTTCATTATTTTTTCCTGGGAAAGCTGGCAGGGAGATTTTGGGCCATTTGGCAACTCAAGTCTCCAATTCTGGGGTTCAGAGGGTGTGAGCCAATTAAAATCTTTTCCACTCAGCTTTGGGAGGGTTTTCAATTGTCCCCAGGCTTGGCATTGACCAGGGTTCAATTCTTCACTTAGAATTAAAGTTTCCTTTGGGTTAATCTGTGTGATTGACAACGTGATTGTTTGGTTGGGAAATTGCTTCATTGCAGGTGTTGACCCTATGCAGCATAGGGTTTTGTCTGGCCCATTCTGGGCCCTGACAGATAAACTCTCTACTTTCATGTTACAATACTCCCACATGTCAGGGACCCACTCTCGGGCGGCCAGCCTGCCAGTTTTGGAGGTAACTTGGGCCAGGTTTTTTGCAGGCAGGGCCCACCACAAGAGAGGAGCTAACTTTAAGAGGTAAGAAGCAGACTTTCCTAGCCAAGACCACAGGCCAGCAGCTGGTACAATGGTGTCCACCACCCCAGTGAAGTTGATGTACACTATACCAAAAAGCTTGCTGGTATGGTTGGTTGGCAGGTTGGGGGAAGAGGCTAGCATTGGTTTTGGTGTTACAGGTAGTTCCATATAAACGTTGTAGGCTGGGAGGTAGTTGAATTTTCCTCTAAATAATTTGGGGGTAGAGAATATCCACAGGCCTTGGCGGTTGTATCTGGTAGCAGATTGGATGCGGGCTAATGGGTCAAGTTTGATGATTTTCTCTGGTGTGTAATCCTTATATTTTGGCTTCAAGGGATACTCAGTAAAACAAACGGGCCCAAAGGAAGCACCAGGCAGACAGAAAACTGTGGGCAGAGGGGCAAGAGGGCCAGGAGATCTCGAACTTAACTTATAGGTGGCAAATAAAAAATACGGTAATAGCTGTATGAGCCTAAGTAACATAAACTTTATTCAAAAATGACAATAAGTTTGGAGCGCAGGGTCCTTGGGTCTATATAGCACCCCACCTCCAAACTTAACATCTTCTGTTGGGGTTCATTAGGGCATTGGGAAAGGCAGGGCTGGGGGAATCGGGGACTTGGGTCTAAAGGCAGCAAAATGGCACTTGGCCGGGGAGTTCTTTCATTGGTCATGACTCCCAATTTAGCTACCTGATTGTCTTGCTCTAGCATTGTGGTCATGGGGCCAGGTTGCAGGCCGGTGCCTCTTCCTTGGGTTGGCTCTTGATTGGTTGCTGGTGAAGACTTCAAACTCATGAAGCTAATAGTTGTTGCCTGGTTGCCTCCATTTGGTGTCATGATTGGCACTCCACTTAGTGCACTAATTTCCTTGGCTCAATCTGTTTCACTGGGTGGGCCATCATCTTCAGCGTCAGCTTGGGGGGGCTTGACCCCAGAAAAATGCAGACAGGCAGTCCATAGGCCCAGCGGCCTGGGGAAATCCAGGTTCCGGGTTCAATTCCTGCTCTTGGGCCTGGGTTTCCAGAGGAGGAGAATTGTTAATCCTGACACCACAGGGAATATCCCAATAACAATATTCCTTTAGTCACAGATAAATCTTTGTTTAACACATTATTTTATATAGTTTATTTAGGTTTAGTGAATTCAATGACACCTTTTGTGTCAAATTATAAGTTTTTAGTGGGCCTCATAAAGATTCTTTTATAAACATTACCTACTTTTCTTTACCTGCTAAATCTCAACTTGAACGCTTTACATGGCTTAGTATATAATATTGCACCTTATTGGGCAAGACTGTCAGGATTGACAATTTTTTCCCCTGGAAACCTGGGCCCAAGGACGGGATTTGAACCCTGGCCCTGATTCCCTGCAGGCTGCCAGCCCTGAGAACCAACAGGCTAGACGCCTGTGTTTTTCTAGAACTAAACCCACCAAGCTAAGGACAAGGATGATTCCCCAAAGGGTGAAGTGAGCTAAACCAAAGGAATCATTGCACTAAATGGAGGAGCAATTAAGACATCTAATGGAGGCAATAAAATTCCTATTGTCTGCTTCATGTGCTTAGATACCACCCCAGTGGCCAATCAGGATATTTCACCTGAAGTAAGTACAGGCTCATAGCCTGACCCCATGACCACAACCCAGGAACAAGATAATCAGGCAACCAATTTGAAGATTCTAAACAATGAGAGAACACTCAGCCAAGGTGCCATTTTGACGCTTCTGAACCCAGGTGTCCTGGCCACCTGGCCCCACATTTCCCAATATCTTAATGAAACCTCCATGGAAAATACTAAGTTTGGAGGTGGGGTGCTATATAGACCTGTAGACCCTGCGCTCTAACCTTATTGCTATTTTTGAATAAAGGTCATGCCATATTGGCTTCCACAGCTATTGCCTTATTTAATTTTTGCCATCTATCAATTCAGTGTAAGCCCTTCCAGCCCTACTGCCCTCCTGTCCGCAGATTTTTGTCCACCAGGTGTTCCTTTTGGTCCTGTTCATTTCAAAGAGTACCCATTAAAGCCTGAGTATAAAGAATATACCCCAAAAAAGGTCCTTGAACTATATCCCTTGGCCCATATAAAATCAGCAGTTAGATACAACCAACAAGGTCCCTGGTATCTAACCAAGTCCAAACTTTTTAGAGGCAAGTTCAACTTCTTTCCTGCATACCAGCCTGATATGGAGCCCCCAGTGACCCCCAAGCCAAGCCTGCCTCCTTGCTCAACCTCTCAACTGACCACACAAGTAAGTTTCTCAGGATTGTGTACATCACCCTCACTGGAATTATTGACACAATAATCCTGGCTGCTGGCCGGTGGTCCTGGGTGAGGAAGTTCATGTCCTACCTCATAAAGTAAGTCCCAATCTTGTTGTGGGCCCTGCCTGTTAAACCTGCGGCCTGTGTGTTCCCTGAAAACAACAGGCTGGTTGCCCAAGGTTGGATCCCTGTTGCAAAGTGATTGGTTAAACTAGCCTTCACTGTAATGTACATTGATCCATTAAGCTTGTTGAGTAAGAGAGCAATGGTACTCTTGCACTAGATGATAGGTAGTCCTATTGATCAACTAAGTTGCCTTTCAAAGCCATATTAACTAATGATCATCTAATCTTAAGTGTAATAGTGGGCCAAGCCAACAGGGAAAACTGACTGTGGAACAGAGGATCCTGGCACTCTGTGGCTCCTATTAATCTCCCAATATCTATATAACTCTCTCCTTGATTTATAAATAAAGAATTTATATTACATTAACTATACATTTATTATATGCACTAAGTAGAAGAATCATCTTAGCTTAGTCTTTAGTAATACATAGGTTGTAATTGAGTTAAGTGTATAAACAGCCATCACAACACCATAGCTGAAGTTACTACATTTGGTGCTCACTCAAGCATGCAACAGCCCAATGGAACTAGTTGCCCTGCAGGGAACTTGTCTTTTTCCCAGGGAGGAAATGGAGACAACCTCCTCCGTGCTTTCCTCTGCCATTTTCAGGATAATCCCAATGGTCTCTTCACAGAGATCAACTGCCTTGCTGGTATAAGGGATGGTCTACCCAGAAATTTGTTGTGTTTGGTCAACTCATGACTGACATACAACATCCCCGTCAAATTGAGGAACACTCCACTTTTCACCTTGACGTTTCAATTCCACTAGAAATGGATGGGAATGAAGAGCCTACCCAGCAGCAGCTGGATCAGGCCATAGGCAGCATGGACTGCAGTGCTTACCAAAACAGGGAAGCACATGAGAAGTTAGCAGTATTGTCATCATATGGCACAACTGCAAATGAGAAGTTCTGAAATTTCACTAGGATCACTCCAAACCAGCTTTGGTTGCAGACAAAAACAATCAAGTAAGAAAAGGAGCTCATACATAGTTTTGCTCATCTGCAATTTGCCATAATCATATTCATTTGGGGTATCAACTCTCTCTTATTTCTCACCAGGGAAACTTGATCAATAACTAACAGGCATTTCTTTAACACCTGTACAATGAGCTTGTAGGTTCTATGGCCAACATCAACCATCAGATCAATAGTTTGGCTGGACACCAGAATTATACTGCTACTTGGTCTGCACAGCTCAAAGAACGCCTGACCTATTACATGGCCACAATGCTTGGGACTATGCTAGAGCACAAAGGAGTGTATAAAAATTGGCTTGACATAGTAACCCACCACGTCAAAGGGGCAGAAGCTACTTTATGCTACCTATGCAGTAAGGTTGAGTCTCTCTGTTGTTCAGTGAGAATGATTGAGGATGGGCCTTCTACAAAGTCTAACAAGGAAGCCATTATCCAGCGGGACATGGAGGAGTTATCCAAACATGTTAGCAAGATTGATAAAGTCCTTCAACAATCCCTCTCTGATTGTAGCCACTTTTACATGGAACTCCCTAAGCTTGTGTGCATATTGACCACAACCATGATTACACAGAAGAAAACCATGACAATCTGGAAATATTAGGTAATAGCCAACAGGCTGGTCAGGAAAAGAATGGTGTGTTGTTTGATAGACAGGAATCTTGGATTGAGAAACTTGAAGACAAATTACATGTAGCCAATTTTACAATTAAAAATCTGGCTTGAGAGGCACAATCACAACACAGCAATATTCAGCTGTTACAAGGTCAGGTGGAGCAACTACTCCAGTTGTACCCACACCAGACAGGGTTAAAGCCAGAACCACAGGTCACTTCCAGAAGAAGCCTGAGTGTCCTCTCTACCAACAGCCAGGCGCTGTCTGAAGACTGTTCCTCTTTTAATAGCTATGAGAGAAATGAGGACAATATAGGCTGTACCATGCAGATGGTCTATATGGCCAAACTAGTACTAGATAGTAGTGAGACATCTTTACCTGGGGCCGCAGCTTCAACATCTTGGACCAGTAACAATGCTAGAGATGCAGCGTCTGAAGCACAATTCTGAGCCTCAAACCATAGGAATACCTCCCCTCCGCCCAGAAGATGTTACAACTTTAGAACTTCTTCTGTGATTCAGGACTTCAAGCCAACAAATCTGCCCAAGTTTGACAAAAAAGCAAACACTTGCATGTTCCTTTGCCTCTACAATAACTCAATGTATGGTGCAGATGATGCCATGAAAAACGCAGCTATCTTTAACTGTTTAGATTTCAAAACACAAAAAATAATTATTCCAAGACTGCCAGAGCAGGATTGGACCTATGAGAATGTGTACAGGGCCCTTATTGCTGAGTTTGGTAGCAAGGAAGCTCTTTTTTTTGCCGTAAAATGGAGTTTATTGAAGGGAAGATCAAGAAGGGGGAAAGCCTAATGGAGTTCTCTGAGCAGTTCTATATGGAAGCGCAGACTCTAGTTTCCATGGGAGCAGCTACTTTTGTCAATGTAAATGAAGCCCTTCTTAACTACATACATCCCAACAGAGAACTTTCCATTGCCCTCAAATCTGGAATCTATGGTGCAAGAACAGTCCCTGAACTCATGGACCACCTGGGGTCATTTAAAGAGCAGTTTGAGGTTCCCTTCCCAGACTATATGAAATCCACCTCCTTCTTGTCAAATGAACCCAAAGGCAAGAGCTGGGAAAAGGATCCCTTGAAGAAACTAACAGCCAATGCTAAGCACATAACCAACAACACTGCAATTAATTGCACATGTTACAAATGTGGGAAATTAGGGCACCTCTATTGGGGTTGGAAGCAACCCAAGGCCAATGTCTGTCACTTGGGCCACAAAGACAGCAAAGATGACAAGCAAAAAGAAGAAGAGGACAGAGAAGAAGATAGTGAAGAGTCAAAAAACTGCTAAGAAGTCAGGTTGAGGAGAAAACCCTGACTGCTAGTAGTACTTGGCCCTCTCCACCTATTGACCCAGACACCAACATCCCTGATTGCAGTGTTGGACTGCTGGACCAAGAAGCCTTCCCTGAGAGATACTTGCCTGATAAAGAAGAAATAAACAAAGACTTGCTCTATAGAGTTTTAGCCGTCAACGCAGTTACAAGGAAGCAAGCAATCTGTACGGAAAGAATACCTTTCAAAGAAGCTGTCAACACCATCTTTATACCCTATGCTGAACAACTTTCCATGCCATAAACCAAATTTCACCCATGAAAGCAACAGTGTTAAAAAGTTGTCTCAACTATTGAGGTTAGTACAAGTCTCCACTAATCTGGACACCTTAAAATCCCTGAAGCCCAAGTTAATAACCGCGCTAGAGTCATTTCTTGCTCAGTTCAAAGGTTTGGAGATCCACAAGGTTACCAAGATCACATCTCCTCACTATGGAAAAAGGCACAACTGCACCTATATTGAGCTTGTTGTCCATAAGCTCAGATTAAGAGCAATTTTGGATTCTGGAGCCCCTGGCAATATTGTATCAACCAGGCTAGTTAAGAAGCTGAAACTTGCGCCTGGCTTGGACTACAACAAGGAATTTGGAACCTCAGGCCCTGATAGAACAAAGACATTGGGGGATTAATCATCTTTACCATTGTGTTTTGGTAAATTGGTGGTAGCAACACCTGCAATAGCGTTGCAAAATAAAAGCTACAATATTTTGATTGGTGTAATTTCATGGCTACATATGGAACTATCATCAACCATCAAGATAGTACTTTCAGTATTTTGGGCCACTCTTTGCCTATGTTCTACCATAGCAATGAGCCAAATGATTTTCCTACCAAGAAAGTTTACAATGTCAATATAGATTATGCCAATGGAGACATGCCAGTAGCATACACTTTGTGACAGCACAAAATAAAGGTCTTACCGCTGGCTACCAAGGAGTACAAGGGAATCCCTTTATGTTCCTCCAGTGAATTCTCCATCCTGGGTGGGTCCCAAGTGATACACAACACAGGTCTGTGTCTCAGCTTCCCAAAAGGATTGCATGGTGAAGTATCTGGACTCCATAATGATTCACAACTGGAACCATGGATTCTACCAGGTATTGTCATGCCATCTTTGGAAGAGATCCTGGTACTCCTGGGAAATCTTTCCAATAAAAACCTGAAGGTGAAGAAACACCAGCTCCTAGGCTACATGAAACTGGAGGCAAATTCTAGTTTAGCATATATCACCTCTTTTGGCAATTTTAGTAAGTCTGCGCTATCATGCAATCAGTTGAGTGTTCTGTTGCTAATTCTGCGCAATTCTCTCAATGGACTGACAGAAGACTAGAAATAACAAGCCATACGCCTTTTTAAGAAATACAGGGACATCTTTGCAGAGAACAATCAGGACCTAGGAAAATCTTTAGGAGTTGAACATGTATTGGATACGCAAGGAACTGTCCCTACATGCTCTAGACTAATAAGACACAGCCTGGCCAACCAAGCTATTGTCAATGAAGAGCTACAGAAACTGTCCTCTGCTGGTCTTTTGGTTCCCAGCAAGAGTCCTTGTTCTTCACCACTGTTGATTGTAAAGAAAAAGAACGGGTCAAATTGTGTGGTAATGGATTACTGCAAGCTGAACTCATTCACAAAGAAGGATTACTACCTGTTGCCACATACTGACAATATGTTGGATAAACTGGGAGGTGCAAAGTACTTCAGCGCAATGGATCTGATCAGTGAATACTGGAATATTGACCTTCTAGCAGCAGATCAGGAAAAATGTGCTATTAAAACAGAACAACATCTTTTTCAGCCAATTAGAATGCCGCAAGGACTTGCAAACGCCCCGCAACATTCCAATGGACCATGGATACTGTAATGAGAGACCTTAAGTTGAATTCTGTAATGGTTTAACTTGATGACATAAATGTCTTTTCCTGTACTTTTGGTCAGCATCTGGATCACTTGGAGGCAGTGTTTCAACGCCTCATTGCAGCTAACCTCAAACTAAAGCCAAGAAAGTGCAACTTCTTTAAAGAACACTTTGAATTCCTTTTATATCATCAGCAAAGATGGTTTACAACCTGCTCCTGCTAAAGTCAAAGCCATCACACACATGCAAACACCTTCCAATAAAAGAGATTTTCAGGTGTTTTTAGGAATGATTGGTTACTATAGAAGGTTTATACCAATTTTTACAGGTCTAGGAGGTCCACTTTTCCACTTATTGAAAAATGAAGTCAAATTCTCTTGGAAATCAGGTTGCCAGAAGGCCTTCAAGGACTTGAAAGCCACTCTAGTGACAGAGCCAGTACTCTCTTACCCTAACTTTGATTGTCCCTTCATTGTTCACATGGACGCTAGTTTGAAAGCAATTGGTGCTGTTCTTTCTCAGCTGGACAATAACAACCAGGACCATCCCGTAGAGTACTGTTCCCAAACACTCAATAGCCACAAAAAATTACACGGTTACTGAAAGGGAATTCTTGACAGTTATCTATGCCTGTCAACAATTCAGAGTGTACCTCCACAGAGTACACTTTATGGTGGTAACTGATCACACCTCACTCAAATGGTTGAAACCCCTGAGACCCAGAAGGACAACTGGCACAATGGGCTATTAAGCTTCAGGCTTACAACTACAAGATAATCCACTGTGCTGGTGCTATGCATCAGAATGCAGACTGTCTTTCACGTCTCCCTACCATAGCCTTGGTTTCCTCAGCAGCAGACAAACTTTACAATTAACTGATGCTGAAACCTTCTATGTGGGGGAGAAGCCGCTTGGGATTTGGAAAATTCTGAAGACCCTTGTGGTGGATACTTGCGTCAGAGACAACCAGCTTCTCAAACAGTGCAAAGGGAAATGGTTACCCTAAATTTGACCATCCCTATGTATGAATGTCAGTAGCATTGTCTCATCATACTGTGAGTCATGGTGGTATTCATAAGACCCTCAATCTGCTACAGCAGCATTGCTACTGGGAAGGTATGCACTTGGATGTAGCAGAAACCCTAGCTGCTTGCCATGACTGTACAATAGAGCAACCAAAGGTCTTGCACTATCAACACTGTTTAATCCAACCTGACTTTGTGTTTCATACCGTTGCTATAGATGTAGTAGGACCCCTCCCACTTACTGCTAGCAAAAACAAGTTCATTATTGTAGCAGTGGATCAGCTCACAAAATGGGTAGAAAAAAAGCAATTCCCAATCAGTTGGCGCTTACCACAGCTAAGTTCATTCTAGAGAACATACTCTACAACATGGCTGCCCCCAGACATTGCTAACAGATAATGGTAAAAATTTCATGGGATACATGATATCCAGGCTGAACAAACTTATGGGTATTTGTGGTACCCTGTAATCACCATATCATACCCAAACCAATGGAATAATAAAGAGAATAAATGGAAGTCTTGTACAGATCTTAAGGAAGCTGATCCATCAGCACAAAACAAAATGGGATACATATCTTATGGCATCTACCTTTGCGTACAACATAGGGTCTCATAGGGCTGCAGGAAAAAGCCCTTTCCAGCTTCTTTACGGTTGACAACCAAGTCTCCTGCCACATCTCTACAGTTTAGTCAAAACCAATGACCCTCTTACCCCTGATGCTTATTTAAAGAGACTAGCACAGACGCTAATCAAACTACAGTCTGAGGCATACTCTACTAATTTGGCAAAAAAGGTCAAAAGACATGGATTGTGCAGTAAAAACTTGGCCAGCTTTCCCTGTGTACAAGATAGGAAGCTTGGTATAATTTTATAGCAACTGAGGGTACGGTTGTGAAAGCAAACTTGCCTTGCTATGGCAAGGTCAGGTCAAAGTAATCCAGAAAGTGGGAGTAGATAGTTACACTCTCAAGGATCTGGAAACTGGCCAACTGATCACTTGAGTCCACACAAAGTACATGTGCAAGGCTCCAAGTGATCAAGCATAAACCCCTTTATGGATAAAAAATTGGAAAAAGAAACCCCTAATGAAAATAGTCCATGGGTTGTTATCCTGCTTGCATCAAGAAAGAGATAAGAATTTAAGTAAGAGAGATTAGTACAGTTTAGGAAATTGGTGCTTTATTAAGATACTATTGCCTCTAAACCCAGACACAACTGGATGAGGACTTTGGTGATGGCTACATAAATTATCCAGACATTAGGTAACCAGCGGAATGAAAATGGAAGAAAAGGAGAATCATTTATGGGAAGAAAATTGACACAGTTCACACTAATAGAATAAGGAAATGCAAGCCCAAGCAAGACATTCCCAGAGAAGACTTTCTTTCTGGGCATATTCCTCTGGTGTTTTACCTCCTAATAAGTACACAACTCTGAGAAGCCACTCAATATACTGGGGCATGTGGTGCAGCCTTTGATGATAAACAACCTTGGAGCTGCTAAGCACCAAGTTTCTAACTAACATCATTGATTGACAACTTCCTGCCTGACTATAACTAAGAAGCTCCAAGGTAGTGCCCATAGCCTGTTGCAACCAATATTTGTGGCTATCTAAAACATGACATAAGGGCACAGGGCTAATAGCAGATTGAGGGTCAGACCATGATGTAAAAACCAGTTCAAGAAGCTTGAGAGTACAAGAGATCTGATTGTCTGTCAGGCATACCCCATCAAAAGAGAAGTCCTGAAGGCACAACTGGGCATATCTTATGAGTTTCACCCTAGTATTACACCAGTGCACGCTGTTCCCCACTTCAAGCCTTTTTGTGGTAATCATGTAAGGTTTTCCAGGGCTAGCATAAGGGTTGACCACATAACTACTGGAACACAGAAATGCATAGTAGGGATTCTTTCCCAACAAAAAAAGCAACTATTTTGATGAAGGAACCTTGACTGTCTTCTTGTACTGTCACAGGAGATGAGCTCACTTTGTCCTTGTTCAATTATTGAAGAAGATTGTGTTGCAACCAAGTTTTCAGACTTGCCTGCTAACGTATCTTACAATACACAGGGGGCGCTTGATGAGCCGCTCCTTGACGTATCTAACATTATGGATTAGTCTGATGGCAATATCAAATGGCAGGTACTTCATCCTAATTAGGAGCGCTGCTAATTTGACTTGCTGATTCCCGCACAAGTTATTCCTCAGCTCCAAACCTTACATAGAACTTCCCACTATGCCACCCCCTTGTGGCCTTGTGGCTTTCCCCATATAGTATATCAATCACAATATTCTACAATAAACAATACCTTATTCTTATTATTCTGTCCTTTCTATTGGACTATTGTCTTCCCCAATTACAAATACTGAATCCTCATTGGTTCAGTTGCAACAATTGATTAAACTGGGTACAGGCTCATTGGATCTATTAGTGGACACATGTGTAGGAGTTTTTTTCTTGCTAGTATGGTTCCTTTTCTTGGAAATAGTTGAGAGCTGTGAAGAAGTAGGCATGCTGGAGTCTATTTCTACAGAACTACATGATGGTGTACTTGGTTTATATGAGACTGTACTATAGGAGCTATGAAGGGCTGTGTCTATTTCACCGCCTTAAATTTTGGTGAATTCAGCCTCTTCTGATACAAGCACAGGTGAGTTGCTAAGAATGTTATCAATAGGGATATTGGGTATTACCCTTTGGGCTTTGCCAATTCTCCGTTTGGGAACATCTGTGTAGCAAACAACTGACTTTCTGGTCCTTTTTGGTTGATTCACCATACTGAAAGAGGTTGATAATCTTTACAGTAACGTCTAGTTTAGTGGGGGGATGTTGCAAAGTGATTGGTTAAACTAGCCTTCACTGTAACGTACATTGGTCCATTAAGCTTGGCAAGTAAGAGAGTGATGGTACTCTTGCACTAGATGATAGGTAGTCCTATCAATCAACTAAGTTGTCTTTTGAGGCCATATTAACTAATGATCATCCAATAATTAGTGTACTAGTGGGCCAAGCTAACAGAGGGATCTGGTTGTGAAACAGAGTATCCTGGCGCTCTGTGGCTCCTATTAATCTCATAATATCTATATACTTCTCTCCTTGATGTATCAATAAAGAATTGATATTAAATTAACTATACATTCATTATACACACTAAGTAAAAGGATCATCTTAGCTTAGTATTTAGTAATATATAGGTTGTAAATGTTTAAGTGTATAAACAGCCATCATCACACCTTATCTGAAGTTACAGCAATCCCTGACAAAGACCTTACAAGAGACCATTTTCTTCTCTTGGCTTAGTTTTGATTCCTGGGACAATTTCAAAGTTTGGGGTTTGTTGTTTAGGCCTAGATCTGGATTTCAAATGCTTGACTTATTCTTAAAATATCCTGAATTAATTAAAATTATTTGCACTTCTTAAACTCTGTGTTGCTTTTGCATATGTTTTCTTAACCAGGTTGGGTTATTTATCTTCTTTTTCTGGTTTATCTGAACTGGTTATGCTCCTTTTAATGATGACATGGTCTTCATATTTTAAGTCTGAAATTTACTGAATTCAAGTTCTCAGGTAAGTTCTTGTGTAATTTTTAAACCAAGACTTGATTATTAATAATTATTTTTAGCTTGAAATCTTTAGCAGAGGAGACCAAATCTTGGCCTGGTACCTAGAAAAGCAGCACATTTAGAGGTAAAACATTCTGAAGCTTTACTAACATTTTATTTTCTGTTTTATCTTCGTTGATTAATCTGATTAGTTGTGGATTAAATTGGAATTTTTTTAAGTTTTCTTTTCCTTTTTGTTCTACACCAAATTCTGATCTGGATACCACTAGGAGTGTGTTAACACAGTTTGGAACTATTTTTGTTGTACTGTTATATTCTAGGTATTAACCCTATGTTTTATTCTGGGTTTAAATATTCCCAAGAAATAAATCATATCAGTGTGAACTCTGACAGTAAAGATGACAACCAAACAATTCAAAGACAATATTTTTAGGGGTTTCTGCCTATGCTCTCATTCCATGATAGGCTAAACTCAAACTCCAGAATCTTGGTCTCTTCAGAGTGATGGCTGTTGTAAACAGCTATACCTATTACCTTGAGAATACCCAGGAAAATTTCAAGAAACCACATCACACCCAATTGTGCCCCTGCTGTGATATCTCTGTACATAAATGTTTCTCTCAAACCTTCCTTATAATACCCTAAGAATGTTGGAACTGCTTTGGTAGTATAGTGGAAAGGTTAGAGAGCTGAAATCCGTCAACTTTTTTGAAAAAAGAAGACTTTATTTGGAAATGGCTGGGGGAATGGGGGATGTCACAGGGAGTTGCCCAATTTAAAAGTGTTGACTATTAGTTTCAATTAGGCCATACTGAAATCCTTCCAAGGCTGTGACAATAGGGTAGATTGCATGAACCAATAGAAGTCTTTTGTATGAAAGTTAAATTGATCATAATTCCTGACAAAACATGCCAGGAGATAGTACACAGTGGTGTATAAGGCCAGAGAGGTAGTGGACCAAGAGGACACCAGATGAGGCCAGACATGTTCATTAAAAGTGTTTAGTTGTGGTGATTCTTAAAATTACCAGTTGTTGGTATCTTCATGAATGGCCCTGTAATAAGCAGAGGTGTGCTATTAGCCCCTAAATTTAGGCACACTTTAAATACAGCAGAGAAGATGAGTTGATTCATCTTAATACTATGAATATAATTTGGATTGATTAACTAAGTCTACATTTTCTTATAAATAGGAACATATTTTATGTGATAAGCAAATGTGATATTTTTCTTGGTTATATTATAAGCTATCACTGAAGAATTGATTTTATTATATATTTTGTCTTAAGATGTAGAAAAACAGGTTCAAAACGCTGTATTTTTTACACAGACTTTGAACTAGACTTGGGTTGCCTTTCTAGGATGTGGCTCAATTAGTTTCTACAAACTTATTTGGAAAGATAGTAGATTAAGGTTATTATTCAACCATGGGCCCTTTGTCAGAAATAAGAATTCAGGTTCTTGTTCTTTGATTTCTGATATTACATTATTAGGAAAGTCTGAAAATGTGGAATTTTCGGCCTTGGAACATGTATTTGGTGAGTTACCTTTTTGGGGTTGAAAATCTAATTTTAGACTATTGTGCAATTTTTGAATTTTTGACCTAAATTTAGAAATTTTCCCATTTTGACAGCAGTGTTGCAACTGAACCAATGATAATTTAGTATTTGATTGGGGAAGACAACAGTCCAATAAAAAGGACAAGAATGAATAGAATAAGGTATTGTTTATTATAAAATATTGTGGTTAATATACTATATGGGGAAAGCCACAAGGCCACAGGGGGTGGCATAGTGACATGTTCCATGTAGGTTTTGAAGCCAAGGAATAACTTTTTTGGAGATCAGCAGGTTGAATTGGCAGCGCTCCTAATTAGGAGAAAGTGCCCAAAGTTCAATATTGCCATCAGATTGATCCATGTTGTTAGATACGTCAAGGGGCAACTCATTGAGCATTCCTGTGTATTGTAAGATACATTAGCAGGAAAGGATAGAAGCTCAGTTGTAACAGAAGGACCCAGGCTAGACTGGGGGCAGCCAACTAGTCTTTGAGTGGCAAGGAAAAGTGCAGGTGTGTGAGTGGATGCAGCCTGGCTGACAGGGGGTGGGCAGGCCAGGATGGATAGTCTGGGAGCAGTTGGCTGGGAAGTGGGTGGCTGTCTGAATATTGGGGATAAACATGTATGCAGGTGAAGGCTGATTAGTTGGGAGTAGGTGTAGATGGGTACAGGCTGGCTGTCTGTCAGCTGGTAGGGCCTGCAGAGTATTACAGAATCCAGTTTTGGATTAATGCAGCAGTTTTCACTATAAGAGAGAACTTCTGCCAATATGGTGTGTTGTTTTGGTGTTCTGTGCTGGGATTGAACCAAATGGTAGCAGCAAGTGTTGCTCTCTTATAATTATCAATAATATTCCTGAAATTCCCAGATTCTCCAAAGGTTCTGTTTCTGATCAAAGACAACAGGGAATGGGGTAAGAGGGAGTGTTGCAACTGATATCAACCCCTTATTTGACAATGTATCTTGCAAAACACAGGGGTAACTCAATTAATTGGCCCATAAAAGATCTAATAACATAATTCTTCTCAATTTGGATGTAATGAAAGGTACTCATATTCTCTTATAATAATTGAAACCAATTACAAAAAAGTCACACAATAAGTTGTTTAATGTGAAAAACCCCTTATTTTCATCACTGTCACTATACCACCTCTTTTTTGGGCCAATGTCTGTCTAGTATGGTATAAGAATTTTCTGATATTTCTAAATAAATATTACATTATTTAAATCTCTTTATTTGTTCTACTCTTGAAATTTTGTTTTCCTTAATTTAAATACTGGATTATAATTAGTTCAGTTGTAACACCAGCATTATCCAATATGGCAATTATCATTTCCAAAGCTGCAGTATTTTTCAACAACTTTCATGACATTGGTACAATAAAAACCTATCACATTAATTGTGGTTATAATAAGTTTGAAATAATGAAAATGACTTTGTGGGTCATATACTGGAATCAATGTAAAGGGAGGCTTAACTTATTTTAACAACAGATTATTTTACCTGATGACATATTTCACATACCTGCCCTAAAATAACTCAACCACCATATAACAATTACTTTACAATGAGATATTGATGCAATTTGTGCCCCCAAAAAACTGTTGTCAGACCAAAGATATAATTTTTGAAACTACTTAATTAAGGAACTTTCTTGTTTGATTGGCATCAATCAATATTCACAGCTGTTTACAACTCATAACACACATCCACTTAACAATAAATTAAACAAATTTTTAATAAAAAGCTTAGATAAGATGTTGGCTTATCAACAAAATAATAGGAAGAAACGTTTTAAATGCAGCCCTTTTGAAGAATTAGACCAAACTCCCATTCAATATTAAAGTGGTCATTATTTGAAACACTGTATAGAATCAATTCCAACAGCCATTTACACCCCTGAATAAAAGGAATTTTGTAAATGTCTTCTTTTTTCAACATTATGGGCAATTTCAGTACAATCTATAAAGAATAAGAAGCACAATTATGAGATAAAAAACTTAAGATTGAGCATAAAATACTGGTCTTTCAAGTCATATAAAGAAATATGAAATTCAAGAACATTACAGATGACTCACATCCAAAGAAATTTGTTGTAAATTACGCCATTAATGCTATTTTGATATGGCCTTTGAATATTGATAGCTGCAAAGATTTGGCTGTGTTTGCTTTCAATTTTGGATATTCCTTGCCTTCTGCAAATGGGTCTGGTTCAATTTCCACCCATTCCGGATTATTGTACCTGTCTGTGATTGATCCTGGTATGAACTCATCCCAGCGTGACCCCCTTAGCCACTATGTCTTCCTATTGAGTGATCACCGCCTCTTGTCAACTATTTAAAGTAGAACCATTACCCCTAATAAAGACAAGTTTATCCACATTTGTGTTGGCTTTTATAATCTTCAAGCTTTTCCTGTCCTTTCTGCCAAAAGGACTTTTACATCTTGTTTTCCAGGAAATTAAGGTATGTGCCCTTAATTTTGCCCTGAAGGCTAACCCAAGGCTAGCTTTGAACCTCAAATCTTTTGTAATAAAGATTTCCTGCTGTGTCCTCCAGGATGTTGTCCCCCGGAGCCAAACATGACAAAATGGTGCTCACTACAGGGGCTGCAAGCCCCTTGGTTACCCTGTTCCCACGTGCATTCTCTTGTCCCTCTCCCTTTGTTTCCAAAGTACTAGATCAACTTAAAGTTTCTAGTCCCCCTCTAGAAGAAGACATTTCTGATGCTCCTGCAAATTCTATGGTATTGGTTCTGTCTCCCAGGCCCTCATGGGCCCCCTTCCTGCTTTCTCTCTCAACTATGAGCAGGCCTGTGCTGCCGCCTGCTCCTTTCTTCATTCTGGCACAGTAGCCATGCACTCTATCCCTAGCCTCTGTCCCAGGTACGCTTCTGAAGAACTGTACTCCATTCTTTTGGACTTTGGTCTCCCCCTGCGTTGATGGAATCCATGGATACAATTGGCGTGTTGGTCAACCAGTTCATTCAATCTGCCCTAGTTCACTACCAACTTGCCTTAGGATCCCAGAATCAACTATTAAATGCTGTAGCCACTGCCGTCTCAAATAACCATACTCAAAATATGGCCTATCAAGAATGGCCCCACAGTCTCTTTGTGTGTATTTCCAACAACCAGCGCAACTTGCTGGCCTCTCAGAAGTACTTAATCTCCTCCCTGAACTCCCTTTGTTCCTTGCTCCCTGGATACATAAAGGACTAACTATGTGAATTGGATGAACATCAGGCAGCGTGGCGTGAGCAAATTGAGGCCTTTCTGCTAAACCATTGCCAGGATTTTGAGACTCTGGTTAGTGAGCTTAATCAATTCAGGGAGCATGTCAACTTGCAACTTGAATTAATAGGAGCTCATGTTGATACTTGGGGCTGCCATCTACAGCATCAATACAGACTAGATAAGGCTGCACTAGGCGACACTCTATACCAGGTGCAAAATTATGTGGATGATAGGGTAGCGTCTATCAAGGTGACTCCTCCCGCTCCTCCTATTAAGACCCCATCTGATTTTGAAACCAAGGTATGGGAGGCAATTGCCAAACTCAAGGCTATCACTTGACGTCAAGCTTCTGTTCAGAACCCCCCTCCAGTTAAACCAATGCCTGACCATTGTATTACCTCCCTCACTGATCTGGTGTGCTATGAATACCGCTATTCACCGTGTTTTGATTTAGCCTTTGGTGGGCTATTTTGAGGACAAATTGTTTGCTTTTGCTTTTGCCTCTTGAAATGAGTTGATGACTGAATCAAGAAATACAATTGTTTGGTTTATTGATCCTGCGCAACTCACTTGCCCCACTCATGCTTGTGGCAAGTGATCCTACCGTCCATGTACTGTTTTGTGATAAAGCTACACAATATATAATCCCAATCTTTATACCTAATAAAATTTAAGTTCTATTTATATTTTTGTCTTTGTAACTTCTGTACTTCTGCGCCTTTCTCTAGCCACAACTAGTAGAGATTATTCTTCCAGGGCCGCAAGTTAAACACATTTTCCTTCCCTGTCATCTAACCAAGTCTTAGTACAAATCCAATCCTGAGGTTAGGATTTCCTGTTGTGTGTCTGTGCCGCGCCTCAGAACACAACAAAAATGGTGCTCGCTACAGGGGCTGTAAGCCCCTTGGTTATCCCCTTTGCATCCACGTTTTCAGGTCCCTTGCCTCCACATATACAAGAGTTGACTTCACCTGAAATAACCAGTCCTCCTATTGAGGAAGATATTGCCAACCATTCTATTACCCCCACTATACTGAACCTTGGGAATGGTCCCTGCCTAGTTGCTTACCCCATGGGTACCCCTGACTTAGAACAAGTCATGGTGGTAGTCCTTGGGATAGCCCATGAAGGAGCCATCCCTCACCTTCAGCTGCAGTTCAGTCAAGCGGAATACTATGAATTGATTGTGGCTCCTCAAATTCCACAAGATCTCCTCTCAGCGGCTGGCTCCGCTGAGCACTTACTATTGTCCTTTGTGCAGCCTGCCTTGGCCCACCATTAAATGGTGTGGGGCTCCACGTCCAAAAAATCTTGTATCTACAAGCAGCGGTTACTCATCATTGGGATCAGTTTGCTACATACCAACAGTGGATCTACTCCCTGTTTTCCTTGGTATCTGACAATCAATGCAACTCTGTCACCTCCCAGACCCATTTGGTCAATTACATTGAAAAAATGCGCCAGTCTATCTCTAAATACATGAGAGAACGTCTACACAAGTTTCATCAGCTAGAACAACGCTGGCAAGCTCAGGTGGATTCCACCTTAAACGCTTATCTCACTGACTTTGAGCAACTTGTGCAACAGCTCAATGCCTTCAGTACATATTTCTTTGAGCAGCTACAGCAGATAGCAGACTTTGCTGCTAGCGGCCTTAATGAACTCAGTACCACATTTGAGCAAGAAAGAGCAGACACTGCTGCTACCATAGCCAAACTCTAAAGTCAAGTAAATGAACTATCTACGCCCAAGCCAGATGTTCCACCCTCTCCCCCTTCTGATGACTTGGTGGATAGGGAGCAGAGAGTATGGAATGCCATTTGAGAACTACATTTGACTACTTATAGTCAGGGACGTCCTGCTGAGGTGCCTCAACTTGACCCCCAGGCTCTTGAACTGACTACCCAAGGTGTGGAGCTACAGCAAGAACTTGCCGCCTTACGTGAAATGATGGCAACTGCTGCTAGTTCAGTTGGGGTTGTCAATGAAGATGGTTGCTGTCCTGGTTTATCTGGAGCACCTCAAATCCAATGCACTAGGGAGTTAATTGCCCTAGCTAAAAAGGTGAATCAATTGAAGCGGGACCACACTGAGATAGATAGAGATGTACAAGAAATGAATGAAGTGATCAAATCTGTGAATGATAGATTTGCCCCTTGCCTCTCAGTGGGGCCATCCCTTACTTCACGGCTGGCTGAACTCTCCACAATAGTGACCACCCAAGGTCAACACTTAGATACTACTGCAAAAAAGACCACTCAAGCTGTCAATACTGGGGCCCGCACTGTTGAGACTCTTACCACCCTTGAAGAAAGTGTTTGCCAGCTATGGGCTAAACAGCCCCCCTCGGAATCTGAGACAGAGTTTTCCCCGCGTATAAACGTACTTTATAGCAACAATGGTGGCCCAACTCCCAAAACTCACTTCAAGCCTACCTTTAAGCAAGTCTTTGACCCCAGAACCTTGACCATTGCAGCTTGCCTAACTATCTATGAAACTGCCATGCAAAGAGCCTTGGATGAAGTCAAGAAGGAACACATTCTGACCTGTCTACACCTGACCTGTCAAGAGGTAGTTGTGCTAGAACTACCCTCTATTGAGACGTGGGAAGATATGAAGCAGCTTCTGATTGATGAGTTTGGTGGTGACCTTAGCCTGGAAGTAAAGAAGGATGCCTTCATGCATAAGAATTTTAAGCCTAAAGAGACACTAGCCGAGATGCA
The DNA here is from genome assembly GCA_014839935.2 of Entomophthora muscae. Lineage (NCBI taxonomy): Eukaryota > Fungi > Entomophthoromycota > Entomophthoromycetes > Entomophthorales > Entomophthoraceae > Entomophthora > Entomophthora muscae. Next base: position 550,857 of record QTSX02006394.1, read on the forward strand.
GACAGATTCTACATGGAAGGACAGCAACTGATTACGAGCAGACAGTTGACAGCCCATGAAGCCTACATAGCTTGCGCTCAAGCCCTCAATGTTAAACAACTTCTTTGCCTTCAATTCAAAGCCCATAAGGCTATGCTCTCTTCCATGAAGAGCATAAAGACGTTGTTGCAAGATATGCACCTTACCCACTCTGCCACTGTTGTTAGGGAAAGTTGGGCTGCTTCTAAATCTGGTTCATCTTCCAGTGGTCCTTGAATTCTTACCATGAACTTGAAAAACCCACCTCAACACCAAGGTTGCCACAACTGTGGTCAGATAGGTCATCATTATTGAGTCTGCACCAATCCGCGGGTTGAAGGAGATGATCCAAAAGAGCAGGCAGGAAAAGAGCAGTCAACCTAGAGGCAGAGACACTCTCAGTTGACAATTCTTCCCAGTCTCTTCCAATCCCTCCCTCTATGGCTGAATCCAAGCCTGCTGATAATGAGGCTCCTCCTATCCTCCTCTTGTTTCACAATATCTCTGATGACTCTGACCTAGATGACTCTGATATTGACGGTGCTGATGCATATGGGTACTCTGTTCTGGCTGTTCCCAAAACCATTAAAGTCCCCTATAAGTTACACTCAGGAAAGACTACAACTACAGCTAAGCCTTTGCCTGAAGCCAAAGAAATTGTCTCATACCCTTACCTCACTCAGGCTAAGAGGTCCCCTGTGCTGGTGGAGTTATCAGAAGAATCTGCTGAGGTTGCTGATGCTGTCTTCAAGAATGTATCTGTTTTTCTCCCTCTCCAGACTGTTTATAAGGAGTTCCCAGGGTTAATATGCATGATTGAGAAGTGGGATAAGGAACTAGCAGAGGCTCAAGATATCCTGGCTGTCCTTCCCCCCTTTGGTTGCACTACCACTTGAGTAGAGATATCCATTCAAAAAACAAAGATCAAGGCTGTTCTAGACACTAGCTCACCAGTCAATGTTGTCTCCTCCAAGCTTGTGAAGAAACTCAAACTTGCCCCTGACCTTAATTATCACCAGTCATATGGCACAGCTGGACTGTCTATGACCCATGCCATAGGGGCTTACTCTGCTCTACCCATGCAGTTTGGCAAGCTTATCCTAGCTGCGCCAGCAGTTGTCTTGGAAAATGAGAGTTACAATCTCCTAGTTGGCACCCAGTTTCTTAGGGAATATAATGGGATAATCAACTTTAAAGATGGCTACCTCTCTATTCTAGGCTATGAAGTCCCCTTAATCTTCAAAGAGCCAGTTAAAGTTCCTGGGAAACGCCTCAAGACTTGTGCCTTGGAATATCCACTGGGGTTTTCAACCTCAAGTATTGCACCCACTCTTCAAACATGAAGTGTCCACCCATGGCTTGTCCTGCGTCTGAAGGGATCTCTCTCCTAGCCACGTCTGCTGTCACCATCTCACCTGGCGCCCAGGCCATCCTGGACTCCCAGATATCCTATGAACTACCTGAACGCACCTTCTTAGAGTTGTACTCTCCCCCCTCCTTAGGATGCAACAAACCTTACCTCTGTCCTGGAATCCTAGATGTCTCTCATAAAGACCCTGTTTAGTTAAAGGTATCCAACCTGACTGCAATCCCCATGACTGTATCTAGGGGGCAGGTTGTTGGATATGGCAAGTTGTTGAGCGCTCCTGACGTCCTGTCTCTTCATCCCTTTGGTATGTTGCAAGATTTTAACCTACCAGAGGATGAGCCGCAAGTCCTATCTTTATTCACTGCACAAGATTTCCCACAACTGTCCCTGGTTCAACAGAAAGAGGTGCTAGATTTACTAGACCAATTTTCCAATATCTTTGCTAAGGACAGTACCAATTATGGGTTAGCCAAAGGAGTTATCCATCAAATTGACACTGGCGACGCCCCCCTTCTGTGCTAAACCATATTGCTGCAGTTCTGTAGAAGACGCCCAAGTATCTAAAGAAGCCAAACAATTGTTAGAAGCTGGGCTGCTGGCGCCTTCCCAAAGTCCTTGGGCATCCCTGCTACTCATCTTAAAGAAGAAGGATGGGGGTCATTGTATTGTGAGGGACTATCAGAGGTTGAATTCTCTAGCCAAGAAAGATTCCTACCCCTTGCTGCATATTGATGATGCTCTCTGATATCTTGGAGGCTCTAAGTTCTTCTCTGCCATGGATCTGGCGTCTGGATACTGAAAAGTTGATCTATGCCCCAAGGATTGTCAGAAAGCCGCGCTCATTAAATTTAAGGGCTTTTTGAGCCTACTTGCTTGCCACAGGGACTTTGCAATGCCCCGGCCACCTTCCAACGGGCTGTGGACTCCATCCTTTATGACTTGAAGTTGTTGTGCATCCTAGTATACTTGGATGATATAACAGTTTTCAGCGCTACCTTCACCAATCACCAGGATCACCTCAAGGAAGTGTTCATAAAGATTTGAGAGGCTGGCCTTAATTTGAAACCATCCAAATGTGCTTTCTTCAAGGAAAGCCTTGAATTCTTGGGTCATGAGGTGACCCAGACTGGGATTTTCCTAATGACTAAGAAGGTTGAGGCCATTGACAAAAGTTTCTGCCCACCAACCTGCAAGAGGTACAAGTCTTTCTAGGGATGATGGGCTACTACAGAAAGTTTATCCCTGACTTCACTAATACTAGTGAACCTCTAGTCCAGCTGCTATGTAATGTCCCTTTTGAATGGACTGCCAGTCAGCAGCAAGCCTTTGAGACCCTTAAGCTAAAACTCAAAGAGGCGCCAATCCTAGTGTATCCTGACTATGATAAGGAGTTCATTCTGTACACTGATGCTAGCAATCTAGCTATTGGAGCCATTCTGGCCCAACTGGACGACAAGGGTATAGACCATCTTGTGGCTTACACTTCCCGCATGCTAAACAAGCATGGAAAGAACTATAGTGTCACAGAGAAGGAGTGCCTTGCCATGTTGCATGCAGTCAAGCAGTTTTGTCATTACATATATGGCACCCACTTCACAGTTGTCACTGACAACGCTTCTCTTAAATGGTTACAGCAGCTTAAGGAACCTGAAGGGCGCCTAGATAGATGGGCTCTATGTCTGCAGGGATACGGCTTCACGGTGCTCCATTGCCCTGGGATTCACCATCAGAACGCTGATGGGCTCTCCAGAATGCCCATTCTTTCTTTGCATCCTGCAGAGGCCAACCGGTTATACAAACTAATTGGGTACCCTTCTTCTTGGAAAAGTGAGACAGAAGAGGTACAACTGGCCTTGTCCAAGCTATCCAAAGATACCCTCATATGTGACAATCAGCTCTTCAAAAAGGTTTAAGATCAGTATCTGCCTAATGTATGACCCAGTCTTTGCCTCTTGTTGGTGTCACAAGCTCATAAAGAAACTGGGCATGGAGGCATTGCCAAGTTCTTTGAATGGCTTCAGAAGAACTACTTCTGGGAGAACCTTTGCCTGCTGGTCCCAGACGTCATAGCTAGCTGCCACAACTACCAGCTACAGAGGCCTCAAGCTGCTGCCCACAAGTTTGAATTAGTTCCCCCGCAACATGCCTTTCACACTGTTAGCATTGACGCAGTAGGTCCTCTTCCCTGCTCACGTTCTGGGTGTTGCTTTATTCTGGTTGCTGTCAATCACTTCAGCAAGTGGGTAGAGGCTTGCCCTACAAAGGATATCACGGCTAAGACAACTGCTGCCTTCCTGTTGCAAGATGTTTTCTACTGCCATGGCTGTCCTCAAGTGCTGCTCTCAGATAATGGGACTAACTTCAATGCCAAGCTAGTAACCTCTGTTGTCAAAGCTTTGGGATTGCACCAATCCTTCTCTGCCCCCTACAATCTTTCTACCAATGGGGCAGTTGAGTGTGCAAATTCAACACTGGTCTCTATCATGAGGAAGCTCACCTACTCTGATGCTGCTAACTGGGACCTATACTTACCTGCTGCTCTCTTTGTGTACTGTCTTAGCAAACATTGTGTCACTGGGTATCCCCCCTTTGCTATGCTGTATGGGCGAGAGGCTACTACCCCTTCACTCTTGGGGGCCCCCCGCTTACCTCTGATAAGGCCATGAATCCTGACAACCACATTAAGGACCTAGTCAACCGCATAATTTATATACAGGCCACAGCCTACACTTCCGCATATAGGACTAAGATGCTTGAGCTCTCTCCCAATAATGCTGGACACTCCCTCTGACTGAATTTAATGTTGGTGACCATATACTTTACTATCAACACAGAGTAGGTGGTTGCGCACATAAGTTGGACTCTCTGTGGATTGGCCCTTTAGAAGTGACCTTTAAGTGAGGGTCCAAATATACTGTAAAGCTCCTGTCTAGTGGCCGTCCTTTTGCTTAAGTGCACGCAAAGTTCCTTTGTAAATACCACCCCCTAAGGCCAATCTAGGGGAGGGAAATTTCATGAATAGCGCTATTCACCGTGTTTTGATTTTGCCTTTGGTGGGCTATTTTGAGGTCAAATTGCTTGCTTTTGCTTTTGCCTCTCAAAATGAGATGATGACTGAATCAGGAAATACAATTGTTCAGTTTCCTGATTCTTTGCAGCTCCTTGCCCCACTAGTGCTGGTGGCAGGTATCCTACTTTCCATGTACTGTTTTGTGGTAAAGCTACACAGTATATATTCCCAATCTTTATACCTAATAAAATTTAAGTTATATTCACATTTTTGTCTTTGTGTCTTCTGTACTTTCAGACCTCTCTCTAGTCACAACTAGTAGAGGTTATTCTTCCAGGGCCGCAAGTAAAACACATTTTCCTTCCCTGTCATCTAATCAAGACTTAGTACAAATCCAATCCTAAGGTTAGGATTTCCTGTTGTGTGTCTGTGCCGCGCCTCAGAACACAACAAGGTGGCTACCTTACAAGGTGAAATCAAGTACTTACAACAGCGCCTCTCTAATTTTGAAGATTCTTCATCTGAATCTGAAGATGAAGAGGAAGGTGAAGTCATTAATACTCCTGCTCATGACAATCATGGTTGTTGCCCTGGTCTGTAAAGTCAACCCCAGGTCAACTGTGCACGTGTGCTAGATCAACTTGCAGAAGTGACCAATGATGTAGCTGATAGGCAAGACGCCTTGGAAAGAGAGGTACAAAAAACTCCCGCTTTACCAGACCCTAAATGGACAAGTTGTCCCCTTGGTTGCCCAGACCACTTCTCTGGCTACTTGTGTCAATGGGATTACTGGCACCTTGGCAGTACAACAAATCAAGATTGGCAAATTTGGAACTGCTGCCGCCACTGCTAGGGATATTAGTGGGCAGAACAGCTCTACCTTGGACACTCTAGAGGAAAGACTTTGACTCCTCTGGGCTAGACAACCTGCTGCAGAATCCAAGTTTGAAGGCAATCCTCACATTACTGTCCTCAACCCTGGTGAAAACAGTCAGTCCACGTTCTTGTCCATTGACCCAAACTAAAAAAAAACCTTTAAGCAGATATTTGATCCAAAAACCTCTACCATTACCGCCTTTCTAATCATTTACAAAACTGCAATGTGTAAGGATACAGAGAAACTCAAAAAGGAACATATCCTCACCTGTCTCCATCCCACTTGCCAAGAAGTAGTAATCCCAAAGCTCCCCTCCATTGTCACTTGGGAGGACATGAAGCGCCTCCTTATTGAGGAGTTTGGGGGAGACCTCAGCTTGGAGGTCAAGAAGGATGCATTTATGCACATTGCCTTTAATCCCAAGGAAACCTTGGCTGAGTTTGCAGATTGTTTCTACATTGAAGGCCAATAGTTAATCACTAGTTGACAGTTAACTCCTTGGGAAGCCTACACAGTGTGACAGATCCAGGCCTAACCAGTCCATCCTGCCATTATCCTGCCCTTGACTCTTATTGCTGTTACCTTCCTGGGACAAAGCTTTGAGGAGCTTTGCCTCCAGGGAGGCAATTTTATCGGATAACACTTTGTTGTCATCCCGCCAACAAGCCATGATTTCAACGCTTTTTTCCTCTTGTGCTCTCAACGCCTCAATTTCACAATTTGTCATCTCTTTTACTTGTTGCAAGATTTCATCCCATCCTACCAACAAGTTCCAAGCATCCCAAGCATAAATTTGGTTCCCTTGGGCAGGAGTCCCTTCCTTTGCAAAGTAATTGGAATACAGCTCTTTGAACGCAGCCTTTACTTCTACTAAAGATTTGGCAGGAACAGTCTTAGTGACCTCCAGGCTAGTCCAAGCTTGTTCCAATGTACTTGTAGGAACTTTCTTTCTTGCTTCAGCAGTTTCCACACAAAGGACCCCAAACTTGGCTCTCTCAAATTTTAACAAAGAAGGCATGACAATTGAAAAATAGGTGAGGGGAAAGCGTCAAAACCAACAATGAATATATTTTATTAATGTTTAACTGTTTTTGCTTATATACCATTTGGGGCATACACGGCTGAAAACCCCTCCAGTTCCTGAATCAACCAATGATTTACGTCACGTGGCCTATGAAATTCAAGTCATCAAACATAGATCTTTACCTGAAAGATCACCAACAATTCTCAACCTATGAGAATTGACCTACAATGGGCAGAAGTCACCTGACTCCATTCAACCCAATGTACCAATTTGGCATGGAGCTTCCCCAGCTCCCAGCGTCAAAACCCTGTGGATTGCACATCCTAAACTCAGCTATCAGTGTTCTAACTGGGAACCAGCTGATCAAACCTGAATTCCTAGGCATCCTTGCCTTTTTAGTTATTTTTGCATTTAATGGTTTTTTACCTTTAAAACCCATTAAACTGCTTTAAACTCAAACCAGACGCCACCGCAGCGCCCAGCAATTTCCCCAGGCGGTGCCTGAGAAAATTTGATAGCAGCGCCTTGGTGCATCTCAAATTCATTAGGCGGCGCGGTGGTGCCTCTAACCCAATAAATTTGCTAACACAGCGCTTTTAACCCAAATTCCGGGGGTTTTCCTATGGTTAACCTTAACCAAACTTCTTGACAAAGTAAAGGACATTTTAATATAATTAAATCCTCATTAATTATATCCTGTATTTATTAATTAATCTTCCTTATTAATTAACCCATTCTGAGACACCTAGTCTCCAAGATTGATTCAGCCAATCTTGCCTCAATTCTTTTAGTTAGCCTAACCTAACTAACCATCTATATTCTGTTCTTTTATTACACCTAGATATCCATTTTCTAGGAACCTTTACCCCAAGAATTCCAAACAAACCTATCTATATGTAATAAACAGCAAAAACAGAACATCTTTATATTTTAGAGCATTTATTTGGCTAAATACTCAGCAGTGACTGTAGTACAGTCACACACAGCTTGTTCAAATGCTTTGAAGGTGAACCAGCTTCTATGCCTACACTTTAAAGCAAAAAGGCTTTGTCACCTCCATGAAGATCATTAAGACGCTCTTGCAAGACATGCATTTGACCCATGGAGGTACAGTGGTACGTGAAAATAAAGCCAATAATGCTGGGACTACCTCTTGTACACTGCGCATAATGACTCTGGGTGCTGGTGGACAGGCTAAGAGGCAAGGTTGCCATAACTGTGGTCCAATTGTACACCATTTGCGTACCTGCACCAACCCCCAAGTGAAAGGTTGTAACCCCAAGGAACAGGCAGGAAAAGAGATGTCAGCTTAGAGATGGAGACGCTCTCTGCTGACCAATTTTCCCTGTCTCCCCCTGATCCTCCATCTGATGAGGAAGCTCCCTCTTCCTCTGGCCCAACTATCTTTCATCTATTCCACAATCTCTCCAGCAATTCAGAGCCTGAAGATTCTGATAGTGAAGACTCTGATAGTTATGGCTATTCTGTTCTGGCTGTTCTGAGAACTATCTCTGTTCCGTACAAGCTTTGCTCTGGGAAGACCACCACCACTTCCCAAGTACCTGCAAATGAAGCTAAATCCATAGTTGCTTGCCCTTACCTAGCTCAAGACCATTGACCTCCTGTCTTGGTTGATTCTTCTGAAGAAGCAGCCAAGCTAGCCAAAGCTCTCACAAAACATAACTTTATCTCTCCCGCTACAGACTGTATATAAGGAGATTCCTGCTTTACAGTGCATGCTAGCTAAATGGGAAAAGGAGCTAGAGGTCACACAAGATGTGTTGGCAGTCTTGCCCTCTTTTGGGAAAGATACAACCCACGTAGAGGTATCAATCCAAAAGGTTAAAATCAAAGCCATCTTGGACACGGGTTCTCCAGTCAATGTAGTATCTTCAAAACTAACAAAGAAACTTAAGTTAGCCCCTGATCTCAACTACACTCAGTTGTATGGCACAGCTGGCATGGCACAAATGCGGGCCATTGGTGCCTACTCTGCCCTACCCATGAGGTTTTGGAAACTCCTCATTGTGTCCCCCGCTGTAGTCCTTGAGAACAAAAGCTATGACCTCTTGGTTGGTACTTAATTCCTCTGAGAATATAACGGGATTGTAAACATACAAGATGTGTACCTTTTGCTCTTAGGATATGAGGTTCCTTTGATTTTGAGGGACCTCCACACCTCCCAGGAAAACGTCTTAAAACTTGTGTGCTTGAGTACCCTACAGGTATCTTCTCTCTCAAGTATAGGACTCACTCCTCCAACATGTGTACCCCTCCTCCTTCCTGCCCTGTGGAAGAAGGGGTACCCCTGCTAGCACCATTCCCCGGGCTCTCAAGTGGTGATTGTTTCCCAGATTTCTTATGAGCTGCCTGAAAAGTTGTTCTTGGAACTCTACTCACCTGAATCTCTAAGCCGTAAAGAGCCCCGCCTGTGTCCTGGGACTCTAGATTGAACCCACAAAGAGCCCATATAATTAATGCTTGCCAACATGACACCCCTTCCCATGCAGGTGACCTGAGGCCAGGTTGTAGGGCATGGTTGTATACTTGGAGCAGAACAAGTGGCCTCCCTCTACCCCTTTGGGACTTTTAGTGATTTCAATCTACCTGAAGACAATCCTCAAGTTCTCTCCTTGTTCACCACTGCCAATTTCCCCCAGCTATCTCCAGTTCAACAGAAAAACGTGTTAGACCTGATTAATCAGTTTAGCAACATCTTTGCCTTGGGATCTACGGACTATAGCCTGGCTAAAAGAGTCATCCATCAGATTGATACTGGGGATGCACCCCCTTTTGTGCCAAACCATACCGCCGTAGTAGGGTGGAGGATGCTCAAGTGTCTAAAGAGCTTAAACAACTTCTAGACACTGGGCTAATAGCCCCTTCCCAAAGTCCTTGGGCTTCCCTGCTACTGATTCTCAAGAAGAAAGATGGTGGAAATTGCATTGTAATGGACTATTGCTGCCTGTTCTCCCTCACTAAGAAAGACTCATACCCCCTACCCAGAATTGATAATGCTCTTCAGCAGCTGGGTGGTTCCAAGTTTTTCTCAGCCATGGATTTAGCTTCTGGATACTGGTAAGTTGACTTATCTCCTTAAGATTGAGAAAAGGCTGCGCTTATCACCTCATAAGGCCTTTTTGAACCACCCCATATGCCCCAGGGACTCTGCAATGCCCCTGCCACATTTCAACGGGCTATGGGCTCCATCCTACAAGATCTAAAGCTCTCTTGCGTCCTTGTGTACCTTGATGACATCACCGTATTCAGCGCTACCTTTACCAACCACTTGGAACACCTCAAGGCTGTCTTCATCAAGATTTGCAAAGCTGGCTTGAAACTCAGACCCTCCAAGTGCTCCTTCTTTAAGGAAAGTCTTGAATTCTTAGGTCATGAAGTCACTCAAACTAGAATCTGCCCCATGAATAATAAGGTGGAAGCCATTGACAAGATGCTACCTCCCACAAACCTTTGTGGGGTTCAAATATTCCTTAGTATGATGGGCTACTACTGGCAGTTCATACCTTATTTTGCTGAACTGAGTGAACCCCTTGTTCAGTTGCTTTGCAACGTCCCCTTTGAATGGACTGACAGCCAACAACAAGCATTTGAAGCGTTGAAGGCCAAGCTCAAAGAGGCTCCTATCTTAGTCTATACTGATTATGATAAAGAGTTCATCTTGTATACTGACGCTAGTGGAGTAGCTGTGGGTGTCATCCTCGCCCAACTTGACAATGAAGGCGTTGATCAACCTGTAGCCTACTCTTCAAAGGTCCTCAATAAGCGCAAGAAGAACTACAGTGTCACTGAGAAAGAATGTTTGGTGGTATTGCACACGGTGAAACAGTTTTGGCATTACATTTATGGGACCTACTTCACAGTGGTCACAGATCACTCCTCCCTCAAATGGCTGCAACAGCTAAGGGAGCCTGAAGACCAATTAGCATGTTGGGCTCTGCGTCTACAAGGATATGATTTCACTGATACACCGTCCTGGGGCCCAACATCAGAACGCTGATGGCCTGTCAAGGATGCCAATTCTAGCCATCCACCCTGCTGATGCTAATTGCCTATAAAAATTAATAGGGTATCCTGACTCTTGGACCACTGAGCCAGAAGACATTTGCTTGGCATTACAGACCCTATCCAAGGACACTGTAATTTGGGATAGACAGCTCTTCAAAAAGTTTAACAATGCCTACCTACCTTACTTCTGCCCTAGCATGAGGATAGCCATTATCCTCTAAGCTTACATTGACACTGGACATGGAGGCATAGCAAAGACTCATGACTGGTTATGCAAAAACTTCTATTGGGAGAACATGTGCATTCTGATCCCTGATGTCCTTGCCTCCTGCCATTCCTGTCAGCTCCAACACCCTTGCCCGTCCCAACACCAGTTCAAGCTCATCCCTCCAAAGCATGCCTTCCACACGGTGAGTATTGATCCTGTTGGGCCTTTCCCTTGGTCTAGGTCAGGATGTTGATTTATCTTAGTTGCCGTGGACCATTTTAGCAAATGGGTTGAAGCCAGAGCAACAAAAGATATAACTGCCAAGACCACAGCTACTTTCTTGCTGCAAGACATCTTCTATCTAAATGGCTGCCCTCAAGTCCTGCTGTCTGACAATGGTAACAACTTCAATGCTTGCCTCATCACTTCTATTATCAAAGCTATGGGGACCCACCAATTGTTCTCTGCACCATATAATCCCTCAACCAATGGAACTGCCAAACAAGCAAACTCCACTCTTGTGTCCATAATGATGAAGCTCACGCTTTCTGATGCTGCCAATTGGGATATGTTCCTCCCTGCTGCTCTCTTTGCTTACCGCCTCAGTAGACACCAAGTGACTGATAGTCTCATTTTGCCATGCTTTATGGGCGTGAATCTGCCACCCCCTCAATCTTGGGACCCCCTTTGATTGATTTGATGCTTCTGCAAATCCTGAGGCCCATGTTAAAGACTTAACCAATTGTATTATTGACATCCAAGCAACAGTGTATTCCACTGCTTACAAGGTCAAGGCTCTGGAGCTCTCCCTGTCCAATGCTGCTAGAGACCCCCTCCCTGAGTATCAAATAGGTGATCTAGTCCTCTACTACCAGAATTGTACAGGTGGTCAAGCTCATAAGCTAGATTCCCTCTGGGTTAGGCCCTGTGAAGTCACATTTAAAAAGGGTGTCAAATATACTGTGAAATTGCTGTCCTCTGGAAATCCTTTTTCCTGGGTCCATTCCAAATTAATTTTCAAATATCAACTCCCTGTGTCCAATCTTGAGGGGGGAGATGTCAGAAATTGCGCCATTAATGCTATTTTGATATGGCCTTTGAATAATGATAAATGTGAAGATTTGCCTAGTTTTCCTTTTGAGTTTGGGAATTTCTTGCTTTCCATAAATGGGTCTGGTTCAATTTCCACCTATTCCAGATTATTGTACCTGTCTGTGATTGATCCTTGTGACGTACTACAGTCACATTGGGCTGTGGTTTCACAAAGAGGTTGAATTGTGATGAATTTCATAGGTTGAAATTCAAAACAAAAGGATTGGCCTTAGAGAGACTTTCCAGCGTAGCAATGATATCCAGGAATCAATTAGGCTGTACTAATTGAGGGCTGTACTGAATAATTTGAATGATTCAGATTATGAGACTAGGTGTCTCAAATGTAATTTATTAACTGTGAAGGTTAATTAATTATTATCCCTGGAATATGATTGATGAGGATTTAATCATAGGGCTGAAATGTGCTTGATTGTGTCAAGTAAAGACTTGTTGTCTTCAAAAAGATTAAATTAACTGCAAAGGTTAATTAATATATGCTGGGAATATAACTAATGAGGATTTAATTATATTGTTTAATTACCTTGACTGTGTCAAGAAGTTTGGTTAAGGTTAGCCAAAAGTAAACCCCCAAATTGTGGTTTAAAAGTGCCGCGTCAGCAAATTCATTGGGTTAAAAGCGCTGCCGCGCCGCCTAATGGATTTACAAAGCGCCAAGGCGCCACTATCAAATTTTTTCAGGCGCTGATGCGCTGGGCGCCGCGGTGGCGCCTGGTTTGAGTTTCAAAGCGTTTTTATGGGTTTTTAACGCAAAAAACCATTAAATGCAAAAATAACTAAATGTAGACAATTGTGTCTATACATTCAGGATTGATTGGCTGGTTCCCAGTTAGAACAAGGATAGCTTGGATCAGAAATATGTATATTCCACAGGGTTTTGGCGCCAGAAGTCCAGAATGCTTCAAGCCAAAGCAATACATTTCCACAGAAAGAATCAGGTAATTCTGGAATGTATTATGGCACATTCTTATAGGTTAAGAGTGTGAAGATCTTTTTGGTAAAGATATGGATTGGATGATGCCATTATGTCATAAACTATGTGATAGGAATCCAGATATGATTCCAGAACCGGAGGGGTTTTCAGCCAAATGTACCCTGATTGGTATATAATGGAAACATGATAATAATTAATAAAAAATGATACTTATGTGTGACAATGGTTGCTTTCCCCTCAATCTTTTTATGTTTGTATTTTTGGCATTTAACTAAAATAAGACTACCATGTAATGAAAATGATGGTCTGCAGCTAAGACTATGGGAAGCAAAAAACGTGAAAGTGATCACCAGATGGCAACAAGTTTAACACCAAGATTGCTTGCCTGGAATCCAAGCTCATTGAAGCTTACATAAAGGATTATCTGTCAATACGTAAAAGAGTTGGACTGGGATAATGAAGAAGCAAGCATGAATTTCCTGGATCCATCACAATCCTGGTATGACCTCATCCCAGTGTGACCCCCTCAGCCACTCTGTCTTCCTAATGAGTGATCACTGTCCCTTGTCTACTATTTAAAGTAGAATCATTTCTCCTAATAAAGACATGTTTATCCACATTTGTGTTAGCTTTAATAATCTTCAAGCTTTTTCCTGTCCTTTCTGCCAAAAGGACTTTTACATCTTGTTTTCCAGGAAATTAAGGCATGTGCCCTTAATTTTGCCCTGAAGGCTAACCCAAGGCTAGCTTTGAACCTCAAATCTTTTGTTATAAAGATTTTCCGTTGTGACCTCCTAGATGTTGTCCCCAGGAGCCAAACACGACAAAATTCTATACTAAATTGATAATTTTCTATATTATTCACAAAAAAAAGAAGTTAGTACAGCTCTTACCTGTTAAATAATTAATGGCCAAACTTAACCTCATCTAACAAACAACAGACTGCTAAAACTGTACCACATTGAGATCAAGCAAGGTATTGTGGTGCCAAATTAAAATTGGTACTAGTCTTGAAATATATTAAAGTCATTGGAATTCCCTGGAAAACTTCTGCAAGTTGGGTTTTAAGTGGTTTCATTGCATCCACAATAAACTGTCTTGATTTTCTGAACATCAAGTATTTGGCATTTTTTACATCAATACCTGTACATTTTGAATAATAATAATATCTTACTGGCACCAATTTAAATAACACAAAACAATATATTGATATAAAATATGTCTTATTATTCTATTTGCTTTCCCTCTTAATATTAGCAGTTTATTCCAGTATTAATCCAACTTTATCTTCTTTAGCAACTGTGACAAGCTATTGATAACTAAAATTTATCAAAGAATAAACAAGATATCTTACATATTAATGCTTATAAAAAGTACAGGTAGTCTTTTTTGAAATCAAAATTGTTCTATGAACATAATGTTTATCTAAAAACAAAAAAATTCATGAGTATACATGCCTGTATAATAATAAAAAATGCATTGTCCGGGAATCAAACCCGGGTTGGCCGCGTGGCAGGCGGCCATTATACCACTAAAACAACAATGCCAGATATTTGCTAATGAATATATGCATATTTATTCTCTTTGTGAAAAAAGACATAATTTATGACAATAGTTGGATTAATATATATTCCCTGATAGACTGAATGTGTAAATTTTGATATGAACTAAAAAATTTACACAATAATATTTTTATTATAAACTTTTTTGTAGCTTTAGACTGGCTTTTTTCTTGTTAGGTAAACCTTTATCTACCTTTTGATAAAAAATGATAAATTAATTTAATTTGAACAACTTTATGTTATAATTGGCCAATTTTAAACTTTAAATAAAAATATATCTTTGAATCAAATTTATTAGAATACTTAAAATGATTGCTTAAATAGTAATATATTTTACCTATCATAGCATTCATATGTATCCAAGCTTTCTTAAGTCATAAGCAGTTCTAAACATTTATAATTCAGTCAAAATATAGCTTAATTTTAACCAAATATCAATAATTCATATTTTAATTCTAAAAATAATTCTACAAAATTTATTTTTAAAGCAAAAAAAGTATGTTTTAAAATTTTAATAAATTATTGTTATATAAATTAGTGGGATACACCATCTAGAAAGATGCAGGTCAGTTAAGTGTGTTAAGGTGCAAGTCCTTGGGTCTCATCCTGTTGAGTGAAACACACTTAATTACTCTCTTGGGGGGTAAAAAAACTCAAAGAAAGACGCCAATGGGGCAGAGGTGGTTATGAACTGTTGCCTTCTTGAGGCCCTCTACTATGAATGTTTGGTCAATACTGTCGTAATGAGGTTAGTGTAAACTAGCCATTACTGATGTCAATACCTCCCATCAATTAGACTCTAGTGCAAAGGGTCAAATTGCCCTGTAGTTTGGATGAAAAACTAGTCTAGTTGACCAACAAGTCATAACATCAGAGGGTTATTTAGCTCATCAAACAATCATACCAATTGATGGGCTGAGAACCAATATAATCTGAGGTGAAGTCTTATCAGAGGATCAGTGGCTCAAGATTAATCACAAAACACCTATATAACTCTTCCCTTTTATTATTAAATAAAGAAACAATATTATATAACTATACATTTATTATACACACTAAGCAGAGAAACATCTTAGCTTAGTCTTTAGTAATACATAGGTTGTAATTGAGTTGAGCATATAACAGTCATCACCACACCATAGCTGAATTTACAACATTTGGTGCTCACTCAGCATGCAACAGCCTGATGGAACTTGTTGCCCGGCCAGGGACTTGTCTTTTTCCTAGGGAGGGAATGGAGATAATCTTATTCACGCTTTCCTATGCCATTTGCAGGACCATCCTGATGGGCTCTTCACAGAGATCAACCGCCTTGCTGGTACAAGGGATGGTCTACCCAGCAAATTTGTTGTGTTGGTCAATTCATGACTGACGTGCAACATCCCTGAAAAATTAAGGACCACTCCACCTTGCACCTGGACGTTCCAGTTCCACTTGAAGTGGATGAAAATGCAGAGCCTACCCAGCAGCAGCTGGAGCAGGCCATTGACAGCATGGACCACAGTGCTTACCAAAACGGGGAAGCTCGCAAGAATTTAACAGTATTGATGTCATATGGCACAACTGCAAAAGAGAAGTTCTGAAATTTCACTGGGATTACTCTCAAACAGCTTCAGTTGCAGATGAAAACAATTGAGCAAGCAAAGGAGTACATACATAGCTTTGCTCATCCCACAATTAGCCACAATCATCTTCATTTGGGGTATTAACTCTATCTTATTTCTCACCAGGGAAACTTGATCAATAACCAACAGGCATTCCTTTAACACCTGTACAATGAGCTTGTAGGTTCTATGACCAACATCAGCCATCAGATCAATAGTTTGGCTGGAAATCAGAACTACACCGCTACTTGGTACACACAGCTCAAAGAACACCTGATCAATTACATGGCCACAATGCTTGGTACTATGCTAGAGCACAAAGGAGTGGATAACAATTGGCTTGACATAGTAACCCACCACGTCAAAGGGGCAGAAGCTACTTTTTGCTACCTATGCAGTAAGGTTGAGTCTCTCTGTTGTTCAGTGATAATGATTGAGGATGGGCCTTCTACAAAGTCTAACAAGGAAGCCATTGCCCAGCGGGACATGGAGGAGTTATCCAAACATGTTAGCAAGATTGATAAAGTCCTTCAACAATCCCTCTCTGATTGTAGCCACTTTTACATGGAACTCCCTAAGCTTGTGTGCATATTGACCACAACCATGATTACACAGAAGAAAACCATGACAATCTGGAAATATTAGGTAATAGCCAACAGGCTGGTCAGGAAAAGAATGGTGTGTTGTTTGATAGACAGGAATCTTGGATTGAGAAACTTGAAGACAAATTACATGTAGCCAATTGTACAATTAAAAATCTGGCTTGAGAGGCACAATCACAACGCAGCAATATTCAGCTGTTACAAGGTCAGGTAGAGCAACTACTCCAGTTGTACCCACACCAGACAGGATTAAAGCCAGAACCACAGGTCACTTCCAGAAGAAGCCTGAGTGTCCTCTTTACCAATAGCCAGGTGCTGTCTGAAGACTGTTGCTCTTTTAATAGCTATGAGAGCAATGAGGACAATATAGACTGTACCATGCAAAAGGTCTACGTGGCCAAACAAGTACTGGACAGTAGTGAGACATCTTTACCTGGGGCCGCAGCTTTTACATCTTGGACCAGTAACAATGCTAGAGATGCGGCGTCTGAAGCACAATTCTGAGCCTCAAACCATAGGAATACCTCCCCTCTGCCAAGAAGATGTTACAACTATATTACTTTTTCTGTGATCCAGAACTTCAAACCAACAATCTCCCCAAGTTCAACAAGAAAGAAAATGTTCACATGTTCCTCTGCCTATACAATAACTCAATGTATGGTGCAGACAATGCCATGAAAAACGCGGCTATCTTTAACTGTTTAGATTCAGAAACACAAACAACAATTATGCCAAGACGCCAGAACAGGGATGGACCTACGAGAATGTGTCCAGAGCCCTAATCACAGAATTTGGCAGTGAGGAAGCCCTTTTCTGTTGCAAGATGGAATTCACAGAGGGGAAGATCAAGAAAGGTGAAACTCTTATGGAGTTTTCAGATCACTTCTACTTGGAGGCTCAGACTCTTGTCTCTATGGGTGCCGCTACATTTGTGGACGTGAAAGGAGCCCTCCTAAATTATGTACAGCCTAACTGCAAGCTATCTATCACACTCAAGCCTGGTATTTATGGTGCTTGAACAGTTCCAGAGTTAATGCACCACTTGGGGTCATTTTAAGAGCAGTTCAAGGTTTCTTTTATAGACTCTAAGAAATCCATCTTCTTCTTGTCAAATGAATCCAAGGGCAAGAACTGGGAGAAAGAGCCCTTGAAGAAGCCAACAACTGGGTCATTATTTGTTAGATTAATCTGTTTCCTATTAACTGTGCTACTTAACACTTTAAATTTTTGTTTTAATTTTCTTATCAATAAATTTAAATAATTGTAACAATTTTATCAAAATAAATCTTATTTAACCCTTATAATATAAAAACCTATATTAAATTAATCATTTTCTACTTACAGCTAAATTAAACTGTATTAAAAGCTAGTAACAATCTTATTTCATGTACCATTTTTCTTGAAAGCTGATTAGTAAAAAATGACTTCATTCTAAAAAGAGAAACATAAAAACACAATAAAACTGATACGATGCTTTTTGTTGGAAATTAAAGTGTTGCCTAAAATCTTAGCTTTTTTAAAAATATTTAATTTAAAATATAATAATTTTTGAATCCCTCTTTTTAAAAAGAGGGCATACAGCTTTTTTGCATATTTAATAAATAAATATTAAATAATTTTGTATTTGTTTTATAAAAAATCTAGTAAAAAGTTAAAAAAACTAAAACTAAAATTAAAACTAAACTTTTATTAAAATTTCAGTGATCTCATTTAGCATAAGTAATTTATTCTTAAGTTAGATTTTATAGAAAATATATAATAAGAACTTATAAGAGAGTAAAAGTTTTTCTTTTCAAATTCTTAAGTATTTAATATTAATAAAATGGCTTTATACAACTATTTAATAAAATTATATTTTTATACTGTATGCTAGAGATAATATGTATAAAAAATTCAAACATATAAAAGAATGTATCAAAATCTTGCTTTATTTAATTAAATTTTATAAAGGTTGAAATTTATTTAAACTAAATAAAAAATGATCTTAGTCATTGTATCTATAAAAATAAGATACAACTTTAATTATACAAGCAAATATTTATATGTGATTAAAAATAACATTTTTGTTTTGATAGATTTAAGATATATAAAGTTCATTTTTTAAGAACTGTTAAAAGTTATAATAAACTTAAGTTTATTTAAACAAAAGGTTTTTGAGTTGGTTACTAGAAGTAAGCTAAATAATAATTTATACTTTAAATTTAGTTTACTGATTAAAATATCATACTTTAAGAGTTAATTAGCATATTTTATTTCAAATAATAATTTTATAAGCTTACATTCAAAGCCGCTTCAAGATACTAAATTGGTATTGAAATATAACATTGCAGCACAATTCTGAAAGCTGAGATTAAGGGCTTTCTAATGATACTATTTTGAGCGAGATTTAAGTACTATTTGCCAAGATATCAACAGTTAACCAGAATATAAAAAGGGGTAAATAAACAATGATATCAGACTCCAGGGGTGATATTGATAAATTAAGGAGATAAGTTGGGGGTCAGTTGGGGATTTATGCCTGTAGTGCGAAAGCTCAGCTAACATGGTATTTAAAAAGCTCAACTTTACAGAAATTTACTTTACAATCCACACCTTTACTCCTCTCTGATAACTGCACATCTATTTCCAAGCAAGAACTGCCTGAACTAAGCCAAGGAACCCAACCACTGTCATTATGGAACCCATCAAGTTTGCACCTCAGATGACACCCTTCTTCTCACTGAGGGCTTCTACTAAGAGAGAAAGAATCTCTATGCTTAAACAAGCATTCCTTTTTACTGCTGGCAGTGATCTTAACAGCTTTGTTGAGCATTTCTTATTAAAAACAGAGTTTGGAAAAAGTACCTTCTTACCTGTCATACAAAATTCTAAGACAGATGATTTCCTTAACAACCTAAAGGAATTGATGTCAGAGTCCCCTGCCAAGCACCTTCCTTCCCTAAGAGCATTGGTTACATCAAGCTACAGTCTGAAAGAGCTTTGGGATTGTGGATTTAAAATGACAAAAAATGAGTATTCATATTCTAAAAAAATAAAAAATGCTAAAAAAGCATCATTAAATTCAAAAAATAAAAAAGGAAAAAATGATTCAGTAAAGAAAGAAAACATAAAAAATATTTTAAAACACATATTAAAAAATTCATTCCCAACCAGCCAATTCACTAAAAAATCCCCTGGATTGATTTATGAAGAATTACAAAAAGAATTGAGTGAATACTCAACTAAAATAAAATACTCCTTATTGAAAACAAAAAAAGAAATTTATGAAGATATGAAAATAAAAAACAATATTTCTATTTCACTTTCCACTTTCTATAAGCTTATTCCTAATAATAAAATTAAAAGCAAAAAGCAAACTGATATGTGTAACATTTGCAACTTAAAAAAATTATTAGAAATGAAGAAAAAGAATTTGAGTATAAAGAAGTTGTCATTGCCTAAATCTATTAAAGAAAATTTGGAATCTATTGACCTACATAAAAAGTTTTATAAGCATCAAAATAAAGAATATATTATTGATATAAATAATCTTGATAATAATTCATGTGTTATAGTAATAGACTATAAAGAAAACTTTAAAATAGGTGGGGGTCCTATAGAAACAAATAATTGTTTTTATGAGAAAATACCTATTTCTTTATTAGGATTTGCAATTGCTTTTAAAGAAAATGAGAAAATTAAATATGAGTATCATGACTTTTTATCTGAAATTTTATCTCATGACTCTTTGTTTTCAGGTCAGTGTTTGATAAGTCTGCTTAAAAATAATAAATTTAAGAATATTAAAAATATTATAGTTTGGACTGATAATGGTAATCATTTTAGATCTTATGAATTCTTATATTATCTTTTTAAAGAGGTACCTAATATTATAAAAGGAACAATTAAGTTTAATAGATTTGTTGAGTGTCATGGCAAAAGTATTGTTGATGGTCATTTTGGTGTATTATCTAAAATATTTAAACAAAAGGAAAATGAGATGTATATAAAAAATATAAATGATCTCAAAATGGTTTTTGAGAGAGAGGAAGAAAGAAAGGGTTTATATGAGTCACTTGTAAATAATTCAGATGTTTCCCAAAAAACCTTTTTTACATCTATGATAGAAAATCTAGGCCTAAAAAAAGCTGGCTTGAAGTCAAAGCATTTTATGTTAATCTTTCATATTTAATGAAAGATGGTGAGCTGTATGTTTCACCTTTGACATTTGAGGATGTTAAGGAGTACTCCAAAATAAATTATTGTGCAAAGTTCTGCACAGATGACAGAGAAACAAAGAGAGCTGATACTACTAAAGGATTAGTAGGACATGTTCATGAAGTTGGACGCATAACAAAAACTTAAAAATTCACATAGGGTAAATAGTCTTTTAAATGCAACAACTTTTTTTTCTAAAAATAACTAAGAAATTAATTATATGAGCCAAAGATAGGGTAATAGCAATTATGGCTTTGGGGCTGCTATTACTCTCCCATGCAACTCATATATTTGATTCTTGGCTTATTAAAATAGAAAAAAGGGTTTTTAGCAAAAATACAGTTAATAGAAATAAGATTTATTTTTATTATTTGTATATTTTACACACTTAAACTTTTATTCAGTAAACTAAGCATTATATTAATGTTCAAAAAACATAAGTTTACGGCTTAAATGATACCAAAGAAGTTAAAAGTCTTTAAAATGCTTAAGCTGGCGCCTTGGCTTAATCTAACAAATAATGACCCAACTGTTGCTACGTCCTCAAACAACAACACTACAAATAGTCACACATGTTACAAGTGTGGGCAATTAGGACATCTCTCTTGGGATTGCAAGCAACCCAAGGCCAATGTCCCTCACTTGGGCCACAAAGACAGCAAAGATGACAAGAAAACAGAAGAAGAAGAGGACAGAGAAGAAGATAGTGAAGAGTCAAAAAACTGCTAAGAAGTCAGGTTGAGGAGAAAACCCTGACTGCCAGTAGTAACCAACCCTTTCCACCTATTGACCCAGACCCCAATATCCCTGATTGTGACGGCTGCTTACTGGATCAAGAAGCATGTCCCAAAAGCTACTTGCCTGATAAGGAAGAAATAAATGAAGACTTGCTACATCAAGTATTGGCCGCCAACACAGTCATAAGGAAGCAGGCAATTTGTACAGAGAGTCTATCTTCCCTAGAGACTGTTGATACCATCTCTATACCCTATGCTGAGCAACTTTCCAAGCCATACAATGAAGTCACCTACAAAATAACATTATTAAAAAGTTGTCTCAGCTATTGAGGTTGGCACAAGTCTCCACAAACTTGGATACATAAAAGCTCTAAAGCCCAAGTTAACAACTGTGCTAAAATCATTTCTCTATCAGTTCAAAGGTTTAGACATCCACAAGGTTACCAAGATCACATATCATCATTACAGAGAAAGACACAACTGCACCTACATTGAGCTTGCGGTCTATAAGCTCAGAGTAAGAGAAAATTTGGATTCTGGAGCTCCTGGCAACATTGTGTCAACCAGGATAATTAAGAAGCTGAAACTTGCACCTGGCTTGGACTACAACAAGGAATTTGAAACCACAGGCCCTGATAGAACAAAGACATTGAGGGCTTACTCATCTTTACCATTGTGTTTTGGTAAATTGGTGGTAACAGCATCAGCAATAGCATTGCAAAATAAAAGCTACAATATTTTTGATTGTTGCAAGTTTCATGGCTACATACAGAATTATCATCAACCATCAAGATAGTACTTTCAGTATTTTGGGCCACTATGTGCCTATGTTCTACCACAGCAACAGAATAAAGGACTTTCCTACCAATAAGGTTCACTATATTAATATGGAGTATGCCAATGGGGACATGCCAGTAGCATACAATTTGTGACAGCGCAAAATAAAGGTCTTGCCGCTGGCTACCAAGGAGTACAAGGGAATCCCCTTATATTCCTTCAGTGAATTCTCCATCCCGGGTGGGTCCCAAGTAATATACAACACAGGTATGTGTCTCAGCTTTCCAAAAGGATTGCATGGTGAAGTATCTGGACTTCATAATGGTTCACAACTGGAACCATGGATTCTACCAGGTATTGTTATGCCATCTTTGGAAGAAATCCTGGTACTCCTGGGTAATCTTTCTGATAAAGTACTGAAGGTAAAGAAACATCAGCTTCTGGGCTACATGAAGCTAGAGGAAAATTCCAGCCTGACAGATGTCACCCCTTTTGGCAAATTCAGTGAATTTGCGCTACCTTGCAACCAGCTAAGTGTTCTGTTGCTAATTCCACGCAATTCTCTCAATGGACTGACAGAAGACCGGAAGGACCAAGAATGTACCTTTTTGAGAAATAAAGGGACATCTTTGTGGAGAATAATCAGGACCTAGGAAAAGCTCTAGAAGTTGAAAATTTATTGGATACACAAGGGACTGCCCCTATACACTCTAGGCCAATAAGACACAGCCTGGCCAACCAAGCTATTGTCAATGAAGAGCTACAGAAACTGCCCTCTGCTGGTATTTTGGTTCCCAGCAAGAGTACTTTGTCTTTGCCTCTGTTGATTGTAAAGAGAAAGGTTGTGATTAATTGTGTGGTGATGGATTACTGCAAACTGAACTCAGTCACAAAAAAGGATTCCTACCCATTACCACACATTGACAATACGTTGGATAACCAAGGAGGTGTAAAGTAATTCAGTGCAATGGACCTGATCAGTGAATACTGGCAGATTGACTTTACAGTAGCAGACCAGGAAAAGTGTGACATTATTACAGAGCAAGGCCTTTTCCAGCCAACTAGAATGCCAAAAGGACTTGCAAACGCCCTCACAACAGAGCCATTACTCTCATATCCTAATTTTGATTGCCCTTTTATTGTGCATACAGACGCCAGTCTGACAGCAATTGGTGCTGTTATTTTTCAGCTGGACAATGACAGCCATGATCATCCCATGGGGTACTGTTCCTGTACACTTAATAGTCATGAACAGAATTACATGGTTACTGAAAGGGAATGTCTGGCATTTACATATGCCTGTCAACAATTCAGAGTATACCTCCACGGAGTACACTTTACAGTGGTAACTGATCATTCCTCACTTAAATGGTTGAAAACCCTGAAAGACCATGAAGGACAACTTGCACAATGGGCTATTAAGCTACAGGCTTACAACTACAAGATAATCCACTGTGCTGGTTCTATGCATTAAAATTCAGATTGTCTTTCACGTCTCCCTACCATAGCCTTGGTTTCCTCAGCAGCAGACAAACTTTACAATAAACTGATGCTGAAACCTTCTATGTGGGGGGAGGAGCCGCTTGAGATTCAGAAAATTCTGAAGGCTCTTGCAGTATATACTTGCGTCAAAGACAAACAGCTCCTCAAGCAGTACAAAGGGAAATGGTTACCCTATATTTGGCCATTCTTATGTACAAATGCAATAGTATTGGCTCACTGTACTGTGGGTCACAGTGGTATCCAGAAGACTCTCAACCTTCTACAGAAGCATTGCTACTGGGAAGGGATACATTTTGACATAGCAGAAACACTAGATGCTTGTCACAACTGTAATATAGAACAACCCAAGGTCTTGCGCTACCAGCATTGTCTGATTAGACCTGGTTTTGCATTCCACACAGTTGCAATTGATGTAGTTGGACCATTGCCCATCACAACAAGTAAGAATAGATTAGTGATAGTGGCTATGGACCAGTTGACTAAGTGGGTAGAAACCAAAGCTATCCCAAATTAGTCTGCCTTAACCACAACCAAGCTTATACTTGAGAACATCCTGTACAAGCATGGCTGTCCTCAGACTTTGTTAACAGACAATGGCTCTAATTTCACCAGTTATATGATACTACAACTGAACAAGTTAATGGGAATTTGTGGTATCCTTTCAACACCATATCATCCCCAGACAAATGGAATGGTAGAGAGAACCAACAGGAGCTTAGTACAGATTCTAAGGAAGCTAAGCCACCAACACAAAACAGAATGGGATACATATTTTGCGGTAGCCACTTTTGTGTACAACACTGGATTCCATAAGGCCACCAGGAAAAGTCCTTTGCAGCTCCTGTATGGATGACAACCTAGCCTTCCTCCTCACCTGTACAGTCTAGTTAATTCTGACAACCCCCTCTCCCCCAACGCTTATCTGAAGAAACTAGCTCAGACTCTTATCAAACTACAGTCTGAAGCATACACTACCAATCTGGCAACTAAGGAAAAGGACATGGATTGTGCAGAAAAGACTTGCCTGGCTTTTTCTGTATACAAGATAAGAAGCCTGGTATACTTCTAAAGCAACTGAGGGTACAGTTGTGAAAGCAAAGTTGTCTTTTTATGACAAGGCCCAGTCAAAGTAGTACAGAAAGTGGGAGTAGATAGCTACACTCTCAAGGATCTGGAAACAGGCCAACTGATCACTCAAGTCTACACGCAATACATGCACAAGGCTCCAAGTAGTCAAGCATAAACCCCTTTATGGGTAACAACTCAAAAAAAGAAAACCTAATGAAAATAATCCATGAGTTGTTACCCTATTCAAAACAAGAAGGAAGATAACACATATAAGGAATAAAGAAAAATAATTATGTTGCAACACTTTATTAAGGTGCAAGTTCTTCTATTGCTAGACATAATTGAAGGAGAATTTGTGCAGATACAGATAATATGAGCCAAAAAGTAGGCAGCCAGCAGAAGCCATACAGAAAAAATGGGGTTGAATTGACTGGTAGGTACTGGACGCAATTTATTACTATGAAATATGGGAACACAATTCCTAGTAGGATGCACTCCCATAGTAGGCTTTCTTGCTGAGTGTATTCCTCTGAAGTCTTGCTGCCTACGGAGTACATCATACTGAGTAGCCATTCAAGGTATTCAGGCATATGGTGAAGGAGTTGGTGGTAGACAGTCTTGGATCCACACAGTACAAGGTTACCAAGTAGCGTCATGGAATGCTGGCTTCAGGAGTCTTAATAGCTTAAGAGATTCAGTGTTACATTCATAGCCCTTGGAAGACAATACTTGTGGCTGTCAGAACCATGTCATAAGAATACTGGTCTTGCGGCTGACTTGGGACTCATTCAGGCAATGAAGATGACCCTCAACAGATCCAATGCTCAAGAATTTTGGTTAGTTGATAGCAATATTCCATCAAAGCTAAACTGGTTGAGTTAGATCTCTGAATATTCCATTAGTTTAGGTATTGGTAATCTTCAGTGAACCATGTTTTTAACTTTGAGTTTATGTGTAATAATTACATACAGTTGTTCCAGAGCAAGCATCAATGCTGACCACATGGCATAAGAACCACACAGCTGCAGCCTTGGGATTGAATCCCACAAACATGCAGGTCCATGTTTATGTATTGCCTGTGTTGTTCTGCTTGAAGCACAGCCGTGGCACTTGTGAATTCCTCTGCAGTTAGATTTTTGAGTCTTGTCAATGGAGAACTAGGGATGGCACAACTTGTATGACTAGGTATAGCAGTTTGCCTTGGTATCTTCTTCAGAGTTGTGGTGGAAGATGGTATGACAGTATTTGTTGGCATACTTGGTTGGTATGAACTGCCACTGGTTGGACTTTGGAAGGCAGAATCAACTTTGTCACCTAGTAATTTGCTGAAGTTTTCTCTCTCTTCTGGCTCCAAGATGGGCAAAGGACACAATGGTTCCATGGGACCTTACTTTTTAAGAGTTAACATGGTTGGCAGTTACTCTCTGTTGTAGCTGGTCAGTATATCTCACTACTGGTTTCTTTACTTATTTGGGACAATTAACCATAATAAGAGAAAAACATTGGCACCATAATGTCTAGTTTACTGGGGGGAAATGTCATAATGCGGTTAGTGTAAACTAGCCATTACTGACGTCAATATCTCATATCAATTAGACTATAGTGCAAAGGGTTAAATTGCCCTGTAGTTTGGATGAACAACAGTCTGGTTGATCAAAAGGTCATAATCTCAGAGGGTTATTTAGCCCATCAAAAAATCATACCAATTGATGGGCTGAGAACCAATATGATCTGAGGTGAATTCTGATAAAAGGATCAGTGGCTCAAGATTAATCACAAAACCCCTATATAACTCTTCCCTTGTATTATTAAATAAAGAATTAATATTACATTAACTATAAATCTATTATACACACTAAGCAGAGAAACATCTTAGCTTAGTCTTTAGTAATACATAGGTTGTAATCAAGTTAAGCGTATAGCAGTTACCACCACACCATAGCTGAAGTTACAACAAATACCTTACTAGTACAAAGAACAGTGAAAAAGGTGGTGTTTACTGTCAGACTTCCTAGGAATACAACACATGAATTGACTGTCAGGTGTCACTTAAAACATGAATTGGCTTTTCCTGGGGGTTAGTCTCTTTGAGCCTTTCTTTTGCATGTGGGATAGATAAGTTTTAGTTCTGTCCTACTACATTGATTGAAGAGTTAAAAGACAATGTTGCTGTTTGAGGCAATCACGTTCTGCACACTGCAGAGCCCTTTGGGATAGTGCACTGAGGCCTCAACACACTTGCTGATAGGAGAAAACTCAACATGTTTCACTGCAGCTCAGAAAAGCGGGTCCAATCCCTAATTTTATCATCCACCAGTGGTCTGGCGTCCTGGGGGGGCACTCTCTGTGATGGTAAAACAAAGAATCAAAGAAAGACAATGATTAAGGTAGTAATGAACTGTTGCCTTTGTGAGGCACTCTACTGTGAATCTTTGGCTAATACCTTACTATTACAAAGAATAGTTTAAAAGGTGATGTGTAAAGCACTCAGTGTAATATGAATCAGCTGTTGAGTGCCTCAGTAACAAGGAGGTTGTAAAGATTTGTCTCTTAGGAGCAAAGACAAACAATGACTGTTGATGTCAAGTAAAACAGGGATTAGGTTTTCTGGGGGTAGGTCTCTTTTAGCCACCTTTTGCCTAAAAGCTAGATAAGAGTTAGTTCTGTCTTACTACATTGTTGAAGAGTTGAAAGATAGCAAAGTTTTCTGAGGCAAGCACAATCTTCATGTGGTAGAGCCCTTTGGGATAGTGCACTGAGGCCTTGACAAACACACTGGTTGGGAGCAATCTCTGCTTAGTACAGTAACTCAGGGTGACAGGTCTGATTCCTCTGTCTCATTGACCAGTAGCCTTCACCTTGAGAGTTTACCCATGGGGGGTGACAAAAAACTAAAAGAAAGACATCATCTAGAAAATTTGTCCAAAAACGCCATCTAGAAAACCTATCTCAAGTATCTGACTAAACCACGCCTGATAACTTTAAGTATTAATAAGGTCCAAAAAAATTATAAAAATAATATAAAAGTACATGGCTAGACTCAAAAGCATCCAAGAATTCCAAATATGCAATAAAAATGTGGGATCAGCTAGTAAAAACTATAGTTCTGAAAGCTTCAAAGCTAACATATCCTAAAACTGTGACATTTTTATATTAAAACTTGGCTCTATGTTAACATCTATAGACTAAAAATAAAGTAAAAATTAAATATTTGAAAGAAAAAGTATTTATTGGAAAGTAAAGTGATCAGGCTTTAGCTCCAAGACCCTTGGCAATGCCTTTGAGATGGGCAAGGTAGCCTTCTTTGGAGTAATAGGCTAAAATCTCTTTGGTAACACTGGCAAACTTGACCTGCTACTCAGAATGATTGGAGACAACAGCCTTGCTCTTGATGACATGAGGGTAAAGCTGGGCCTCATAAGTATGCTGGATATTTAGCTTGCTAATAATCACATTGAACCTGGGCTTCTTCACCCTGACCAAGCAGAAAAATTGATTATGTCAACCTCCAAGTGATGAAGTGGTCTTAGTTACACCTTCTTTAACCTGCTTATAGTGTTTACAGTTGATGAAGTCACCACCTTTGCAGATGCAGCGCTGCTCCTGGAACACACATCACCCACTAGTGCTCAAAATAATGGATGAAGGAATCAAATGATTTGTGGTGCTCAATAATGCAATTGTCCTTGAGAAGCTTGTCATAAAAAATTTGACCTCTTTCTTTATGACCATGGTAAGAGAAGCAAAGCAATAAAAATATTTTGGCCTTCTTTGTGCCATCCTTGAAGACCATCTTGTTAAGGGATGGATTTTTATCAGGTTTTTCTGCAAAGACTGGTAGTAGTGGAAGAAGCAGCCTTGAGACCTGCTTTTGAAGCCTTTGATAAAGACACTGGTTTGAGCTGCCTCAAAATTTACCATCAAAGTGGTGTGATATGGATGGAACTCTGGGCTTTTTTGGATGTGGCCTGACCTGGGTGGCCTCTGAAATGGCCTTCTTCTTCTTGTGGCTATTTTTCTAGGTTGGTTTATCTAGTGTGGGTAAGACAACATCCAATTTTTGCTTGATAATGGTTAATGTGTGGATGTAAGTCTCCTCTCTTTTATTAGGGAGTAAGAAGAACATAAAGGAAAAAGTATGCACGTTCACCTGATTATGAATAGTAAAAAGCTGTTAAAATAGCTTTGGGAAAGATGAGAATGTCCCATCAGCAAACCAGGTGTCACATTTGAGGAGGCATGTGAGATATTCTTGGATTGAAAATCACAAAATACAGTTTGGTGCTCCTTGTTGTTGTAACTTCAGCTGTCAGGTGGTTGATAGCTGTTTTCACTTAACTCAAATACAACCTTAGTTGTTATTAAAGACTAATATAAGATAAGTTCTGTAGCCTAATGTGTATAATAAGTTATAAGTCATGTAAATCAATCTTTATTTAATAAGTCAAGGAGAGAATTATATAGTAAGGAAGGGATTAATGAGAGCCGCAGAGCGCCAGGATCCTCTGTCTACAGCCCGGTTTCCTCTATTACTTAGCCCACTATTAACCTAATGATTGGATGATAATTATTTAATATGGACTTAGAGTGCAACTTAGTTGATCATTTGACCTTGTTATCATCCAGAGAAAGAGTACCATTGTCCCATGAGTCACCAAGCTTAATAGATCAATGTGTGATTACAGTGACAGCTAGTTTACAACCAATCACTTCACGACATTTCCCCCCACTAAACTGGATGTTACTGTAAAAGTCTATTAACCTCTTTCAGTATTATAAACCGCCCAAAAAGGAACAAGAATCCATTTTTCTGCTACACCAATGTTCCAGAACAGAGAATCAACAAAGCCCAAAGGGGAATATCTGAAATTCCTGTTGGGAACGTACTTGTTCACTCACCTGTGCTAGTCTCAGAAGAAGCTGAATTCACCAAAATCCTAGGCGGTAAAATAGACACAACTTTCCATAGTTCATCCAGTACAGTCTCATATAAGTAAAAGTACACCTTTGAGTAGTTCTGTAGAACAAGACTCTGGTATGCCTAAATCTAGCCAGTTTTCCACAATTGCAAAGAAGAGAAGCCGTAATACCACAAGTAAAGCTACTACAACTACTCCAACTAATAACACTAATGAGCCTGTGCCAAGCTTAACCAATCTTCTTCAAAACTTAAACAAAGGTGAGGCGAGCTCTACTTCCGTAGTGATTCAAGAAGATAGCCAAGGTTCCTATATCAAAATGGTTGCCTATCTTTGTTGGGAGAGGATTCCTTTCCTACAATTCCACAGCCCAGTAGTTATGTGGTCAATCCTTATGCTGGCTCTGGAAAACCCTTACATGATCTCCACAAAAAGGCTTGAAGTACAAAATAACATTCATTGGCAAATACCTAGGGTGAAACTTGTAAGGTATGATCAGTTGTGCCTACAGGACTTTTCCTTTGATGGGATATACTTAACAGACAATCAGATCTCTTGTGCTCTTGAACTTAATGAGCTGGTTTTTACAGCGTGGTTCAATCCTTGGTCTGCTGTTGGCCCTGTGCCCTTGTGGCATGGTTCAGATAGTCATGAGTATTGATTGCAACAAGCTATGGGTACTAACCTGAAGACCCTCAGTTATAGTCAAGCATGGAGTCAACAGTCCATGATGTTAGTTAGAAACTTGGTGCTTAGCGGCTCCAAGGTTGTTTATCATCAAAGGCTGAACCACATGCCCCAGTATATTGAGTGGCTTCTCAGAGTTGTGTACTTAGTAGGAGGTAAAACACCAGAGGAATATGCCCAGCAAGAAAGTCTTCTCTGGGAATGCGTCTTGCTTGGGCTTGCATTTCCTTATTCTATTGGTGTGAACTGTGTCAATTTTCTTCCCATAAATGATTCTCCTTTTCTTCCATTTTCATTCCGCTGGTTACCTAATGTCTGGATAATTTATGCAGCCATCACCAAAGTCCTCATCCAGTTGCTTCTGGGTTTAGAGGCAATAATATCTTAATAAAGAACCAATTTCCTAAACTGTACTAATATCTCTTACTTAAATTCTTATCTCTTTCTTGATGTAAACAGGATAACAACCCATGGACTATTTTCATTAGGGTTTTTTTTCCAATTTGTTATCCATAAAGGGGTTTATGATTGATCACTTGGAGCCTTGCACATGTACTTTGTGTGGACCTCAAGTGATCAGTTGGCCAGTTTCCAGATCCTTGAGAGTGTAACTATCTACTCCCACTTTCTGGATTACTTTGACCGGACCTTGCCATAGCAAGGCAAGCTTGCTTTCACAACCATACCCTCAGTTGCTATAAAAGTATACCAATCTTCCTATCTTGTACACAGGGAGGGCTGGCCAAGTTTTTACCGCACAATCCATGTCTTTTCCCTTTGTTTCCAAATTAGTAGAGTATGCCTCAGACTGTAGTTTGATTAGCGTCTGTGCTAGTCTCTTTAAATAAGCATCAGGGGTAAGAGGGTCATTGGTTTTGACTAAACTGTAGAGATGTGGCAGGAGACTTGGTTGTCAACCGTAAAGAAGCTGGGAAGAGCTTTTTTCTGTAGCCCTTTGAGACCCTATGTTGTACGCAAAGGTAGCTGCCGGAAGATATGTATCCCATTCTGTTTTGTGCTGATGGATCAGCTTCCTTAAGATCTGTACAAGACTTCCATTTGTTCTCTATATTATTCCATTGGTTTGGGGATGTTATGGTGTTGACAGGGTACCACAAATACCCATAAGTTTGTTCAGCCTGGGTATCATGTATCCCATGAAATTTTTACCATTATCTGTTAGCAATGTCTGGGGGCAGCCATGTTGTAGAGTATGTTCTCTAGAATGAACTTAGCTTTGGTAAGCGCTGACTGATTGGGAATTGCTTTTTTTCTACCCATTTTGTGGGCTGATCCACTGCTACAATAATGAACTTGTTTTTGCTAGCAGTAAGTGGGAGGGGGCCTACTACATCTATAGAAACAGTATGGAATGCAAAGCCAGGTTGAATTAAACAGTGTTGATAGTGCAAGACCTTTGGTTGCTCTATTGTACAGTCATGGCAAGCAGCTAGGGTTTCTGCTATATCCAAGTGCATACCTTCCCAGTAGCAATGCTTCTGTAGCAGATTGAGGGTCTTATGGATACCACTGTGACCCACAGTACAGTGAGCCAATACTATTGCATTTGTACATAAGAATGGCCAAATATAGGGTAACAATTTCCCTTTGTACTGCTTGATAAGCCGTTTGTCTTTGACGCAAGTGTATACCGCAAGAGCCTTTGGAACTTTCTGAATCTCAAGTGGATCCTCCCCCCACATAGAAGGTTTCAGCATCAATTTATTGTAAAGTTTGTCTGCTGCTGAGGAAACCAAGGCTATGGTAGGGAGACGTGAAAGACAATCTGAATTTTAATGCATAGCACCAGCACAGTGGATTATCTTGTAGTTATAAGCCTGTAGCTTAATAGCCCATTGTGCCAGTTGACCTTCAGGGTCCTTCAGGGTTTTCAACCATTTGAGTGAGGCATGGTCAGTTACCATCATAAAGTGTACTCTGTGGAGGTACACTCTAAATTGTTGGCAGGCATAGATGACTGCCAGGCATTCCCTCTCAGTGACCTTGTCATTCTTTTCATGACTATTGAGTGTACGGGAACAGTACTCTACAGGATGGTCTTGGTCATTGTCATCCAACTGAGAAAGAACAGCACCAATTGCTTTCAAACTGGCGTCCATGTTCACAATGAAAGGACAATCAAAGTTAGGGAAAGAGAGTACTGGGGCTGTCAATAGAGTGGTCTTCAAGTCCCCAAAGGATTTATGGCATCCTTCTGTCCATGAGAACCCAACATCTTTTTTCAAAAAGTGGAGTAGTGGTCCTCCTAGACCTGCAAAGTTTGGTATAAACCGTCTATAGTAACCAATCATTCCTAAAAACACCTGAAAATCTCTTTTGTTGGAAGGCGTTTGCATATGTGTGATAGCTTTGACTTTAGCAGGAACAGGTTGTAAACCATATTTGCTGATGATATAACCAATAAATTCCAAATGTTCCTTAAAAAAGTTACACTTCCTTGGTTTTAGCTTGAGGTTGGACACAATAATACATTAAAACACAGCCTCCAGATGGTCCAAGTGTTGACCAAAAGTCCGTGAAAAGACATTAATGTTGTCAAGGTAAACCAGAGCACAAATCAACTTAAGGTCTCCCATCACAGAATCCATGGCTTGTTGGAAAGTTGCGGGAGCGTTCACAAGTCCTTGTGGCATACTAGTAGGCTGAAAAAGGCCTTGTTCTGTAATAATAGCACATTTTCCCTGGTCTGCTGCTGGAAGGTCAATCTTCCAGTATTCACTGATCAGATCCATTGTGCTGAAGTAATTTTTCCCCCAACTTTTCCAATGTATCATCAATGTAGGGCAATGGGTAAGAATCCTTTTTTATGACATAGTTCAACTTGCGGTAGTCCATTACCACACAATTAGACCTGTCCTTTTTCTTTACAATCAAAAGAGGTGAAGACCAAGGACTCTTTCTGGGAACCAAAAGGCCAGCTGTAAGTAGCTCTTGTAGCTCTTCATTGACAATGGCTTGGTTGGCCAGGCTGTGTCTTATTGGCCTAGAGTGTATAGGGACAGTTCCTTGCGTATCCAATACATTTTCAACTCCTAAAGCTTTTCCTAGGTCTTGATTGTTCTCCGCAAAGACGTCTCTGTATTTCTTAAAAAGGCATATGACTTGGTCTTTCTGGTCTTCTGTCAGTCCATTGAGAGAATTGCGCAGAATTAGCAACAGAACAATTGGCTAGTTGCAAGGTAGCACAAATTCACTGAATTTGCCAAAAGGGGTGACGTCTGTCAGGCTAGATTTTTCCTCCAACTTCATGTAGCCTAGGAGATGGTGTTTCTTCATCTTCAGGTTTTTATTGGAAAGATTTCCCAGGAGTACTAGGATCTCTTTCAAAGATGGCATGACAATACCTGGTAGAATCCATGATTCAAATTGTGAATCATTGTGGAGTTCAGATACTTCATCATGCATTCCTTTAGGGAAACTGAGGCTCAGGCCTGTATTATGTATCACTTGAGAACCAATTGGGATGGATAATTTGCTGAAGGAATATAATGGAATCCCTTTGTACTCTTTGGTGGCCAGAGGTAAAACCTTGATTTTGCGCTGACGCAAGGTGTACGCTACTGGCATATCTCCATTGGCATATTACATAATAATATAATGGACCTTTTTTGTAGGAAGATCTCTTGGTCTGTTGCTGTGATAAAACATTGGTACAGAGTGGCCTAAAATGCTGAAGGTGCTATCCCAATGATTGATGATAGTCCCATAGGTTGCCATGAAGCTTGTTACAATTAAGATATCATAGCTTTCATTGTGCAGCACTATTGCTGGGGCTGTTACCACCAATTTACCAAAACACAATGGTAAAGATGAGTAAGCCCTCAATGTCTTTGTCTTATCAGGTCCTGCTGTTCCAAATTCCTTGTTTTAATCCAAATCAGGTGCAAGTTTTAGCTTCTTGACTAGCCTGGTTGACACAATGTTCCCAGGAGCTCCAGAGTCCATAATTGCTCTTACCCAAAGTTTATGAGCCACTAGTTTAATGTATGTGCAGCCGTGTCTTTCTCCATAATGAGTAGAGGTAATTTTGGTAACCTTATAAATGTCTAAACCCTTAAACTGAGCAAGAAATGACTCTAGCGCAGTTGTTAGCTCGGGCTTCAGGGATTTCAAAGTATCCAAGTTTGTGGAGACTTGTACCAACCTCAATAGCTGGGACAACTTTTTAACACTGTCACTCTTGTGGGTGACCTCAGTGTATGGCATAGAAAGTTGTTCAGCGTAAGGTATAGAGACAGTATCAACAGCTTCTTTGGAAGGTAGGCTTTCTGTACAAATTGCCTGCTTCTTTGTGACTGTGTTGACAGCTAAAACTCTATGGATCAAGTCTTTGTTTATTTCTTCCTTATCAGGCAATTATCATTAGGGACAGGCTTCTTGATCCAGTAAACAGCCGTCACAATCAGGGATATTGGGGTCTGGGTCAATAAGTAGAGAGGATTGATTACTACTGGCAGTCAGGGGTTTCTCCTCAAACTGACTGCTTAGCAGTTTTTTGTCTCCTCACCATCTTCTTTTCTGTCCTTGTCTTTGTCTTAGTCACCTTGCTTGTCTTCTTTTCTGTCTTCCTGGCCCAAGTGACAGACATTAGCCTTGGGTTGCTTGCAATCCCAAGAGAGATATCCCAATTGTCCACACTTGTAGCATGTGCAGGAGTTTGCCATGTTATTGATTGGGGGAGTAGCCACAGTTGTTTGTTTTTTTGATGAGTCCCTCTCCCAAGTCTTGCCCTTGGATTCATTAGAAGAGGACAAGATGGCTTTCTTTTAGTCAGAAAAAGTGACCTAAAACTGCTCCTTAAAGGATCCCAAGTGGCGCATAAGTTCAGGGACTGTTCTTGCACCATAGATTCTTGATTTGAGCGCAATGGACAATTCTCTGTTGGGACGTACATAGTTCAGGAGTGCTCCCTTTACGTCAACAAAAGTGGCAGCTCCCATGGAGACTAGGGTATGTGCTTCCAGATAGAAGCGCTCTGAGAAATCCATTAGGCTTTTCCCCTTCTTTATCTTCCCTTCTGTAAACTTCATTTTTTTGGCAAAATAGAGCCTCTTTGCTACCAAACTCTGCAATCAGGGCCCTGGATATGTTCTTGTATGTCCAGCCTTGTTCTGGAAGTCTAGGCATTATTATTGTTTTGGTCTCCAAATCCAAGCAATTAAAAATGGCCGCCTTCTTCATGGTGTTGTCTGCCCCATACATAGAGTTGTTATATAACCAAAGGAACATGTGGACATTAGCCTTTTTGTCAAACTTTGGAAGATTTGTGAGTTTAAAGTTCTGGATAACAGAAGAGGTGCTAAAATTATAGCTTCTTCTGGGTGAAGGTGAGGTATTTCTCTGGTTTGAGGTGCAGAATTGTGCTTCAGAAGCCGCATCTCTGGCGTTGTTGCTGGTCCTGGAAGTTGGAGCGGCAGCCCCAGGGAGAGGTATCTTGCTGCTATCCAGAATAGGTTCCAAAATGTAGACCTTCCTCATTGTATGGCCTATGTTGTCTTCATTGCTCTCATAGCTATGGAAGAAGCGGTGGTCTTCTGACATTGCCTGGCTGGCAGTGAACAAGACACTTTGACTTAATCTTGTGGTTGTCTGTGGTCCTGGTTCCAGCACAGTATGGCTGACATACACCTAAAGTAGCTGCTCTACTTGCCCTTGTAGGTGCATAATATTGCTACGTTGTGATTGTACTTCTCAAGCCAGGTCTTTTATTGTACAATTTTCTACGTGCAGTTTGTCCTTAAGCTTCTCAATACATGATTCCTTTTTTTGAACAACACATTTTTCTTTTCTTGCATAGACTAATGACTATTACTTAATCTTTCTAGATTATCATGATTTTCTTCCGTGCGGTTGTGGTTGTGGTCAATCATTTCTGCAAACTTTGGAAATTCCATGTTGAATTAGTTGCAGTCGGAAAGGGATTTACAAAGGCCCTTGTCAATCTCACTGACGTGTTCAGACAGCTCCTCCATGTCCCTCTGGACAATGGCAGTGGCTTCATTGTTACCTTTGGAAGAAACCCCATCCTTGATCATTCTTACAGAGCAGCAGAGCAACTTGACCTAGCTACATAGATAGCGGAAGGTAGCTTCTGCCCCTTTTACGTGGTGAGTGACTGTGCCAAACCAATTGTTGTCCAGCCCTTTTTGTTAAATCATGGTACCAACCATTGTGATCACGTATTTTGTCAGGTGTTCCTCCAGCTGTGCTGACCAATTCACAGTGAAATTTTGGTGGCCAGCCAAGCTGTTTAGTTGATGACTGAGGTTGGTCATGGAGCCCATGAGTTCATTGTAAAGGCAATGGAGGAAGGCCTGCTGGTTGTTTATCAAGTTTCCCTGATGAGTGATAAGGGACAGTTGATAACCCAAGTGGATCAGGTTGTAGAAAATGGCAGGATGTGCAAATCTATGGATATACTCTTTGGCTTGTTCAATTGTTTTCATCTGCAACCAAAGCTGATTAGAAGTTATTCCTGTAAAGTTCCGGAACTTCTCTTTAGCTGTTGTGCTGTAAGATGGCAGTACAGCAAGCTTCTCATGTGCTTCCCAATTTTGATATGCACCACAGTCCATGCTACTGATGGCTTGCTCCAGCTGCTGCTGGGTAGGCCCCGCATTTTTGTCCACTTCAAGTGGCACTGGGATGTTGAGGTGAAGAGAGGACTGATCCTCTATCTGGCAGGGATGCTGTACGTCAGTCATAAATTGACCAAAAGCCATGAATTTTTTTAGGCAGACCATCCCTTGTTCCAGCAAGGCAATTGATCTCTGTGAAGAGCCCATCAGGGTGGTCCTGGAGATGGCAAATAAGACATGGAGAAGGTTATCTTCATCACCTCCCTGCACAAAAGACAAGTCCCCATCAGGGCGGCAAGTACCATTGGACAGATGCATGCTAGAGTGAGCACCAAATGTCTTAACTTCAGCTGTCGGGTGGTTGATAGCTGTATTCAATTAACTTGAATACAACCTTAGTTGTTATTACAGACTAATATAAGATAAGTTCTGTAGCCTAATGTGTATAATAAGTTATAAGTTATGTAAATCAATCTTTATTTAATAAGTCAAGGAGAGAATTATATAATAAGGAAGGGATTAAAGAGAGCCAAAGAGCGCCAGGATCCTCTGTCTACAGCCCAGTTTCCTCTATTACTTAGCCCACTATTAACCTAATGATTGGATGATCATTAGTTAATATGGACTTGGAGTGCAACTTAGTTGATCAGTCAGACTAATTGTCATCCAGTACAAGAGTACCATTGTACTCTTGTTCACCAAGCTTAATAGATCAATGTGTGATTACAGTGACAGCTAGTTTACAACCAATCACTTCACAACACTTGTCTATTGTTGTGCGGCAGAAAAAGTCCTTCCAACCATTATTGTCTTCTAATCATCTGCTAGCACAAGCTTATCAATATTCCTAGCGCTAACACCAAGATTTTCCCCAATTGAGTGTTGGTCAGTAACATAGTGTTAGAGTTTGGTATTAGCTCCAAATTTCTCTCTCTTATTCTCATTTAGGTTGAGGAGGGCATGAGTGAATAGCTCATAAGAAGTCATACCCTTTGTCAGGCACCCACCCACTAGGAATTAATCTCCCTAGGTAGTGAATGATTGCAGAGGGAAATAATCCAGTGACTAGAGATCCCACAGGCAAGGATACCATGTCTAAATGGAATAATTCTCCAAAGATTTGGTATCTGTGTTGTAACTGTGCTGTTTTAGAAAAGTTACAAAGGATAAGGATTTTAAAGGATAGATCATAATCTTTATTGTGAGATAGTGATTATATAGCTATTGTGAATCCATGGATAGCAGGAACATGATTGGTGATCACACAACTGGATGGAAGAGGGGATGTCTTGATCCTGTTAATGAGTCAAGAGCCAAATCAAGGTATTCACTGTGAGGGATCATCGTTTGTTCATGTTGATTGATTTGGCAATTTGAGTTGACTTCCTAGTCTGGCTTTGAGTGACCGGGTAATTTTAGCAGGTCGCAAACCCGTTTGGTTGGAACCTTGCTGGCGGGTTGAGCCTGCGGTTTTGACACCCCCCAGCTGAAAGTTGGCCTCCTCTTGAGGCAGGTTGTCAGGGAGGTTGTCAGGAGCCATGGCGCCATACTGAACCAGTTGTTGTTTGGTGGCGGGTAGGGCAGCTTCCTGTTGTTTCTGTCTTGCTTTGCAAGGCCGTAGGCAGTTGTGGTGTAAGGTTTTGTCTTGTTTACGCTTTCCAAGCCCTTGCACAAGGTAAGTGTTATTGACGTTTACCTTTAGAATGATTGCTGGCCCTACTTTTTGGGGTTGTAGTTTGCTTTTGTCAGTATTCATGACCCAGACTTTGTCCCCTACTTCATGTCTCTGGCGGATGGGAACAAAGGTTTTTTGTAAGTGTTCTTTTCCTTTGGCTGCTTGTTTGCTGTTGGCCTCTATTACTTGAGGATCAGAGCAAGGGGGACTTGACTTGTGATTTCCAGTTTGGGTCCTGTCAATGCTTGAATGATATTTGGCTGTGTGCCATATACCAGTTCAAATGGGCTTTACCCGGTGGATCTGTTCACTTGGGTTTGGCACACAAGTAATGCAGTTGGTAGCTGCTTATACCAGTCTTCAGGTCTCCCAGCAGTGAGTTTGACTAGGGCTTGCACGGGGCTACCATTAAGCTGCTCTACGCGTCCATTGGCCTGTGGATGGTATGGTGTTATGACAGTGTGTTTGACCCCGTTCTTGGCAAGGTACATGTTGGTGTTTTTGGAGGTCAATTATTTGCCCCTATTAGTTATCAGGAGTTCTGGCTTTCCAACCCTGCTGATTATTTCCTTGCCAATGAATCTTTGGACGTTGTTACTAGGGTGCGTCTTCACCGCTTTGTTCTACTGGCCACCTTGTTGCAAAATCAATGGCTGTGATGATTTACTTTTTGTTGTTGTGCTTTCCTGGCATGGGGCCAACAATGTCCAGAGCCCATACTTTGAACGGTAGTTGTGTTTGAATGGGGAGTACAGACTTAGGCAGAGTTTCCTCTTTTGGCAAACTTTTTGCAAACCTTGCACTGTTCAAGTACTTCCTGGACATTGTGGTATAGGGTTGGCCACCAAGCTTTATGTTTCAGGAATTTGTATAGATTTTGGCTCTAAGTATGTCCAAGATCTCTATGATAGCAGAGAATGGTATCAACTTGTTGATGCATGGGAATGTAGGGAATGGTTGTGCCATCCAACATCTTTCTGTGAAGAGTCCCGTATACGTCAGCAAAGTGGTGTTCATTCTTGATGACTGTTTCTTTGGTGATGTCAGTTGTGCCTGTGGGGAACCCTTTGTCTTTTTTATGGAGTACTAGGAGAGGCCAGTCTGGGTTGAGCCCATTCTCTCCCCTAGAAGCGCAGACATACAGATGGGACAGGGCGTCTGCCATGGCAAGTTTGGCCCCAGGTTTATAATGAATGAGCATGTTAAACCTTTCTAGGACTTCCATCTACCGCGCTTGGTGGCGTGACAGGTTTGCTTGTGTCTTGAAATAGATGAGCAACTTATGATTGGTTAGTGCTGTGAATTCTTTCTGCTGTTCCAGGTAACAGCGCCATTTGACTAGGGAGTGTACGATGGCCAACAGTTCTTTGTTGTGGATTGGGTATTGACACTTGCCATCTGTCAATTTGCGACACTTGTAGGCTACAGGCAGGAAATCACCATCACTATTCTTAATTTGTAGTACTCTCCCAATGGATTCATCTGAAATGTTGGTTTCTATCTGGTATTTCTCTTTGTGTTTGTGATATGTAGGATAGGTGCTGTTGTGAGTTTCTCTTTAAGACGTCTAAAGCAGAGGTTTTTTTTTTGGGGGGGGGGGTCCATACAAACTTGGACTTGGCACCTGTTATGGCGGACAAGGGGGCGGTCAAGACGCCGCAGTTGGGTATGAAACGTTGTACATAGGCCACCATTCCCAAGAAGGTGTGGAGTTCTGATTTGTCCTTGGGGGTGGAATTTTGCAGATGGCTTGTATCTTCTGACTGTCGGGTTTGATGCCGTCTTTGGAGACTATGTGCCCCAAGAAGGGTAGTTGCTCTCAGAAGAACTGGCATTTGGAGGGCTTGGCCAACAGTTTTTGTTGTGCCAGGGCCTCAAAGACTTCCTCCAGGTCCTTGTGATGCTGTTCCACCAAGGGGCTGTAGACAATGATATTGTCCTGGTACACAAGAGTGTGTTTGTTTATGTGTGGCGCAAATGCTTTGTTCATGAAGGTTACAAAAGTGGACAAGCATTGGTCATGTCAAAGTTGAGCAACACATTTTTAGGAGCAGTATTTAGTG
The DNA here is from genome assembly GCA_014839935.2 of Entomophthora muscae. Taxonomy (NCBI): domain Eukaryota; kingdom Fungi; phylum Entomophthoromycota; class Entomophthoromycetes; order Entomophthorales; family Entomophthoraceae; genus Entomophthora; species Entomophthora muscae. Next base: position 591,426 of record QTSX02006394.1, read on the forward strand.
CAGAAGGCTGTTTTGGGGATGTCTTCCTCCTTGATACAAATCTGATTGTATCCTGCAGTTAGGTCAATCTTGGAGAAGACGGAGGCTCCTCCCAAGGCGTCAAAGAGATTGGCAATTAGTGGTAAGGGGTAACAATTCTTGATGGTGACTTTGTTCAGGGTGCGTTAGTCTGTGACCAGGTGTAAGGTACTGTCCTTTTTAGCCACAAAGAATACAGCGGCCCCAAAGGGAGACTGAGGGGCGGATGAGTCCTTTTTCCAGTGCTTCCTAGAGAAAGGCGTGCGGGTGTTGTCCTTGTTTGGGGTCAGTCTGTAAATGGGGCGTGCCTTGGGTACAGCCCCCTTGAGTTGGATGGAGTATTGGATGTGTTTCTCAGGGGGTAGCCCAGGTAACGCTTCCTTGAAGATTTCTGGGTGATGGTCCACAATGTTGCAATCTTGCAGTGTGGAGGTGTCCTGGTGGTCCTTGAAGTGTATGATTTCATACTGGCAGGAGTCCTGGTCAATTGCTTTCAAGCTTTCTTTCTTGTCCAAGGTCTCCACAATACGTACAAAGACGTGGTCTCGTAGGAGTTGGTCTACAGAGTCTGGGTAGGTCTGGTGGTTGACACCTTTGCGCTTGATGGTCAGCACTGAGGTTGCCCAGTCCACATGAGGGTTGTTTCTCCGTAACCAGTCTAGTCCCAGTACAATGTCAAACTTAGGGAAATCAATGACAGGACCTTGGATGGTGGAGTAGAGGTTCTCAAGCATGACAGAGAAGGGGGCAGTTTCTTTTGTCACAGCAATGTGATGTTCATCAGCCAGGACCACGTTTTTAATCCGCAAAGGATTAGTGGCCAGCTCGAATTTGTCCACAAAGCTGCTGTTGACTAAAGTTTGATCTGCGCCTGAGTCCAGTAGTGCTGAGCCTGTGTAACTGCAAAAGCAGAAAGGATAAGACATCAATTTATTGGGATGTCTGGCAATGGTGTATAGTACCAGGTCTTCCGAGGGCACTTGGATCATTGGGCATTGGTCCACATCCTTGGGTTGGTATTCATTGTTGTGCAAGTCAGGAGTTTTTTGGGGAGAGCTTGGCTTGCTTAGTGCTCTCCCCGGGCTTTTCCCTTGTCCTGGTTGCCTTGGGTGGCAGTTACACAAAATGGGTACAATTTGATTGGCTGTTATTTCCATTCCCATTCCCATTTGAACCCGTGGATTTGTGGTTGTTGTTGCCGTTACCTCCAGGAGGTGGTTGTAAGGAGTGCCCACTTGAATGTGAGTCTTTGGGTTTCTCTTGTTTCCCAGTCTGTGCCTTGTGCAGAGCGTTGGAGGTTTGTTCCTCTTTTTCTGCTTCACGGTACAGGCTTTGTAGGTTGATAACTTGGTCCAGGTTCACATGTCTCATCACGTGCAACTTGAGAGCGTTGTAGTACATGAGGTGTGTTGCTGGGGTGTCAAAGGCCATGTTGGATGGGGCGCAGAGGCGGAGTTCCTCATAGGCGCAGGTGAGTTCCTTCACAGTGCCTGTCTGAGTCAGTTTCTTTACTTGGCGTATGATCATGAGCGCTGTATCCTTGAGCACAAATCTTGCCAAGAAGTCTTGTTTGAAGGTGTCCCAGTTCTTATCAGTGTGCTCTTTGTGCCACTTGTCACACCAGGTGCCAGCTTCATGGGTCAGACAAATGGAAATCTCCGCAATCCAAAACTGCTGTGGGCATTCCATCTGAGCCAGCTTGCTTTGGGCGGACTGGATCCATGCAGCAGCATTGTTGTTGTTGGCCCCTGCAAAGGGTTCCAGGGCGGTGCTGCAAAGTCTTTGTGCAACATAGGCAGGCATGGTGGTTTTGTCAGCTGGTTGTGGCATCAAGGAAGGCACCTGAAAGAACCCTTGGGCAGATAGGGCATTGAAGGCGGGTAGCAGGATCACCATGTTTTGGTAGAAAACAAAACCATCAGGTATCTTGGTACCAGGAGCATACAGCGTCCAGTTGGGCAGGAGGCCAGACATAATTCTGTTGAGGATTTTTTGGCCGCGGCGTGTGCAGGCAACAGGCAGAATTTTTCAAGATAAGGTAGGATAGAGAGCCTACCTGTGCTACAATGTTGTAACTGTGCTGTTTTAGCAAAGTTGCAAAGGAAAAGTATTTTAAAGGATAGATCATAATCTTTATTTTGAGATAGTGATTATATAGCTATTGTGAATCCATGGATAGCAGGAACATGATTGGTGATCACACAACTGGATGGAAGAGGGGGTGTCTTGATCCTGTTAATGAGTCAAGCGCCAAATCAAGGTATCCACCGTGAGGGATCATTGTTTGTTCATGTTGATTGATTTGGAAATTTGAGTTGAATTCCTAGTCTGGCTTTGAGTGACCATGTAATTGGATTGCGGGTCACAAACCTGCTTGGTTGGAACCTTGCTGGCGGGTTGAGCCTGCGGTTTTGACATCTGCCTAGCAGGGGATTAAAACGCCCCAAGAAGAAGTACACTCCTAGATAACACAATAAAAAGCCAAAGCCAACGGAAAAAAACTTGGGGTTTGGGAACCTGAGTTGTGGATCCAAAGATCTTGGTTTCTTCTTTGATAGGTGGGTTGTGTGATAGAGGTGTTGCAGTGTACCAAATTCTAGGAATAACACAGCGCCAAGAGCTGTCAAGGAATTGGGATTCTGGTGTTGTACCCAAATCAGTGCGCAATCCCATTGAAGTGCTGGTCAACACTGTTGTCTGCAGGACTATCCAAAATAATCATTTATACCTAAGAGACTCCATAAGAGGAGTCTTGGTTAATTTCATGGTTTGGATTTTAAAGGCTTAAGTCAAATAAAAAGGTAAGCAAAAATAATTCACTTTGATGAATGTAGACTTTATTGATTGAACAAATTCTGAAATAGAGATTATCAGCTTTTTATAGCATGGTAGCAGAAAATAATATAGGAAGAGGAGGTTAGGGAATTTGGAGATAAAATGTGAGGATTTGACAGTTAGGATCTTTAAACTGGGGAAGGTAAATTATTTCTTTGTGTTTTTAAAATTCTCTGAGCAAAAATATCATATATTCCTTAACTATCCTCTCAGGCATGGCTTGGAGAGTCTGTACTTAACCCCACATAAGGTGGAGACCAGGAGGTTGGCTTGGCCTCAACAACAGCAGGAACGGCAAACAACGGACCCAAAATCAAACAGAAATTGTTCCCTGCTTCCCCAATGTTGCCAACGTCACCAAGCCTAACACCTAGGCAGTTCAAATTGACGTTGTCAAACAGTGATTGGCTGGAGACCTGTTTGGAATTTAATGATTGGCTTGAAGTCAAATTAAAGCTTGTTTTAAATAGATCTGTATTAACTGAATCAAAAGATAACCCAGGTTTGAAACCTGTTGATGAAAACAATGGCTCAGAAGCTATTTCCTGGCCTAAACCATAAGGTAAAAAAGAACAGATACTACTTACTAGCCCATTCCCTTTAGAAAGTTCAAAGTAGATGAAGGGGGACACAAATATCCCTATTTAAATAAGAGTAAATTGTTGTCAAGAATGTCTGAAGAGGCATTCATGACACCCTTATTGAGTGAGATAACTTGGCGCAGGAACCAGAGCATGAGATAATAGAGTATCTTATCAGAGCCCAAACAGTCATTCTCAATGATGAGCTCCTTGAATTGCATAAAACCAATCTAGTCAATTTTGCTGGGCACCTAGGACTATCACAGCAACAGCAATGATGGGCCATGTTTTTCTTCTGATTGTTGCACGTGAAAAGAAACCCATCTTTTACAAAGCCAGCATCCCCCTTGTTGGTCATAATAGGGAAGCTGTCAGGGACTTTGGACTGGCCATTGAAATTGCAGATATTAGAGATTATATGCAAGTCCCACTTTAAGATGGGCTCCTCCTCTGAGGCAGCTGATTTATGCCCATCAGATTTTTTCTAAGAGCCTTCTTCATGCTCTTTTTCATCATTGGAGTTGAAGTGCTGCTCCTGTTTTTCAGATGGCAAGTGAAAAAGAGAAAGTGGGGAGGGGCAGGGCTGTCAGATTCAGAGGAAGGTGTGGAGGTCTTGGCAGGTGTTTTCCTTTAGAGGCTTCTTGAAGGGGGTAGCCTTGGGCTTTATGGCCTTGGTGGGAGTGGCCTTGTTCTTGGGAGTCTTAGGAGTAGCTTTGAAAGTAGACTGGAGAGGCACCTAAGGGTAAATTAGTATCAGAAAAGTTCAAATTTGGGGGGCAAATTTCAAAGTAAAATGAGAATGTTTGGAATATAAAAAGATAATTGTTAAATATTATTGTAGAGAAAATATCAAAATATTTGATATCAAAAATGGGGAAATATTTTGTCTAAAATCAGTTTTTTTATTAGTAGTAAAATTATGCAAATTTTAGGCTTTTTTGAATGCAAATGCGTTTCTAGATGCTGTCAGAAATCCACAGACCGTGATATTTGATCATCTACCAGATGATCTACTAAGTCTTCTAAAATTAGAAAAGTACAGAGAACCTGGGACTTTGGCATAACCTGTAGCCCAGAATATTTGTTGTCATCAGAAATAGCAAGTCTGACAGGGCCCAAGGCCCAAAGGATTTGGGGTATTTATTACTACTTCTGGATATAGGTTCATAGTTGTTATCTCTATATTTAACTAAAGGAATTAATACTGTATGGCAACAGTATGATTTTTTGCTCTAATAATAAAGCCTAAGAGAGGATAACATTAAGGAAATATGACTTGGATCAACCATCAAGCCAGTAAGGAATCATCTGTCTTTTATTATAATGGACTGGATTTAAGATGGCCTGCCTGCAGGTTTCTGAATTAGCTTACAACACTAAGTAGAGACTGAAGTAGCATTAGAGCAACACAGAAGGGGCCCTATTCTTTCTGGGGTAGTTTTGATGGAAGTTTTCTAGAAAACTTCCACAGCTCAGTATCCTTTCTGATGCTGTACAACTATCCCTTGGTCCAAGCGGAGTAGTTGTCTACCTGGGTCATGTTTCAGGGCTAGCTAACTAGACTGGCTACTAGTTCACAGAGGTGATTGCTACACTATACTGTATCTAAACAGAACTACTCTAATAAAATAGGCTCAGAGCCTTTTATCTTAGAGTGTTTGGCCTGGCAACCCAGTCCATGGTGGACTCTTTTAGATGTAATGCAGATGACAGTCCATATGGTGGCCCTCTAGTTCTAGGATATAATTAAAGTTTATAATAGTATTTATTATGTGGTGCATATCAAGGTGCTTGCAGATGGGAACTAATAAATGAGCAGTAATTGCATGTTCTATTCATTAATTACAATGCATAATTTTTTTGATACCAGGTTATGATTTGGTTGTTGATTAATTGATCCCACAGCCCGCGTTATTTTTTGAATCCATTATTAAAAGTGATTGACAGCTGGCCTGCGTTAATTGGTTGAATTTTTTAATTAGTCAATATCCCAAATCCTGACAGATGCTGTATTTAAGATGCTATTTTTGAGATTGTGTTGGGCAAAAAGATAGGGGTTTTCATATTTTTTATTTTAATTTAATATATCCACAATGATACCATTACAACTAGGCCAAAGATTAAAGCTTGAATAGCTCAAAAACTAGCTTATACTGCTGGGATTAAAAAGTACCCAGCTGTTTAGAGGAAGTCAAAAAATACATTATGCAAATTTTCAGGGAATTTATTACATTTTTAATAATAATGAAAATAAGTGAAAACTGTAAAATTGAAAATGTAGAAACAGTCAATTTTCAATGGCATATTCTAGATGGTGTCCTATGATGCCATATGTAAAAATGTTATTTCTTAGTGCCACATTGGTTGGCACCACTCCTATTAGTCGCTTAGAAGCCTAGTGGATTTTGTAACAATGTGTTATATAATAGTGTAAAAACCTACTTTACCATATAAAATCACTAGCAAAACATTTTATTGTTGAAACCCAAATACCAAAGTTTCTTCTTTTATAATGAATAAAATCAGTATATTAAAAGTGGTTTTTTAATGGCTGTGTTACAGGGAGGTAGTAATATCAAAGTGGTGTTAATTTGGATTGATTTATTATTTGGGGGTTTAAATCAATACCCTACTTTATTTCCAAAATATAAGGGAAAGGCTCATATTTACCAAAAAATTATAATAATTAATGGGTTCCAGATGCCATCTTTCTAGATGGTGTCTTTTGTGATGACATATTTTAGTGTATTTACTAAGTGATTTCATACTTAAAACCCTTATTTGGATAACACCCTTTTAATTTGATTCATGATAGCATTTTCTAGATGGCGTTTTTTGAGATGCTGTATTAGAAGCTAATATGTAAAAATCAACTATTTAATAATGTTTATTAAGTTTTTTTAAATTTTGCTGATGTAAATCCCGACTCTATTACAAAAATATTTTGAGATGGTGTTTTCTAGAAGGCGTATTGCACCAATTGCGGGATGTATGGTTTTTTACATTGGTTTGTAAAGGTTTTTATATTTTATGTGGTAAAAATGGCAAATATATTGCACATTGAATTTCATGAAAGTTATGTATAAATTCAATTGGATTACGTAGTATAATATACTATTTATGGTTAGTTGATTCCCCCTGTACAATCAAATTGCCTAGAAAAATTGACAAAAACATTAATAGTTAGTTTTTATTAGCCTTTATATTTACATCTATTATAATCAAGGGATGATGTAAAACATAAAACAATTGAAGTTAAATTTTTTAAGTATAATAAATTCTAAGTACACGCTTTTTATTCCTACTATGTTGTTGGAATTAGATGTCAGAGAATAAAATGATAATATTTAATTTAGTATTTAAAGAGTAACTGTTTGTTATTTTTAGTGTTCTATTTAAAACTTAAGTCATGGACTTTTACTATGAGTCGAGGTCATTAAAATTGGGTTACTTTACATAAGCTTCATTTATTTATTTATTTGAAATTTTGGAGGGTTGTTACATGTGAATTTGATTTGTTAATTATTTGGATTCTAAATATTTGTCAAAACTTTATTTTGACATCTTGTTATATCATTCATCTTCTAGAGCAGCTACGTCTATGTGGGTCAGAGCTATTGTCATTAGATTTATAAGAAACCCCCTAAAGTCTAAATTTTAGAAAATTATTACAAGGCTTTTATTATTTTTTTAATATAGGCAACGTATTTGATATTGATTTCAAATGAAAGCTCCTAGGATTCCAACAATTAGCCAAAGGGAGTCCATCTAACAATAGTCATATATATCAATGAACGATCTAAAATAAGCGTTGATTTGCACTTGAATAAAAGTTGATTGGCTTAAATTGCTTGGACTTGGAGCCGTCTGACCTTTATATGATCATTGTAATTTCTACCCCTCCACAGTGGATTATCTGTCATGTGATGAAATTATAAAGTTAAGGCAAACATACACGCTTCAAAACCAAATTATTGAAATGATTTATTTGCCATGTGTTCCGTTGGCTTGTTAATCCAAATTGCATTCAGAATGTGTAAGATTTATTATGAATCGTCATTTTAATTTCATTTTAGTGTTTCCCGCCTTTGGAGTTGAAACTACCAGATATTACATTAAAATTGGGATATGTTACTCTTTTGTTTGAGATGATCATTTGTCTATATAGCGTCATATCAGGCGCAAAATTTTTGGTATATAAGTGCCTCATTGCAAATAGACCTCTCGCCTGTCTTCAACTAAAGAGCCCCTTCTGTCTGCCTGGCTCCAGATTCCGCGAGCCACATTGTCAAGATTAAATTCCCTTTTTAGCTGTCATCGTCCTGGTTGATTCCACACTCCTGTGCAGCAGTAATAGTCTTCCATAATCACTTTGTTGAAAAAGCTGGTCAGTTCAGCTTTACCTTCCTTGGCTTACACCTGCCAAGTTCCCCTTTCTTTAGCATCACTCAAAAGCCAATATCATCCGATCCATGATAGTATGTGACACATGCTCTCACATATACCCCATCATCATCGTATCAGTGCCCCACCAAACTTCACGCTTCCCGGATTGTCACTTGATTGAAACTTGCATTCATCTTCCCCTTCCCTCTCCAATGCCAGTATCACTAATCCATGATATTATGAGGTTCAAGTTTCTCTTACCCCCTTCATTGTCATCTTAGTGCCCCTTAAACTTCGCATCTTTGGATCATCGTCATCTTGTGAGCATGTTTTTAAGGGAACATAAGTTTATTAGGGTTCATAGACGGTGTTTAAAAGGAAACACGGCTGTGGGGGAGGGAAGTGTGAGATTTCAGAGGAAGGGGTATCAGTCTGCAAGCCCTCTGTGTGCTTGTCTTTCCATTGAATGACTCCCTCAATTACAAGGTGGGATAAGTCAACAATGACATCCATAAGTTTCCTGTTCTCAGGAATTGTGTGACCAAAAATTTCTGTTCAGATCATAGTATTGTCCATTAGGGTCCAGAATTTCTCCTTCATGAATGACACCTGGTTTAGCCCATTGTCAAAGATTACATCTATACAGGTTATGTGGATGGTCCACAGTGCAAGATGATAAGCAGCTACTAGGGGTTCACACTTGAGGCTTCTCATAAAAAATATGTCAAACTTTCATATTGAGAGCATGTGTCTGT